>JAJHZJ010000595.1:5045836-6245836 GCA_023548195.1 Bettongia penicillata ogilbyi
ATGGGGAGGAGGAGAGGGAGATGGAAAAGAAGGCATGGGCATTGTGGAGAAGATCAGGAAAGACTGAGCTTTGAAGGAAAGTAGGGGTTCTAAGAAGCAGAGGTGAAAAGGGATACCAACCTGTCTTGAAGTATCTTGTATTCTCCTAAAGGGACAGCACAGTGGATAGAGCCTTGGGCTTACAATCAATAAGATTCATCTTTATGAGTTTAAATCCAACCTCAGACATGTACTAGCTGTGTAACTCTGGGAAAGTCACTTAACCCTGCTTGCCTCAGCTTCCTCATCTGTAAAAATGAGCTACAAAAGGAAATGGTGAACCACTCCAGTATCTTCGCCAAAAAAAAACCAAATTGAGTCAAGAGGAGTCAGACTCCAAGTGAAATGACAATATTCACCTAGAATATCCAATATCCACATAGACAGGTGTACTACAATGTAGTGTAAAATATGAGGGAGAGCTCCAAAGTATGTAAGTAAATTAGAGGATCCTTCAAGGTCATCTTGTTCAACTCACTCATTTTACATATGAGGACACTGAGGTCCAGAGACTTGTCTATAAGTCATGCAGAGATCAAGTGACAGCAATCAAATTTGAACTAAGATCATCTGCAACTAGATTAATCTGTTTCCATCATGCCCTCATTTCCCAGTTTCCTATTATTTGAACAAGGAAACTGGGGCCTAGGGAGGTCAAGTGGCTTACCCAGAGTCAGATGGGTAATAGATATCAAAGGTGAGATTTGAATCTCTACCCTCTGAAGCAAGAACCCATTCTCATTTGATTGTATCATACTGCTTCTAAAACCCATCATCCCACAAGGCACAAATGGAAACAAATGGACTTTAGAGGTCATCTTCATCCTTCCTCCCTCTAACACTGGGGTAAGTCGAGGCAAGGTGCCAAAGAATAGAAGAGTGGGAGTTGAAGTCCAACCCATCCCAAGAAGGAGCAATAAACAAGTTCTAGGTCCAAAGAGATGGGGTCAGGTAGGGGGAAAGGTGGGTGGAGAGAGCAACCTACAGCTATACAGTAGGTTTGGGTATGAAAAGGGGACTTGCTTAAGTAAGGAGAGAGCCAAACCCCAAAATGAGGTAAAGAGGAAAGCTTATATCAGAAGATGCAGGGGTGCCAGAGTGATCTTGGGTAATATCAGATGCAATCGACCAAAGCAATGGGAGTATGTGTTGGAGACGGGATGGGGGAGATTAGGCGAATGAGAAGAGGGGCCAGGAAAGAACATCTGCTCAGAGTTCTAGAGGGGAAGGAGGCTGGGAGGGAAGCCCACACCCAGGAACTCCATGCCAAGCAGCTTGAACAAAGCAGGGAATGATCAGTGTGGGATTCTCTCTCTCCTTTTCCCCACACCCCTCCTTGGATCCCTGTGCTTTCTCACTTGCCCGCTCTATCAAAAAAGAGAGCAGCCGAACAATCTGGAAAGAAAAAAAGTTTCAGCAGTGGGAAGGAGGGTGCATGAACTAGAACATCTGTTCTATGAAGCCACTTGAAAAGTAATCATCTAACGAGCATGGGGAAAACATCTGGGGTGTGATGCAGCAGACCACCAATGGTGTAGTAAGTGGAGAAAGAGGGTGTGGGGGGATGACGGGGGGAGGGAGCTCGAGAGAAAGCTGCCAGCTGCTCTGGGACGAGATCAGGGACAATTACCCCAGAGAATGGGGTGACCTCCCTATGGAGGTCATAGTTTAGCATCTCTCTCCTCATTATCAGAGGCAGATGATTCTCTCACCCACTAAACTTCCTTCTCTGGGAATCACTGAATTGATGTTGGGCAACAGCCCCCCAAGCCCCTGATTTTGTAAGCAAAAGCTGGTGTCTTAGTGAGCTTATAAGGCACTTTCCAGAGGACCTAACCCATTACTGGAGTAGATCTTAGGCACTGAGAAAGAGGCAGGAGAGTCCCATGGCCAGTTCACTGGACATGGAATTAGGGATATTTAGGTTCAAATTTCCCCACTGATTTATGTGTTTATAGGGTAGCAGATTTCGAGGTAAAAGGGACCACAAAGACCGTTGAGTCAAATCTCCTCATTTTACAGATAGGGAAACTGAAGCCTTAGTAGATGAAGTTATTTCACAGGACCACAAACTCAGAGTTAGAAGGGACTTTAGAGGCCATCTATTCCAACCCCTTTAATTTTCAGAGGAAGAAACTGAAGTCCAGAGCAGGGATGGTGGTGAAGTGACATGTCCAGATCACACAGATGTCCTAGTAAACACAGCAAGAAATAAGGCATGAGCACATTAAAAATTCCCTATCTTTGGGTCATGGGATAAGAGGATCCTGGATCTAAATCTGGAAAGAACTGTAGAGGTCATTGAGCCAGAAGATCATAGGTCTTCAATTGACAGCCACTTTAGAGGTTATCAAGTCCAACCCCTTCATTTTTTTGAGGAGAAAACTGAGGCACAGAGATATTTCATGACTTGCCCAGGATCACACAGCTAGTTAAATGTCTGAGACCAGATTTGACCCTCTGATTAGGCCATCTGCCAAGACAGTTTACTAGGGTGTAGCCACTATGCATACTGGAACTTGGAGCCACAGGTGAGATAGGGATAGCTAGGTGGCATGAGGAAGACCTAGGCTCAAATCTAGCCTTGGACACTTACTAGCTGTGTGACCCTGGGTAAGTCATTCAATTCCTGTCTCCTTATAAAGTGGGATTAATATAATAATAGTACCTATTTCACAGGATTGCTGTGAGGATGAAATGACATAATACCTACAAAGTACTCTGTAAATTCCAGAGTTATATATCAATTCTATAATTATGAATAATAATAATTTAATCTAGTATTTTTCCAGGCATTCAAGTCAAGTCATGGCATACAGTTTAAAGAATTTACCCTTCAATTTTTTTTCCAAAATGGCTATTTTCTTATTACACCCACTAGTTTTATTGGTACTTTACGATGTCTTAAATTAGAGATCATCTTGTCTTTTATTTGAAGCTGAAAGATAATTTGAAAATCCCTTAGTCTGCCCCTTGCCCTCATTTTAGGGAATTGAGGGGTCTCAGAACTGAAGAAGAACTGCCCGGGATCACACAGGTAACAGGGGTGGGACACAGCCCAATCCCTGTGACTCTAACTCCAGAAGTTTTCCCAACTGTATACTTCTCCAGACCTGAGGAACGGAATTAAATAAAGACAAGAAGTCTTTCCCTCCCCTTTATCTCAGCTTTTAATTTTGTTCTATCTTTCCTGAGATATACTTCCCTTAGAATAAAAATTATAAGAATTGAACATTCCTACTTTTTCTCCTTTGTCTTTTATAATTGTCCAATATACTCCCAAGTGTAAGTCCAATCTCTTCTTTGATCTTTCTCTTCCCTGCAATAAAATTTAGAAGTCTCTTTTGGTGATATTAGTATCCACTGACACTCTCACCTTCATAGAATTCCAGAACTGGAAGGGATGTTGGCCACCATCTACTCTAACCCATATCTGAAAGGAATCTCCACTCTGATGTACCTGGCAAGTGGTAGTCCAACCTCTACTTGGAGATACACAAAAATGGACACCTCACTTCTTGAGACAATTCCCTTTTACACAGCTCTAATTTTTAGGAAGTTTTCCTTGATAGCATGTCTAAATTGACCACCTTGTAATTTCGAACATTTGCTTCTGGGTCAATCCTCTGGGATCAAATATAACAAGTCACCCTCTTCCACAAGATAGCCCTTCAAATACTTGAAGACAGACATCATGTCCCTTCAGTTTTCTTCTCTTTTCCAAGCTAAAACTTCCCAGTTCCTTTCACTCGTTACCATATTATATAGACTGAAGGCATTTCACTACCCTGGTTGTCCTCTCCTGGATTCTTTCCAGCTTATTAGTGTCTTCCTTAACTATGTCTGCTAGAATTGAACACTACACTCCCTTTCTCTACGGGAAGTGTTCCATTGATGAATATGTATTCAAAGCTCTCCCTTAGCTATTCCATTGCTGGACAGCTCTAACTACTAGAAGACTCTTCCCCATATTGACCCAAAATCTGTCTTCTTGTCACTTCGATGCAATCAATGTTCCAGAATTCCTAACTCTTTGGAAGTATATAGAACAAATTTTACCCTTCTTTCCATTTGACCCAATTCATTATTCAACTCAGCTCCCTCAATGTTAGGTAGCATTTGAACTGTCTTAAGAGCAAAATGATTTTGGTCTTAATTTAAAATCATTTGCCTATTTTTTACTTTTAATTTTTAAGACAAAAATTTAACAATTCTTTAGATTTCTCTTGATCCACTACTGTTTGCTGAGTCTTTACTATAATACTAAATGCTTGGAAGTTAGAAAAGCATAAGAGATAGAAAGATATATAGCACAGAGAGACAGAGACAAAGAGACAGAGAGAGAGAGAGACAGAGAGAGAGAGACAGAGAGAGAGAGAGAGAGAGAGAGAGAGAGAGAGAGAGAGAGAGAGCATTTAATAACCAATTACCATGTGCTGGTCAACATACCTTCAAAAAATTTAGGGGAAGGGGAACAAGTGAAGGAAATAAGCATTAATTAAATGCCTATTATGTGCCAGGCACTGTGCAGAGCACTTCACAAATATTTTCTCATTGATCCTCACAACAAGCCTGCAATAGGTGCTGTTATTACCCATAGTCTAGAGTTGAGGAAACTGAGGCAGGCAGACAGTAAGTGATATGTGATCACTCAGTCTTAGTCTTCTTTACTGACTTTTTCCTGAAACAACCACGTGGGTGCACCAAACCAGAGTCAGAGAGACCTGAATTTGGATTCTGCCTCAGTTATTTATCAGCTGTGTGATGGGCAAATTACTTAATCTGCCTGAGTTTCCTCATCTGTAAAATTAGGATGATGATGATATAATTAATAATAGTCATAGCAATAATATTAGCAACTAGCACACAGAGTCATAAGTTAACACACTTAAAGGCCTTTGTAAACTATAAAGTGCTTTGTTATTACTATTACTTATTGTGTTGTAAAAACCCAATAAGGCGATAATCTCAGTGTCAAACAGTAGCGAGATCAAGGAGGATAAGGACGGAGAAGGAACCATCTGATTTGTTAATTAAGCGATTGTTGGCATCTTCAGAGAGAGCAGTTTCAGTTGAGTGATGAGGTCTGAACGCAGATTGCCAAGGACTGAGAAATGAGCAACAGGAAATGCAGTGGAGACACCGAGGGTAGAGAGCTTTTTCTAAGTTTACTACCTGCATGACTCGGATTAGATCCCTTCATGTCTAGGTCTCAGGTTCCCCATCTATACGAGGAGATGGTTGACCTAGAAGGACCCCCAAGGTTCTTTCTGGCTCTAAATCTCTGATTCTAATATCCCATTCTCCTGTTGATGATTCCGATATGGAATAGACTAGCAGTGCAAAATTCTTCCACCTACAACACACACACACACACACACACACACACACACGCGCTCATACAAGTGTTCACTCCCTCATTCCTCCAAGCTGATGATTTCATGTTTGTCCCTTGTGGAGTCCTTAGAGACACATGTGCCATAGGAGGTCTGGACACTTGATAGAAACAGAATTAAGATTAACTAATTCATTGCTTTGCTGGCTCTCTCTAATCACCCAGCCTTAAAAGCAAGCAGTCCTTTCCCAGTCTGTTTTCTCTCTGCTCTCTCCTTGGTCCCACTTGTCCTTGCTTTCTTTCAACCTCTTTCCCCCTTGACATCATCCTTACATTCCAATCTTAGTGGGGTTAGTCATAAAGGTCAGTCCTGTGTTTCCTCTCAAGTAATTGGGCCACTTAGGTCTGGCTGAAAAGTTAGCTCTTTCCCCCTCCTATCTCTCCCCTCTCCACCCACAACACACACACACACACACACACACACACACACACACAAGCATGTGCCTGAAAAATTATAAATTACATGCTTCAATTTTTATCACTTTCTTTATCCCCTCAAAAATGTTTCTAACTCTTGGCCTGCCTCACCTACATTTTATCTATCTCAGCATTTCCATGGCGCCTATCACACTGGTGGCCCAGACGCTCAGACAGCTATTAGGTTCCTTTTTTTTCCTTGCCAAAGAAATTGTATACCTGCTACTCATTTGTTTGGGGACTCATGTTCATGACAATGAGCTTTTTACACATAGACATAGGCTCACATATCTTTTTTTTTTCATCTCAGGTATCAACAGGAATTTTACCAGTGACCAATTTCTACCGTCATCCCCTTGGCAGTGACAGAACCACATGAAGAAAGCAAGTACAAGGAGGAGAGTGAGACAAATTGAAGTTAAGTAGCATGCCCACAACCACACAGCTTGGAAATACCAGAGCTTGGCAAAGCTGAAACTAGGGTAGAGTGATTAGGGCCTAGTCCACAGGGGTGAAGTTGGTTCTCTAGAAGACAGAGATAAATGAGTTCAGCTCCTAGTTATCTAGAATAATTTGTGAAAATAAAAAACCATTCGTGACCTTTTATCAAGGGGATTTGTTCTGTGAAGTTTGGATTCAGTCAAAGGGCCACAATTGAGGACCTAGAGGGCTATGTGTGGCCTCAAGACTGCAGGTTCCTCACTCTGGGCCTAAAATCTCTTCTGTCCTCTTCCCACTTCTCCCCAAATTACACACTTAGAGTAGAAATAAAACTGATAGATATTTCCTATACTTATACTATGGTGAAAGTGCTAGAAATTAAAAAAATGAAACAAATCCATTTTTCTCCCTCCAAAGGATTATAGTCTAATAAGTAGGAAAGACATATATAAGTATATATAATATGTGTGTATGTAATATATAATGGTATTATATATGTGATATGTGTGTTATATTGTGTGTGTGTGTATGTATATGGGTATGTATATACAGAGAGAATCTTACTCTGGGCCAGGTGACCACCGAGAAATAGATACACATATATTATGTATATTATTTAAATTATGCATATAGTTTAAACATAAAATATAAAATTTTATATATTTGCATTTATATAAAATTTGCATCTAATTATATGTCATATATATATATCATGTTTTAAAATATTTAAAATAAAATACAAAGGATTACAAAAGAAACCAGTTCTATTGAAAAAGTTATCCAAATATACTTAAAAGCCAATTCTTGGGCCCTAGGTTAAGAACGTAGCCAGAGGATAGTTTCTGAGGTCTCTTCCATCTATAAGGCTATAGTCCTACACATTTGAAGGCTTTATTGTAAGGAGGCTGAACCAAGAAGTGAGAACTCAAAAGGTGTAGCAAGAGAGAAGTGAACGCAGGCAACTCAAAGGTCACTCTCCTTCTGGAAGGTATAGGTTCTGTTCCTAAAGATATACTGGGAAAGGAGTCAGTACACGCATGGAAGGAAGGAAGGATCCAAGACTTTTTGGAAGGACAACATATAGGTTTACATCTGCCTATTAAAGATATCTTGGAAGCAGCCTTAAAGAAAACAAATCCCAGGGCTCAAGCTGCTTGAATGAGCTGCCAATGGGCTGTCAGAGCCAAGGCAAGCATTGGACCCTTGTTTTGAAGGTTCTTAGCGGAAAGGGATCTGGAGGTCTAAGGAATTAATTCATAACCTACACCTCTCCATGTGCAGTCTGGTTGGCAGGAACACTCTCCAAAGATTTTGACAGTGGATGATCCCGAGCGGTCTAGGCTATCTTGGAGGCCCTGAAATACCTGAACCAGGTCACTAAGACATTCAAGAGATAAGGTAAGTCTGAGATCCTTTCAGGATTCTCTGTATATTCCTACATGCATCTGCACAGATGAGTCTATGCAGCCCAATACACAAAGGAAAAAAAATCAATTTCCCATTTTTCTTTGGGGCTGGGCCTCACTCTCTTTTAGAACTCGGTCTTTGTTTAACGGTCTGTTCGAAATGGCCTGGGCTAGATCCTTCCTTCCCCTTCTGCCCACGCTTGTTTCTGCTCCTAAAGAAGTAATGTGGAATAGTGAAAAGAGATGATGTTCAAGTCAGAGGATGGACATGGGGTCAAATCCTACCTCTGAAGTTAGGACTTGTATGACCCTAAGCAAGTTATTTCATCACATCTCTGGGATACCTTCTCTATAAAATGACAAGTTTCAACTAGATGAGCTCTGAGGTCCCTTCCAGCTTGAAATATCTCTCCATGCTTAAAACAGAGAGGTCCAGAGAAAATACTGATTGAGTCTGAATGCAGACTGGAGTAGACTATTTTCATTTTTTTTCATGTTTTTCTTTCTTTGAGTCTGTTTCTTTCACAACATGACTCTTACGAAAATATTTTACATGATTGCAATCTATATACTACAAAAAATTGTTATCATTTTAGGGAGGGGTTGGGGGGAAATTTGGGACTCAAAATTTGTTTAAATGAATGTTAAAATGTTAAAAAACCATCTTTACATGTAATTGGAAAAAATAAAATTGTATTTAAAAACAGAAAGAGAAGGTAGTCAAATAAGTATTTATATAGTGCTTACTAGGACAGCTAGGTAATGTGGTGGATAGAGTACAGGGTTTGGAATGAGGAAAAGTCATCTTCATGAGCTCAAATTCAGCCTCAGCCCATACTGTGTTATCCTGGGCAAGTCACTTCACCCTGTTTGCCTCAGTTTTCTCATCTGTAAAGTGAGCTGGAGAAGGAAATGGTAAACCATTCTAGTATCTTTGCCAAGAAAACCCCAAATGGGGTCATGAAGAGTGGGATATAACTGAAAAACAACTTAACTGAATATAGTTCTTACTATGTGCCAGCATATGAGCCAACAGATGGGTCTCTGCATCCCCAGCACCTGGCATACTATCCAACACTCAGCAAGCTCTTACTAAATGTTTTTTGATTGATATATATTTCTTCCTTCTTTTTCATGACCCACATCCAACCAGTTCCTAAGTCTTGTCTGTTTTATCTCTGACCTATCTCTCATATCCATGTCCTTCTCTCCAATCCCATGACCATCTTTCAAATATAGTACCTCTTCACCTCTCACCTGGACTGTCATAATAGCATCCTTCCTGGAGGCTGTCAGAACAATAGCCCTTATCTAACCATCTCTCATCGCTGGTCAAAATGTTATCAGTTGCTTAGAAGATAAATATCAAATCCTTAGTTTGGCATTTAAGTGCCTCAACAGTCTTGCTAAGGGGTTATTTTAACCATTTTGGGTCATAGACCCTTTTGGCAATATGGTAAAACTGATGGACTCTTCAGGAAAATGTTTAGAATAATTAAAGGAAATGCTACAGTTCAGTTAGAAGTTATGAACATAAAGATCTATTTTTCCCCATCCAAGTGCACAGATGCCCTATCCACGGATGCCTTGAGAGGGACCCATGGGCCCCAGGCTAAGAATCCTTCTTCTAATGGACATTATGGTGGAGTAAAGGCATCAACTCAGTTGAACTTTCCCAACATTCTCCTCCAAACAGCTTTAAAAATAATGCCTGATATCAAATCCTGGAGAGACAGAGCCAACAAAAGATTTGAATGAGAGAACATAACTTAAGAAATCAGCAGAAGAAGTCTGTGAGACCAGGGTGGGTGCTGGGCTAGAGCAGTCCAGAGTGTTTGCAATTGGAGCAACAGCAGTTTTGGGAGCTCTTGCCCCAAAGAAAGTAAGGGGGTCAGACAACTGGCCAGAAAAAGATTACAAGGGACCCTTTGCTGGCCTTGGATGCAGTTAGAACTGATTGACAATGCTATTGCCCATATGCAGTTCTGGGTTGAAGTTCCAGGGCAGAAGAGCACTGATACTTGCTGCTTCAGAAGAGCAGTGTACTTAGTGAGAATTCCAGAGCCAAAAGGCTGGCTAGCATTTGTGGATGCAGAGGAGCAGGGCCTTTTCCTAGGTAAAGACCAAAGCACAGATCAGGAGAACAGTAACTACACTTTTCTCCAGAAGCACCAAAAACTTACAGACCTTCAGAACCAGTTCTGAAAATATCAGCACAAATACAAGTTTAAAATTTGAGACAGTGCCTCCCCACTCCCAGGTGAGCAGACATCAACCTTAAGAGAAAACACATAAAGTCAAGAAATAGACTAGGAAAATGAGCAAACAGTAACAAAAGAACTCGAGTATAAAAAGCTACTATAGTGATGGGGAAAATCAAGACATGAGTTCAGAAGAAGCAACAATATGAAAACAGTTACAAACAAAGCCTCTAAGAAAAATATGAGTTGGACCCAATCCCAACAAGAATGCTTGGAAGAGATAAGCATGATGGAAAAAAAATTTGGAAAAGAAATTGAAGTGATGCAAGAAAGTTATGAAAGAAGAATTAATAGCTTGGCAAAAGAAGAACAAAAATTCACTGAAGAACTCCTTAAAAAGCAGAAATGGCCAAATGAGGAAAATAATTCCTTAAAAATTAGAATTTGGCAAGTGGAAGTTAATGATTCCATGAGGTATTAGGAAGTAATAAAACAAAGTCAAAAGAATGAAAAACAAATAAATGTCAAATCTCATTGGAAAAATAACCAATATGGAAAACAGATCAAGGAGAGATAATTTAAGAATTCTTGGACTACTTGAAAGCCATGATCAAAAAGAGAACCTAGACATTGTATTTCAAGAAATTATAAAGGAAAACTGCCCCAATATTTTAGATTCAGAGGTGAAATAGATATTGAACAAAGTTACCTATCACCTGAAAGAGATTACCAAAAGAAAACTCCCAGAAATATTATAGCCAAATTCCAGAACTCCCAAGTCAAGGAGAAAATATTGCAAGGAGCCAGGAAGAAATCATTCAAATATCATGGGGATATTCTCAGGATTACATAAGTTCTGATAGCTTCCATGTTAAAGAACCAAAGGGATTAGAATATGATATTCCACAAGATAAAGGCACAAAGAATTACAACCAAGATTAACAAGCTAAGTAGAATCCTTTAGGGAAGAAACAGATATTTAATGAAATAGAGGACTTTCAAGAATTTCTGATGAAAAGGCCAGAGCTGAATAAAAAAAATCTGACATTCAAATACAAGACTCAAGAGAAGTATAAAAAGGTAAACAGGAAAGAGAAATCATAAGAGACTCCACAAAGTTTAAGTGTTAATATTCCTATATGGGAATCATACATATATGATACATGCAACCAATAATAATTTGTTCATTATTAGGGCAGGTGAAAGGGATTCATCTAGACAGAGAGCATGAGTGTGAGTCAATTATATTGGGATGATCTCCAAAAAAAAATTAAATGAAGGGGTGAAAAAGAGGTATGCACTGAAAGAATGAAGAAGGGAGAAGTAGAAGAAGAAAATTTTCTCACATAAAAGAGGTGTATAAGGAAAAAGTTTTATAGTGGTTATATGATTAATGTATTTTTGCATAATATGTTGATGCATTTTTGTTTAAGTGAAGATCTTTCCCATTCATTAATAGGCCCATGTGACCTGCTTAAGTCACATGGAAGCCAAGGGTGGAACAGGAAGAGGCGGGCTAGAGCAGAGCTGAGAGAAAATTGGTCAGAACTGAGAGAGAGAGAGAAACTAGGCAGCTGGCTAGCATGAGTAGGAGTGCTTGTTTGTGATTGGTTCAAGGGAGCTGGTTTGTGGGAAGCCTAACAGAGGGAAGGTGGGGGACTGGTGTTGTCCTCTGAATTGTTATGGTGTATAAACTTCTTTGTTACTATAATGGATTTGGCTTTCTGGTGTCTGAATAAATGTTTTGGTTCTGGCTTCCATGTGGAGAGTCTGTTGCATTTCATGGTTCAGAATTGCACCAGGATATTCATAAACACCATAGGTGCTGTGAATATCACATTGCTGCTACAGTGGAAGGAGGAAATGAAAGGTGACCAGCTCTGCTTGAGCCTGACTTTTATTGGAATTCGTTCAAAGGGGGATGTATATATAAAGAACTACATCAAATTTATAAAATTAAGAGCCATTCCCCAATTTTCAAATGGTCAAATGATTAAAAAAATGCTCAGAATCACTATTGATTAATGAAATGTACATTAAAACAACTCTGACATCTCATACCTATCAGAAATGACAAATGCTAAAATGGAAGAAAGGAAAATGGGAGCACTTATGTGCATAGTGGTAGCATAGTGAACTATTCTAGAGGAGAATTTGAAACTATGTCCAAGGGCTATCAAACTGTGCATACCCTTTGATCCACAATACTACTACTACAATAGGCCTGTATCCCACAGATATTGAAGAAAAAGGAAAAGGACCTGTATGCAATGTACCAAAAATATTGGTAGTGGCTCCTTTTGTGGTGCAAAGAAGATGCTAATCAATTGGGGAATGGTTGAACAAGTTGTGGTATATGATTGTGATGGAATATTATTGTGCTATAAGAGATGACAAGGGGGGTTATTTCAGAAAGAAAACATGGAAACACCCATATGAACTGATGCAATATCAAATGAGAAGAACCAAGGGATTATTGTGCACAATAACAGCAATATTGTGGTGATAATCAAGTGTAAAAGACTTGGTTACTCTGATTAATACAATGATCCAAGACAATTCCAAAGGAGTCATAATGAAAAATTGTTACTCCCTCCTCCAACAAGAAAATTGATGAATTTTGAGTGCAAACCGATGTATAATTTTCTCTTTTTGCAAAATTGCAATATGAAAATATATTTTTCATTATTTCACATGTGTAATTGATAACATTTTGTTTGCCTTCTCAGTGGGTGGGAGATGGATGGGAGGGAGAGAGGGAGAGAATTTGGAACTCGAAATTTAAAAAGAAAAGTATGACAAAATAAATAAATAATTTTTAAAAAATGAATTCTTTGTCTTTCTTCAACATACCTCTCCAACCTAATTTCATGTAACTATACTTCTCATACTCTTGGGATAGGAGAGAGAACAGTAGACCTAGAGTCAGGAAGCCCTAGGTTCAACATCTGCCTCTTTTATAGCCATGGACAAGTTGGCCATCCTTTCCAAGTCTCACCTGTAAAATAGGATAACAATCTTTCATATTTACCTCTCCAAGTTGTTAGGGAGCTCAAATGAGATAATGAGACTTTAGAACCCTATAAAAACAATAGTTATTATTATTCTAGCCAAACTAGGCTAGAAGTTTCCTATTTCCTGATCTTGTCCCAGCAGCCCTTTTGCTATACCTAGAACACTCCAACTGATACTTCAAAAAGAGGTGATGTAGCTTAGTGGATAGAAACTGGCTCTGAGTCAGGAAGACACTCAAATTCAGTCATTCTGTTGACCCATGCTGGCTGCACATCCCAGGGCCAATCACTGGCCCTCTTTTCACTCTAGGGAGCTCTCCAAGACTGAAATATGCAGAGAAAGCATGAACCTCTTTGGGAGAGGAAGTTTCCCCATCTGTGAGTTCCCTAGATCAAAGGAATCAAAGGACCAATCCCTACCGCCAAGCCATGGGGCAAATCCTGTGTGGCTGGCTCCCTATTATTTATACCATGAAATTTCTCTTGATGATTTTAGGTCAGGCCAAGTGTTCTCAGGGGAAGTGATTGTATTGTAATGTCAATATTTAGCTGTATCTGATACATAAAATGTATGTGTGTCTATACATAGCACTTATATCTGGGGCATAGTAACTTCCAGCAGGGAATGATGGAATTGTTTCTTAACCCTACTGTTTTGATATCGCCCTCAGTAAACTAATAAAAATCAAGGCATTATGGGAATCTTTTGCCTACTTAGAGAATAGCCAGTGTCCTTACATGTCTCCATCTGTCTGGGCTAAAGCCAAATAAGTTATTCATCCATCCCAGTGGGTTTGTTTTTTTTCTCACCATGGAACTCACATCCTGATCAAAGATGGTCAAAGATTCTGTCCCATCAAGACTCCTGGAAATCATTCTAGCTAGAGATGTTTTGTCTCTCCTATGGTGTCAATTAAGCAGAGGTAGAGAGAGAAAGAGAATAAATCATTTGTGTACCAGGAACCGTGCTAAGTGCTTTACAAATATTCAACAAAACTTGAATTGGGAGACATCATCAATGTTCCAAGATAATCATTCATGCAATGAAGAAGCATTTAAGTGCCTACTATGTGCAGTCATGACTGCAACCCCATTTGGGGTTTTCTTGGATGTTGGAGTGGTCATTGCCTTCTTCAGCCCATTTGACAGATGAGGAAACTGAGGCAAACAGGGTTAAGTAGCTTGCCCAGGGTCAAGCAGCCTATAACTTTGTGAGGTCAGATTTGGATTTAGGAGGATAAGTATTTCTGGTTCCAATCCCACTGCTGTATCCACTACATTCCCTAGCTGCCCCTACTAAGAATATAATTAATAATAATTACCAGCATTTATGTAGAACTTTAAGTTTACAAAGAGTTTCACATGTGTGATCTCATTTTTCATGACAACCTGGGGAGATCACTAAGTGCTACTATTACCTTCATTTAGTTGAGGAAACTGAGGCAAAGAGAAGTTAAGTAAGTTGTCCAGAGTCATATAGCTAGTGTCTGAGGCAGACTTTGAACTGCACTACCTTTGAACTGCATATCCTAAGATAAAATCTATCCCTGGGGCTAAGAGGACCCAGAATAACATCTGGGCACTCTTACTACATTTTAATAAGCATCATGTACCTGGAAGGGGAGAGGGAATGGAACAAGCATTTATTAAGCTCCTACTATATATGAGGCACTGTACTTGGGGCTTTATAAATATCTCATTTGATCCTTAAAACAATCCTGTGAGGTAGGTGCTATTATAATCTCCATTTTATCATTGAGGAAATTGAGGCAGATGGTCTTGGCCAGGTTCAGTTAGTAAATGTCTGAGACTGGATCTGAACTCAGATCTTCCAGATTCTGGGTCCTTGTGCTCTATCTACTGTACCACATAACTACCTCAGCAGGTACAAAGCCAGAAATAAAACATTCTCTGCAGTCGAGGAGTACACATTAGCACCATTTATGTCAACATGAAAAAGATGGGCCCCTAGAAATTCCTGTCTAGTTTCTCTATTGGATCTGAGCAGGGGAAGATGACTGTGGGAGGCTTGTGAGATTTAACACCAGAAAGGACTTTAGAGATCCCAACTTTAGTGGGGCACAGAGAAAAAAGGTGAGAACTGGTGTCAAAGAGCCCAAGGCTGAATCCCACCCTGCCATTTACTACTAACAGGACCTTGGACAAGTTATTTCATATCTTGGCTTCAGTTACTTCACCTGTAAAAGAGGGAGGTGGTGAACTAGAGATGACCTTCTACAGTCTCTTCTGGTTCTAAGTCATTGATCCCATGGCCCCGTCTAGCCACCCCATTTTACAGATGAGGAAACTGAGGCCCAGAAGTCCACCCCTCTGTCCACAAAAAATATTCAAAATGTGCTTTGCGTTTTCTTTTCATTTCATTTACTTAATATTTTTAAAATCAAGCTCACAGGAGTCCAGGTTTAGCATCTCTGGGCACATATAGTATTGACTACATCCCCACCCTATCTCTAGTATTGGTCTCTAGTGTTAGAAACCTGGCTTGGCTCCTAACTTGAATGATCACTAGTGAGATGGTGGAAGAAGGAGGTCCATGACTTGGTTACTACTTCCCATCAGATTTCTGGAGAATTTCAGAAACTAAGTAGGGAAGGATTTAGTGTTTCCAAATGGTGAAACCAGTCTGAACTTGTGAGTATGCCCACAAGTGCTCCCCACGGCCACCTGTCAGTAGCTAGACTCAGAACAAATCATACTTCTCATGGACAGGGAGGGGAAGGAGAGTGGTCAGGTGGGGATCCTGGAAGTCTACCCCTGACCCAACCCACTTTGGGGGTCCTTGAGGTCACCCAAAGAGTTTCCCAAGAAACAGGGAAAATAGTGGAAACTCAATGGTCAACATTTGCCCATGGGTGCTTTGACCACAGGTGCCCTAACGGACTTGAAGCCCATGGCTTATTGTTTCGTCTTCCAGGAAATTTGAAGGCCCCCTGGGCTCAGCCAACCTTGGACATAAATGTCCCCAAATCAGCAAATAAATCCTGTAAGGGGGCCAAGGCAACAGCAACTACTTCTCAGAATGTAATGAGGTAAAAAAGGAATGTACACAGTGATTTACCAACGCTCCTTTCTGCAAGAGGTTCGCCTGAAACTGAGTTGAAACTCTAGTTTAGAGAATGTTAATATTATAGACGTGAAGAGAGGCAGCTAGTATTTCTGGACAAAGAGATAGTCTCAGTGTCTAGAAGACCCGGGATAGAGTCCAACCTCTAACACATAGTGGATGTGTGATCTTGGGTGGGTCACAAGTCACTTAAACATTCACTAAAGGGCAAGTATCTGGGACTCTATTTGAAGAAAAGGTTCTGATCTACATTAGTAAAAGGGAGTTTCTCCCTGGCAACTTCTTGAAATCACAGGCCCAGTGTGTAAGTATGTGTATGTGTTTGTGTTCTTTTCTGGGGGGTGGGGAAGAGAGAGATGGAGATTAAAAGACAGAGAGAGAGAGAAATCACAGAGTCAGGAGAGAAAGAGAGAGAGAGAGAGAAAGAGAGAGAGAGAGAGAGAGAGAGAGAGAGAGAGAGAGAGAGGCAAAGAAATAATAGACTCAGTAAAAAATCTATAGATCTCTCTCTATGTATGTTGTGGTTTGTCCTTTGCTTTCAAAGAGGACCATGATATCAGGGAAATATGTATATATATATACATATATATATATGTATATATATATATTTGTGTGTGTACATATATAGATACATACATACACACCCACACATATATATATCTCCCTGATGTCATGTATATATCTCTATTATCTCTCTCTACATATATATACATATACATAAATACACACTATATATACTATATATTATATATCTATATTATATATCTATAAATATATATAGATATATAATCTCTTTCTCTCTGTATGCATGTATCTATGTGTGTATTCATAAAATCATTCCAAGGTAAATTAGGGGAGCTGATCTCTGGAAGTTGGAAGACCAGTCAAGAAGGAAATCCCATTGCAAATACATGTTCGGTAGATAGAAGATACCACGGAAATAACAAGTGTGCACTTGAACAGGCTTCAGGAGGTGGTGGAGGATAGAAGGGCCTGCTGTACCACAGCCATCAGGTCATGAAGAGTTGGACACAACTGAATGACTGAACTACAGCAAGGGTAGACTGTCCAGGGACCAAATTAGCTGAGTCCAGAGAAATTGAAAATCCAGGGCAATGCATTTTTTATTTCTCACAGCTCTCAAGAACCACCTTCTAAAGCTAGTGGAGTTTTGAGCAGCATTCATAAACAGGCAGCCCACACCACTCAAATCACTGATCCTTGACACAGGGAAATAAAGAGCTGGATAATGGACCCAATTTTCCACTTCTTATTTCATTATTTGTTGTTGTGGGGCCATTTTCCAATCATGTCTGACTCATTTGGGGTTTTTTTTGGCAAAGATACTGGAGTGTTTTTACTGTTTCCTTCTCTAGTATATTTTACAGATGAGGAAATTGAGGCAAATAGTGTTAAGTGCCTTGCCCAGGGTAAAACAGCTAGTGTCTTACTTCATTAGGTTGACTCAAACAAAAAGGAACTCTTCATCTTCAACATGCCATAGGTCAAGAAGGTCAATTCCAAAAAAATAGCTAATAGACGATATTTGAAGAGAAGAGAGGCCTTCCTTCATGCTTTCCAAGTCTCTAGCCACATGAAAACAAATAATAAACCGGAAAAGAAAAAAATGACTTTAAAAATTCAGACCTATATTTTCATCAGAGTAGGGAACTTGTAGTAAGAAACTTTCTCTACTCATGGATACCCTATCAGAAACACATTCTTAGAGAGCTTCCTGGGGCACTGAGATGGTAAAGGCCTTGTCCAGGGTCACACAGCCCATAGGTGGTACAGCCCAGGTTTCCTGGGTCCTAAGCTAATTTTCTCTCCACTCAACTATACTGCTTCTCAGAGGTGATGCTACATGAATTTTGTTTCCTAGCCACCCTTAAGCTCTAGAGAGTTTTGCTTCTCATAGTTGGACAGATCTTTGAAGAGACAACAGAAATCCCTGGCCTTAAAGTCAGAGTACTGAGTGCAAATCTAGTTCTGAATATAAAAGCCAATAAAAGGTCTGTAAATCTAGGCAAGTCACTTAACTTCTGAGTCTCCATTTCCTCATCTGTAAAAATAGGGAATATAATAACACCTACCTCATGGGACAATATGAGCATCAAATGAGATCATGAATGTAAAGACCTTACTATTAGACACCATATAATCCAAGTAATTCATTTTATTATTTTCTCGAGGCAATTGGAATTAAGTGATTTACCCAGAACCATGCAGCTCTTAATTGTCTGAGGTCAAATTTGAATTCAGGTCTTCCTGGCTCCAGGGCTGATGCTCTATCCACTGAACCACCTAGTTGCCCCTAAAATAATTCACTTTAAAAGTCCTAAGATCATAGATCTTAAAGTAGCTCACCTAGGCCTTCCCCCACATTTTATAGATAGAGAGGAGGAGAGGGACTTGTCTATCACAGAAGTCACACGTAGCAGTGCCAACACCTGAAACCACATCCTCTGACATCCAAAGTAAGTCCCCTTGAATCCAAAGCAGATTGCCTGCATGTTTTGTTTTGTTTAATTTTGAAGGGAGAAGGGAGGAGGATCCAGCCCTCCAATCCCATTGGTGCATGGAGGAAACTCCTTCCACTATTGCAGGTCAGCACTTTGTCCAAAACTTATAGTCTTCAAAAGCTGCCTGGGGCATTGAAGGTTAAGAGACTTGCCTAGGGTCATACAGCCAGGATTTGTCAGAGGAGAGACTGAAGCTGAATCATCCTGACTCAAAGGCCAGTTTTCTATCCATTATCCTGCTTTTCTCTGATGCTCCTTAAATCTCATTATATCTAGACAAATGGAAGCAATGTGTCTTTAGAGAGCTCGATAGTGAACTTGGTCCCTTGCACTTGAGGAAAGAAAGGAATCCAAAATGAATGAAGACTGCTGTCTATGAAGTGAGTAATGAAAGAACTGGCCCTACTAAATGGAGGACTCAAAACCCCACTGCTTCTAGAGAAAGCCAAAGCATCCAAGGGACAAGATTGATGGAATTTCCATAGAACAGATGATCCTACCATGAAATGACATCAGCCCCAGAACAGTAAGAAAGGAAGCCAATTAAGTCAACTGTCCTCTGTCTCCTGGGTCATCCATTCATCTGATGCTGGAAGGCAATATTCCAAAGCACCAGAAACATGCATCACCCATTAACCATTGTGCAACCACTTGGGATTCAAGCCATCCAAATTACTTGACCTTTTCATTTCTTCACACTTTGGCTCCCCTCAGAAGACAACCCATACACACAATCCACATGAATGCTAATACATTCCAAAGACTATAAGCTGTTGTCATTTCTTTGGAACAAAGTATATCCTATACCAGAGAATAAGATTCTCCATTCAATGGACAAAGAGCATCACAACCAAATTCCAAGACCAATAATTGTGCCAATGCCTTTGCAAAAATTTTAGATCCAGCTTTGCCTATAATTACTATATTTTTAATTATTATAGATTGTTTTGTATAGGACTCCCAATAATGCTTATATATAAATGATCATAGACCTAGAGCTGAATCAGATCTCAGGGATCATCTAAAATCAAACCCCCTCACTTGAGTTGGGGAAACTGAGACCTTGATCAGTTAAGTGGCTTGTCCGAAAAAGCCACACAAGTAGTAAAACTTTAAAGATGGGATTTGAACTCAGCTCCTCTGACTCCATAGACAATTCTCCCCCTTCCCCCAGGGCCACATTGTCTCTGGCTTTTTTTCTCACCTGGAGTATAAACTCCCAAAAGACAAAGATCATGTCTCATGATTCTCTAGCAGCCTCTATCACAAAGCGTTGGGTTCCTAGTCTGTCTTACTGAATTTATGTATTAGGCATACTAGAAAAAACACTAGATTAGGAGTCAAGAACCCAGGGCTCTAATAATGACTAGTTTTTTCTGTTGTTTAGTCATTTCAGTCATATCCAAGTCTTCCTGACCCCATTTGGGGTTTTCTTGACAAAGATACTGGAGTGGTTTGTCATTTCCTTCTCCAGCTCATTTTATAGATGAGGGAACTGAGGCAACAGGGTGAAGTGACTTATTCAGGTCACACAGTTAATAAGCATTTAAGGCTGGATTTGAACTCAAGGAAGATGGTTCTTCCTGACACCAGGCCCAGCTCTCCAGGCCCCACTAGTTATATGGCCTTATGCACATCACTTTGCCCCTCTAAGGACTCAGTTTCCTTATTTATAAAATTGGATGATTGGTGTAGGTCTGGGCATGCCCCCTATTAGATTGCTTTGTATCAATTTTGTGTCTATTCTGCATCTACTTATACATGTTTATTGGGGTTGCTTTTTCAACAGAATGTTGGGTCGCTGAGGGCAAGGATGGTTCCTCTGCATCCCCAGTATTGAGGACAGCACCCAGCATACAGGTGTTTAATAAATAATTGTCAATAGATTAATGGATTATTAGACCCTTGAGATCCGGACAGTATCTTTCCTATGCAATTTTCATGGCCTTGAATGTAGTAGGTGCTTAATAAAGGTTAATTTACTTTCCTTGAAGTGAAATGAATGAAAGTTCAATAACCCAGACCTAGTGTACTAGACACAATGACAGCATTGGGATAAGCTAGGTCTGGGTTCAAATTCCATTTCAGGTACGCACTCGCTGCGTGATCCTGGATCAGTCATTTCATTGCTCTGAGTCTCAGTTTCAGCATATGTAAAATGAATAGGTCAGACTTGATGATCTCTGATCTATTCCAGCTTCAAATCTAAGATATTATTATAAAATTGAATGGAATGGAATTCGATGCCAGCTGTTAAATTCTGTGATTCTGACTCTGATCTTGCTGTTAGGATTGGCTTGACTGGCTCAGTCAGGTTTTTTGTTTTGGGTTTTTTTTAATAGCAAGTTAATTAAAGTGCAGATTGGATTGTTGTATGGCTCACCTGACCAAGGACAAATTCAATGAAGAATCTCAGTCCAGTGTCACAGATTTCCTGGAGAAGAGAGCATGTATTCCACAGTACCCTCTCCCATCATTAAATGAGGACCAAAAAATCAACTCTGCCTTTGGGTCAGGAAGTGAGGGAGTGACCATGGAACGAGGCTAGCCCCCTCTGTTTTGGAAAGCTGATATTCACCATGTATCATTTTGGTCGAACATGAGCACTAGAATTACAGTTCTAAAGCGGACCCACAAGGTCATTGAACCAATGAGAAAATCACAATGGCTTTTTATCGGTGTGCCTCATGGCATACGTCCCAGGCAACTGTGCAGGGGACTATATGGAGTAAGTAGCTTGAGTGATGATAAAGAGGCCAAGGTAAACAAATGAGTCTTTATTTGGGGTTATACGAAATGAAACCATGTCAAAGACATAAACCACTGGAGGGGAGAGGGGAGAAAGGGTTCAAATCCAAGGTAAGCCAGCGCTGAAATCTCTCTGTCTGGAAGCCTTACCCTTCAGTAGATTTGGATTTGCCCAAGGTCAACCCAAGGTCAGGGTCAGAAGCAGGGCTTAGAATAGAACCTTTGGTCTCCAATATTCCAAAGACTACTCACAAAGACTACTTTGAAAGCTAGAATTATAAACCCCAATAGAAAATAATCAAGGCATTCTTTATGTGTCAGCCTGAACTCCAACAGAACAGGTTGCTGAGAGGCAAATTGCAGTTGGATGTAAAGAAAAACTTCCTAATAACTGTGTTGTTCAGTGGTCTAGGCATGAACCACTCTTCTTGACCCCATGGACTTGTCCTTGGGGTTTTCTTGGCAAAGATACTGGAGTAGTTTGCCATTTCCTTTTCCAGCATGCCCCTATTTTACAGATGAGGAACTGAGGGTTAAGTGACTTGCCCAAGGTTAATTAGAACTATCCAAAAGTGGAATGGGCTGCTTCAGTCAGCTAATGAACATTTATTAAGTGCCAACTATGTGACTGGCACTGTGGGCCTGGCGTCAGAAAGAAGTTCAAATCATGACTCAGAAATTGACCAGCTATGTGTCTATGAGTAAGTCTCTGCTCTGTGTCTGAGTTTCCTCAACTATAACCTGAGAGGGCTAGTCTTTGTGGCCTCTGAGGTATGTCCTAGCTCTAAATCTAAGATCAGATGACCCATCTTTGTTTTCTTATGATTATGTCCTACCAGAACTCTTTCACAGAGGGCTCACTCCATGTGTTGGGGATCTTGCTCTAGGTTTCAATATTATAAGGGTGGTAGCAGTCCAGAATCTAGCCTGTCAATCTGTTATCCCTTGTTTTTACTACATAACTGCCCTGTCTCCTTTTCTAGTCATACATGTCTTTAATTATAGTTCTATTTGGCTTCTCCAATGTAATTTGTTATTAATAATAAGTTGTATACAAGTGATATACACCATGTGACTATTCATTGCCTTTTGGAAAGTAATACTTTTTTTTATTTTTCAAAGATATGGTTCTCCGTAATGGACTACCACATAATATCCCCAGATGAATATTAGTATTAAAAATTGGTTTTTGTTTCAGGGAGAACCTCAGGACCATTGAAAGTCCTGCCCAGTTTCCTAAATTCAATCCAACTCACACTTTGACTTTTGGGGTCCCCTTCATTGGCAACATGAAGTTTTTATCCAAGATATATATGCTAATGCATCATCTCTATGGGCTAGCCATCCAATATTATGCAATAGTTTGAACAATAAGAGTTCTTCACTGATTTAGTTTTTCCTTTGGGGATTATTAGACCAAAGTCTTTTCCATGATAGTAGATTTCATATTATATAGAAATTCAAGAAACAACTCATTATAAAGCACTTACTCTTACCTTCCCACTTTTAATTATTTCCACTTTATCCTGTAGATAGTTTGCTTATACCTAGTCATTTGCATGTCTCTCTGAGCCCAGCTCTCCTGCCACCCTTCAGACTGTGAGATCCTCAAAAGTGTTGTTTTCATCATGCCTGAGTCTTCATGACACCATTTGGTATTTTCTTGGCAAAGATACTGAAATGGTTTTTCATTTCCTTCATCAACTCATTTTCCAGACTAGGAAACTGAGGCAAACAGGATTAAGTGACTTGTCCAGGGTCACACAGATAGTAAATATCTGAGACCAGATTTGAACTCATGAAAAGCAGTCTTCCTGACTATAGGCCTTTGCCTTTCTCTGTATCCCCAGTCCTTAGTGTAGTGGTTGGCATCTAATAGGAGCTTAATAAATATTTATGACTAACTAACTACTCATGGTATGGTAGTATGGGAGGGGAATGCAAAACCAAAACCAAAAACTTCCCTTCCCTGAGGAAGCTTACTTTTTATTTTCTAGTCTACCACTGAATGAATGAGTAAATAAAATGAAAAAAAAATTAAATGACTATAAAACACAAAGCATTATGCTAAGTGCTAGGGACACATAGATAAGACATTGGCTGTAGATCTAACACAACATTAGTATTCCAATAAATCAATCAATCTGTGTTTATTGAGGATTATGCAAGACATTGTGCTAAGCACCACAACAGATACAAACAAATAGGAGATGTCATCACTACCCTCAAGAAGCTTATGACCTAGTAAGGGATATGATGTAAATGCATGGGAAAGAATAACTAATAATGCAAAACAGCATGAGTATATGGACAAATGATGCAGCCCAGGGGAGAGACGTTTCTCACTGGAGTGATAAGTTGTGTTTATAGGGAAGGAGTAGGATTTGAACTAGACTTAGAAGCACAGATAGGGTTTGAGTAAATGGTAGAGTCAGAGAGAAGAGAGTACAGGTAAGGACAATGGCTTGAGTGAAAGCTTGGAGGTGGTAATATTCATGGGCTATTCTGGGGACAGTCAATAGACTTTAACCTGGGCAGACTGGGTTGCTAAGAAACATGAACTTTTAACTAAGAATCAAAACAGATTTCTGAGTAACGATGAGGAAATCACATTTATTCTCATGTCCAGACATCTTCCTAGTGTTGCATAAAGCTAATGAGCTGCAGAAGATGTGGCTTAAAGGGAAAAAAAAGACCTTGGAAGGCATCCACATCACATGAACCTTGATAGCCAGGTTATCGCAATCCCATGACACTTTGGGGTAGCTTGCAGGAGCTTATATTATCATTCCAATTTATCTGAAGCATGGAAAGGATGCTTTATCTCGAAAAGGAACTTGAAAAAGCTAATTAAGTATTTGGCTGGTGAGTAAAGAAAATATTGTGACAAATAATGACTTTATTATTGTTCCTATACAAAAACCTTAACACCGACAACAAGAACCATTCATCCAGAAGTTGATCCAAGTGTGGAGTATGTCCAAGAAAAGCCTTAATTCTGAATATTTTCATCCCAATAAGAGGAGAAATACATGTAAAGAGAGACATACACACGGACACACAAAGTGTGTGTGTGTGTGTGTGTGCATTGAGAAAGGAAAAGAGACAGAAAAATAGAGAGAGTGAGACAGAGACAGCGACAGAGATAGACAGAGATCTAGACACAGAGAGACAGAGAAAGAAAGGGAGATAGAGATAAAGATAGATACAGAGAAAGAAAGAAACCAGAAGTTGTCCCAGCCTCAAAGAAAGAGGAATATTGTGATTTCCATCCACCCCCAATCAATGAAGTGAATAATAATGTGCAAAAAAAAAATAGGTTTGCCCTAGTCTAAACTCTTACCTCTGACTTTGGTGTGTGTGTGTGTGTGTGTGTGTGTGTGTGTGTGTGTGTGAACTTCAAAGAACTCTCATTTTGTGAACAATATGACTGTACTCATTTAAGGTCATTGGATCATAGATTTAGAGCTAGAAGGGGATTCAGAGATCCTCAAGTTCATCTCCTGATTTTACAAATAGAAAACTGAGACTTGTCCAGGATCCCACAGTTGTTAAGTGTCTAAAGTAGGATTTGAACTCAGATCTCTTTGACTCTAGAGTACAGGGCTCTAACCACTGTGCCACCTGGCTACTACCACTTTCTGCTAGTCTTGGAAACCTTCCTACTTTAAGTCTAAACAAAAGACACACTAATGACTAGATTTTCTAATTAACTTTTATTAAAGATGACATTGCATAATTTTTTTTTCAGTGAAATTCACTCTTTTTGAAGAGACTGGAAGGTGAGTCTTACAAGCATCATACATAAATTCACCCGTGGGAATCTGAGCTCCACAAACTCCATTCAACCCTTTGTGGAACACACAGCCTTGCTTTTATGGCAGCATTGAAACTTTCCATCTGATCTTCTTAGGTTGGTTCTTGGTATCCCATCTCTGGCTCCTTGACCCAGCACCCAGGAACCCCAACCACCATCTTCAGTATGACATTTCTGGGTCTTTCCTGAATGGAATCTGCCTACCAGGCTTCTCCTCCCTCCCCATAAATAGTGAGTTTATCGTGCACCGTGGAAGAATCTGAGCCCCTACCTTTGACAAAATTCAGCTCTATGCTAGGGTAGTGTTGAAAGAAATAATACAGCAAAAGTGATTGGTCTAACATCATGGATGAAAAATGCCATTGGGGGAAAGGGAATATAAAAGGGCTACTATCTCAGTGTGCCAGCATACTCAACCAATGATATCTATGTCTATGAAAAATACATGTCACTTGGTCAATCCTAAGATTTACATCTGAAAAAGACTTAAGAGATCAACACCTACACTTTTCAAATGAGGAAACTGAGACAGAGAAAGATTAAAGGATTTTCCCAGGTCATACATGGAGTTGATGCTGCTAAAATACAACTCCATCATTTGATTTTCTAGTACTTGTATTTCTTCTTCTTCTTCTTTCTTCTCCTTCTCCTTATTATTTTAGAAATGAAGAAATTTAATTTCAAAAAGCATTGGAGTTCAAACACATGACTTCTTTTTTCAAGTGATTTTTCCCAATTGTTTAAATATTTTAATTTAATGTTTTGAGTTCAAATTTGTAGTCTTTCCTTCTTCCTTCCCTTCATCCCTCCCTTAGATGGTAAGCAATCAGATGTAGGTTATACTTTTGTATTTATTCAAAACATTTCCACGTTAGTCGTTTTGTACAAGAAGAGCCAAATAAAAGAAAAAGTGAAAGAAAGTGAAAAATAGCATCCTTCGGTCTGCATTCAATCAATATCAGTTCTTTCTCTGGAGGCAAATTAGTCCTTTGGGATTGTCTTGGATCTTCATATCATTGAAAATAACTAAATCATTCACAGTTCTTCATCAAGCAATGTTGCTATTATGGTATACAATGTTCTCCTGGCTCTGTTCACTTTACTTCACATCAGTTCATGTAAATCTTTCCAGGTTTCTTAGAAATCACCCTGCTTGATATTGCTTATTGAGCAATAATATTCCTTTACAATCATGTATCACAGCTTGTTTAGTCACTCCCCAATTGATGAGCATCTCTTTGCTTTCTGATTCTTAGCCACCATAGAAAAAGCTGCTATAAATATTTTTGTACAAATAGGTCCTTTTCCCTTTTTTTGGATTTCTTTGGGATATAAACCAAGTGGTATTGCTGTACCAAAATTTTATAGTCCTTTGGGCATAGTTCCAAATTTCTCTCCAGAAAAGTTGGACCAGTTTACAACTACACCAACAGTGCACGAGTGTCCCAGTTTTCCCACATCCCCTTCAACCTCCAACATTTTCCTTTTTGTCATATTAGTTAATCTAATAGGTGTGAGATGATACCTCAGAGTTGTTTTAATTTGCACTCTCTGATCCATAGTGATTTAGAGAATTTTCTCATGTGACTATAGACAGCTTTGATTTCTTTGTCTGAAAACTGCTCAATCATATCTTTTGACTATCAGTTGGGGAATGGTTTGTATTTTATAAATTTGACTCTGTTCTTTATATATTTAAAAAGTGAGACCTTTATCAGAAATACTTGTTGCAAAAATTTTTCCAGTTGTCTGCTTTCCTTATAATTTTCCTTGCATTGGTTTTGTTTGCGCAAAAACTTTTTAACTTTACATAATCAAAATGATCTATTTTACATTTTGCAATGCTTTCTATCTCTTCTTTGGTCCTAAGTGCTTTACTTATCCATAAATCTGACAGATAAACTATTCCATGATCTCTTAATTTGCTTATGCTATCACCCTTTATGTGTAATCATCTTGGCATATGATGTGAGATATCATTCTCTGCCTAGTTTCTGTCATACTGTGTTCCAGTTTTCCCAGCAGTTTTTTGTCAAATAATGAATTGTCATTCCAAAAGCTTGGATCTTTGAGTTTATCACATACTAGATTACTATGGTCATTTACTATAATGTAATTATTTGTAACTAATCTATTCCACTGATCCAACACTCTACTTCTTAGCCTGTCCCAGATTGTGTGTGGCTAGACCACCTTTTCTTTCGCATTGTTTTCATTGATTCCCTTGATATCCTTGAGCTTCTGTTCTTCCAGATGAATTTTGTTATTTTTTTCTAGCTCTAGAAAATAATTTTTTGATAGTTTGACTGGAATGACACTAAGTAAATAGATTAATTTTGGTAGAACTGTCACTTTATTGTATTGACTCGGCTTATCCATAAACAATTTTATCCAGTGTTTTACATCTGACTTTATTTGTGGGAAAAGTCGTATTTATATGGTTTATAGTCGAGTTCATATGGTTCCTGGGTTTGTCTTGGCAGGAAGATTCCCAAGTATTTTATAATATCTACAGTTATTTTAAATGGAATTTCTCTGTCTCTTATTGCTGGACTTCATTGGTAGTATATACAAATGATGATGATTTAAGTAGTTTTATTTTGTATCCTTCAATTTTGCTAAAGTTGTCAATAATTTCAAGTATTTTAGTTGACTCTCTAGAATTTTCTAAGTATAGCCACTGGTATTTCTTGATTGATTTTTTGTACTCGTATTTCTGGTCAGATGGTTGACTTTCTATTCACAGAAAGACTTCAGTTTGTCTAGTAGGTGTCAGAAGTAGGATTTAATCCAGGTTTTACTGACTCCAAGCCCAGGACTTAGATAAGATTCCATACCTTATGGAAAGAGTCCATTGATATGAATGCTTTGAGTATATACTGCAGAAGTACAATGGGAGTGGGAGGAAGAAAAGGGGGTTGTATGAGATATTAAGTTGACAAAAGCTTGTTTTTAAAAAAAAATCAATATTCTCCAAGGGACAGTAGATATCTGTGAATCATGAAACATTTTCTCCTGGGAAAAATCCAAGTCACAAGTAATTGAAAGGTCAATGGAACATGCCCGGTGAGTGTGAGCAGGCTACAGAATATTACCAATGATGATTTGCATGTGAGATGTGACATAAAAGGTATGATGAGATATACATATGTCCAGAAAGGGAGGTGGACCGATAATTTGGTGAGAATGAGGGACAACAGATGAACAGCCTAAGTGGTACACTGGGAGCCCTGGAAGAACTTTTTTTAAACATAATAAAATCCTGAGGAAGTGCCCTTCTATTTTGGGGGGACTCTGTGGAGCGTTTATGGAAAACATGGTTAAGGATTCCATAGAATATGAAGACATGCAGGAGTTAGGGTGATAGCTGTCAGTGAAAGGAGTATCCTCACCAATAAAATCACAGAGCACTCAGTTTACCAAATTATGCTATGTATGTATGTATAGAAAGTATGGTATGCATGGATGGAGGGATGGAGGGATGGATAAATGATGATGATAATAATGATTAGATTTTATATAGATCTTTAAGGTCTACAAAGAGCTTTATAAATATTATCTATTTTCATCTTCACAACAATCCGGGGAGGTGTGCCATCATCATCATTATTCCCATTCTATAGATGAGGAAACTGAGGCAGGCAGACGTGCCCAGGATCATATAGCTAATAAGCATCTAAAGTGTGAATTGAACTTGTCTTCCTCACTCCCAATGAGGGCTGGAAGCTATACATAACATCTCCTTTATCCTATGCTCTATATCAGAACTAATGGTCAGTGCAGGGGGAGCTCCTTAATAATAAAAGGCAACAACTTCAGGTCAGTCAAATGGTCCATGGTTGTCGTCTTTTCTGAGACTTCCCTCCCTCCTTTCTATCAAACTCCTCCATAAGCTTCTGGCCTGCACCCTCAACAGTTGTGGTGTACTCTCCACCCAGTTCTGGGAGCATGATTACATTCACTCAACCATAGCTCCCGGATGCGGTGTACCAATCTACTCTCCCTACGGCCTTACTTGGGGCAACCAGATGCAGCAGTGGATAAAGCACAGGTCTTGTAGTCAGGAATGCTTGAGTTCAAATTCTGCCTTAGATGCTTACTGGCTGTGTGACTCTGGGCAAGTCACTCCACCCTGTTTATTTCAGTTTCCTCACCTGTCAAATGAGCTGGAGAAGAAAATGGCCAACCATTCCTGTATCTTTGCCAAATGGAGTCATGAAGAGCCAGACATGACTGAAACGATTGAATAACACTGTGCCTGTCTGCCATCTCCGTAACTTTCTGGACTAAACTCTCCTATGCTTTCCCCATGAGAATGTAACCCCCTTAATTACGTGGCCTTTTTTTTCTTTCTAGGGACTGTGTTTATACATTTGTATCCCCAGAGCTTAACACAGTTTTTGGCACAAAGCTATAGGGCACAAAGTATTAAACATTTAATAAATATTTTTCACTTGTTTATTCATTTATCCATTTTTTTAATCTATTGATCAAATGAGAACTGAGTAGGAAGGATAAACTGTAGAGCTGGAATGACCTTCCCTCCACCCCATCTCCACACACATATTCCAAACAACTAAAAGGCATAATACGGTAGCAGAAAAATAAATAAATATAGTCCTAAACATTAAGTCCCAAAAATGTGCTGAGCAACACTAGGATATAAAAGTTGATGTGATTCTTAATTATCAAGTGATAATTAAGAAACTGCCAAAATGGCCAACCAGGCAGTCTCCCCTGTGAATCTGGACCATCTGTTCTGGAAAACAACTAAGAGTCAGGAGCAAAGGGCTGTTGGTCTGGAGTTGAAAAGGATCTGAAAGGATGTCCAAATGATCTCAAAGGCTCAGAGATCATAAAATCATAATTTCAGAGCCAGAAGGATTGTTACAGCTCATCTAGTCCAACCCAACTATTTTACAGAAATGGAAACTGAAGCCCAGAGAAGGGAAATGACTTTCCCAGGGTCACAAGCAGTTGGCAGAGTCAGGATTTGAACACAGATCTTCTGCCTCTAAACTAGTGTTTCCTTCTACTGTACCACTTGAAAAAGACACTAAACCAAAGTTAAATAAATAATTTTTATATTTCAATTAATCAAAAAATTTAAATCAATGAACCATTTATACCTTTGACCAACTGATCCCACTACAAGGAGAAAAGATGTCTCAGATCAAAAGAAAGGCTTCTCCTGTGCCAACCAATTAACAGAAACACCCTAACCCTAAACCTGAAAACAAAGGGAATGTCATTTGGTGAATGGTCAAACAAATTGTGGCATATTGAAGTAATATCATGTTATTTTGCAATAAATATGAAGAAATCAGGACTACAGGAAAAGTTAGATGAACCGATACTAAGTGAAATGCATAGACTCAGGAGAATGCAAGCTATAATGCCTACGATAATGTCAACCACAAAAACCGTACAAGGAAGCTGACTGTGTAATAACCAGTTCTGGGGCTTAGAGGACAGTTCATGTGACTTCTTGGCAAAGCTCCAAGTTAATGGCGTATGTCTTTGTATTTATGTCTTTTTGATTTCACACTTGTAAGATAAACTAATTCTGCTACTCCGTCTAGTCCACCTCTTTTGGTCAATTAGTCAGTCAGCTAGCATTCATTAAACTCCAACTAAGCCCTAGAGATACAGAGAAAGGTGAAAAAAACAGTCTGTGTTCTCAGGGAGTTCACAGGCTAATTCTGACACAAGAGGATTCAATGCTAGGGGCATGGAGATGGCTGCAATATGGAAGAAAATGACATCAATAATGCTTTTTAAAAATAAGTGCCCTATGGAGTCTCTATTAGAAGTTCTCCTTTCAATTGAAGAGTTCCTTATAATACTATGCTTGATAGTGTAACCAACACAATATGTCACCAGGCTGGATTTGACTTATCCTAAAAGATTTTCTGTAGCAAGCGAATGGTATTTTTCTGCCATACTAAAGATATAAATGGGACAGCTAGGTGGTGCAGTGGATAGAGTGCTGGGCATGGAGTCAAAAAGACTCCTCTTCCCAAGTTCGAATCCAGCCTCAGACACTTACTAGTTGTGTGACTTTGGGCAAGTCATTTCACCTTGTTGCCTCTGTTTCTTCATCTGTCAAATGATCTGGAAAAAGAAAAGGTAAATCACTCCAGTATCTTTGCCAAGAAAACCCCAAATGGAGTTACTAAGAGTCAGACATAACTTAAACAACTGAACAATAAAAACTACACCCAAATACAAGGGTATATGTCTTTAACCCAGAGTTAAATAAAGTGGCAAACTCTGCTACCAGAGTCAAACTTCTTGTTTCTCAAGTCAAATAAATAAGCATTGATTAAGCACCCAGTACATGCCAGACCCTATACTGAGCACTGGGGATAAAAAGCCAGTCCCTGCCTTCCAAGGACCCGCAATCTAATGTGGGAGAGAACATGAAAATAATACATTCTGGACAGGATAAATTGGAGATGATCAAGAGAGGGAAGGCACTAAAATTAAGGGAGATTAGGAAAGGCTTTCTGTCAAACATGGGATCTTAGCCAAGACTTGAAAGAAGCCAGGAGGCAGAGACGAGGAGGGAACAGACTTCTCTCACTTAGATGATGGATGGATGAATGGATGGATGGATGGATGGATGGATAGACAGACAGGCAGACAGATATAAATATATGTATATGGATAGACAGATACACATACATACATTTATACACGTACATATGTGTATGCACATATATGTGCATATATATTGTATATATGTATATGTGTATGTTTATATGTGTATGTAGTATCTATTTGTATGTATCTGTGTATTTATGTATGTGTATGTATATAGAAAATACAGATGTAAATAACTGAGATAGAAATTGAGGAGATAAAGACAGAGATATGATTTAGGAGGAGAGAGGGAGGGAGAACTTCAGGAATTGGAAGAAAAGGTCTCCTTCGGCAGGTAGAGCAAGGGCTGACCCCTGAAGTAAGTTCAAGATTCTAAGATGTGAGGAGAGAGGACATTCCAGGCCTGGAGGACTGTGTCTGGACAATGGCCCAAAGGCAGGCAATGAGGTTCTTAGTTCAGAGCCCAGGAAGCAGACCCATCTGGCTAGAGTTCATGAAGGGGAACACTGCCCATTGTGCCCAGAAAAGCAGCCAGGAGCCAGATTTTGCAAGACTTTCCATGACAAGCTGAGGAGTTTGTATTTTAATTCCCAATCAAGAAAATTGACCCTGCCAAGATATCAGATTTCCTGATGAATGACCAAGGGTCATGTCAGCACCTGTGTCCAGCTTGGTGCCCAGCACCTAGGAACTCTAGGAACTTAATATTTAGGAATTTGATTTATCTGATTATTTTTTCAAAATTTTTTCAGCTCTAACATGCCCCAACAGGATACTTCTAGAACAAGGGGACCTTAAGCTAGAGTCCATGTACTTGTTCTTTTGGGCAGTAGTGGATAGAATACTGGGCATGAATTCAGGAAGACCTGAGTTCAAATCCAAGTTCAGATACTTTCTATAGTGTGACCCTGAGCAAGTCACTTAACCTTGTTTGCCTCAGTTTCCTCATCTATAAAATAAGCTGGAGAAGGAAATGGCAGTATCTTTGCCAAGAAAACTCCAAGTGGGGCCACAAAGAGTTGGAAATGACACTTCTTCTAATACTTTGAATACTTTCAGTAGAATTGGTTTTCTTCATAATTCCATGTATTTTATGTTTTGCATTTAAAAGCAGAATTCTGAGAAATCCATCCATAGGCTTAGCCAGGCTGCTTATGGAGTCCATGATGCAAAAACAGTTTAACCTCTGATCTAGAAGTTAACCATTCAGAAGCATCCCCAGGACCCAATGGTGCTCACAATGGAGTCATTCCAATGGGGTCACTGCCCATTTTTTCCCAATCATTTTGTTTTTAAACCAAAGAGATGCCTGAGAACCTAGGAAAAGGGGATGGGGAGAGACTACAAGGGATTGGTTTCCATTTCTAGAGCTGAGTCATTTGGACAGAGTGAATTCTAGATTTTCTTCCAGCTCTAAATCTGTAATTTCATGTCTTTTTTGAGGATACACATTCTGTACCACCAATTACTATGAGGAAAAATTTAGGGATCTTCAAAATTATTGAAATTCTACAAAATAATGAAATACTATGGGCAATACCTGGGACATTTCTTTTCTAATGGAAAGTCTGATGATGCAATGATAATTTTACTTAGGGCTGGACTTAAGAATTCAAGGTTATAACAACCTCTCAAGTGAGGAAAATTCCCTCTGCCAATGCAAATTGGCACCATCTTGAAGGAAGAGGCAGAGGAGAGGAGAAGGAGGAGAAGTAGAAGTAATAGAAGAAGAAGAGAAAGAAGAAAAGAGGAGGAAGGAAGGAAGGAAGGAAGGAAGGAAGGAAGGAAGGAAGGAAGGAAGGAAGGAAGGAAGGAAGGAAGGAAGGAAGGAAGGAAGGAAGGAAGGAAGGAAGGAAGGAAGGAAGGAAGGAAGGAAAAAATACCTCATATTTAGCAGCAGTATGCTTTAGGAAAAAGCTGACTGTAATAGGAGCTAAAACTTTACAAGATATTTCTTCAGATTATGAATGGACAGTAGATGTGTGTGTGTGTGTGAGAGAGAGAGAGACAGAGAGAGAGACAGAGAGAGAGACAGAGACAGAGAGAGAGAGAGAGACAGAGACAGAGACAGAGATATCGAGAGAGACAGACAGACAGACAGAGAGAATGGAAGGCCATGTGGTATGGTAGAGAGAGGGTTAGCAGAATAGTTCTCCAACTTTTTGATTGTAAATGGGCCCTGAAACTAAAAAGTTTGAGAATCACTCCATTAGCCCCTTCTCTTCACTCTACCTCTCATTCAATAGATCTATGATCCAATTACATTTCTCTTGGACCTCTATTGTGGAAGCACCTCATTCCTCACAACAACCATGGGAAATTAGCACAAGTCTAATGTCCCCCAGACAGAGAAACTGAAGCTCATGCATAACCTGAAGAAACACGTATACAGCTTGTTACACTGAGTAGACTGTGTTTGGTGTTACATCTGAAGCTATGTAACAGCTAGAGGAGGCAATTTAAGGCAGAGGAGGGGGACGGAGAATACCATAGCTAACTGATTGTGTGTGTGTGTATGTGTGTGTATCTGTCTCACTGTCTCTCTGTGTTTCTCACTGTCTCTCTGTCTCTCTGCATCTCTGTTTCTCTCTGTGTATCTCTGTCATTCTGTCTCTCTGTGTGTGTGTCTGTGTGTGTGTGTGTTTGTGTGTCTGTATCACTTGGTCTCTCTGTCTCTGTGTGTCTCTGTCTCTATCTCTGTCTGTCTTTCTCTGTCTTTCTCTGTCTCTGTCTCTCTCTGTCTCTGTTTTTCTTATCTCTGTCTGTCTCTGTTTGTCTCTGTCTCTCTCTCTGTCTCTGTCTCTCTGTCTCTGTCTATCTCTGTCTCTCTCTCTGTCTCTGTCTCTCTGTCTCTCTCTGTCTCTCTGTCTCTCTCTGTCTCTCTGTCTCTCTCTGTCTCTGTCTCTCTCTCTGTCTCTGTCTCTCTGTCTCTCTGTCTCTCTCTCTCTCTCTCTCTCTCTCTCTCTCTGTCTCTCCCCCTCTCTGTAACAGAATCAGGAATGAAAAGAACCTGGTGAAATTTGGACCCTCAACTCTAACTGGGCAATCTCCCAAGCCTCGAGTGCCAACTACTCCTGTGTCCTTGGTTTCCAAACAGAGGGAAGAAGGATTTTGCTTTCTGAGAGCAGCTCAACGGCTCCTAGCAAATTTTGCCCAGCTACTCCTTTCCAAAATCCATTCCTCCCCAATCCAACTCCCTCCCCTCTACCCCTCTAAGAAATATTGGAAAGTGGTCAGACTGATTCAGGAGATATGGACACTTCCCACACAGGCTGTCCCAGTATAATGGGTACTGTAGGCCAGGCACTGTACGAAGCCCTGGGGAGACAAAGCAATCCATTAAGAAGCATTTGTTAAGAACCTACTGTGTGCTGGACATTTTCTAGGAGCTGGGGAAACAAAAACAAATATGAATTAGTCCCTGCTGTGTAACACTCTGTGATGAATCCCACAGTTCTTGGTAGAATCTAGCTCAGTATACTAGATTTAAAATCATCCTGAAATTGATACTGTGAATGAGTTCCTTGAGGACGATGACAATGCCCAGCACACAGTAGGTGCTTAAGGAGCACTTGCTGACTGAGCAGCTTCGTGGTACTTAATGAATACTCTTTGTCTAAAATAAATGATAGTTCTTGAAGAAAGTTCCCTAAAAGTAGGGTCTGGCTCACTTCTGCCTTTGTATTCTCAGCACCTCATAGGCACTACTAGACCTAACACACAGTAGTACAGAATAAATGCTTATTGAATTGGGAGAGGGCTCACAAGGCCTATCAGAGGGGTTCACAAACCATCATGGTGAGCCCTAAACATATTTTTTATACCCCAAGAAAAGAGAACCAAAGATGGGCCTACGACCAGCCTGCAGATCTTGCTAATTGGTAAAGAAGTGGAAGGGCAGAATTGGAGTGACAAGAAGGAGTCATAGAAATTAAAGTGGCTTCGGAGGTCATCTAGTCAAACCCCCTTCTTTTATAGATAAAAAACAAGATACAGAGGAAATAAAATGACTTGTCCAAGGTCACATAAGTCCTTAGCATCAAGATGGGATTTGAACCCAGGACCCAGTGTACCTTCTCTACAATTTTGAAGGGATCAATATTCCTCCAAATTAGACATAAGACCAAAAAATTGCATTGGGAAATTAACATGGTCCATCAGTCTGTTAATCAATCAGTAGACGTTTATTAGGTACCTACAATGTGTCAGACACTGTATTAGGAGCTGGAAATACAATAACAAACATGCCAGTCAGTGAAACCCCCCACCCCCTCATATATTATGGTCTAATGTCTCCTATGAGTATGGACAGCTGGGTGGTACAGTAGCTGGAGTTCTTGGCCTAGGGTCAGGAAGACCTGAGTTCAAATTTGACCTCAGCTACTTACTAGCTCTATGACCCTGGGCAAGTCACTTAACCCTGTTTGCCTCAGTTTCCTTATCTGTCAAATAAGCTGGAGAAGGAAATGTCAAACCACGCCAGTATTTTTTCTGAGAAAACCCCAAAATGGTGTCACAAAAAGTCAGACATGACTGAGAAACAAAATCTCCTGTGAGTAGTAATTAAAGGAGACATTTACCCCACCCAAACCTGATTTGTTCTAAGTCAGCTCCCTAGCTGAGTTGTGAAAAAATTATGCTCATCTCTTGGAAAGCTGGGCTGAAAATAACCATTCCACAAAACTGCAATAAAACTTGAAATAAACCTTTCAATAAAATATTTAATAAAGCTGTAAAAAGTAAAGTAGCCCATAATGAGCAGTGGTATAAAAGCAGGATATCGTGAAACCCAGCTCCCACTCACTTGATTCCATTTGGGTGTGGCTGAGACATCTGAACCATCCTCTAAGTCATGAGATTTTAGCATTCCGTGTGTCCGGTTCTGTTGTCCCTCGGGCAACTGGGCTGGTAAAGTCTACAGAGCCCTTTCTCAGAATCTCACTTTTAAATGTATAAAATAAAATATATAGAATTACAAAGGAAACTATATACACATGCACATTATATACAAATATGTACATATGTGTGTATCTCTATATATCAATATCTCTATATAGACACAGATATACAAGTAGAGAGAGATGATGATGATGAGGAGGAGGAGGAGGAGGAGGAGAAGGAGAAGAAAGAAAGAAATGGTTATTAATACCATACTAAGAATCCTTGCTCTAGACTATGCTCTGAGGGATACTGAAGGAAAATTGGGGCCAGTTTTGAGCAGGACTTTCTCCATTTTGGATGCTAAATTCAATTCCAGTCTGCAGGATGCAGTAACTGGAAATTTGTCCCAAGGTCCAATATCCAGGAGATGCTTCTGCCATTCCTGAATCACATGGCATCACAAGATTCCAAAGTTTTGCCATCCTTACCCCACCCTGCCCCATTCCATAGCCCTACTGTCTCATCTCCTCCCTAAGGGTTATACAACGATATTGATGAAACACTTACTGGGCACCAGGCATTGTCTTAGGAGCTAGAAAAAAAGAGAGAGGAGAAAGAGGGGTGGGGAATTTCTTCTGCGCTCAGCCTCCCACAGTCACTCTTTCTCCCTGCCGTACCCCCTTCCCACAGTTTATCCAGTAAGATCATACTGTACCCACTCCATTACTACCTTCTACATCTCTTTATCCTCAAATAAATTTGCTCCAGAATTCTAACACAGAATAGGGCTAAACTTACAACTTGTAAGGCACTAAGACTACAGAGATGAAAAATGAGGCAATCCCTGCACACATGGAGCTTAAAATACAGTAGAACAGAGACTGAACCTATGACATCATTGGTACAGGGAACTCCCATACAAGGAAATTCCTTCCACTACTGCAGATCAGCCCCTTCTCTGTGATTTATCATCTAAGACACTATGAGATTAAGTGATTTACTTAAAATCACATGACCTGTATTGTGGACCATAGTGGTTCAAGTTCAAAATTACTCTGAATATTTTTGAATCCACTACTGGATGCTGTCTCAGTTAAATCTATTGAGGAAGGGAGTAATAATAAACATAGTTAACATTTACAATAGCCCATCAATGTTTGCCAAGTACTTTATATATGTTCTCTCCTCATACCAGCCCTTTAAAGGTTGGGGCTATTATTGTCACCATTTTACAGATGGGCAAATAGAGATGAAGTGACTTGTCCAGGGTAAGTGTCAGAGGAAAATTATGAACTCAATTCTTCCTCTCTCCAAGACCAGTGCTCTATATTTTAGGTCAAGCTACTTCACTGATGCAAAGAATTAAAACAAAAGGAGCTGCAATGTAGAATAGTGGATGGAAATCTGGCTTTGGAGTAGGGAAAACCTGAGTTCAAGTCTCATATCTGACATCCACTGACTGAGTAAGATTGGGTGACTCTCTCTACCTCTCAGTGCCCCAAGTATCTCTCTAAGACGATGGGTTTTGGAGCTGGAGTCGGTCTGAAGAGGTAGATGGCATTTCCTCATCAATAAAACCGTAGTTCCTGTCCATTTCTGCTGGGTGTCACCACAGCAGATAGAGTGCTGGACTTGGGGTCAGAAAGACCTAAATTCAACTCCAGTCTTAGACACTTAATAGTTGTTTGACTGGACAAGTCACTTAACCTTTGTCTGCCTCAGTTTCCTCATCTATAAAATGGAGATAATAATAGTGCCTACATCCCAGGGTTGTTTTAAGGATCAAATGAGATAATACTTGTAAAATGTGTAGCATAAGGTCTGGTATACAGTAGGTATTTAATAACTGTCTATTCCCTTCCTCCTTTCCTCCCAAAAGGGCACAGGAGAAGTCAGATAGAGACATGAGGATGGAAAAAGTAGGATCACTTCACTTCTAGTCAATGTAATTTCACTGAATCTTGGAACTGGATGGGCACTTAGAGATCATTTAGATCAATTCATACCTAAGCAGGAATCTCCTCTGTACTTACCCCTCAAGAAGTGGCCATCCAGCCTCTGCCAGGAGACTTCCAGTGATAGAGAACTAGCCATCTCATGGAGCCACCCAGTGCATTTGAAGGCAGCTTTAATTGTGGGGGAGTTTTCTTGACATCAAATTGTAATCAGCTGCCCCAGAGCTCAGTTCTGTAAGTCTAAGCAGAACAAAGTTAATCCCTCTTCCATGCAATTACCCTTCAGATATTTCAAGACAACTCTCATTGTTGTGTTCCAAGGAAAGAAGGAAGGAAAGAAAGGAGGGATTGAGGGAGGAAGGAAGGAAATGAGGAGAGAGGGAGGAAAAAGGGAGGAAGGAAGGAAGGAAGGAAGGAAGGAAGGAAGGAAGGAAGGAAGGAAGGAAGGAAGGAAGGAAGGAAGGAAGGAAGGAAGGAAGGAAGGAAGGAAGGAAGGAAGGAAGGAGGGAAAAAAGGGAGAAGGGAAGAAAAAAGGAAGACAGGAGGGAAGAAAGGAGGAAGAAAAGACAGAAATGGAGGAGAGAAGAGAGGAGGGGAGAGAAGAAGAAAGAAGCTGGGTAATCTTCCAGGGTGAGAAGGCTGCTGTAGGTGGGGAAAGTCCATAGTGTCAGGAATGGAGACCAGAGAGGAATTTTGAGGTAGACGAGTCCTCAGAAGACTTTAAGAGTGAAATCACCTACCTAAAGTCACCCTGCCAGTTTATGGGAGGTCCAGAAATAGAACCCAAGTGAAAGGACCTACGAATCGCAGCTTTAGAGCTGACAGAGAGCATAGGATCATAAATCCAGGGCTAGATCAGAACTTAGAAGTCCTCCAGGGCAGCCCCTAGGAGCTGGTGACTCCCCCAAGGTCACACAGGAAGTAAGTAGCAAAGACAAAATTTAACCTAGATCCTCCAAATCCAACTCCAGCTCTCCTCAGTGCTCTTCTCACTTCCATCACATGATGGTATATCACAGAATCTTCAAGAACTACTGATTTTTTTTATTATCACTATTTTAGTGATATTATCACTATTTTAGAAGAGAAAAATGAGTCTCAGAGAAATCAAATGATTCAAATATCGATACATGACCCAGTATGCTAGAAGTCATCTGGTCTAACCCTTTACTGAACTATAAATTCTATCCCCAGGAGAGACAAAAACATCTAGGATTTTTTTCTTTATCAAACTAATAGAAATCCAAAAGAAATTAAAGGAAATGATTGCCTCAACCATTGAAATATATATACATATATGCTCATATACATCAAAAAAGGAAGAAAGAAAAAGAAAGGAATGAAAGAAAAGAAAAGAAATGCAATTGGTTTCTGACCAAGAATTTTTTAACTGAGGAGGTATAGACAACAAGCTTCCAGGCCACAGAAAATGGGTCTCAATCCTCTAATAGCTGAGACCTTCATATAAATATTTGGGCAGTGACCTTAAAGGCAAGGAGAAGAAATGCAATCCTGTGAGCTGAAACTTTGGAGATTGTGGCAAGTGGGCCCAAATTGTTGAGGTTAAAAGCATTTATGATTTTTAAAAGACTAGCATTGTTAGCCCTCACAGGAGACAGACGGCTCACAGTTTTGTTTTTACCAAAAATCCTCCCCTGAAACCCAGATAATATACAAAAGGGGATGCCAGTTTCTATATTTTTTTCCCTTCCCAAAATCATTTGCTTTCTCCTTCCCATCCATGTGACCTTGAATGAAAACTCAGTGGGTTTAACAGTGAAGAAAACCAGTTATCTCACACGACCCCCATTAAAGTCAGTCCCCACCTCACCCCCCACCAAAATCCTGTTCATTGTGGGATTCTGAATAGGGAGGGAAAAGGGTTGAAATATGTTTTTCTTCCTAAGTATGCAGAGGATTAAATATCCACGAGATTGTTCACAAGGTTGACCCACCAGAGATCAATTCACAGACATGGAACATAAACCTTTCATTGCATACAAGAGTAGCTTGAAATATAGCACAGGCGAATAATGGTGGCTGTCTTTTTAAAACTCTTGGAGCCTAAGTGTGCATTGTGCCTGAGCTTCTAGTTTCCAGCGGTAGCCAGGAGACCGCCACTATGAATCTCGTTGCCACAAACGAGCGAGTTATAGTATATATTCCACCGCACACACACAGACACACACACACAGGCACACAAAAGGATTTTCAAATAGCATTAACTTCAACCCACAAAAGCAGGAGTCTTAGTGAAAGCTGGAATTCTGTCCTGAATTCACCCCATTGTGTTCAGACCCTGGAGTATACACCGCACGCCACAAGCGAATTGTTTAGGCTGGGTCTCATGTCACCCTACAGCAACAATCTCAGTCTAACCCTTCCATCAAACAATCAAGGAAAGGACCTTGGAGAGACATCTGATCCAATCCTCTCTCATGGGGTAGGAGAAAAGCTAGAGATAAAGACAAGGAATGGGTTACATGGGTTGGTTGAAGAAACTGAGGCAAACAGAGCCTTTTGTGAGGTAGTTAGGTGGCACCATGGATAGACTGCTGGTTCTGGAGTCGGGAAGACCTGAGTTCAAATCCTGTCTCAGACACTTTCTGGTTGTTTGACTTTAGGAAAAAAAAAACAAAAAACTTCCATTTGCCTCAGTTTCCTCATCTGTCAAATGAGCTGGAGAAGGAATGGAAAAATCACTCCAGGATCTTTGCCAAGAAAACCTGAAATGGGGTCATGAAGAATCAAATACAAATGAACAAAAATATTTTATATGTGCTTGATTTTACCTTATCTGTGCCTATATTATCTCCTCCCAAGAAGAATGGTAGCTTGCTGAGGACAAAAACTGTCTTTTTTTTTTAAATTAATATTGTATCTCGAAGCATCTAGGATAATGTGTTTAAAGCTAGAAGCACCTTAGATATCCTCCGGTCAGAAGATCATGTTTTAGGCCAAAAGGGACCCTAGAAGTCATTGAGTTGAAACATTTTACAGATGAGGGTACTGAGGTCTGACAAATTAAGTAATTTGCCTAAGTTCACATCATAAAGTTGAGATCTGAACTTGGAATCTTGAACTCCAAATAGGCCTCTCTTTTCACTGTGTTTTTCTCAGCTCCCCTAAGAGCTCCCTCATTCCTAGGAAACTTCATGGCACATAATAGGTACTTAATAAGCAGATGCTTTTTAAGCATTTAAGGGTATAGGCCAAGGGTATAGCCAAGCAGAATTTATATAGCATCAAATGTATGCTACACTGAGGAATTTACAGTACGGTCCCATGTTACTGCCTGTGTGACCTTGACCTAGCTCCTTAGCATCTCTGAAGCTCCATTGGACCGGATGACCTGTAAGATCTTTTCCAGCCCTAGATCCAGCATCCTATGACCCTACCTGTAAAGTACGGTATGCAATAATGTCAGATACAGCCAACATAGCAGAGTCAACATGTAATACATTATTGTTCCACAATAGCACAATCCAAAAGGCAGTGGGGTGATGAGCACACAGTACTCTTCTGTACTAAGCACCAAGGTATTCAAAGAACCCAAGAACAAAGGCTGGTCCTAATGGGGGTGGGAGAGTGCGCTGCCTCGAGAAAACTGAAACCAAGAATCACAAATTCACGAATTCGAGGGTTTCCTGTATAAAATTGACATAGTTTTCTTCAAGAGGTCCTTAGCTGTTATACGAGTCTTCAGCACCAGTAAGTAATTTTAAAATTACAGCATGTGCTTGTTTGACTGACATTCTGCTTACTTCTTCCCTTTAAGATCTATGGGGCCTACAGGGGCAACAGTAAAGGGGGCAAAACCTCCTCTTACTGCTTTCTGTCTCTCCTTGTGTACCCCTAAGTCTATACAAGGGTGGGGCTATGGTAGGAACCAGTTTGAATAACCCAGAGCTGGTAGAACACAAAGATTCTGATAAGAATTCAGGATTAGGAAGAAGCAGCATACAATCATGGAAAGAAGGCTGCCTTGGAGCTGCCTAGGTGACCTTGGACAAGTCATTTCATTTCCCTGAGCCTCAGTTTCCTCATCTGTAAAATGAGAAGATTGGAATAAATTGTCTCTGATCTAATGATCACAGCTCCAGATCTGAGATCCTAGGACCATCTCTGAAACTAGGGGTACACAGAGCCAGACACAGCCACCAAAGGGAACTCAGAAGACAGAGAGCCCGCCTCAGAGGAGGACAGCATATCCTGTGACATTATTATTATCCTTAGTATTACTAGTTAGCATTTAAGGTCTGCAAAGCACTTTACAAATATTAATAAATGAAAAATATTTATCAAATGCATAACTTATGCTAAATACTGCAATAAAGCTTAGGGAATATTGCTGTTTAGACATTTCAGTCACGTCCAACTCTTTGTGACCCTATTTGGGTTTTTTGGTAAAGATCCTGGAGTGGTTTGCCATTTCCTTTTCCAGTTCATTTTATAGACAAGGAAACTGAATGGAGTAAAGTGACTTTCTCAGGGTCACACAGCTAGGAGTGTCTGAGGCTGAATTTGAACTCATATTTTCCTGCATTCAGGTCGGGTGCTCTATCCACTGTCCCAGTGGGAAATAGAGCTGGTCAAAGCTCTCAGCTGAGGGAAGTAGGATCAGGTCTGCAAAAAGACCTTGAAGTTTTAGCCTGGGGAAAAGGGAAAGACTCAGTCTTTGAACATATACACACACGTGCACACACACACACGCACACATATACACACATGTTTATATTTACAAAGCATAAGTTTGTTCATGCTGTGACTGAATCATGTCCCATCATGCAAGATGGGAGTGATCACAGGTTTGTAGGTTTTGAGCTACAAGGGTCCTTAAAAATTCACTTAGGCCAATCCTATCATTTTGCAGATGAAGAAGCTGCATGTTTGAAAGAGGAAAGCTTTAAGGGAAGGAGTTCATTTAGGAGGCTTTTGACCATATGAGAGGTGATGACATATCCTGAACTTTGGTGTGATCTTGTAAGGAGAGAAAAGGAGGCTGGAGAGAGAGATGTCATGGGCATCTCTCTTGACTCAAGGTCTAGAGTACTCTCAACCCTACCATACTTCCTTTCCCAAGATTACTGTCAATTAATTCAAAAACCTAATTATTCTCCTTAACAAATACTCTTTGCATCCCAAGACACCACGTCCAAAGACAAGGGAACTCATGCTTTGTCTGTAAATATACACATTTGTGTGTGTGCACATACATGTGTATTTACACACATGTATGTGTTCAAAGACTAGGTCTCCCCATCTCACCTAGGCTAAAATACCAAGGGTTCTTTGCAGCCTCACCCCACCACTATTCAGTTGAGGGTCATGACTGGTTCCATTTCCCAATGGGGCCACTTTGCCCCTCCTTAAACAACTAAATGTCCCTACTCTTACGTTCCTGGGGACTCATCTTGGTGCACTACCGCTGCTACTCGGAACTCCTGAGCTCAAGAGGTCACACAGCCTCAGTCTGTCACTGGGACCTCAGTCTGTCACTGGATGTCTCAGTGCCCTTGGTGACTAAGAGTTTCAGACCATAAGTTACAGGTAGTACACCAAACTTCTTTGATTGAGGGAGCTTCCTTTCCTTCTTTGGGTGCTCTCTATGCCATTGAAATCAGAGACCCAGTTCCTCCTAATGTAATAGAGATCACTTCATGTTTTAGTTAATTATCATTTCAGGTAGAAGTTTCCAAACTAATATGTGAGGTTTTCCACCTTATTTCCTGGATTTCATTCCAATATAATAGGTATTTATTAAAGGCCTAGGAGGCACAAAGTAGCAAGTATGGGAAGCATTGGTCATAGTGGATAGAGAACTAACTTCCAAGTCAGAAAGAACTGGGTTGAGTCTGTTCTTTAACGCTCATTGTCTGTGTGACTGTAGGCAAGTCACTTAAGCCCCCACTGCCCCCAGGCAATTCTCTAAAACAATAATTTCCCATATGAGACACTAAAGTCCCTTCTGGATAGATGGAAGGGAACTGAATCACCAAAGAGTTCTCAATCCCACAGGGTCCAAGCACATCAGTCCAAAAAAGGAGGCAAACACTTCCTTTGTGCTCTACTAAAGAGGCTAGGGGGAAAAGATGTGTTGAGCTCTGCCCTTAAACATAACAGAAAGTAAAAACTACAAGATCTTGGGGCAGCTGGGTAGTACAGTGGATAAAGCACCAGGCCTGAAGTCAGCAAGTCCTGAGTTCAAATCTGTCCTCAGACAGTAGCTGTGTGATCCTGAACAAGTCCCTTAATGATTTGCCTCAGTTTTCTCATCTGTAAAATTAGTTGGAGAAGAAAATGCAAACCACCTCAGTATCTCTGCCAAGAAAACCCCAAATCAGGTCATGAAGGGTCAGAAGAGTCAGACACAGCGAAAAATGACTGAACAGTAACGAAGAAGAGATCCTGGAGATCATTTAGTCCAAAGGGGAAGTGACTTGCCCAAGGTCACCTAGGAGAATAATATATCCAGTGATTACAATAACATTTCTAAAGGAAAATAATACCTAACAGCAACTGACCTCCTATGAATTACAATGATCCACCTTGGTCCTGAGAGCAGGTAATGGAATACCTAGCCCAGCAGACCCACAGTAGTCAACAAGAAAGAGTATTGGACTTAGAGTCACGAGGAACTAGGTTCAAATCCAGCCTCTGACACTTAGGAGTTTAAGCCACTTAACACCTATCCCTCAGCCTCACCTTCTTCCCCTGTAAGATAAGGATAATAAAAACTCGAGAGCAGGGACTTGGTGTCCCTAGAGCTTAGCAGAGTGCCCAGCACAGAGTTTTGTTTTTGTTTCTGGATCATTTCAGTCATGTCTGGAGTCTGCTTATTTTGTTTCACTCTTTGTTGAAGGTACTGGCATGATTTGCCATTTTCTTCTCCAGCTCATTTTACAGATGAGGAAACTAAGGCCAACATGGTTAAGTGACTTACCCAGGGTCACACAGCTAATAAGTGTCTCAGGCTAGATTTGAACTCAAGAAGATGGGTCTTCCTGACTCTAGGTCCAGCGCTCTATACATTCTGCCACCAGCACATAGTAGGTACTGAAGAAATGCTTATCAAGTGACTAATAAAAGCACCACTCCTCTTTCTTATTCTTTGTATTATGAAATGTTTTGATGTGTGAATGATTAAGCTCACAATAAAGAAAAAAACAATCAAACCCTAAAAACCAACAGACCTAAAAAGAAAATGGATGCCTGGGAAAGGAGGCAGAATGTTGCATCAGCTCTAAGACAGGTTTGTTCATTTTGTTTCAAAGTTTTTCCTTTGTTAAAGGGAAGGGTTCATTGCATTTGGAGGCATAACAGGAAATGACTGTGATAGAAAAAAAACCAGACATCAATTGAGCATTTTTAAACCACATTTCTTATCCACCATACATGGGCATATGGGTAGAAAAATTTCCATATAAATTGTTTGCTTTATCTCTTTATCACTTCTTTTAGTATGGAAATGGGTCTATATAACCATCCAAATGTGCAGTACACCTTGAAATACTCGTTTTCCTGTTAACGTCTTCTTCCTTTGGAATCATTAATTCATGTAGTCTGCAAGTTCCGTAATAATAGAAAATGGGAGGATGCAGACCTTCAAATTCCACCTTCTAGTTTCCCCCCAAAGCTAGTGTTTCATAAAAATTAAAACTCCATTGTCAATAATCTTTCACTTTATAGTCACCAAAAAACATGGTTGTTGTCACAATAGGTGTAAAGATGTCCTATAGGAATTGTAAGAAAGCAGAAATTGCCCTGATGCCACCCTGACAAGGGACATCTGGGACCATTCATTCTGTCTCCTTTGGTGCCTTTACTTCTCCCAGGCCACTTGAAAATTACTAACTGATTAACTGGAGGAGCCAAAGCAAAAATGCCTATCATTAACTGGATAAGGAGTGAAGTTCGACTCCATATGCCATAAGAACGGAAGGAATGCATACTGTATATACTTTATGACAATGATGACAAATTCTGTCTTGGTGGTTCTTTTATCCCTAGGACCATTTTTTCTGGGATTTTTTTGTCCCTGGCCCAACTTCTTTCTCTGACCCAGGGACCTACAAGGTTCCATGAACATAGATGCAAAAAAATGACATATTTGTTTTCACTATCATCTAATTAAAATTGAACATTATTTCCAACTGTAAATGTAGACAATTAACCATGGTAGTATTAGCAGTACCCATGACTTGGTCACCAGCAGAAATCATATTTTCATATTATATTACGATTGTTGGAGAATCCTTGAAACGTGGCTTACGCTCATCCCAAATTTGAAATGAATATAGCTATTAGATCCACGAAGAGATATATTACTATGTCACAAATTTATGTTTCATATACTTATGGGACACATAGTATAGATTTATAGAAGTAGATTTATGTATTTATGTGATATACATTCATAACAATTTCAATATAATTTGGTTTCCTTTATATATCTGTGCATTTTACTCTATGTACCTAAAAACCTTCTTCTGAGGAGGGGTCATAAATTTCACCAGAATGGCAAAATTGACCATAGTCCAATAAAAGTCTGAGAATTCTTGCTCTAAACCCTTAATATCCTGAAGAATCAAAGTTCCTTGAGGGCAGGCATTTTCCCACTTTGGTGTTTCTAACCCTACACATATTCCTTGACATAAAGTAGATGCTTAATACTTATTGATTACATGTAGGTATGCACCAAGGATTAATTCTTAGCCCTTTGTGTGTGTGTGTGTGTGTTGTACATGTCCCCTCAAAAATTCCATCCACTCTGATGGCTTTGACTAGCACCTCCACATAGTATTTTTCTCTGTTTCACAGGTTGCCATGGCCAAAGAATTCTTCACCAAGTGGCCAACCTACTGGTGGTGATCCTCTATACTTAACTAGGCTGGTCCTTGGAAAGCAGACAGGGTCCAATGCCAGATCTGCTCTCCAAGCCTTTCCATCCCAGAACACTTGCCAGAGCTTGTGGCCCACTGGCGTAGACCTCAAGCATCTCCACACAAGTATGAGGCATCGGAGGACAACTTCTATATATAGGGGACTACTCCATCCACCTCTTCAGTCCTGACCTGCCTCCTGAACTCCAGAAATAACTCCTCCAGCTGTACTCCTTAAGCTTGTTATCCTACCATCACCTCAAATTCAAAATGACTAAAAATCCCTTCCCACCCTCCAATATTAGCCCCTGCCCAGAATTTTCCGTTTCAGTTCATGGCATCCAATTACTTAAGCTAAAAACCTTGGAGTCATAGAAATCCAGCCTCATAAAATCCTGCTGTTAGAAGGGACCTGTCTACTTCTTCCCCTACTCAGGTCAGGAAGCCCTGCTAAGATATCTCTTAATAATGAGTATTCGGCTGTTGTTTAAACATTTCCATTTCCAAGGAAGGAGTGCAGTATACCATGGTAGGTAGGACTCAAAACCATTAAATATAAGAAATAATTGAAGGAACCAAGCATGTTTAAGCTGGAAAAGTGGCAAGTCAGAGGATGTCTGATTGCTGCCTTCAAACATCCGAAGGGGTAAATATTGCAAAGAGGATTTATACTCATTTCATCTGGCTCCAGAAGTTAGAGCTAGGACCAAGAGAAAGATGGTTTTTTAGCTCAATATAAGACAGTCATTTCTACCCATTAGATCTGTACAGGACAGGAATAGATGATTTTGACTGTGAAGAGTGTTCTCATAAGACCATAGATTGAGAACTAGAGGATACCTTATCCAGGGCCATCTAATCCAATCCTGGGAAAGTTAAGTGACATGCCCAGAGTCATGGAATTAGTAAGTGCCAGAGATGGGATTTGAGCTCAGGTCTTTCCGACTCCAAATCCTATATCACTACACAAAACTGCCTTTCTAATGCATCTACTAGATACTCAATAAATGCCAACAGATCATAGATTTAGGGCTGGGAAAGATTTCAGAGGTCATTTAATCTATCATCCATGCTTCACAAATGAGGAAACTGAAGCCCAGGAGGTTAAGTGATTTGCCAGTCTAGTCCCCAGCTAAGAATCAAAGGGAGAATCTGAACCCAGATCTTCTGAATACAGAGCCAAGGCATCTTCTACTTCTTCATTTCACCCTTAGTCACCCTTTGTGTCTGTCTTCATTGAATTATCTCACTCCTTCTCAGACCTATTTATATTTTTGGCCTCTTCAAAAGCTTTAATGTCACAAATTCCATATGTTCCACAATATGAAGTGAGTACAGGAACATTCTTTCCAGCTCTGTAGGCATCTCCTTGCAGGATTTGGGGTCCCACTCTGTGCTCCACCATCTTGAGCTCCCTCCCCTCTGCCACCCCTGCCACCCAACACACAGAGACGTCTCAGTTCCCTTCTGAGACTCACGTTGGCTCCACAATGGGAGATGGTTTGGATGGGTTCTGTGGTGGGAGCTGAATAACATGAGAAGTAAGCTGACTGACGTGATTCCCCATTAGTCAGGAAAATTCTAAGAAATGGCTGTTCTCAAAAAGCACCGGTAAAAGTATTTTTCTCTCTGATTTGACTTATATAACTTGTAAAATAACAGGCTGCCGTTTTAGAAGAGTTAGTGTTGGCATAGTATTATCTTGAAAATTACACGAAGCCCTTCTTTTTTGAAAATATTTCTCCGGTTGTTAGGTTAAAAACCTGGTGCCAAACACAGATGAGTCGTTGGGTTTGCACAATTATCGCCTTTTTCTTAGAAATAACGGCAAAACCTCAAAACATGCCACAGCACAGAAGCTATTTCTGGTCCCTGGCAAACAATTGAATGACATCCATAAACCTTTGGAAATTAATATCCCTCAGGAAAATCTAGTTGATGAAAGTCACAAGGAAGTTATTAACTGGAATTAAGTCACTGACAAGAGATATTGTTAATGATCTCATCAAAATTGTGAGGGCCTTTAACACTCACATTGCAAGGCTAGTTATTGACTCCTCAGAGAATATTAAATTATTCTAAAGTAGTTGCTTGGCTCGAGATCAAATAAAAAAAAGATAAAAGGCTTCAACTTTAGGTAATTCCATAATTCTCTGGACTTTCCAGAAGAGAAGTATGAGAAGTGTTAGCCTCTTTGTCTCCCTTCAATACTGCCATAGCCAAGCACACTGTCTAATAAATTCAGCTAATTGTTTAGTGTAAGTGGTTTTGCTTAATTGTGGTCTGTTGATTTTTCACATGGTCACACACAAAGGACCAAGGAATGAAGAAATCATTGCTTTTTGTTTGTCCCCAAAAGTTCCAGACAACTGCGTGTATTTGCAGCCTGGAGGAGACAATAATATGCCCAATAGGTCCTGAATTTATGGTCGGTCAGTCGGTCAACAAGCGTTGGTAATATGCTTAACAGACATCGTGCTAAATGCTGGAAATAGAAAGACAGAAAAAAAAAAGTGTTCCCCTCCCTCAAGTATCTCATATCCTAAGGGGTGAAGCAAAATTCAAAGAACTAAGTAAGTTACAGTGTTAATTTCAGAGGGAAGGCATTAGCATTTGGGGGAGGTGGGAAGGAGAAGGGGGGTCCAGGAAAGTTTGCTTGCAAAAGATAGGATTTGGACTGCTTGAAGGAAGCCGGAGAAGCCAAGAGGCAAAGGAGAATGGGGGAGAGCAGATAGAAAGGCATGGCAACAGAAGGTTGAGTGTTGTGAGGAACAGAAGGGAGGTCGCTATGGCTGAATCTCAGAGTATGTTAAAGGGAGGAAAATGTAAGAAGATTGGAAAGATAGGAAGGGGTAGGCTATGAAGGTTATGAACACTTAAATGCCAAACGAAGGATTTTATAGTATAGCCTAGGAGTGATAGGGAGCTATTAGAGCTTATTAAGTATGGGAGTGACACGGTCCACCCTGAGCTTTTGGAAAATCACTTTGGCAGCTGAATTTGGAGGATGGATTATAGTGGGGAGAGATGTGAGGCAGGGATACCCACTTGGTTTAGGCATGAGGCAATGAGGGTCTGCACCAGGGATGAGTGTATGAGGAGAGTACAGAATAGAATGATGTTTTGAAGTTAGAAATGACAAGACTTGGCAGCAGATTGAATATGTGTAGTAAATGTGAGTGAGAACTGAAAATAACACCGAGCCAGAACGATTGGGAAGATACTGATGTCCCTGACAGGAATAGGGGAATTTGGAAGATGGGAAAGTTGGAGGAGAAAGATAATGAGTTCAGTTTTGGACATGCTGAATTTGAGATGCCTAAGGGCACAATCCTGGAGCTCAGGAAAGATGTTAGGGATGGACATAGACAGACAGACAGAAAGACAGAGAGATAGAGAGATCTTAATGAGTGAAGTTAGTCATTTCAGTCATCTGTGACCTTGGGGGTCTTCTTGGCAAAAATATTGGAGTGATTTATCATTTCCTTCTCCAGCTCATTTTACAGATGAGGAAACTAAGGCAAATAAGGTGACGTGAGTTGCCCAGGGTCACATAGCTATTAAGTGTCTAAGGCCAGATTTGAACTCATGAAGATTTGTCTTCCTGATTCCAGGGCCCGCACTCCTTCCACTGTGCCACCTAGTTGCTGGAAAAAACAGGCAAGGAAGAGAGTAGAATATATCCATCCTGCAAAGTAAACAATCAAGCACTGTCGGAATCAGATGGCCTAAGTTTGAATCTCCAACCAACCACTTACTTAACTGCGTGGCCTCAATAATGTCATTTGCTGGGCCTCAGTCTCCTCATCTGTAAAATGGGGAGGACTAGATTTATTCTGAGTTCTTTTCCAGTTCTAAATCTATGATCCTATGAGCTTATTCATTTTTCTACCTCTTATTTTTTCTCACATTATTTACTTCCTACAAGCAACACCTTCTCTGCACCCCTCTACATAACACATCGCTTCCTAATTATCCTTTGAGAAGGGGCTTGAATTATAGAATCTCAAAGTTGGAAGAAACCTCGGAGGACCAACAGTCCATGAAGCCTTATCTAGTCCCTAGATCAGTTTTAGGTCGACTCTCCTTTCTTAAATTGTCTTATACTTATTTATACATGGTATTATATTTTCCCCAGAAAAAAAATGTACAACTGAAGACACAACTGCTTCTCTTTTGTAATCCCAATACCTAGTTCAGTAACTGGCACATAGTAGGTGCTTAATAGACACTAGGTGAAGGTTGTTTGATGTATTTTGCAATCAAATAATTGCTCCCCTATTTGTGGCCTCTAAGCACTCAATCCACATTCTTGAGGCGTAAATGGAATTTAATATTTTTTTGCCTTTCTTTGTACCCCTAGCGCTTAGCACAGTGTCTGGCCCATAGTAAGTGATTAAAAAATGATTGTGGCTGACCAGTCCTCTCCTTGGAATTCCGTAGAATGTCATGCTTACTAGGCTACTTGTAGGCAAAATATGTAGAGGGACAATAGCATTGATTTGTTTCAATTCAAATTGATTTATTAATCATAGACTTTGATCTGGATAGGACCTCATAGGTCATCCAACCCAATACCATCTTCTAGAGATGTTCAAGTCCTAGAGAGGTTAAGTAACTTCTCCATAGGTCACATGAGGAGGAAATACCAGAACAGGGAACCAATTCAATTTGACTCGATTCAGTTCACCAAGCATTTGTCAAAGGTATATCACATTGGGTGGGATATAGAGTTAACATAAGCCATGATCCCTCATGAATTTTGATATTTAGTTAAAGGAGATGTCACACAGAGAGAAGAATCTTATCTACAATGATCCAAGTAAGAGAAGTAAAGAAGAACTTGCTACATAGGCTCACATGAGGAAAGTGATGTCCAATAGTAACATTGCTAGAAAATCTCAAAGGCAGAATTCAAACCCAGATCTTTCCACTATACTGCCTCACATTTTTCATATAAATCACACTTCAAACACTTACAGACATCCAGCATGCCTTCTCTGTGTTTTCCTCTCTTCAAGCTGACCATTCTGATTGCTTTAAATGCTCCTTAAATGGTATGGTCTTTCAGTCCCTCATCAATGCAGTCACCCTCATCTGGATACATCCCAATTTGCAGTGTCCTTCCTAAAACCTGGCACCAAGACCTGAACGCAGTACTCTAGTTGTGTTGTGACCAGAGTAAAATACACTAGGACTCTCTCACCTCCATAATTCTGGAAACAGTTCTTCTCCTAATGAAGCCTGGGGTTACATTTAGCTTTTTAGATCTACTGAAGCACATAGTAGGCTCTATTGAACTTACCTTCTCCTAAATAGAAAGAAGTAACAAGATATAAAGAGTATCCAAAGGAAAGGGAGAGAAGAGGTAATAAAAAGGCATGATTTTCCTCCCTTCTTTGAGGAGGCAGAAGACTACAGGTGTGGAGTATCCCAATAAACTGTGAGATAGTTGATATGTTGATCAATTTTACTGAACTTCTTTTGATCTAATTTTTATTCTTTGTTACAAAGGGTGTATATCTAGGAATAGATACATACATACATACATACATAGACAGATACATAGATACATACATGGATACATACATAGATACATAGACACAGATAGACAGATAAACATAGAGACAGGTAGATTAGATACATACATTCATAGATAGATAGACAGATAGATGGCTAGATACAAAGATATATAGACATACATACATGTAAACAAAGGCACATCTAAAGCAGAAATTATCAAGGCAAAATGTAAATTTTAAAAAGAGGAGTATTGAGGCTAAATACTTTTAATCTACCTGAGAGGGAGTCCCTGACAGCAGGCAATTCTGAATAGCTTTTATTTATCTTAGGGATTTAGCAGGAAGCTACTAATTGCCAACTAATGGCAGCTAAACAAGCTATTCAAGAAAAAAGCATGAAGGCCAGCCTTGCTGAGAAACCATTACAGTTTGTTCCCTAACCTTCAATATTTCCCACCTCTTGAAGCAAACAGACTGAAGTTCAGTAAGAGCAAGGCAGTGAGTCACAAGAACTACCCACAAGTCTAACAAAGAATTGAGAAACTCTCTTTACAGCAAGGATGGTGGTCAAGGAGACCCACATAGGTCAGAGACCTACAAAGAGTCTAGTATGTCTCTATTTCAGCCACTGCCAACTGACAGATGTGTATATACAAAGCACAGATTGGTTTGGCCCTTGTAGAAGGGCAACGGGCTGAAAACATGTATCTTGACTCACCAAGTTTTAAGGATGAATGGAAAGTTATTTGAAAGAAATGCTTTCATGGATGTAAATTCTTCTAATAGAAAGCAAGTTTCTTGAAGGCAGGAATTGGTTTATTTTTGTCTTTATACAATACCTACATCTGCACAGTGCCTGGCACTGGTGCTTAAAAATGTTTATTGGTGGATTGGTTGATTCAAGGCAATGACAACAAAGAAAAGGATTTGAATAGTCAAGGGAGAATCTTGATCTGTTTGGGGAAGTTGAAGGATGGATGAAAGTAATGGAAAAGGGAATGAAAAATTAATGAACTCTGGGAGCTAAAAAAAAAAATAAGATGCATTGCTCTTCCCACACAGATAGGAGTGAGACCCTTTAACGAAGAAGCAGCTCCAAGGAATGATGGCATATATCCAGGTAGAAGAAGGAAGGAAGGAAAGAAGGAAGGGAAGAAAGGAAAGGAAAGGAAAGGAAAGGAAAGGAAAGGAAAGGAAAGGAAAGGAAAGGAAAGGAAAGGAAAGGAAAGGAAAGGAAAGGAAAGGAGAGGAAAAAGGAAAGGAAGAAGAAAGAAAGAAAGAGAAAGAAAGGAAAGGAAGAAAATAAAGGAAGAAGGAAAGAATGAAGGAAAGAAGGGAGGAAGGAAGGAGGGAGGGAAACAAGTACTTATGAAGCTCCTACTATGTGCTAGACACTGTGCTAAGGGCTTTATGAATATCATCTTATTTATACTCACAACAACCCTGTGAGGTCAGTGCTATTTGGATACGTGTTTTACATTTGAGGAAACTTGGGCAGACAGAGGTTAAGTGATTTTCCCATGATAGACAGGTAATAGGTGTCTGAGCCTGGACTGAACTCAGGTTTCCTGACTCCAGGTCTAGACTGATTATTCAAAGCGTCATTTCACTGTCTCAGGCAAAAGATCATTCAGTGATAATCAGAGGAAGAAGAAACAAGTAGTGGTGGCTGTCATCTCTGAACACCTGTCAATACAACGTAGAATTTTCAGAAATGTGTTAAATTGAATACTTACGATATTTTTCCGATGATTCTTGTGCAGACAAAGGATGCTCACACATAGAACTTAAAAAGTGTTGCCTGTGGCAATCCTAGGCAGATGCTGAAGACGCTTAGAGCACTGCTTGTGCTGTCATTGCTGCTGACAATTGAAAGGAGGGACTTCAGAATAGAAAGCCTGACTTTGGAACTGATCATACCCTCAAGAAGATGATTCTGGAGGAAGGAACTTGGATTTGCAAATAACAGATTAAAATTTAGGAATCAACCAATCAGGTAACATGTATTAAGCAGTGTCCGGCACTGTGCTAAGCATGAGGGATACAGAAAGAGGCAAAAGACAGTCTCTGCCCCCAAGGAGCTTACAGTCTGATGGAAGAAGGAAACATACATACAAAACAAACTACAAACAGGAGAAATAGGAAATATTAACACAGGGAAGATGCTGGAATTAAGAGAAGTTGGGGAAGGCTTCTTGTAGAAGGTGGGATTTTAGTTGGGACTTAAAGGAAGCCAGGGAAATCAATGAAATAGTGGAAGGTGAGCATTCTGGGCACAGGGGACAGTTAGAGAAAATGTCTGGAGCCAAGAGATAGAGTGTCTGATTCGTGGAAGAGCCACAAGGTCAACGTCACTAGATCAAACAGTAGGATGTGGAGTAAGGTGTAGCGAGACCAGAAAGGTAGCAGGGGTCAAGGACAAGTTCTGAAAGCCAAACAGTGTTTTGCATTTGCTCCTGGAGGTAATAGGGAGCCACTGGCATTTGTTGTAGAGATGACATGATGTGGTCTGTGTTTTAGGAAAATCACCATGGTGGCTACATGGAGGATGGCTTAGAGTGGGGAAAGACTTGAGGCAGGCAGGACCCCCAGCAATTTTGCAATAAATAATGCAGGCAATCATTTAAGCCAAAAGCCATGGAGAGTAATATTTCCAACAATGGAAAGAGAATCTCAAGACAGGAGCAATTAAGGCTCAGATTTGTGTACCAAAATGAATGGCATACGTTGAATAGGTTGAAGTAGAAAATCTAAAATAAGGAAGGAAATTTGACCTCTTGGTATTATTGAAGCAAGGTGGGATGGGGCTGAAGTTTGGAGGAATTGTTGAATCCATGAGAGTTAGTAATGGAGACAAGACCTAGGTTCAAGTTCTGCTTCTGACACATCCGAGTTATGTGACCCTGGGCAAGTCATACCCTCTCATGGCTCTAGGCCAATGGACTCAAACAATAAAAAAAATAGAAACCGGGGCCATACATGAGCATCCCTGTAAGCCATGTGTTGACTGAATTTTAAAATGTAATACACTTTATTGCATTAATTAATTAAATAACATTAATATACTCTATTGTATTTTTACCTATTTTGTTAAATATTTCCCAATTACATTTTAATCCCTTTAGGTTAGACACTGCTTGGCACTGTTTGTGCCCCATTTGACATCTCTGCTCTGGGCAACTAAGACTTTTATTTTGGTGAGGCAATTGGGGTTAAGTGACTTGCCCAGAGTCACACAACTAGTAAGTGTCAAGTGTCTGAGGCCACATTTGAACTCAGGTCTTTCTGACTCCAGGGCCAGTGTCCTATTCGCTGTAGCACCTAGCTGCCCCTAACTAAGACTTTAAGATAGAGAGAAGGTGCCAACTTATACTGGCAGAGGTACTCTGTACCAAAGAAATCACAGCTCCAGTTCCTATCCCAATCCACATCACACACACACACACACACACACATACACAGAAGAAAATGAAAGCTTGTATGTCCCAACTAGATAAGGTTAGAATTTATAACCAGACACAAGTTAGAGAAGATTAAAACAATGAAAAAAGACCATTTAATGATACATATTTAAAACGTTTTATAAAGTCAAAAATCAATGGATCTAGGATTAGAAGACAAAAATATACATCGGAAAAAAAATAATCCAAGTTCTCTGATAAAAGTCTGACATCCCAAACTGATAGGCAATTGATACAAGCCTGTAGGACTAAGAGTCATCTCTCCTCCCACCTCCAGTGCCCCCACTTTTGCATGGAAGTCACTAAGCAATGAGGAATATGTTGACTTTGGAGGAACTTGTCAAGTTCTTAGAATTTCTTCACAACAGATGTCGGCCCATAAGCTGCAATTATCTTCATGGTAATCAGTTTGCTTACTCATTGCGAGTACTATTAGGAGAGATTGCCAGGTGCTTCATTATGGCGCTTTTATGGTTTCCTTGGGGCCTATGAGAAAACCAACCCTGCCAAAAGTTTTATTGGCCTCTCAGAGAACCTGCTAGCTGCCTTCCCATTAAGCTCCAACTTCTTTATGTCTTCTGGCTGCATTGATTGTGAAATTGTTGATATGGATTCATGTGGGTTTCTCGAGTAGTATGTCAACTCATTGGGCAGATATTCCATGTTAAGAGAATCATGAGTTAAATGGGCAACTAGGTGTAATGGATAGAGTGGTGGACTTTGAATCAGAAAGACCCATTTTCATGAGTTCAAATCTGATTTCAGATGCTTATTAGCTGTGTGACCCTGAGCAAGTCATTTAACCTTGTTGGCCTCAGTTCCTCATCTGTAAAATGAGTTGGAGAAGGAAATGGCAAACCACTCCAGTATCTCTGCCAAGACAACCCTAAAATGGGGTCATGAAGAGCTGGACGCGACTGAACAATACTTAGTAATTATGTGAACGGCAACAAGTCAAGTAACTTCTCTGTCTTGGTTTCTCCTTAATTTATTTTACTTTGTTCAGTTAACAAAAATTTATTTTGTAAACAAAAATATTATTTTTAATAAGAATTTATTTTCTCTCCTCTTCTCTGCCTCCTCTTGAAAATACTGTAACAAATATTCAGGAAAAAAAATCAGTCTTGTATTGTCCATGTCCAAAAATTTATGCTTCATTCTATACCTTATAATAATAACAGCTAGCATTTGTAAAGTACTTTAAGGGAAACAAAACTGTTTACAAGTATTTTATGCTCATAAAAACCTTGAGAAGTAGGTGTTATTTTCTCCATTTTACAAATGAGGAAACCAAGACAGACATAATTGACTTGTCCAAAGTCACATAGCTAGTAAGTGGATTTGAGACTGGATTTGAACTCAGATTTTCTGGGCAACCAGGTGGCACTGTGCATTGAGTGCCAAGCCTGGAGTTAAGAGGACCTGAGTTCAAATCTGGCCTCAGATGCTTACTAGCTTGTGTGACTCTGGGCAAATCACTGCTTGCAATTTTCTCATCTGTCAAATGAGCTGGAGAAGAAAATGGCAAACCATTCTGGTATCTTTGCCAAGAAAACCCCAAATGGGGTCACAAAGAGCTGAACATGACTGAAAAACAGTGACTTCTTGACTCCAGACCAGGTACTCTATGAATTGTATCACCTAGCTTCCAGGAGCCAAGATGGTGGAATAAGCAATAAATGACTGTAATTCTCCCATATTCACCTCCAAACAACCATAAAACAGTGCTCCAAAATAAATCCTGGAATAGCAGAATGAACTAAAAGATGGGGTGAAACCATCTTTTAGACCAAGAAACTTGGAAGATTGGCAAGAAAGGTCCATTTTACTCGAGTAAAAGAAGAGTGCAGCCCAGGACAGGAAGTGTCCCAGTAAGCCAGGAGCAAGCTCCACCCTCGGCAAACCAGCAGGAGATCCTGAGTCTCTGTGAGCTGGAACAAACACCCCCACCAGGATCCCCCAATGCCTCAGCATAGCCAGGGGAATGGGCAGACTCCAGCCCCAGCCTGCCATGCTTCAATGTAGCCCCAGGCAAACAGGCAGCCATCTTGCTCCAGTGTAGCCCCAGGGAAATGGACCTCAGCACACAACAGACACCAGTCCTAGGACCCTGGATCAGCACCAGAAAAGCTGCCAGACCCATGCTTCTAGAAGTCACACAGCTAGAAGTGTCTGAGGCCACATTTGAACTCAGGAAGATGTCTTCCCGATTCCCAGCCCAGTGCTCTATACATTTCACCACCCAGTTGCCCACTTGCTGCCTGTCCACCACTATCACTTGAAACGTACACAGGACTGAGAGCTTGGTTTCAAAGTGTATGTGTGTGTGTGTGTGTGTATAAACAGTTCTATTACACTTCTGGACGACAGTCCCATCAATTCTTTAAGACAGCAATCACATCTCCTCTGACTCCTTTCTCTTCTTTAAAGATCTCCAGTTCCTCTTAAGAGGTCATTTCTTGCCTCTCCATCTTCTTGGTCCCTCTACTTCAGACACACTCTGATTTATCAGTATCTAAGATTTCAAAATATCACTTTAAATAATTTTTTTTGTTTAATCTGATGAATTCTGAATTCCATTAAATTGGCAAGAAAAGGAAAATAGGTGAATAGTTACATCTTCTCTCCCTAGTTGGACTTCATTTATCTCCTTGAGTCTGTTTATTCATTTGCAAATTAAAGGGCTAAGATTATTATGGGATTCCAATTTCCCTTCCAATTCAAGGTACCTAAAAGGGAACACAATACTCTAGACCTGCTTTTAGCAGGACAGAGTACAGCAGACCTAGGACCTTTCTCCTATGTTTTATTAAGGCACAAACTTGAAGGGGTGTTATATCATACTCTTTTTTTGATATGATCATTTATTTAGCCATACCTCAGCTATCTTCACTCTTTCTTTATTTGTCCTGTTGGTTTTTGAACCAATAAGGAATTTGCATGTATCTCAAGGAGATTTCATTTTATTAGATTTGGCCCCATTATTCAAGCCCCCTTAGATCTTTTGGGATCCTGATTCTTTCTTCCCATTTAGTAACCATCCTTCTCAATTTTAGGTCCTCTTCAAATTTGATATAGACCAGGTATGTTTTAATGCAATTGATAAAAATGTTAAATAGAACAAGTTCAAGATCAGATCTGTGGGATTCCCTCAAGATATCCTCCCAGATGGGTCTCCATCCATCCTCCATCTATACTCTTTGAATTCAGCAATATGGTACACTGGATGGAGTATTAAACTTGGATTCAGAAAAGATTTGAGTTTCAGGTCACTTCCTCTGAAACTTACCAGTTTCCTTGTGTGTAGAAAGGGGGATAAAAATTTCTGTAGCATTTATCCCAAAAGCTTTTTTTGAGGCTCAAATGAGATGAAATTTGTAAAATGTTTTGTATATTTTGCATATAAAATGTCATTTATTATTCAACTAGTTCCAAAATTTCCTAACAGCATGGGTTACAATGGAAAGAACAGTGAGAGTGACCTGGTTCGAAATCCTGCTTTGATGCTTACTACCTTTATGACATCAAACAAAGCAATTCTTCTATCTGGGTCTCAATTTCCTCATAAGTAAGAAAAATAAAAGGCTTAGACTGGATGTCCTCGATGGATCCTCCATCCTATGATTGCCCAAATCTAAGATCTAACCAAAAGCTCTCCATGTGGTTCACAAGATCGCATGGCAGACTTGGTAAAATTCAGGCTTCCTATGTTAGCAGCATTTCCCTGATAGACCCATCTAGGAACCCAGTCAAAATGGAAATGAAATTAGTCTAATGACCTATTTCTTTTTTTTAATTTTAACTCAGGACTAAACATACACACACACACACCACCCCTGAATATTTCCATATATAAAATAGAACTGAAAAGGATTATATGTAAAACTTGTCAAATCATAACTCTCTATAATATGCACCTTACTTTTTCTCTAATAAATTCAACATGTTACTTTCACAGCTATCCTGCTAATTAGCATGTACTTCCTTCTGATTTCTTCTGTGTATTTTTAAAAATGCCCCAGTGACCTTTTCTTTCTTCTCTTCCTTCTGGTTGACAACACCGTTACCAGCTTCCCTCCCACTTCCTACAAAATTCACCGTCTTTCATTTTCCAGATGGGGAAACTGAGGCTCAGAGAGATGAAAGAAAAGAGATAGAACTATTCAACTCTAATTTGATTCATTTATTAAACACCAATTTTAATGTACTTCATCAATCAGGTAGAACGCAAATGGGAAGTTGTTAGTTGCTCATAATAACGGCAAGGTGGCATAGGAGGCAGTGTGGAACGATGGAAAGACTTCAAAGGAGCACTGGACCTTTGAACCCCAACGCTCAGCTGCTACTTATGTGATCTTACAAAAGTCCCTGAATCTTTCAGTTTCCTCACTGTGCTCTATGAGAATCAGCTGAAGGAAATAGGAGTGTTTAGCTTGGAGAAGGGAAGATTGGGATTGTGGGAGGGGGCAGATAGAGTATGATAGCTATGTTCAAGAATTTGAATGACTGTCATGTAGAAAACTAATTGACTTGTTTAGTTTGTCCTGTGAGTGTAGAACAAAGAGCAATGTGTAGAAGTTGCAAAGTAGCAGATTTTGCCTTCAACTAATAAAATCTAAAATTATCTAAAATCAGTTCTTATCTAAAACTGCTGCCTGAAGAAGAGGTAAGTTGATAGGTACAAAACTCTAGATGTGATTACGTGTAATGGGGTAGAATATGCAGACCAGATTCTCATTGAGGTCTCTAACTTGGAAATTCCTTGATAGGTGTCAATTTAACCTTCCATGATGCTGTAGAGCTTGTCTAAAATCGATCAACAAACATTTATTAAGTACTTACTATGTGTCAGACACTGTTCTAAGCAATATGCTGAAAATCTGCAAATGTATGCAAATGCCCCCATTTTTTAAAGGAGAAAAACAATACTCAGGAAAGGTAAGTGCTCAAAGTCATACAGCCATCTGTGAGAAAACTATGACATGATCCTATGTGTTCTGACTCCAAGTCTTTCTATCATCCAGGGTAACAGAAGATCCAGTAGTAGCTAGGATACCAGGTGGTAATTTGAGGGTGGCAAAGTTTTCAATTACTGCTCTGGAACTGAAGATGGAAGAAACCTATGGAAGATCTCTGAAACCTATGGTAATCACCACCTCAAAGGAAGAGGTGAAGAAGTCTCAGGTGAGACTTGTGTCCCCATGTGGGCAAGATGTCCAAATGCCACAATGTAGTTGGGCGGGGGTGGGGGGGAGGGCTTGAATAACACAACGGAAATGTAAGAGTGCAGAGGGAAGAGAGGGAAAGTCAAAGAGAGCCCCAAGAAGCATTCAGCCTTGGCAGATTCCATAAAGGGAGTGAGATCTCCACCATGATTCACTCCAGACTTAGAACTGGGCAAAATTCCAGATGTTACCAGGTATCAGAACGAGGATTGCATGGGACATTGAAGGCAAGAGACTTAGCGATTCTGCCAAAGCTCTGTTCTGAGGATTAGTAGTCGTAGTGTCTGTATAATGATAATAATAGAATTATAATCATATTAATTACATAATTGCACCATATAATTGATAACATATAATTAGTTGTATCCAGTCATTGTAAGGAAGATATTGTTTAAACATGAAAGCACTAAAGAAGTTTTATTTATTATTATATTAATGGTAGGGATAGAGACTGAGCTGATTATTTTAATATAGGGAAATTTCAGGTAAGGAAACTTCTATCAACACATATCAGAATGCTCTTTGTAAATTGTAATCTTACACATTTGACTGCAACAGCGATAGGTTGCTGTTAATTAGGTTAATAATTAGGTTAATTACACAATTAATTAGGTTAATAATAGGTTAATTACACAAGATGAGAGAGTCAGTCTGAGTCACAGGCAAGACTTGAACCTAGTCTTCTGGTTTGAAAGTTAGGTCTCTGAACACTACACCATGATGTACTATCTCCCTCAGTTACATAGTATATAATTATACACATGTAAATGTTATGATACTATGATATATAACAATGTAATCATGTATATAATGGTATAATAATTCTACTACCACATAATATAACCATCACAGTTATACTATCATGGCATATAATTTTAATATGGTACATATTATAACTATAATTTTACATCAGTTTGTTATATATATAAATTGTAGAATATATAATATAGTTTATTGTGTATTGAATAATTGTATACATTACATAACTATTGCATGTGATTAATATGACTTGTAGGTGATAACTTCCATATGTATTGTGTCCTCCATTAGACTGTAAACTCTAGGGAGTAGGAACTACCTTACCTTTCTATTTGTATCCCAGGTACTTAGCACAATGCTTGGCATAAATAAAATGTTTAATAAGTAGATCATTCATTTATATTTAATTATATGTAATTATCATGTGGAATATACTTTGTAAACACTAAGACACTATAGAAATATGAATTATTTTTTATTAATATTGCAATTAGATTATGTTTGGAACAAGACATTTATTGTTCTGTCATACTATATCATTATGCTGCTAATTATATACTTTATTATCATAATGATGATAGGTATTAGAGCTGCAGTTTTGTTCTTGTAAGGAACTCCTGGTTGAGAAATCACATATTATTAATAATAATATTATTGATATGATTCTACTGATGATAATAGCATACAGTTCACATTTTTATAGAGCCTAAAGTTTATAAAGTTGTCTTCCTCACAACAATAAGGTAGACGGTACAACCTCTATTACCCCATTTTACAGAAAAGGAAACTGATGCTCAGAGAGGTAAGTTACTTCCCAAAAGTTGCATAGCTTATAAATAGCAAAATCAGAATCTGAATCCAAGTTCAGCATCAGATATGTCATCATAAATTCCTCCCTCAGAAAGCTAGTATGAGATACAAATGCAATTGTGTATAGAATGCTGTTGTTTAGTCATTTTTTCAGTTGTGTCAATTTTTTGTGACTCCATTTGGGATTTTCTTGGCAAAGATCCTGGAATAGTTTCCTGTTTCCTCCTTCAGCTCATTTGACAGATAAGGATACTGAGGCAAACAGGGCAAAGTGACTTGCCCAGGATCACACAGCTAATAAGTGTTGGAAACTGGATTTGAACTCAAGAAGATGGGTCTCCCTGACTCTAGCCCCAGTAAGTCAGTCACATCACTAGTCACTGCACTTGTCCCTGAACATCATAGCCTCAGTCCCTGCACTACCTAGCTTCCCACCATATGTATTTTGCAGATTGCAAAGTGCTACAAAAGCATCAGTTGCTATAGCAGTGGTGTTTATACCAAGTCACTTTCCTAAAAAAGGAATAATACCATTACAAAAGCACTTGGGTATGTGGGTGAAAAAATCTGAGATGAGGATAAATCTAAGAGTGAAGACATGGGTGACTAGATAGATAACGGGGCCTCAGATGAACTGGGGATTTTCAGAAGAGGGGTGGCTTGAGGGTAAAATATGAATTCAATTTTGGATGTTGATTTTGAAATGCCAATGGAAAATCAATTTCAAAATGTCCAAGAGGTCCTAGGTGATTAAAGCCTGGAATTCAAGTGAGAGATCAGGGTTAGGTATATGGGAATGGAAGTGTTCTTCATAGAGATAATTAAACTCGAGAAATTTTCCTCCACCCCTCCAAATCAAAATTAACTTCTCCCTCTATTTTCTTTATGGTGTTCTACCTTTGTAATAAGTCAAATGTAAGCTCCTACAGGGTAGGAACTATTTCATTTTGTTTTTATTTCACTAATATCTAGCATTTAAGAAATTTGAGATATTTAAGAAATATCTGTTAAACCAATTTTCATGGATTATCTCAGTCTCCTTTGCGTTAATTCTTTTTTTCTTTTTTGGTCTTTGTCTTCTCCCTCTGCAGTTACTCAGCTTGGCCATGGAATAATGATTTTTTTTAGTTATAAAAGCTCTCAAAGACATGTACTAAGTCACAGAGGGGATGTTGTCCACATGGGTTGAAGCAGTAGTTCCAGCTTACAAAATTCTAGATAATTGGAAGACTGAAAACTGTATCGGAATCTTTCCCTTCCTTGGTTCCATAGGAAGAATTAATTGAAATAGCATATAAGCTCTTTGGGGAGAATTTTATTTTTGTAGCCCCAGTACCCAGCACTAAGCTTTATAAACCAAAGTTGTCAATGCTATAATTAGGGATGTCGCACCACAAATTTACCCCAGAGTATCAGAATGCATCCTTGGATGAAGAGGGGTCAGAGCAGAGAAGAGGGAGAAACTTACTCCAGACCACCATCTTAAAGCTTCCTATTTTAATTATTAAGCACTCTCACCCACCCAGTGCTAAACTCTTCTGTTTCCGTGATGCTAAAGGATTGGGTATGCTGTCAAATGGAGCATCCTACAAATCTAATATCCTCTAAATTCAGGACTTTGGGACAAAGTCATCCTACCATAGTTATAGCTGGGGGAGTAGCTTGAAAAAAGATAGTTGGAATGAATTGAAATTTTCAAGGGAGAAGTAAAAATTGACTTGGAGGAGGGAAAGGGGATAATATGCTATCCACAGTTACATTCGGAGGCTACTCAGGGGCACCAGTGGCCTAAGTTTCTGACTTTTATTCTAAATGCAAATTCCTGGATGCTCTTCTCAATTGGCTTTAAAAGGGAAAAAAAAAGTTTTGTAACAAAAAAGAAAAACTACCCATTTTTGGAAATGAATCCAAACCGAACCTTCTTGAAGGTCATAAAGTGTTCCGAGGTTTCTTTCCATTATTTTTCACTCACACACTTTCTTAGTCCTGCTAAGGGACTTCGCCAGGATCTGAATTCTCTTAGCCAAACACCACATGGGGGAAGAAAAAAAAACACACCACCAAACCCTGTGCCCCGAGTGTATTTCCACCCCCCAGCTGAAGGCCCAAAGCCCGGGAATTCTCAAGGCAGCCAATGGCTTGGGCCAGCACCACTGTAAGCAACAGGCAAAGGATCCTCTCCTTCAGAGAGTGGGAGCCTTCCCATGCTTATCTCCTTTAGCCTGGGCCTCTTGGCTGCTTCCTTTGCTTTGAATAAGTATAGCCATAGAGAAGAGACTCAGAGCAGCATTTGGGATCTGAATGTATGCTTGGAGACCCAATGACAACTTTGGTGAAAGAGGACACCAGCCAGGAGTGGTATAATGGCCTGATTTTTCTGGAAGGATCCTTCTCCGATAGCCCTGCCAAAGTAAATCACAGAATTGCTTCGTGTACAATTGTTTTTAATGGGAAAGAATTCCCCAATACTCAGTACAGTGCCTTCTCATTAAATTTGCCTCTTACAAGGTTACTGTAGGAAGAGTGAAAGGCAGAGGGTCAACTGAGAAGCTGTAGAAAGACAATTGCTTTTTAAAAAAAAATGGAAAGGAATCAGGATGCTGACATCTGCTGAAAAATGAAGAGATAGGTTTCTGGTGAAATAGAATACAGTGTCCTTGGACATAACACCTTGTGCAGTCAAGAGATCCCAGTGGGCTCTTATGGAGGAAGGAGCCAATTGAATGTGGGAACATCAGTGACTGAGAGTAATATTTTTGAAATGGGACAACAACTCTGGGTTTAAGTCAAATAAACTGAAAGAACAAGGCTCTCTCTCTAGGCGACTTAGTCATCATAGAAGAATATTAAAATCTGAAAAGACTCTCTGAGGCCTTTTGGTTGTGGGCTCTCAAGTATTAAAAGATCATTGATTTGGAGTCAAGGAAGATCTTAGGGGTCATTTTACAGAGGGGGAAAACTGAGATCCAGAGAGATGAAGTCTTTTCTTTAGACTCTCCCCTCTAGATTTTGTATCTATCTCATATTAGAATATGAGCTCCTCAAAGGCGAAGATGATTTTTGCCTTTCTTTGTATCCCCAGGGCTTAGCACAGTGCCTGACACGTACTAAGAGCTTTCATAGTAAATGATTGTTGAGCAATTGATCTATTGAAATGATTTTTCCTCAGTCCCACAGCTAATAAGTATAATAGGATCATAGATTTAGAGCAAAAAGAGTTTTGGAGTGGAAATAGTTTTCTAATGGTACAGCTCACAACCCCCCATCAGTGTGATTCACTCCACTAATCATCAGTTGATATTAATCAGAAAGGTAAAATTGGGTTTTAGAAATAGAATACTGGACAAATGGAGAGAAAATTTGGAACACAAAATTTTGTGAAAATGAATGTAAAAAGTTAAATAAATAAATTTAACTAAAAAAAATTACTATGTCCCTGCTGCATCTCAAAAACAATCTTTTAAACAAATAAATGTTTAAAAAAATTAAAAAAAAAGAAATAGGATACTTTTTAAAATGGTAATGAAAAAAAAAACAGTACAAACCATCCCCTCCACTCAAACTGAGAGGATATTTTCCCACAGGTACAATGGGAAGTGGGCACAAGGTTAAATCACATGTGGCAGGTCCTAGGAGTAATTTTCTCTCTTTTCTCGAGTCCTCATGAATTTAACCCTTATGTGCCTCTCCTTCACATATGTAATTTGTCCTTAATTCCTGATATAAACACTCCAGGCAGCTGTTTGATAGATATTATTAAGAACTAGATGAGAAATCCAAATCCTCCAATCTTTGGAAATTCATGAGGTTCTTTTCTGATTAAAAATGTGAGGGAAAGAGTACTCAATACTCAGGTTCCAAACTAACAATGACCCACAAAGCATGACAACGTCTACATTTTCCTCACAATTAGAGCTGTCCCAAAGTGGAGTGGGTTATCTAGGGAAACAGTAAGTTCCACTCCTAGGTAGTCCACAAACAAAGGTTAGATGATCACTTGTTGGTTATGTTGTAAAGAAAATTCTTTTTGCAGGGGATTGGAGGGGATTGGGGGTGGGGAAAAGAGTGACAGTATGGTCCATAAGGTAGCAGCTAAGTGGTACAGGGGATAAAGCACCAGGTCTGGAGTCTGGATGATCTAAGTTCAAATTTGTACTCAGACACTTACTAGCTACGTAACTCTGGTCAAGTCACTTAACCCCTATTTGCCTCAGTTCCTCATCTGTAAAATGGGGACACACTGGAGAGGAAATGGCAAACCATTCCAGCACCTGTGCCAAGAAAATTCCATAGAGTCCCTGGGGTTACAAAGAGTTGGACACAACTTAATAACTGAACAACAAACACAAAGAGCCGTAAGGTCTCTTCCAACCTTGAAATTCTGTAACGCTCAAAAACGGTTTAGTTCTATCGGTATCAACTTTCTTATCTGTAAAATGGTCATGATCACACTTCCATTGCCTCCCTGTCAGGGTCACTTTGAGAAAAGTGCTTTGTAAACCTGAAGGCACTTTAGAAATGTGAGCTTGTTTGAGCCTCAGTTTCCTGATCTGGAAAATAAGAAGCAGAGGGGACAAGATGATTTCCATCATCCCTTCTAGCTCTACAACCTATGATCCTATGTAGAAATATGCTCTTTTCACATTGATAGCAAGATCCTGTAACTTGGAGCCTCCTCCAGCAACCCAAGTAGTTGCCCCTGCCTAGTTCAAGCTTTGAGTGGTGAGGTGACTTACCCAGGTTCACCCAGCCAGTATATCACAGGAAGGACTTGAACCTAGGTTTTCTTGACTCTAAGGTCAGTCTTCTATCTATAACCAATGATTCTCAGATTTTTCAGTCTCGGGACCTTTTTGTACTCTCAAAAATTATTGAGGTTCTCCCAAAGAGCTTTTGTTTATTATGTGGTTCAGTTGTTTCAGTCATACCCAACTCTCCATGACCCTATTTGAGGTTTTCTTGACAAAGATGCTAGAGTGGTTTGCCATTTCCATCTCCAGCTCTTTTTGCAGATGAGGGAATTGAGGCAAACAGGATTAAGCGACTTGTCCAAGGTCACACAGTTAGTAAGTTCTAAGGTCAGATTTTAATTCAAGTCTTCTCGACCTCAGTCATAGAACTCTATTCCCTGTGCCATTTAGTGACAGTTTAAAACCTTCATTTTCTCCCCTTTTCTTAATGGCATCCTATTTGTCAGTTTTCCACCCTGATGACTGCAGCCATTTTCCACAGTCCCTCATAGATCATTGTGAATAGTTTAACAGTTCTTTTAATTCTCTAAAATGTATGAGGGGAGAGGAGTGGGGTATGATCCTTCTCCCTCCTCTCCTCCCATGTAAGCCTGTGGAGGGCTTCCATCAGCAAGGGATAAACTAGTACCAGTGGCTCTCTTCTAACTAAACAAAAGATTTGGGTTTATAACTCCAGATGGATGGATGGATGGATCACTTAAGATTTGTGGGAGTCCAAGAAGCCTAAAAACCCTGAGGAAACCAATCTTAACTATACTCCAAAAATTAAAGAAAGTCATTATAATTGCTTTTTGGTCTCATTGTCTCAAGACTCTTCTCCACTCCAGTCCATTCTCCATTTAATGATTAATGTGATCTCCCAGACCTTTTAGGTCTAATTAAGTCATGATCCTACTCAATAAACTTCAGGGACTCCCTTATCACCTCCAGGAGCAAATATAAAAATCCTCTATTGAGTTTTTGAAGCACTTTATAATCTGAACCCTTCCTACCCTGACAGTCCTCTTATACCTCATTCCCCTCTATGTACTCTACAATTCAGTGATACTGGCTTCCTCGCTGTTCCTCAAGGAAGACACTCCATTTCTAGACATTTTCACTGGTTGTCCCCCATGCCTGGAATGCTCTGCCTCCTCATATCCACTTCCTGTCTTCCTTGGTTTCATTTTAGTTTCAGTTAAATTCTAACCTTCTTCAAGAAGTCTTTTCAGTCCCCCTCAATGATACTGCCTTCCCTCTGAGATTATCTCTGATTCAACCCAGATAGATATATCTGATTGATCTATATCTTATATGTACCCAGTTGTTGGTATGTTGTCTCTTCCATTTGATTGTGAACTCCTTGAGGGAAGGAAGTGTTTTTGCCTTCCTTTATGTTTAGTACAACACCTGGCACGTAGTAGGTGCTTAATAAATGTTTGTTGGCTTGTTGACTTGATTTTGAAGAACTCAAAAATATATGAAGACAAAATTTAAAAAAGAATCAGAGAAGTATAAAATCTTACAACATCTGGCCTGGAAGGGACATCTGTGACCCTCTAGAAAACCCTCCTCATTTCACAAATGAACAAACAAAATATGATCAGAGAATTGAATTGATGTTTTCAAGGTCACTGTGTGACTTAGTTGGTAGAACTGAGACTAGAACCCAGGTCCCTGGACATCCAGGGCTCTTTCTCCTCTACTACACTGTCTTGGAGTCCCACTGACTTAGCTCTGTGCTCTTTCACCTCACTACTGAGTCATGTTTATTTTCCTCTTTTCCTGTTTCCAGTGGGAACATTCAAACTGGGAAGTTAACATGAGGAAGCAAAGCCAACATTCACAAGCCAATAAAGCCAGGTAAAGCAGGTGCCTGAAGCATTTGGGAGGGAGGTTGCTAAGTGCTAAAAAAGAAGCTGAAGATCACGAAGGGAAGGAAGCTTGGAAAACAGTTTATTTTGGGGGAAAAAAGAAAGAATTTCATAATGTTGGCTAGATGATTAAAAAACTAGAAATGCAAGGCTGGAGTGGAAGGCTGACAGCTGTGGGCAGCTGGAGTAGAAGAAGGAGTAGGATGTCTATAAATGCACACCAGTGGGGAAAGAACCTAGAAATAATGGGTGGACATTGAAAAATAAAAATGAAAAGACCATACCAGAGATCGAGGTGACACAATTAGAGACACGTCATCGTCAGCCAACAGACTTACTTTGAGTCTATTCTTTTCCAAAAGGCTTTTAATTTTCTAATAAGAGTTTCGATGTGCTAACATATGGTACTGCCGGAGGGAAAGAACAGAGTGTTCTCTCAAGGTCATTTTGGTTGGGTTTTTCAGTGGGATTCCAAATGAGGCATGGATGATTCTACCTCTGGTAAGAGGCTAATGCTCATGCCAAGGTTACCCACCTAAGACCGATTCTTCCGTGTCTTTATAACTACCTCGGTCGCTGCCTGGATCTCTGGTGGTATTTATTAGCTCTTTTCTGTCGACAAACGACAAACACACACATACCAACAGGAACCAAGATGAAAGTTTGGCCCCAAGGGTTTCGATCAGATGAGAAATATGAATTTAGTAAAAGAGGGGGAAAAAAGAAAAAAGGAAGAAAAGAAAGAAAAAAGCATCTGAACACTTGGAGAAAATTGGAAAACAGAACCATCTGTTACATAATGAAATCCAATTGACTCCTTGCTTTGTACCACCAGCTGCTGTCAAGTAAGAGATTATGAAACCGTGTAATACATTTTTCAACTTGAAAAATGCTTCCCTGTTTGAAGACTTGGAGAGGTCCAAGCCTGCTTTTTTGTTTCAGGGAAAGCTCAAAGTGGGTCTGCAGAGCAGCTCTGCCTGGATCAAGTTCATGAGTTTCCAGAGATAAAAGATGGGAGCTAGGACTACACTCCTTGTCCCAGACCTTTTTTCCTTTGGAGGGAATTTTCCTCCCAGTGAAATGGTTTGGGTCCCATAGGACAGGACGCCCTGAGGAATGTTACAGCAGAGGGAACTTCGTTCAATTGACTCTCTACTAGCTAATCATGGGAGCAAGGAGGCAGTTATGTGGATGCCAAAGATGTTAACCACATTTATAGCGGATGTCCGGTATAGACTTCAAGTTGGAGGGAGTTTCCACGTAGATAGTGAGGCTTCCTTGTCATTTCTATTTGCAGGTGACATTTTCTTGGTTCCATCATTGTAGTCACCTCAAAGGGGTGCACTTTGTCATCTGCTCAATATCCCATGCTCACAATCTAGGTAGGGCCCTTATCTCCTCACTGTTTCACTCCTCATACAAAATCTATCATTTTACTTTCATAACATTTCTCTCATATACCCCGTCCTTTTCTTCGCAGACATGACCATCACTCTCATACAGTGCACCACCACTTCATGCCTATACTGCTGCAAAAACCTCATGGTTGCCATGCCTGCCACAAGTCTGTCCTTACTCCAGACCATCATCTGATCAGCTTCCAAAATAATTTTCTTAATGACGTTCTACTCTGACTGTTTCTGACAACTATTCAATATACTCTAGAAGCTACCTATTACCTCCAGGATCCAATATAAAACCTCCTGTTGGGCATTCCAGGCCATTCATAACCTTCTCCCTGCACATCCAGTTGTGTTATGTCCTGCACCCATCCATGTACTATGCAATCCAGTGACCACAGTCTCCTCGCTCTTCTTTCTTTGTACAAGACACTCCATTTCCCACATCCAGATATTTTTACTGACAGTCCTTCATGCTTGGAAGTTTTCCTTCCTCATGTCTACCTCCTGGTTTCTCTGGCTTCCTTCAGTTCTACCTTCTACAGGAAGCCTTTCTAGAGTCCCCTTAATTCAAATGTCTTTCCTCCATTGACTATCTCCAATTTATCCTGCATATATCTTGTTTTTATGTAGTTGTCTCCTCCTTTAGAGACCTAGGACTGTCTTTTGCCTTCGTATCCTCAGCACTTAGCACAGGGTAGTCAGTTAATAGATGTTTATTGACTAAATGACATAATGGAGAGGGCACTGTATTTGGAGTCAAAAAGACTGTAACTCATATCCGATCTCTGAAATATATTAACTATATGTTTTTGAGCAAATCACTTGATGTCTTTGGGTTTCAATTCCCCCTTTAAAATGACAGGAGTGGAACTAAATGGCCTCTGGGGACCCTTCCTGATCTAAATCTATGACACTGAAATTCTCAAAAGTTTCATGTAACTGTCCACATCAAATAGATAAAGAGTAACTCATTTCTAGACTTGTCTACTGGTACATATATTAAATTATATAAATTACATATACTGGTATGTACATTATATATATTACAGTGTCTACTGATAATGGACAATGACTTGGGCTCCAAATTGAACAGGAGGTGATGAGGGTCTTTAGAAAATTGTAACTTATGATGAAAGGTGCTGTCCATCTCCAGAGAAAGAACTAGTGGAGCCTGAATACAGATCAAAGATTGCTTTTCTTTACTTTATTTTTTCTTGGATTTTTTTTGTCTGTGTTTTCTTTCATAGCACGACTTAAATGGAAAATAGTAAAGAACTTTTAATGATCCTCCCTTCCCTCCACCAAGCTTCTCCCTGAAATATTTTTTCTCACATTAGTAGTCTTTGGGTGATGCTGTATAGTGGTAAGATATTGCATGCTATAGTCTTTGAAGAATTGAAATGGGAGATTAACCAAAAGACAATGCACGTGTACATGGTAGATTTGAGTGAAATACAACCCACTGCCATTGAGAAATTGCACTCAGTCAGCTACTCAGTCAGCAAACATTCATTAAACATTTACTGTATGCCAGGTACTATGCTAAACTCTGGAAATATAAAGAAAGAAAAAAGTATGTGTCTTTCCCTCAAGGACCTCGCATTCTAATATGGGATACATTTTTGAGATTGGATTTCCTCATCATGCCCAGACCAGAAGTCACTCTTGGGCCCAAGTTCACTGCTACTGGGTATTTGACCTTTTTCCATTTCCTGGTAAGAAGCAGCAGAGCCTGATGTCAAATCCAAGTTCTGTGCCTCTAAATGAAGCATCCATTTGACTGTGCCTCCCCTGGGGAAGCTAAGTAGCCCCTAAAAATCAAGGAAAGAAAGAAAAGGATAATACTCTGCCATGTTTTTCTCATTTCTCCACATATTTGCCCAGTGCTTTGTAGTTTTCCAATGAACTTTTTTAACCCCCTCCTTTCATCTCATGGTAATCAGTGGATAAAGAACTGGACTGGGTGTTAAAGAACTCTGATGGAGCCACTGAGCAAATTATTTATCCTTTCTAGAGCTCTTTTCATAATTTTTAAAATATTATTTATTTTATCTTTAACTTATGGAATAAAACAAACATTTTCTTCATCTATAAAACAAGTTGGTTGGATTGGCATGCCTCTGAGATCCTTTTAGAAGATAAACCTAAGATCTACATTTGTACCCAATGGTGACAGGTTGGGCATCTAGCATGGCTGACACTGAACAAGTACTGATGCAGCACTAGATACATGTTGGACCTGGAATCAGGCAAAGCTCAGTTCGAATCCCATTTCTTATACTTGCTAGCTAGGTGACTGTGAGTGAATGCCCTAACCACTCTGGGTCTCCCTTTCCTCATCTATAAAATGAAGGCATCGGACTTAATGTTCCCTAAGGTTCTGTCCAGTCCTAAATCTATGATGCTATGAGAAATCCCTTTTTGGTTCCTGCTTTGGGACAAAAAAAGAGGTAGATCCTCTCCTGAGTTATGGTTAGATCCCTCGGAGCAACTGGTTTTGATTTCTCTAATCTTATTCATGGCATCGGTATTCTCTAAGTCAACCAGATTAGAGCTCATTTATCTTATGTCACTTAGATATCATTTAACATAACTCCTTTGCCCCCCTCCATCCACATTCAATCAGTTGCCTAGTCCTGACTACATTACCATCCAGTATCTCTTGAATTTATTCTCTTCTCTTATCACCTTAGATTAGTTTTTGATGACCACCCTCACCTTCAGATTAAGCATCCTCACAGACAACTTGGACCGTGTCATTTTCCTGCTCAAAACCAAGACTCTATTGCTGGAGTAACACTGAACTCCACAGCCTAATATTCAAAGCCCTCATTAGAATGATCCCAATATATCCATCTACCCAGTCTTATTTCCCACTGCCTTTCTACATGGACTTCATGGTCCAGCCAAATAGGGTGATGTTTTCCAAACTTCCCACCTTGCCACCTATCCTTCCTTAGCACTACTGTTTGCATGGCTTAGTTCACTTGAAATGCCTTTTCCTACATCTCTGAGATCATTTCCAGTTTCTCTTATCTACATTTTTGTTTGTACATAGTTGTTTGCAGGTTGTCTCCCTCATTGGTCTATAAACTCCTTAAGGGCAGGGACTGACTTTTGTCCTTTGCAAACTCAGTGCATAATACATCTGGCACACAGTAGGTGCTTAATCAATGTTTATTGATAGGCTTTTCTATTTTTTTTTTTCGCCTTTCTTCATATGCCAAAATTTAGCACATTGCCTGGCACACAATAGGCATTTAATAAGTATTGAACAGTTGATTGACTATCCACCCTTTAAAAGGTCTAATTTAAATGCCACTTTCTCCATGAAACATTTCCCAGACCCCACAACTGAATTGCAAAATTTCAGAGACCTGAAATGCCATGTAGCCTAATCCCTACACAAACAAGAGTCACCACTGAAATATGTACAGCAAGTGATAACGTTCTCTTCCTCAGAAAATGATTGCGTAATTATTTGCTTAAACAGATGTTATATCTTCCCAGTGGAATGTAAACTCCTTGAAGGCAGGGGAAGTTTTGTTTCTGTATTCGAATTTCCAGTGCCTTCCCACAGAAATATTTGATTAATGTTTATTGAAGTGAATTAATTAATGAATAACTATTAATATGAAGAAGGAAGCAAAAATAAACTAAACATAGCAAAATATCATCATAACAAAGTTCGTATTAACAATGAGGAATAGCAAAGAGAGTTCTGATATCTGAATCAGAGGATCTGGGCTTAAATCTTAACTTCATTATGTTTTATGGGTGACCTTGGACACATTATACTCTCTGAGTCTCACTTTTTTATCTGTAAGAGTTAAAGAGGGGAGAGGAGATCCTTGGTGAATTGGATTATCTTTAAGGGACCTCCCAGCTCTGAATGTCTGATACTACTACACTAAATGGATTTGAGCGCATTAACAATACTACTAATGGTATCTACATATACATGGCTAAGTTTTTTTGTATACATTATCTCATTTGCTACCTCTCTGTGAGGTAGATACTTCTATCACTTCCATTTTACCAACGTGGAAACTGAGGTCAGTAAGATTGGGTTCAAGGTCACACAGATATAAATGAGTAAAGTCAGGATTTGAAGATAGGTCATACAAGATTTGAACCCAAAAGTGTGAAGGAGCATTTGTACCCAGGTCTTCTTGACCATCCATATCCTATTTGCACCTTCCCAAATTAATTTTGCGTTTTGTGTTCCCTTGTACACATACTTGTTTTCCCCAGTTGAACCATCCAACCAATCAACACACATTTATTAATTGCCTGCTATGTACCAAACACTGTGTTATATGGTAGGGATACAAAGACAAAATGAAATAGACTTTGCCCTCAAGAAGCTTATAATCTAGCCAAGGGAAACACACGTATATAATTATAGACAAAATACATGTGAGGAAATTCCCTGAGGGCAGGAAGTGCTTCATTTTCATTTTGGCATCCCCACTACCTGATATATGGTAGGTGCCTAATAAATGCCTACTGGCTTGGTTCAGGTCCACACCAGTGCTCTGTCTGCTATGGATGGCCTGCTGCTTCTCCTAAGGATCTTTGCAATCTTCACACTCACAAATGCCAAGTACAGACCAAGCCTGGTAATAGGGGACAACACTCTCGGTCAGCTAAATTGGCAATTGTTTCTCCCATTCTTTAAATGCAGAGGTTTTAAGGGTCTGCCCTGTACACGTGAATACTCTCCCACTCCTACTTCTAAGTCTGTCTCTCCTCCAACCTCTCTCTCCCACCCCCACCTCCCATCCTCTATTTTGCCACTGACATGTCTTTCTGCAGATGAGTGTCATGCTGCCCTGCCCTCAGAACACATCTGTCCGGAATCATAAAGAATGTCAGTTGTAGAAGGGGAGGGGCTTTTTTCACTCCATCCCAGGCTCAGCCTGACATTGGATCTCCCTTTCACCGACCAGCAAGGCATATGGGACACATTAACCCGGATAACCAGTATAGCCAGACTCAGGGAAGGCTTAGATAAAAGAGAGGATGATGTATAGATCTGAGCAGGTTATCAAGGAGAGCTCAGGATAATTCTTTATCCTGTGAGGTCAACTTAGCCTTTTTCATTAAAGAGGGCAGCTTACCCCCACCCTGCCCACAAAATGTCATTCAGTGCCTGGGTCAGAAACAGAAATCTAGGCTAAAGGGACCCGGACTCTGACCCAGGATGGTATTTCTTGTGTCAAAATATAATTTATTTTTTAGGGCTGGATAAACACACGAGTTAAACAAATAACTAGAAATGTGGTATGAATTGAGAGACATCCAAAATGTTTACTACGTGTCCCTACCTAACTCCAAGGACTCTAGCATCTGAAATTCCACCATGAAAAATTCATACCTTTGAATTTAAGAGTATTTCTTTCAAACTCCAAATACACTTTGGATGGGGAATATATTGTCATGAATATCAAATATTACCTTTGTTACTTACTATCTGGGTCACTTGGGACAAGTTGCTTAACCTCTCAGGACCTCAGTTTCCTTATCTGTATTATGGGAGGAGAGGATAAGACTGGCTGACTTTGAAGGTCTCTTTGAGCTACAAATCTATAATCCTAACATGAATTGGGGTAAAGTAAGTGGTACACTACATTGAGTACTGGATCAGGAGTCAGGAAGACTCCTTTTCCTGAGTTTGAATCCAGCCTCAGGTACTTCCTAACTGTGTCACCCTGGGCAAGTCACTTAACCCTATTTGAATCTGTTTCCTCTGTAAAATGAACTGGAAAAGCAAAAGACAAACCACTATAGTATCTTCCAAAAGAAAAAAACCCAAACGGGCCAGGAGGAGTCCCATATGACTGAAAATAACAATATGAATTAGGTCTCAGATGTCCCGTCTCAATGACAAAAAGATCAGCATGAAAATATCATCAAGATAGCCTCAAAGAGAATAGGGAGCATTAAAGAACAGAGCATTTGAAGTGGAAGGACCTGTATTCAAATCTTCACATTGCCACTTCCTACACTGTGTGACCTTGAGCAAGTCACTTCCTTTTTCTTGGCCCAATTGCTCTTCTGTAAAATGAAAGGGTTAGATTGGTCACCTTTAAAGTGACTTCCATTGCTAAATCCTAATGGAGAGAATAATAGTGGCACCTACCTCCCAGGGCTGTCATGACGATGAATTGAGCACCTTGTAAATCTTAAGGCTCTACGCAAATGTTGTTGCTGTTACCCTTGTCCTAAAGGCACCGAATCCATGTTGAATATGTTGGCAAGTCCCATCTCTCGCACCTAGAGCCCACCCAAATGTTTAAGTCATAGACCTAAGGTATCTCAACACAGTAACTGCTGTATACAAATCATTTGGCTGGGCCATTGTGATGAACTACAAAGAGATACATGACATGGTAACTGCCCTCAGGGAGCTTATAGTCCAGTTAGGGACTTAAGACGTGAACACACAAAAAGGTAAATATGGGCAAGTTTTAAACAATAGGCTGAGACCTTCAAAGAGGTGTCCTCATATGACCCCTAACTAAAGACCAAATTAATGGGGAGGCACAGAATTGCTATAAGCATCCACAGGAGGGAGGGAAGAGATACAGATACATGCAAGGTCAATGTCTATTGGCCTTAGCAAAACAGAAATCCTGACACTAGCTGAGTCAACCCTTTTGCCCTTTGCCTCCATGTGATCTCACCTACAAAATGAGAGTGAGAGAAACCACCTACCTCCCAGAGCTGTTTGGAGGAAAATTCCCTGTAACTCTGAAGGGCTTTAGATATATGAATATTCTGGGATAGTTGGAGGAGGTTGTTTGAAGAGGAGAGGATCTAACCTGTTTAGCTTGTGGATTAGTTGAGAGGCTTAAGGCATTCCAAGCAGAGGAAGTGAGATCGGAAGCCCAGAAAAGAGAATAATAACCATTATATTTGTAGCTCTCATTATTTACAAAGTACTTTAGTTCAATTGAGCCTCACAATAATGTTGTCTGACAGATGGAAAGAAGGAAGGAAGGGAGAGAGGGAGGAAGGGAGGGAGGGAAGGAAAAGAAGGAAGGAAGGAAAAGAAAGATGGAAGGAAAGAAGGAAGAAGGGAAGGAAGGAAAAGAAGGAAGAAAGGAAGGAAGGAAGGAAGGAAGGAAGGAAGGAAGGAAAGAAGGAAGGAAGGAAGGAAGGAAGGAAGGAAGGAAGGAAGGAAGGAAGGAAGGAAGGAAGGAAGGAAGGAAGGAAGGAAGGAAGGAAGGAAGGAAGGAAGGAAGAATACTTATTAATTGCTTGCTATGTGCCAAGCACTATGCTAAGTCCTAGGGATACAGAGAGAATGAGAACAGTGTGGAATTTCAAAGGAAGAGACAAAACCTATGGGAGGACACAGCTACATGGCAGATGGAAAGATTTTGTGGTCCTCAGGGTTCAACAGTAGGGAAGATGGCAAAGTCTAGTACTCTTTAGGTTGCAACTCCAGAGAAAGTGGTAATACCTAGGAGCATTTCTAACAAACATGCATTTTTCACTTTCTGAAGAAATCCTTCTGATTTCACAAGAAATGTCTCTCCATTGATTTCTTTAATGGGGCCTGAAGTATTAATTAAGTTTAATCCCTATTGTCCCCTTTGGTGAATTTTCTAAGAATTTAACTTTCTATCTAGGAAGGAAGGAAAGAAGGAAGGAGATAGAGACAAACAGGGACAGGGAGACAAAGACAGACAGAAAAGGAGACAAAGGGAGATGGACAGAGCTTCCTTCCCCCACTTCTCCTTACTAAAAACTTTCAGATGCTCGCTTCTCAGCTCTCTGCTCCTTATCCTGACCTTCAAAGCCTCCTGAGCCCTGACTCCAAACTACATTTTCAGTCTTAGATTTCACTACTGTCTTTATGGACACAGTTCTATGGTCATAGTGACCAAGTCATGCCCTGAAGAGGAAATGATAATGTCAGACTTGAATCGGAAGGCCTGGGTTCAAATACCGTCTCTGACCTTTGCTACCTATGTGACTTTGGGCAAGTCACTTAACGTTTCAGGGCCTCAGTTTCTCCTCTGTAAAACAAAGGGGCTTCTTAGACTAGATGGTTTCTGAGGTCCTTCCAGCTCTAGAACCATGATACTTTTGAATAGTATTTTAAGGGCTGCAACGTATTTTTTCCCCGTTTTTAACAACAACCCTGTGAGGCAGATATTAGGTTATATGTATATATGGGTAGCAGGAGATGAATGAATGAATGAAAAGCATTTATTAAATGTTTACTAATAGAAAATAACACTGACTTGAAACCAGGAGGTCTAAACTAGAACCCTGATTGTCATTTACTATCTGGACAACCTCAGGTAAACTATACCCAGGGTTTTTTGGTCTCTGTGACTTTTCTCATCTTATGCCCTGTGAGTGGAAGTTCTTACCTTCCAGTTCTTACACTCATTACCCCAGTGCCTACCTGGTAGACTGACTGATTCACTTGTTTGAATTTGTATCCTAGATAGAAAGTTAAACTCTTAGAAAATTCACCAAAGGGGACAATAGGGATTAAAATTAATTAATGCTTCAGGCCCCGTTAAAGAAATCAATGGAGAGAGAGTTCTCGTGAAATCAGAAGGATTTCTTCAGAAAGTGAAAAAGGCATGTTTGTTAGAAATCCACTTATAGGTGATATCCAAGAATGGCTCAATTCCCTTATCCATGAAATGAAGGAGATGAAAAAATTCCTTCAGTTCTAGATTTCTGGTCCTCTGACTGCCTTTCTTTCATGTCTAAATCTCTGACTTCATGATCCCACAGCTGCTCTTTAGGACGGCTAGTTTGTTGAAGGGAATGCAAGACCAGTTGGAGTGGGTGGGAGAACTGGAGGCCAGTGTCCAAGCAAGCCTTACATCCAAAGCATTCTCATGTCTCATGTGGTCCTCAAAGAGGACGGCACGAACAAATTGATTGACGTTCATTTAAGTCTGTTTATTCCCAAGGCCACCAAATTAAAGGCAATCAGAAGGTTCTGTCACAATAGATTTCTGAAGACCTTTCTGTGTGGCAACCAAGAAGCCAGTTGGCCCGGCTAGTGAACAGTTTTCTGGGTGGTCCTAGAGAAAAGTCTAAATGGCTCAGTTCCTTGGAGAATCAGTAGTCCAGGCTCCCTGGGCTTGGATGCCAGCACATTGTCAAACACACTCCAGCTGACTTATTATGCTGAAGCCAGACCCACAGGCCAATTCACACCAGGAAATCACCAGACTAGGTTGCTCTGGGGTGATTCCTCTCCAGTTCGCTACAGTGAGTGGCTCAAGTAACCAGTCCCGGAGTCCCTACAGAGTTCCCTTAGCCCTACAAATGGCCAATCAGGTAGCAAACAAAAGGATCAAGGCAAGAGAAAAATAGTCAAAATCCATTGGACTTAGTGGACACGGGAAAAAAATCTTACTTTCCAAACAAAGCAAATACAGAGGATCTCTGGATCAGAACCTAGAACTGGTAAGTACCTTAGAAGCCATCTAGTCCAAGTCTCTTACTGTACAGATGAGGAAACTGAGACCCAGAGTTGCTAACTAATGAGTGTAAGCCTTAGACTATATAGGTGCTATATAGCAGGTAAGTGGCAGAATCAGTATTCAATTCCAGGTGATAGATAGATAGATAGATAGATAGATAGATAGATAGATAGATAGATAGATAGATAGATAGATAGATAGATAGACAGACAGGAAGATAGATAGATAGATAGATAGATAGATAGATAGATAGATAGATAGATAGATAGATAGATAGATAGATGAATGATGATGGATGGATGAGTGGGTGGATGGATGGGTAGATAAATGGATAGATGAATGGATGAATGGGTGGATGGGTAGATGGATGGATAGATGGGTGAGTAGATGGGTGGATGGATAATAGAGGTGGATAAATGATGGATAGATAGACAGACAGACAAACAGAATAATAGATAGATGTCTCTACTGTGCACTCCCCACAGAGTGCTCCCTTTTTAGTATGGTCTTCACCTACCAGAATGTGAACTCCTTGAAGGCAAGGACTATCTTTCTCTTTGCTTGTATTTGCATTCTCAGCACTGATTACTGGACAGAAATGGTGCTAAGTGAGGGCTAAGGATTTTAGATCAAGGAAATATGACAATTCCTGCCTTAAGGAAGCTTATATTTTAATGGAGAAAAACAACACATAGAGAGGAGCTAGAAAGCATGGGGAGGGGGGTGTTGCAGGAAGAAGGGATAAGAATGCTGGTGAGAAGATGGAAGAGTCCAGAAATTGAATCCTGGAGGAGTAAAATGAACATGGATGAGGTCCCTCATGAAATGAGTGTGGGATCATGAAACCAGAGCTTTAGACATGAAAGAAAAGCAGTCATAGGACCAGAAATCTAGAACTGAAGGGTTTTTTCATCTCCTTCATTTCATGGATAAGAGAATTGAGGCATTCTTGGATATCACCTATAAGTGGATTTCTAACAAACGTGCATTTTTCACTTTCTGAAGAAATCCTTCTGATTTCACGAGAACTCTCCCTCCATTGATTTCTTTAATGGGGCCAGAAGTAATAATAAAGTTTAATCCCTATTTCCCCCTTTGGTGAATTTTCTAAGAGTTTAACTTTCTATCTAGGAAGGAAGGAAAGAAGGAAGGAGATAGAAGCAAACAGGGACAGGGAGACAAAGGCAGAGAAGGAGACAAAGGGAGATGGACAGAGAGAGAAAGAGGGAGGAAAAGAGGGAAGGGAGACACACACGCACACACACAGAAGGGTGGGGGGCTTTTGTCTTTTGAATGTTCTGACTCAGAGGCCCAACAAAAGTCAGTTTCTTCATCTTATGATTTGGAGACTAAAACCAGTCCTTGATACCTGTGAATGCTCAGAAGTGGGTACCGTGGCCTCTCCATTCATCAGACGCTTTCAGAAGCACACCTGCTCCTAGGACCAACCGTCATTGTCCAATCCCCCATTCCACTAGAAATACCAGATTGGCGGTCATATATACAGGACAGATTGCAAAAGAGCAGTGAAACAAAGAGGACAGCAGAGGTCATCTCATCCACCCTTTTCACTTTCCAGAGGCCCATTGGGGTTGTGTTAAGTCTAAGGTCACAAAGAATCAGAGATAGGTTTTTTTAAAGAATTCAACTTTTTGACTTAAGACTTTACCATGGTGCTTGGCCCCTAAGTCCATGCATCCCACCACTCTGCCTCCCCTAAGGAGAGAAACTGGAAGGGACCAAAGGTGGAAGAAAGGGGGCCACCCACCTTCTCTCTTCTGCTTATCTGACCTGAACTGGGAGAGCACAGGGATGTATTCCCAACCTGGGCCTCTTTTGAAAAACAGAATGTGAGCTCATGACAAGTGTCAGCAGCCTAGCAGCCCCAGCTGTGTACTCATCATGGGGATAGTGTGCCTCCTTCTCATGCCTATGGTATATACATAGGAAAGAGCCCTGGTCAGGGAAGTATGTGTGTGCTTGGGGGGTTGGGGGTCGGAGGGATGTGAAATAGGTTCCAGATGCCGAGCCCTCGCAAAAAGGAAAAATAAGGGTATTGATGAATGTTTCCCTTAACTGGAGGCTGTTGCCTTTAAGCGCCCTGGCAGGCAGCCACAGTGAAGGTGATCTTCTAGCATCCTGCTTCCTTCCAAAGAGGTAAGAAATGTTTATATAATACAGAATGGGAAGAGGGAGGAACCAGTGCAAAGAAAGGCTTTAAGTTAAAGAAGGTTCCATATGTCTTGCAAACAAATGGGGGCTTTCCAAAGAATATCATGTTGGAATTCCAAGTCCAAGTTTACATTCATCTTTAAATACCTATTCCCCCCCACCACACCTCCCCCACTTCTTCATCAGACTCCTGGGTTTTTAAGTCAACTACATCTCTAAAAAAAATCCTATAGGAAGGTGATGCTTTCACTGAGGATTTCCTAATGGCCTTGTCTCCATGATTGATGACAGCCATCATCCTTCCCCTTACCCCCCCAGGGTCCCACAAATCTGGCTGTAGTTAATCAGCTGTGAGATCACTGTTGGGGGGTTGAGGAAGGAGTGGTTAATAAATCCTGGGACAACTCACAAAAAAAAAAAAAAACCGCTTCCATGCAGGCTCGGCCACCTCTGGGGTCAGGTTTAGCTCAGGTTTAATAACATGAAATCTGGAAGATGGAGAGGTGAGGACTGGTCTTAAGGAAGGCTCTTGGAAGATGTTGGAAGAGGTCTGGGTCATATTCTAACTATTGTACACTATTCAAGGTCTGGGCCATTTAGGGAAAGACATAGTCAATTTTCTTACACGTGGTGTTCCCCGTCCCCCACAATCAATTTATCTTTTTCAGTGAGAAATGTGTCTAGCTTCTTGTATTTACTTAATCATGGCAGATGGTTCTTGAATCAAAAATAGACCTATTCTTCACTCAGATGTCTATTTCAATGAGTAGCACGGCCCCAGTATGTCTGGATTAAGAACTCGTCCAAAGTTCATGTTTCAGAAACATTGAATATGATAGGTTCTGTTTTGGGTTTTTTTCTTCCATAGAAAGTTTCTCTGGGACTGTTCTTTCATCAGTGCTAAGGAGACTTATGTAAGAATTCCTTGTGCCCATTGTCAAGAGTTACCTGCCTGAATTAGCCACACTGGAGGCCTCCAGGATGGCCCAGTTTCCCCCGTCTACATAACACCATGAATTGGAATGTAATAAAAACCAGTCTTAGTCAGATACAATAAATCCTTTACATAACCTGACAGGCAAGAAATAAATTGCCCCCTTGGATGTGGAATGATGGTGTTAATTAAAGTCTCAAAACTGGCTCTGTAGGGCTTTACAAAATTCTTTGGTGGTATGGTGAAAAGCAGAATTGGTCTTTGTGGCAGAAGACCCAAGTTCAAACCCCAGCTTGAATCTTTTTTACATTGATCAATCCCTCAATCAATAAAAATTTATGAAATGCTTCTATACTGGTAGGCACCATGCTAAAAGACAAAAATGAAACTGTTCCTGCCCTCAAGATGCTTATATTCCATGGGGAAAACAGTATGTGAATATCTCAGTATTTCCAAGATAGACTTTTTATAAAAGGAAGGTAATTAGGTCAGGGTGGCCATTGGCAGCTGGGGGGACATGTCAGAAACAGTGACATTTAAACATCACTTCTTAATGGATCTTCCAACATAAAACCATTACTTTGAATAAGAAAAGTAAATGTATTTGAGGAAAATAAGTCAATACATTGGCTAGGTCTGAGTTTATATGCATCATCTTGCTTTTTTGACCACCACTTCTCAACCAATAGATGGGACACAACCTATGCCTAACTTTTCACTGGATTTGGAGTCAGGAAAGATGGTTTTGAATCATGGGTTGGCTAAATTTCCTGTATGACCTTGGGTTTCCTGTATGACATAGGTCTCTGGGCTTCATTTGCCTCGTCTTTAACATGAGGAAGTTAGATTAGGTCAACAAGTATTTATTAAATGCTTACTATGTGTCAGGCACCATGCTAAACGCTGATTAAATATCTACTAATGTCCCTTATAGCTCTAAATTTATGAGCTATGATTCTAGATTGCTTCTGCTCCTTGCACCTCAGTTTCCTCATCTGTACAACAGGAATAACAATGATAGTTCATGGGGCTGTTGGGAAAAACACCCACACTTGGTAAATTTGAAAACAACAAAGAAATGAGGTTTTTATTAGACTTTTTTGGGGGTAGGAGTCCATCTCATTTCCATTTCTCCATGCTGTCTGTATGATAAGGCAAACATTTACAATCTAGTTGCCTCCTTCCATATGAAAACCTGATTATTTTTTAAACAAAATCAGGATGTTTTTAATCATAAATCAATCACGCATAATAGCCTGATCTCTTGTCAAGAAAGAATCCCATAAAACAAGTCATTTCTTTAAACTCCAGATGAATGAAACATATGTCTGTTCTGTGCTCCATGGTACAGCTATACAGGACTACTGTAGGGGTCTGAATATAAGCCACCCTAGAGTATAAACTACCCCTGAAAAATGAGATTTCTTGGACAGAAAAAAATATACAGAGACATAGACTGAAAATAGCACCAATTATGAGACATACTTGGATTTTTATTACAGGCCAGATTTGGGCAGGAGTTGTGTGGGAGAGGCAGGAAAGTACAGATTATAATCAATCCAATATCTTAGTTTACAGTTGGGTCTGTATCATAGGATTTAGAGCTGAAAGGAACCTTAATGATAATTTAATCCAGCCGCCTTATTTTAAAGAGGAAGAAACTGAAACCCAAGGAAGTATATGGACTTGCCCGTGGGACCGAGAGTGAAGAAGTAGCAGGATCCAGGACTGTCTGAGGTCTCCTGACTTCCAGTCCAGTAGAGAAATAGATTCAGAGCTATCAATTGCTCAGTGCAAAGACCTATCATTTCAGCATAATTGTTCTTATAGAGGTGTTCCATAACTACAGTTATAGAGCCCTCCAATCTCTGTGAACTTGCCCTTGCCAATGACACAAAGGATAAGGGAGAGGTTCATGGTATAAGTGTGTGTGAGCTACCAAACATTTCCATTTATGGCCAATACTCAAGAAATTGTGTGACCGTCAAGGAAATATATGATCAGAAGAAGAGATGGGCAAATCTTTTGGTACAAGTGAGGGATAACAGACTGATGGATAGTTGGAAGGCTTCACTGGTACCTCATGAATAGTACACACACACACACACACACACACACACACACACAGAAATTTAAGGGAAGACCTCAGACATGGTGGTTGTACTCTCTGTGGAGAAACTATAGAAGATCAAAGGTAAGAATTATACACAAAGAGAAAACACAGATAGGTTGTAACCTGTAATGATGGAAAGCATACCCATACCACATTGGTGTTATCACACATTCTTTGGAGTATTAAGATTAAAAAAATCAGAGAAAAGGAGATGAGATAGAGATAGATTAAGGAGATAACTGAGCATTGGGATGATTTGTTTCTTCGTAGTTTTTTTGTTTGGTATTTGAGAATAGAGAAGACCAGAGAATATTTTTAGTCAGAAGAGGAAGGCAATCAAGCACTTGAGAGGAAGATTTGGAAGACCTTCTGTGGGGATGGTGACGGAGAGACAGTAAGAGATGAATGCAAGAATTGGCATGGATCAAAGAAGGCCCACCTGAATTTACTTCTTCTAGTAGTATATGGACAGTCAGGAGTAGAAAGAATCTCTCCCTCTCAACTTATTCATTCCTTTCTGCCCACAAATATGCTTATGCCTCTCCCATTCTGGGAGCTGGGGGTGGGGAAAGTCCTCATGGGATGCTTCCACTCCATATATCTCTTCTGTCCTTCATAACTAAACTCTTCAAAAAGGACCTCTACAGTAGATGCCCCCACTTTCTCCTTAACCCTTTACAATCTGGCTTCCAACTTAATCATTCCACCTTAACTGTTCTCATCCAAATGATCTCTTGATTAACAAATCCAGAGGCCTTTTCTCTGTCTTCCTTCTCCTTGACCTCTCTGTTGCCTTTGACACTGTTGATGACCCTTTTCTCCTTGATATTCTCATCTCTCTAGGTTTTCGGGGCTACTTTCATTTCTGGTTCTCCTTCTACCTCTATGTTTTTTGCTGGATCCACCTCCAGATCATGCCTTCTAACAGAGTTCTATGCTGTTCTCCTCTCTCCCTCTTCTCCTTCTCTGCTATTTTCCTTGATGATCTTATCAACTCCCATGGATTTCATTATAGTCTCTCTGATGATGATGGCAACTAGGTGGCAACGTGGATAGAACACCAAGTCTAGAATCAGGAAGACCTGAGTTCAAATTTGGCCTTAGATATGTACTAGCTGTATGATCCTGGGCAAGTCACTGTCCTGGTCACCTCAATTTTCTCATCCATAAAATGAGCTGGAGAAGGAAATGGGAGAAAAATAATAAGAACTTACATTTATGGAGGGGCTTAAGATTTGCAAAGGGCTTAACATCTATTATCTCATTTGAGCCTTATAACAAATATGAAACAGTCCTTCCATTTGTTGTTCAGTTGACTTTTCCTGATGTCATTTGTGATTTTCTTGGTAAAGATAGTGAAGTGCTTTACCATTTCCTATAGGTGGTACTGACATTATCATCTGATAAAATGAAAGTTCCTGGAGGTGAAAATGACCTACCTAAAATCATCAGCCAAAAAGTATGTGAGGTTAAATTCAAATGTACATCTTTGTGAATATTAAGTCCAGAGGTCGATGCCCAGCCTACATCACACTGCCTCATTTCGTAAGAGTCACATTGACAGAATTTGGTAGTGGACTGACTGTGAAAGAGGTGAAGAAAGGATCTCAGAGGTAATAGGGAGTCACTAGAGTTTATCGAATAAAGAGGAAGGGAGGTGATATGGTCAGATGTGCAATAGGAGAAGAGCAGTTACATCAAGTTTCCTCAGGATCCATACAAAAGGGACATCTTAAGAGAAGAGCTACAATGTGGCAGGTGCTGTGTTTCACACATCATATTTCAACCAAACCAGCCTCCCCAGCTGTTTCTCACACATGACACTCCACTTCCCAGCCTTGCTACATATCATCCCCCATATCTGGAAGGCTCACCCTCCTCCCTTTCAACCCCTAGCATTCCTAGCTTCCTTCAAAGTTCAACTCCTAGTTTCTTCCTATACAAGAAGGGTCCTACAAGGGCAGCTCTGACTGAGAAATCACTCTTTCAAGCTCCAGTCTTCAAGAGGGGTACTGAGGTTAGAAGTATGTCTGTTCCAAATCAGATGTTTGCCATCTAGGGATACAACACTCTTTTAGAGTTAAGAATAAAACCACTTTTACTGATCTCTCTGGGTAGGTAGTGGTCCTACTCCAAGCCAAGCAGATAACAGTTATTTTAATCTCAGTTTAGCTTATAACCCACTAAATGCTTATTGCATAAAAGATGATGATAGATAGTAAGCAAACATACTTACTGAAGTCTTCAGAGTTAAACAGATTAATTTTAGGGGATGGGATTTGTCAAAGTCAGAAGGTTCTGCAGGAGATAAAATTAAATCTCAAGTCAATCAAGGAGAAAACCATCTCATCCAAGAAGTCTGCTCTTAACAGGCACTGGGAATCAAGAGACAGGTTAAGATTTTGCTTTTTCTCAGTGGGGAGGGTTCTCAAGTACCCTTACAAAGTCCATGCCTTGCCACTGCAACTTTTCACTCCCAAGTCTCTCCAGCAATCAGGAATCATGTCACGCTCAACTTAAACCGCATGAAGCATCACAAAGCCAAGTGTCTATGTGGTTTCCTCCATTAGAATATAAATTCCTCGAGGGTGAGAGGGGTTGTCTTTGTATCCCCAACACCTGACTGTGAATGCTTGGCACACAGGCTTGGCACACAGGCACGTTGTAAATGCTTACTGACTGATCGACTTTTGGGGCACGGAGCATAAGATAAATTGAAAACATCTTTGACCTTCCATAACGTTCTTTCTCAGTAGGGGAGGAAATATAGGATTTAGAAATTATAACAGGAATATCTTTGATCAAGAAGGGATTTTAGAGGCCATCTAGTCTAATACCTTTATTTTGCAAGAGAAAAAATTGAGGCCCACCGGAGTGAAGTGACTTAGGATCATAAATACAGACTCATAAGGAACCTCAAAGACCATCCATGAAATCCAAATCCCTCCTTTTACATATAAAGAAACTGAGACCCTGCAAGGTTAAGTGATTTGTCCAAGTAGCATAGATAATAAGTATGGGATTTGAATCCAGGTCCAATGATCCCAGACTTAGAATTCTTTCATACCTAAACAGATAAATAAAACTAAAAGATAAGGGGAAAGGAGTGATTAGAAAAGGCTGTACCTTGAAGTAAGCTAAGGATTCTGAGAAGGTCAAAAACCCCAAGCAAACAGGTCAGGGTTGTGAAGGCACAGTGGCCAGTAGGAGGTGGGAGTGAGTGGAGAAGGATAGCCAAGTTCAGGGAAGAATAAGAAAAGGAAACTGAGGCACAGAGAGATTCACTGATTTCTTCAATGTCCCTCAATCAACAGAGACCACTGGATAATAACTGGGGATTACAATAATAGGGAAAGCACAGATTTTTTTTCCATTTGAGAAAAATGGATGATATGGTCACTGATGCTTAGTGACAATTCCAAATGAAGACAATTCAAACAGATGCTCGGACTGGTCTTGTTAATTCAACTCCTGAAAGAAATTAACATGGAAATATCCATAAATTCTCCAAACTGGGAGGGACTGTTACTTGGAAATTTCTCATAAAAGGTTGTAGTTTTTTAAGCAAAATGAACCTGTAGTTAATTAGCCTTAAGTTCTCATGAAGTCTGACCCATGAATTTTATCTATTTCACATTCCACTGAAGCACTCAATCCCAATTATTGAATTTGGAAGATTGATGGCAAGCCTTGAAGGACCACTACTGACAAAAAACATTTGAATAACTCATATCCTTCCCTCTTCTTCACAGAATGATTCATCTAATGTCATCCGCATTTCATCTTTGACTCATATAAAGTACATCGTAACAGCCTTTGTAAGACTTGTAATTATTGCATCTATTTTTGGCCTGCTATTCACTGGCTCTTCCTAGGCCTTTGGAATTAACAATCAGGCTTCTTTCCTCTTCATTATTTAGTACCCGACAAAATGGAGATGGTGCCAACCAATCCAGATCCTTGGATCAATGACCCAATTAGAGTTAAAAGTTAGAGATACGAAACTTCTCCCAGGGAAAAACTCTCATGGCTCCCCCAAAAACAGTCAAACATGGGAAATGGGAGAGAGAGAGAGAGAGAGAGAGAGAGAGAGAGAGAGAGACTGAGCCAAAGCGAGAAATCCAATTAGTCTCAATTAAAAAAATCATATTTAACACCTTAGAAGGAATCATTCTATGCTCTGAACAAAAACAAAACAGCCCCTGCCTTCATGGGGCCTCCATTCTAATGAGAGGAATACAACATACAAAAAAGAAAATGTAAATGTGAGGCAATATGGAGCAGGGTCATCCAGTTAATATTCATGAGGTGCTTACCTCGTGACAGGGAGAAGGGGAAAGGAACCAATATTTATTAAGCACCTGCTATGTGCCAAGCACTGTGCTAAGTGCTAGGGATACAAAAAAAGGCAAAAGGTTGGTCCCTGCCTTGAAAGAGCTCCCAATCTAGTCTATATGTAACCTTGGACAAATGACGACCTCTCTGAACCTGTTTCCTCATCTGCAAAATGGCAGGTTTTGTCTAGATGGCCTCTGAGAATTAAGAGATAAGTCATGGATGGACTGTGATCTCTCATGGTGGAGGGAATGCCCCATGTTGACAAAATTACCTTTTCCATTTCTGTGTATCTCATTAATCAGCTAGAATTGATTATACACTACTAGGTCTCAGAAAACCCCAGGTCCTAAGCCCTGTTCTCCTTACTATTCTTTGAACACAGTGTTCCATCTTCGCAGCATTACACTGACCAGCCCTCATGTCACAAACTCTCTCTTCACCTTCCCTGGTTTCTTTCAAGGCTCAGCTTCCCCAGAAAGCCTTCACTAGTCCCTAACCCTTCCCTCTGAGGTCACCTTCTATAGGCTCTGGATATACTTTGCAGGTCCATAATTGATCACAAGATTTCTCACCCATTTGAATGTGTTTTTTAAAGCTCCAGCCAGTCCTTAGTACAGTTCCTGATGCATAATAAGACTTTAATAAGTGTTTATGGACTGATTCTAATCCTAACTCATTGAAATTGGGAGGAAAGTGCTTTGCAAATGTTAAAGCATTATAGAAATATGGTGTTATTAATATTATTTCTTTTCATAAATTAGAAGAAATTTCACCTCAGCTTGTGATCCAGGACAAGACACTTAACCTCTCAATAATGCCCCAGGAAAATCTCTAAGATTCAATTTCAGAAAAGTTGTAGATCTCTATTGGTAGAGGGAGATTCCACACATCCAGGTCAGAAAAACAAACCAATGAACAACCCCTCACCCCCAAACAAAAACAAATTATATTTATTTATAATTTTATGTGTGCGTGTATATATATATATACACGCACACATATACACCAAAGATGTAGATTATATATTATATTCATAAAAACTATGTAGACATATATTATATATATATATTGATATATGTATCAGTATACTGATATATACTGATAATATAGGCCCACATTATATGCATATGTGTATACACACACCAATGATCTAAGCATATAAACATAAATAGATAAATACATGATATAAATATATATTGTTTATACTAATAGTATAGATACAAATCATATATATTACACATCAATAATATATAGATGATATAGCTATATTATATACTTTGATGATATAGATATATTTATATATATGCTACAATGACATAGACATGTAGATTTTACATATATGTATCAATGAAATAGACATATATATTTACTGATGACATAGATATATGTACATATGTAGATAACAAATGATTTAGACAGACATAGATAATACAGATAGTGATACTTGTTTGGACTACCCTGTACTACTTACTTAAAGCATGAAAATGTAGAGCTGGAAGAGACTTAAGAAGTCAATTAGTGTCATCACCTCATTTTACAGATGGGGAAACTGAGGTTCAGAAAAATTAAATGATGTGGCCAAAGAAAGCTAATAAGTATCAGAGGTGGGATTTGAACCCAGGTCTTGTCTAGCAGGTACAATGGATAGATACTAGGCATAGTGACAAGGAAGATTTATCTTCTGAGTTCAAATCTAGCCTCATAGACTTACTGTGTCACCCTGGGCAAATTATTTACCCTTGTTTGCCTCAGTTTCTTCATCTGTAAAATGAGCCAGAGAAGGAATTGGCAAACCACACCAGTATCTCTGCCAAAAAAATTCCAAATGGGGTCACAAAGAGTTGGACAAAAGTGAAATGACTGAACAACTTCCTTGCTCCAAGTTACATACGTTATGACACTCTGCGATTTGAACCAACCTTTGCATATTTTCCTGTTGTAAACGTTCATGATGCTCTTCTGGCCGCAGCATGCTCCTGGATCATGAGGTGGCAGGGCAGTGAAATTTTGTCCATTTGGGTGTGTGGTTGGGAGGGAGAGCCAGGCAGATGGGAGGCAGCATGATGTAGTGAAAAATCCACTGGATATGGAGACAAAGGACCTGGGTCAAACCCTGGCTCTGCCACCTGCTGACAGTGGTCGAATCACTTCACCTCCCTGAGCCTCAGTTTCCTCATCTGTAAAATAGAGGAATTGCCCTCCACTGGGACAGAGGTAGAAAAGTAATCTGGAGACTCATCTGCTGGGCCAGGACAGATGTGAGCACAGCACACTCATAGTTACACAGTTGTTTCCTCATCAGAAGCAGATAGGGTGAGCGTTGGCCCCAGTTTCCAGGAGAGGAAACTTCAACTCAGAGAAGTTGTCATTTGCCCATGGTCACATAGCTAATGAATATTAGAGGTAGGATTTGAACTCTGGTTTTCCAGATCACATGAGATCATATTTGTAAAGCACTTAGCATGGTGTCTGGTCCATAGTAGCCACTATATAAATGCATGTTGCTGTTGTTTCTAAGTCCAGGACTCATTTCTCTACCTTACTGCCTCACTCCTCCTCTGAGATAGTAGTCAGCAAGATTTTTTTCCCCCAAACTGGTTGCCTTCAGCTTCTTATGCTAGCTGCTAAAATCTTCCCCTCCTCCCTGCCATAAAAACGTCAGGATGTCGGGGACAAACTAAAGGGGTAGAGACACCTAGATCTTTGAAGAACTTGTTTCTTTGATTCTCCATTTGTCCCTTTGATGGTTCCGAGTCAGTTTACCATCCTTCCACCAAGTGCCTCAGATGCCTTTTCTGAATATGGGACTTGTCAAAAGACAGAGCCTGTGCTAAGAGGATAGTGGCTGTGTTTCTGACTCCACTAAGTCTCACCTTCTGCCTGTTCCTGCCAGCCCATTACCTCCCCCCACCTGAGCAGCTGTTCATTTTCAACCCTGATGACATCATGGGCAGCCAGGGGCCATCCATCTCCCAGCTCTGACAATGGGCCCCAGGAAGCCCCTCATCTTCCTTGTCATCCTGGCTCAGGTCTCTCATACAGGCCAACTCTGAAGTCACTGAGCAGCAGTCCCCAAAAGCTGATAGCTCATTTCCCTACCACCTGCTACCTCCATCGACTTTGTTTGACCTCTGGGATCTTCAAACATACTCTGTTCCCAGTCCCCCTCCATTTTCCCTCTCAGGGAAACACTACCTTGGAACAGGTTTTCCTTTGTCTGTTTCCTATATCCTTCCCTTCTGGACCCCTACTCTTCTCATCGGCCTTCTTTGTCTATTTCCCAAATAATAATAACTGTGTGCTTCTTACTTTCTATAAAGATATCCTTTGGGAACTTCACAATCAACTTTAGGCCATTTCCTCTGAGGTCCACAAGGGTAATAGAAACAGTTTTGAAGTTCAGAACCATTAATCCTGGTGGCAAAATCCCACAATCTATGATGGCCAGGGTCCTGAAACCTCTGGTCAACTCAAGGGAGGCTAGGAGAGGCTTACATGATGTGAAGGATAACAAGCCTGTGACCTCATAACCCTGTATCATACTGTTCAAGCCCTTGGACTATGCTGTGCTTAAAACCTATGGCATCTTTCAGCACAGTCTAACGAGGAAGACTTTCTACCTACACATACATGCACACAGGGAAAAATCACACAGGTAAATATACTCTTTAGGACTACCCTGACCTAGGGGATTCTCTGTCTCTTCTCTTTCTCTATTTTCCTTTCTTTCTTTGTCCTTTTTATTTCTCTCTTTCTCTTTCTTTTTCTTTCTTTCGCTCTTGCTTCTCTTTCTCTCTCTTTCTCTTTCTTTCTCTCTCTTTCCTTCTTTCTCTCTTTTTCTCTCTTTCTTTCTTTCTTAGTATAAGGACCACTGTAACACAAGCCCAGAGGATAAGGCTCTTTTTACTTTTATCTCTTGCCTACAGGCAACCTGAGAGTGGGAGAGAAAGACTGGTGCCCTCATTAAGTTATTGGCAACAGCTGCTGCCTTCCTCCCCCACAGACGCATGGCCCTTTCTTCCTGATTATGGTAACACCTGGGGGACCTGCCTGATTAAAGACAAGTCTGAAAAGCAGATATTTCCTGCACAATCTTTCCTGGAGTTTCCTATGCACTCCTTCCCCCACTCCACTCACACGCTCAAACACACACACACACACACACACACACACACACACATCCCCTTCGAACCCCCCTTCTCACTTCCCTGACATATTCCTGACTTGCATTGTAAGTCAACATTCTCCATGAAGTTGTGAAGATGTCAGGGCGGACCTGCTCTGTTCAGTAAAATAAACACAACTGTTCATTTTCAAAAGGAAAGACTTCCAAGCTGTCCATGTTTTCCCTTCTGTTCCAATCCTCAGTGTTGCTACTTTGGTTGTGGCATTTGTTTTGTTTTTGTTACAGGCAGCTTTAAAATTAATTTCTGTGTGTGTGTGTGTAAGATTCAGGGAATCTTTCAGGGAAACTCACAGTCAACTTTTTAAATATGTCTTGACAGCTCTCATGCCCCAAATGGATTGGCACTGCCCAAAATTGTCAAGTATAACCCCCTGCCCACTGCCAACATCCCTGGCTTACTCCAAGTGCAGAGCAGAGAGAAGCAAAGCAGCATGATGTAAGAGATAGCCCATCAGCTCCAAGTTAGAAGAGACCTGACCTCTGACATCAGCCAGCTGGGTGGCCATAAGCAAGTCACTTCTCTGAACTTAAATCTCCACATCTGTAAAATAGGGATAATTATTCCTGCATCGAATCACCCCCAGAGCTGTGGTGAAGGTCAAAAGTAACAAGGTATCCACTCAGTGTTATGCCCTAGTGACTTGAGTGTTGGAAAGGGAGTTGGGCAGACCTGGGTTTGAATCCCTCCTCGAACATCCTGGGCAAAGTCCTTACTTAACCTTTTTCAGTCCCAGTATTTAAATGAAATCGTGGGATCCTAGTTCTAGAGCTAGGAAAGACCCGGAAGGTCAACTAGGGCAGAGATGTCAAACATGGGGAGCCCATAACCCTCCTGAGTGATGCTGGATTCAAATGTAATTGGGAAATAGTGAACTGGAAACCATGAGGGGACTCATCAATTGCTTATTGGCTGAAAAAAAAAAAGTACATTGTGAATATGTATACTTTGTATACAAATTGTATATATGTATACTTTGTATACAAATTATATATATGTATGCTTTGTATCCAAATTGAATGTATGTATGCTTTTATACAAATTCCATGTATGTATACTTTGTATTAATCTTCTCTACACTTAGCACAATATCTGGCATATAGTAAGCATTTAATAAATGCTTTTTCTAATTTGTTCTAATAGAATATTATTATACAATAAGAAATGGAGAAAGGGAAAGTTTGAGAGAAGTGTATGAACTGATGGAGAACAAAGTGAGCAGAACCAGGAGAAGAGTTGTTACAATAATAGCAACATTGTAAAGACAATTAGACTTAGAAATTGATCAGTGAATGATCATCCAGGATTCCAATAGACCATTCATTCCAACAGGGTACTAAACTAACTGCAGCCTACTAATGCCCTCCTGCAAGAAGGCACAGAATGAGAAAACATGTGGAGACACATCCAATGCAGGAATTGGTTTTCCTTGAAAACATATGTGTGTGCGCATGTATATATGTATGTATGTATGCATATATGTATTAACAATGATTTGGTGTGTTTTTGTCAGTATGGCTGGAGGAGGGAGGAGTGGAGGAGAGATGGGAGGGAGAGAAAGTCAATGCTCATTCATTGAAAATAAAATAAAAGTTAAAAAGAGAGGCAAAGGCAAAGACAGTCCATGTCCTCAAAACTTACATTCCTACAGGAATAGACAAAGCTTATGTAGGGGAGTGAGAGTCAGGGATTTGTACTATGGTATCTGAAAGATGGTCATAAGGAAGAGGAATTAGACTCATTCCCTTTGGTCCCAGAATCAGGACAGAACCAGGAGGAATCAGTGGAAACTGTAGAGAAGCAGAAATCGGTTGAATAGAAGGGAAAAACCTCTAAACTCCTAGATTCTTTCTAGCTGTTACCAAATGCACATCACACGTCCTTAAGGAATTGTTCATTAAAATGAATCAAATGGAATTGAATTCAGAGTCAAAGGATATGAATCTGACTATATGTGAGCATGGACAAACCACCCCAGTTTTCTAGTCCTAAGTTTTCTTCTCGGTAAAATGCAGGGTCAGAGTGATTGGTCTCTAAGGTTCCCTCCCAGTTTTATTCTTATCAGCATTATAAACGATGCTCTAAATCCTTCAATTTCAGAAAATAGGCTTTACTCTCTTGGGCTTGACTCACTGCTTCAGTTCCCTGCCTGGTACTTCAGGTCATTCCGAGATCTTGCTTTTCCCCCTTAGTCTTCCTGAGGACCAGAGTTCTACTACCAAATTCAGTCCACATGGCTAGGTTCCCTTTTCCTGATGCCAGACTTCTCCTAAAACAAACTGCCTGCTTGCCTGGGCTTCTCAGTTCACAGGATAAAACATAAGCTCTTTTTCTGGGTTAGGGGTTGTATTTAATTGAATCCCCAGTGTCTAACAGAGTGTCTGACAGCTCTCAATAAATGTTTGTTGACTGAACAATAGAACTTAACTTTCAAAGGGAGCTCAGGGGTCATTGAATCCAATATCTCCTTTGTTTAGAGTGAGAAAATGACTTCCTCAAGGTCACACAGCCCTTACTACTACTACTACTACTACTACTACTACTACTACTACTACTACTACTACTACTATTTTACCTACTTTTAGGCAACTAACTGCCTGTCATCACTGAATAGGTTCACATGATGCCTGTGTGTCTGAATTTCTTTTTTCATCATACCCATCATTCAGACGCTGTATGAGACCAGGCCCAGTCCCCGACATACCTATTTTGGCCCATTCTAATGCACAAAGGTAAGCATGGGATCTTAGGATCATAGATTTAGAACTGAAAAGGACTTCAGTGGTCATGCAGTCTAACCTTCCTCTTCCCTTGTTTTACAGATGAAGAAACTGAGGTCTGAGAAGTGAAACAGGCTTGCCTAAAGCGATCAAGATAGGGGCCTAGGGTCATAGATGGAAATGCTACTTCTAGCCTCACAGGCTAGAATTCTCTCATTTTACAGATGAGCAAACTGTGGCCTAGAGGGAAGTAGATTGCTAACCAGAGTATGGAACTTGAGATTTAAGCCCAGTCCTCTGACTCCAAACCTAGCACACTTTACAATGTACCTTGTTCTGCTGAATTGGTACAGGGTTTTTGTTAAGTTGTTTTGTCATATCCAATTCTTCTTGGCAAAGATATTGAAGTGGTTTGCCATTTCCTTCTCCAGATGAGGAAACTGAGGCAAATAGGATTAAGTGACTTGCTCAGAGTGACATAGTTAGTAAGTATCTGAGACTGAATTTGAATTCATGTCTTTCTGACTCCAGGATCAGTGCTCTATCCACTGTGCCACCTAGCTAGAGGGCTTAATCCTTCTCTCTCTACCTTTTAGCCTCTCCCCCTCTCTAATCCATCCTTCCTACCACTGACAAAGTAAATTTCCTAAAGCCCTTTGTAAACTTTGAGTAAGTGATTGAATAGCTCTCCTATTCAAATGTTTTACTATGAAGTCCTGTTACATTAGCACCAGGATAGGAGGTGAAGTATAGAGTTAAATACCAACCACCTCCTATTGAAGACTGAAAGTGGCTTCTTCTCATTCCTTAGTATGTTCAAAGGCCCATATCTTTTCTTGTCAATTTCATTAAAGGCTCCAGCTTCAAAATAACATTTGTGGCCAAGGGGATTTCATTTTCCCCTCTGATAAACAGGCCTAATTCCCTTTTCTTTAATGTGGCTCCAAGTGCCTTAGGTTACAATGGGGGTTTTGTGATGCCCCAAAACATCTTTGAATCCATTCTTATCTTTCTAGCCTCTCATTTGCTACCCAGGTCCAAATGTCCCTGCTCTGATTGCCTATGGGGGAGCCAACCGTGCCAGCCACAGGTAGGATGCTCCCAAGGGTGGGAAGCGGAGAAAGCCACAGGTGGATCTTTTTTCCATGCAAGTGAGCAACTCAGAACTGTACAGAACAATACCTGGCTTTGACAAGTCCCCTGAGGGCAAATGCTGTGGGATCATATTCTGGGTGAGGCCACCTCATGCTGAGGTCCTGCTGGTTCTTTTATGGGACCCCTGGGGCCAGTCCTGTGCACCATTCTGGACATAGCTGAGGCTGCTGCGTGTGCCTTCTCTAACCTATTGAGCCCTCTGAGAGATATCTCAAAAGTGACCAGAGATCTCCAGAAAACAAAACACCATTGGAAGGGCAGGATTTGAGGCCTGGAATGGTTTACTACATTCAGCAAAGTGCTATCTCTCCAAAGACTCCTGGATCTGTAGACATAAGACTGGGGTTCAATCCTAGCTCTTCCATTTGAAACCTGGGTGAGCCTAGGCAAGTATCTTCTCTGGAATTCAGTTTCCTCATCTGTAAAATGAGAGAACTGAACTAAATGACCTCTGAGGTTCCTTTAGATCTTAATCTATGACCTTGTGTCTGGAAGCTTGGATTCTACCCCTGGGACACAGGCCTAACAGGTGTCATTATTTTGCCTAGAACTGGGCCTCCTGACCATTTCCTGATCATCTCCACATGCCATCCCCTTCCCAGTTCCCCTTTTTGGGTAGTCTTTCCCTGTTAGAATATAGAATCCTGGAGGGCAGACTCAGTGCTTCCTACAATGTATGGCACATAGTAGGCATTTAATAAATGCTTACTGAATTGAGTTGAATTGTATCCTCAGCCCTTAGCCCAGATCTTGGCACATAGAAAGTGCTTAATAAATATTTATGTATATCTATTTACCCATCTATCTATAAAATGAGGTATGTATAGAATGTTTAACACAGTGCTGGGCACACAGTAGGAACTAAAACTTTATTCATTTCCCCTTTCCCCATCTATCTACTCCCAACCACCCTCATTTTAACTAACAGGGAAGTTATGTAGGGCGCTAAGGACTATTCAATCACTTACTCAAAGTTTACAAAGTGCTTTAAGAAGTTTACTTTGGCAGTGGTGAGAAGGATGGAGAGGAGAAGAGGACAGAAGTAGGGGAATCAGTGAGGAGGCTACATATGAGAAGTGATGAAGTAGGATGATAGTAATGGGACTAGGAAGGAGGGACTGGTCATAAGGGTCATTTCTGAGATAGGATCAATAGAACTTGGAAATTGATCCCATATGACAAGTGATGAAGAAGGATGATGCCAAGGCTTCAAACCTGGGAAGGTGGTGGTGAATGGGGATAGGAAAGGTGGAAGGAAAAGGAAGGAAAGGTTTTGGAGGAGAAATAACCAGATTAGTTTGAGATATGTTGAGTTTGAGGTGTTGACAAGAAATATGTAGGGAGATATCCTAAAGGCAGCTGGAAATATGGGACTCAGAGCCTTGGAGTTAACGTTTGACTTAGCTTGAAGTAATGGAAAGAATATTGGCTCTTGGGCAGAGATTCTTAACCTGGGTCTAGGTTAAGAAATCCAGGACCCAGATTAAACAAAAAAGAGCTTATATTATTTTCACAACTGAATTTCAGTATCATTGGTTTCCTTTGTAATCTGCTGTGCTTTATCTTATGCATTTAAAAGCATTATCCTGATAAGGGGCCCACAGGCATCACTGGACTGCTGAAGAGGTCTGGAATTTGAAAAAGATAAAGAACCTCTGGGGCTAGAATAAGAGAGCTTGGATTTCAGTTCCACCTTCCAGACACTTACTACTTGAGGGAGCAAATCACACAACTTCCTTGGGCCTCAGTTTCTCATCAAAATGAAGGGATTGATCTAGATGGTATTCCATCTCTGGATCTAGGATCTTATGTGTGACTTTCCCTTCCATAGTCCTCAGTTGCATTAGCTATAAAATGAGGGAGGAGGACTACTAGATGGTCTCTGAGGTCTCTTTCCAATGTTTCTATATAATACTAGAGCTTTCCCCATTCTCACCACCAATATGCCAACAACAGCCATGTCCTATTAACTTTATCGGTGTAATAAATTTAAGGTCCTCTCTCTTCTTTCCTATGAAAAGCTACAAAAGTGGTCAGTGACTTGGGCAAATTTCAAACCGAGGCTTCGGATATCAAATCTAAGACTCTTCCCAATCTACCAAACCAAAATAGAGAAGGGTTACTATTTCATAATGTAACAACCAATCAAGCATTAACAAGTCTTAATGAGAAAACTACTATATGCTAGAAATAGGTGTGCTGAATTTATTCATAGAGTTTGAAGGAACTGTAAATGTTCAGCCTAGAAAAGACTTGGGGGAAACATGAGAGCTGTTTTCAAGCAGTTCATTAGTCTCCCAGACTGGAAGAGATCATCTACTCCAATCCCCTCATTTTACAGAAGAGGAAACTGAGACCCAATGAACCTATATCACCTGTAAGTGATGGTAAGTGAAAGGTGGTAAGTGAACTCAGCCCCTCTGACTCCCAAGCCGGTATCCTCTGTGTACCTTGACTGGGTCTGTTCATCTCCAGAGAACAGAGCTAGGATCAATAGGTAGAAGTAACATTGAGGCAAGTTGGGGTTTGATGTCATGAAGATGATCTTATGATGAAGAATTTCATTTTGCCAGAGAAGAAGGGGCTTCCTGGGGAGGTAGAAGGTTCCCTCTAATGGGAGATCTTTGAGCAAAGACCTTGGTAGAGTTCCTATGGTGAGCACTGGACTAAACTGGCCTCCAAGGTTCCTTCCAATCATCTAAGATTCCGTGACTCCTCCTATCTTAATTATACTGTTATATTAATGTGCTTCTCCTCCCCCAACCTTTTCCAACTCAATCTGATTCAGTCAGCCCAGAAGCCTGGAACATCAGACTTAGAATGATACGACTCAGAGTCCTATCTAGTATTTTAAATGAGGAAACTGAGGTCTAAGGACACAGATAAAGTATCAGAAGTAGATCATAGATTTAGAGATAAAGGGACCTCAGAGGTCACCTAGTCCTCTCATTTTACAGATGAGGAAACTGAGTCAAAAGACAGTGAACTAGCTTATCTAAGATCACAAAGGTACAAAGTGTCTGGGGTAGGATTTGAATCTGAGTCTTGTGATTTCATAGCTTTCTGCATCTCCATTCATGTACCTTTAGACCAGCTAGCTCAGGAGTGGGGAACCTGCAGCTTCAAGGCTACATGTGTACCTCTAGGTCCTCAAGTGCGGTCCTTTGACTGAATCCAAACTTAACAGAACAAATCCTTTTAATAAAAAGATTTGTTCTATAAAACTTGGACTCTGTCACAAGGCTGCACTCAAGGACTTAGAAGGCCACATGGGGCCTCAAGGCCCCAGGTTCTCCAACCCTGAGCTGCTAGCTCATGACAAGTGGGCTGTGTCTAATCCAGTCCAGATAGCCAGACCATCTGAGCGGATTGGGGGAGGTAGAGTCCCCCTTCTTTCCCATGACCACCCCCATTTCAGAACCAAACTAGCTAAGGCAGCATCCCCCAAGTCCAGTCACATTCCAGTGGGGATCCATTTGGGCTGTTGCAGTCTTCATCCCTCTTCCAGCTGGTACGACACCAAGGAAGCCTGGGAAACTCACAGAAGCAGCAGCAGGAGTTAGTGCTTAGCAGCTGTGACTCACCACTTCTACCGATGGCAAGGAGGGGGGAAATGTTCGCTCTCCCCAGGGGAAGAAAAAGTCCTCAGAATGAAAATCTGTGTTGATTAGCCTCTTCTTCTGTGCCAAGTATGGAAAGATGAAGGGCCCTGGCGGTCCCGCCCAAGGAGAAGCCTCTGTGCCTCGGAGTGTCATGACCACTTGAAAACCCCTTTTTTTGGATGAGAACGTGCCTGCTGGCATCCCCTTATCAAGGACATCGCGTCCAGCACTGCAGAGGGCTCTGCTTGTTGTTTCTCTCTCCCTCCTACAAACATCCAGCCACTACAATCCCTCTGATTTTTAGGGATAACAAGGCCTCCAATAAATCCAACCGGAGAGCCCATGGGAGGGTACACATCCATGAATGGCCTTGAATTGGACTGGGAAAATATTGGGAAATTTTAAGACCCCAACCAGATGCTGGTTGGACTTGGGGACCCAGTCCTGATATCCAGGACATGTTATGGCATAATGGAAAATATACTTCACTGGCCTTTATGCCAGAGAAAGGACCTAGGTTGGAATTCATTTCTGGTGATTCTGGGATAAGTCATTTAACCTCCTAGACCTCAGTTTTCAAGATTAGATTAGAGGTGAACTTTTCCAGGTCATTTAATCTTATGACCAACAAGGGAATGGAATCCCAATTCATAGGAATCACAAATCATGAGACACTGGTGTTTCTGAGGACTTGTCCATTTCTTTACTAACCATAATATTTGGTTGAAAACTTCAAGATACCTCAGTGAACCTACTTAATATCTTTTTCTTTTTTTATTGCCGGTATAGGATTGAGATACACAGGCAGCATTGTGTAATGTAGAAGTATCAAACACATGGCAAGCAACATCCAGACTACTACCCCCAAACATTCAGAACCAGACTGACATGGAATTGAGAAATGTTTAACAAAATACACAAAAATACAACAGAACACAGATAATGTTAATATATGGTTTTCTAAGTTATTATGCCCCAACAGGAATTCTTATGCAAAGTTTAGTGGTCATCCTTTCTATCTGAGTTTGACACCAGTAGAGTAAGGAGTAGGATGAAGACCTCAGAGTCAGAGAGACCTGGATTCAAATTCTACCTTTGATGCCAGTGGAGTAAAGAGTAGGAAGAGGACCTCAAAGTCAGGGAGTCCTGGGTTCAAATCTTACCTTTGATATCTACTGACTGAGAGACCTTGGGCAAGGCTCTCCTCTTCACAGTACTCCCAGGCAGTTCTGTAAACTATAAAGTGTGTATAGGTATATGCTTTTGGAATTCTTTCATTTAAATATGAATTCCATGAGGGCATGGACTTTAAAAAAAAAACATTCTTTGTATCCCTAGCACTTAACCTGGTTCCTTAGCACATAGTAGGCAACACTTAACAAATGTCTATTGCTAGACAGTTTTTGACTGATAGGCACTGGTAAAGAGACTTGCATCACTAGAAGCTCCCTATGCCAATTAAATAACAAGTCCAGTCCAAATAGTAGCAGTAATAGTAGGAGGAGGAGGAGGAGGAGGAGGAGTGCAGTGGTGGTTGTAGTAGTAGTAGTTGTGGTGGTAGAAGCAGAAGCAACAGCAGCAGTAGCAGAAATAATAATTGCACTGGTGGTACCCGTAGAACATCATGCACAGCACTAGGAAGGCAGGTAAGGAAAGAAAATCTCTGACCTCAAGAAACTTACAGTCTTATAAGGGAAGACAACACAAAAGGGGGTAGGTAGCAAAGTCCCAATGTGGGACATGATGCTCTGCGAAGTTGAAACCAAGGATTGCTGCACTTTGAAAATGAACAGTACCTTAGAAAGTTCCACTGCCAGATCTCTATAAAGGAAGACTTTGAGAGTATTTTCCCCTCCATCCCTCCAATCAGAGGAGAGAGTTGACAAAGGGAGTTGCGAAGGTGTTGGGTATGGGGCAGCCAAGTAGTATAGTTGATAGAGTACCACCAGCCTTGGTTGGAGTCAAGAAGACTCATTTTCCTGAGCTCAAATCTGGCCTCAAACACTTATTAACCATGATCCTGGACAAGTCGCTTAACCCTGTTTGCCTCAGTTTCCTCACTTGTAAAATGAGCTGGAGAATGAAATGGCAAACCACTCCAGTATCTTTTCCAAGGAAGCACCAAAATGAGGTCATGAGTAGTTAGACTGAAAGGGCGGAAACAATTGAACAACCACATGAGTATTAAAAACTGATTCAACCAGTATTGATGAAAAGATGTCAGGTGATCAGGTAAACCTGTGTGAAGCATGGTGTTTTATGGAGACATACTTTTTAATACATTCTTCTAGGAACACTAGATAGTTATGAATGATGGAATATACCAAGGATTCATAGAATACCAAGCAGAGAATACTATGGATTTATAAAATACTGTGGATTCATAGAGTACTAATCATAGACTAATCCAATATAACTTTAACTCTCCAAAGGCAAAGGGGTAAGTTGTGATATATCATTAGTAAAGAAATGTGTAGGAGTAATAGAAGAAGAGATGAAGTTCCAGGAAAACAAAAGCTGTTTGGCCCTTGGACAAGTGTGAAGGATTACTGAGGGACAGACCACATGCTCCCCTGATTTCCTCAAAATGTCAGGAGATCTAGAGGAAGGTCCCCAGTATGATGGGTAGGGGTGGATGGTAGGCTCACCCTCCACAACCCCCTAGCCATGACCCCAGCCCATGAAAAATATACAACAGGACATCAAAAAACATCTCACAGATGGACGTATATGAATGCGCTGTCATGATTACTAAAAAAGGGAGTACCCCCATTGATTAGATATGGGAAAAGATGAACAAATGAGAAAGTACTTTTAATACTGATTATGTATCTATAATAATATGTAATGGGATGGTGATCCAATTATAAAAAATGAGAGAGTACCCAACCTCAAAAGATTTAATTCTGATGGGGATGGGATCCGAACCTTATAAAGAAAACACCATGTTTTTGAAAGCAACCCAGTCCCTGAATTTTCCCATTCATTTTAGTAACCCAGATCACTGGTGCTTAGACCCAAGGCATCTGGCTCATTCCAGGCCTCCTTGATTTTACTTAATTAGTATACTTGACACTCCTTAATCCCATCTAGCCACCTTTCTCTGTTACCTCCAGACTATCCCAGGTTACTTGCCACTCCTAGATTCCAGTGTTTTTTTGAATAAAAATATCAGTCCCATACTTATCAAATATGCAGATTGCTTAAGAACCGAGTCCGCTTCTGGAATACTTGACCCCTGCCCTGGTATTTCTAACACCTCTAGACCACAGCAATTTCAATAAGAAAACACATGCTTATAGGATAGTAAGGACCAGAAGCCTTTTGATCAAGGTAGTCATAGGGATGGTATGTCAATCCTTAAGGCAGGTAATTATTACACCATTTTTAAAGCCATCATGCTATTCCTTCCTTTTCAGATCCCCCTTAGTAGATGTGACTTTCCTCTGTTGATTATCTCCAAATTACTGTTTGTACGCAGTTCTTTCCTTATTGTCTCCCCAATGAGATTATCAGCTCTTTCAAAGCAAGGACTGTCTTTTACCTTTTTTGTATCCCTAGCACTTAGCACAGTGACTGACGCATGTTGCTATTGTTCAGTCATTTTCAGTAATTTCAGACTCTTCATGACCCCATTTGGAATTTTCTTGGCAAAGATACTGCAGTAGTTTGCATTTTCTTCCCCAGCTTATTTTACAAATGAGGAAACCAAGGCAAATAGGGTCAAGTGACTTGCCTATGGTCACACAACTAATAAGTGTTTGAGGCCAGATTTGAACTCAGGAAGATGAATCTTCCTAACACCAGGACCTATACTCTATCACCTACTCCAGCCATCTAGCTGACTGGCACATAAAAGGTACTTAATAAGTGTTTATTGACTAACCATTGATTTGATTATTGGGTCCAGAGTCAAATATATATTTGGGGATGGCTGGAAAGGGAGGGTGTACTCCTTGGGCTACAGGGCATGGCAAAAAGACCAATGTAAATGGATGAGTAAGCAGCCAAATGGGACATGAAGTAAAGCGGAGTCTGGATGCCAGCTAGATGTGAAAGTCTAAGTGAGTTTGTATTCACTAGAACATCCTGATCTTTACTACATATACCCTGAGGAGTCCAAGAGCCTAGTATGAAGCATTTTCCCTTGATTAATACTAAGGGCATGAGCTTCTTGGAAAGTCTTTACTTTATAAAATAGCTGGACACACCTTCGGCCATAAAGAAAAATTCCAAAAAGTGGAGGCTGTTTTTCCACAGAACAACGTAAATTCAGAACCAGCTTGTACTCACTAAGAATAAGTACCTTTCTGTATCACGCACTGCTTCGGCTGACTGGTGAAACCTACGGATCCCTTCTCAGGATGCTTTTAACTGCCTAGTATAAAAATGAGGGATGCTAGGTGGCACAGTAGATCGAGCACCAGCTCTGGAGTCAGGAAGGCTCATCTTCCTGAGTTCAAATCTGGCCTCAGACATTTCCTATAGTTGTGTGACCCTGGGCAAGTCACTTAACCCTGTTTGCCCATTTTCTCATCTGTCCAATGAGCTGGAGAAGGAAATAACAAACTACTCCAGTATCTGTGCTAGGCAATTCAAAATGGGGTCATTAAGAGTTGAACACAAACAACTGAAATGACCAAATGACAACATAAAATACGTAAGATTAACAGGGAAACTAATTCTATTAAACTATAGCTATCAAACATACATATATATGTATATATATATATAAAACATATATTTTAATTTCATAGACTCCAAGTTAAGAACCTATGTTCTAAAAGATCTCAATCAGGTGGTAGCATGACTTATAGGAAAGAATCCTGGATTTGGAGTCAGAGAACCTGGGTTCAAATCCTGACATTTCTATCAACTGAATTCAGCAAATATGAGAAAACAAAGTAAATGGGGATGAGACAAAAAGAGGAGACTGTGTCCAAAGAATGAAAAGTTTTGAGTGCCAAGCTAAGGCTACTACAGACTTGAGACAGAACCTACCTTTTTCTCATTTTTTAGATCAGTGTGTCAAATGTTTCAGCTTGTCTAAAAGATGCATTCCTGCCTTGCCATCCATCTTTAGGGAATTTTATTCCTTAAAATTAGGATTCCCATATATCAAGAGGCATTTATCAAGTGCCTATTATATTCCAGACACTGGCTTGGGTGCTAGAGATACTAGAACAAAGAACAAAACGATCCCAAGTCTCAAGGAGTTTCCAACCTAATGAGGGAGATGGTAAGTATGTTCCTATGGATACTGAGCAGGAATTCATAGATAGTTCAGGTTTTTTAAAAGAATTATTTAAAGTAATATAATAAATAAGAGACTAATTTCTCTTAAAATTTGTAGACTACATAGGTAGATTAGCTGCATATTTTAACTAAATTTCAATAATAATGGTATGAATGAACTTGTGTGTTATTTACCTTTCCAATTCAGTGAAATGGGAATATTCTATTACTTTGTTTTGCTTAGACCATTAAAATATTGACAACCATTGAGTAACAGAAGGAAGAGAGAGTCCAGATAATACATCCTCAGTTTGATGAGAGACAGAGAGGGAGAGACAAACAGACAAAAGACTAATAGTCTTACCAAATTATTAGAAATTAATCTGTCTCTGAGAAAGAGTTGGGTATAGGGGAGAGGGACTGGGAATCAGTAGGCTTCAATTTAAATTCCTGCTTTGCTACTTAGGACCTATGTAATCTTGGATAAGTCACCTCTTTGGGTCTCAGTTTGCACATCTGTAAAATGAAATGGTTTGTAGTGGATATTCAGTAAGATTCCTTCTAGATCTCTGAGCCTGTAATTCTATGCTTGCCTGTGGAATTGTCAATCCCAGACTGACAGGAAGTGGATTCTTGCCTTGATGTCCTTTATTTTTGTTCTTTTGGTTCCCTCCCTCCCTCCTTTCCTTCCTTCCTTTTCTTTTTCCTTCCTTCTTTCCTTTTCCTCCTTCCTTCCTTCCTTCCTTCTTTTCTTCCTTTTCTCCTTCCTTCCTTTCTTCCCTTCTTCCTCCCTTCTAAAAAAGGGACTGGCAAATGAAGCCCCAGTCCTTATATATAGTCATAGTGGACTCTGCCTAACGCAATGCTGCACAGGAACATTGGAGCTTTTGGCAGTATTCGATGGTAACTTTTTTCCTGTTCTCTTTACTTCAAGGTAAAGAAAAAGTCTTTTGGTTGGCTGCTGAGCCAGGCCCGAGTGTGCATTGAAAGAAACCCTAACACAGCAAGGTGTCTTCTTTCTTTTGAATTGAATAAAAAGAATGAGTTTCTTGGGGTCTATGATCCTGCTGGACTTCTGTCTTATGCTTATTTTGTATTCTTAGGTGGAGTATTAAAGATTGCTTCAGTCTGACCTTCAAAAAGTCAGAAGAGAGACCTGCCAGTGGTACAGGAACTGAGGCCATGCCAGAGATTGCTGGTAGCCTCACCTGGTGAGATGTGAAAACTCAAACAATCTCCATGACCCAGTATTACAGAGTACAGGCATCCAGGATATGGGGTCTTGCAGTGACCTGTCCAGTAACTAAACTATGTTTGGAAGTGAACTTGATGTATCAAATACTTTGAAGTAAGCTTGAACTCATTCTTCCCCGTACTGACATGGTATAAAGTAGAGTGTATGCCTAGTTTAAGGGAGATGTGTTTTCTATGTCTCTTCAGTTAACAAAGTTTTGTTAAAGCTAATTGATTTTAATCAGTTAGATGACATTGGGGCACCAATCACTGGATTAATCAGTGATATAAGGGAGATATTGACTAGATATTGGGAAGAACACAACCAAATAGGAACTCAAGCCAGTGTCATTAAAAAGACAACCTAACCACTCAGAGATACCCCTAGAACTCTGAAGAGGGGACATACCTAACCAGACTTCTGGGGATCTAATTTGACAGGGAAAGTGAGAGTTCATGCAAGGGCCTCCAGAGACTATGTAGCTGCCCTCTGGGGAAATAGCTGGGGAGTTAAGGATGTCCAGAGTTTATGTTGGCTACACTTTCTTCTTTTCTTGCATCCTTCCCTTTCTATTTCCTTGTTTTCCTTTCCTTATCTTCTTTCTATACATGTAGTTTTCTCATTCACTGAATCTTTACATCCAGATACTCAGCTGGATCTGCGTAAAATATATTCACAATTCCAAAGGTATCTGGTTTCAGGTATAGCTATGTCCCAATTTCTGAAATCAGACTTGGGCCCAGAGAGTCCCCCACATCTCTACTCCCGGTGAATGATTGCCAAGGGGTAAACATCTGGAATTTATAGGAATGAAGAAGTCTTCTTTAAATGTCCTGCTAGATCAAGGCCCCATTGCATCCTTCCAGGACTATAAAACACGTGAACATGGTTACATCACATCTTTCAGCTGACTTGTATAATAGGTGATTTTTGTCCCAGGAGATTTTTTTAGGTCATAAAGTAGGTAATTGCCCCTTTTCTGAGGGCTGTTTCTGAGCACAATACACCTAGGACAGACCACCCTTGGCTTTGGCTGCCCATTTCCTGGGAATTGCTTTTCTGCTGAGCTTTGTAAATCCTTCCATCATACAACAGCTTTACACTTTCAGGAAGAATAAAATATCCTCCATGTTTCTGAGTGCCGAGGGTCTCTGTATGGCTCCTAGAGGCCAATGAGAATGGACAAGTGTCTCCCACTTCCATAATGACTTTTATGTGGAAGGAAATGATAATGTAGACTTTCAGAGTGGGGTGACTCCAAACCTGGTTTTAGTGCATTGGGGCACAGAGCCCCACCCTCAGCTAGCTTTAAAATTTGCCAGAGTGTAGAAATGAAGGATTTTGTGACATACATACACACATGTATACATATACATATGTGTATATGTACACATACATGTGTATGTATAAAACTGCTAAATTTCCACCAGTCACCAGTACCAGGGTTAAAACTGAAGGGAAAGCCACTAAAAATATCACACCAGATATTCTATCCATTACACATGCCCTCTTCTAATCCCCAGAGAATAATCTCTGGGTGTAGGGCAAGAGACCTGGATTCAAATCCAGGCTATGTTATTTATTACCTATGTGATCTTCAACAAGTCACTTAACTTTTTTGCATCTCAGTTTCTTAACTTGAAAAGAATAAGGTGGCGAAGGAAGAAGAAGACTGGGCCAGCTGATCCCAACTCTGATGGGAATTATTTTAGGACCTTGGGCAAACAAATCACTGCACTTGTTCAGTTGTTCTCTCCTTTCGGAGAGAAAGTTTTCGCCTTCCTTTTTATCCCTAGCACTTAGCACAGTGCCTGGCATATCAATGTTTGTTGACTGATTTAACCTCCCTAAGCCTCAGTTTCTCCATCTGTAAAATGAGTTAAATGTCTGAGTTACAAATTTAAAAAATTAAGATATATGTAAAAGAAATTACCTTTCCCCCACCAAATAAGACAGAAGCCACATAAGTTAAAACTTTCCAAGTGATGGGGCAGAAAAACTAAGTAATTTTTTCTAGGGGGAAAAAAATTAAGCAATATTTTCTAAGGGGAAAAAAATCCCAGAACTCAATCATCTTTGAGGTTTCTTCCAGCTCTAGATGTATGAATTCCATGATGTTCTCTGGGCCTCAGCTTCCCCTTAGGAGGCTCTTTCTAGTTCCTAATCCTGTGAGTCCGAGCTTTCATTCCCTGTGACCACTGGAAGTTGATTCATTAGGGTCCAGTAGTGAGTTTAAGCTTTCATTGCCTGATTTGATTCTCGCTTTTGGAACAGCACCTGGCAGAGCGTCTGTGTTTTGTAAACATTTTATCAAGTCAAATTCCAAGGAGTGAGTAGCTGAGAAAAAGCCCAGTGTTAGATGAGTTGACCCAGATAGCATCTCAGGAGAAAACAGTCTCCTCCAGTTTTTAGCCTCTAGGTTGTTTCAAAGTTTCCTATAGGACAATACAAGTACCTATGAGGACTCTTCCCCCTTGAGAGCCATGGAATATGTTTAACAAGCCTGGCGCCTTGTTGCAGAGGTTGCCAATCCAGGATGTGGTCTTTCTACCTGGATGGGAACCCAGGCTGGGGAAAAGCATGCCAGGGGGGTTGGCAGCTATCTACCTCGAATGGGGTCCAAATCTGAAGTCACCATTTTCCTTGCAAAGAATATAGGGAGGAGAAGCCAGGGAACAATTGATGAAAGGACCTAGGAAGCCAGTTCAGCTAGTCATCACTAGCCAAGAAAAGAAAGAAGTAGAAAAGAAAAAAAAAAAGGAGCAGCTGAGAGAGAGGCCAAAGAAATAGCCAGCAAGGAGAGAACTCAATCACACTGTCTTGAAACTAATCCATCAAGTATCTATTAATCACCTACTGTGTACAATGCAATATGTTAGCGGTTAGAAATATAAAGACAAGAGTGAAATCACCCCTGTTGTCTAAAAAAGGCTTGTACACCTTGAACTCATGGGAAGGTCAATGAAAACCAAGGTGTATGTCAGAAGTTCTCCATCCTGGTCCATGGAACAATTGTCATAAAAGTTCTGTAAGTGATTGCTGAAGCATCCAAAACAATAATGTCCCAGAACTCCAAGGCTGAAGAGCTTTTGTTAGAATGGGACAGAGTGGGGAGTGGAGGGGAGGGGGCGCGTGAGGCAGGGTTGAAGAATTATAAAAGCCCAAGAACCAAGCTCTGGACAGTCTACTCTGTCTACAAAGGCAGTCATTGGTTCTTGCTGCAATGTGATGACTAGGTTACGTACGTGAGATCATTTTACCTTAATTTCCAGTCCATAGAGAGATTTTTTTGGTTTGGGTTATTTGTTTTCTCTTTTCTTTAGTTTCCTTTTTTTTTCTTTTGTTTCCTGAGAGGGAACATGATATAGTAGATAAAGGACTAGTTTTGAAGTCAGGAAGACCTGAGCTTGATACACACTCTGGAAAAGTCATCGTAGAGCTCATTGCTCTAGGCAGAAAGTCACTGAGAAAAGCTAAACATATCCTTTGTACATTAATGGAATATGATTTCACCTGAGAATTGCTTGAACTGATGAACGATGAAATAAACAAACAATGAAACAATATACACAACGACAACAATGTAAATGAAAAAACTGATTGATCTGTAAATATAATAATCAACCTTGACCCTATAGAAGAAATGATAAACGGTATCCTCTAAATGTTCATTAGAGAAGTAGAAAACCATGGCTGTGGGATGTTGCAGATGCCATCAGATTTGGTCAGTGAGTTCATTTGTGTTGCTGAATTGATTTTTTTTTAAAGGGGGGGCGGAGTTGGCTTGTTTGTTTCTTATGAAGACTCATTGAGTGTAGAGTGGTGGGCAATACATTTTATAAAAATTAAATGTGACTTTTTGTGGTAGAACTTGAAACAAAGTAGATGCTGAGCAGTTGGGGAATAGCTAAACATACTGGAGTACCTGAAGATAATAGAATATTAGTATTGTACAATAGGAAATGCCAAATGCGAGAAAATACAAAGAAGCATGGAAAGATGGATATGACCTGATGCAAACTGAGGCCGAGACAGGAAAATGATATATACAATGAGTGCAATAATGGAAATGGAACAATGACCACAAAAAAAATCTAAAAAGGAATATTGCAAAATTATAAAGATTTGGGGCCAGTCTTGGCCCCTTAGATGAAATATAAGAAGATATTCCTACCCACTCCTTTCCAGACATCAGATAATGCACATGATGTCAGATTTTTTAAAATCTATTATTGATTTTGGTGAATTATATTTTCCTGTCTTCCTCCTCCTTTTCTCGTTTTCTTTTCTTAAAAATATTTTTCTTTTCTTTATTATAAGGGCTGGTTCTCTAGGATAGGAAGTGTTACAAGAGAAATTTCGGCAAAAAAATGATTAATTAAAACAATTCTAGAAACTGGAGAAAGGCATGAGTACATTTTAAAAATGTATTATCTCCTTATTCCTTATGCTGTCCTTCATGAAATTTGATCTCCTCTACTTTGGATTTCCTTATCTATGCACAGATTGTATCTGCTTAAAAAAATTTCCCCCCTCTTTGCCATGGATTTGTAAACAGAATCTAGATGGAATCTAAAGGAAAGAGAAGTGTTTCTGAATCTGAAGAATTCCCAGGGATTCGTTGACAATTCTTTGAAAACTTGAAGGATTTATAGAAAAGGTAATTCTTATTGCTAACCATATAATAATGTTGTCCCCATTCTACAGGTCAAATTCATGGCAGGGACAAGCAAGGAGCATGGCGGCCTCTGACACATATTAGCTGCGTTTATCCAAATCATTTAAGTTTTCTCTCTCTGGTTCTCCCCACCCCCAACTCTTTAAAAGTACAAGTTTGCAAAGAGGTGTCAGTCTGCAGTGATGCGTTGAGTTTCTACCTCTACCTTCAATGAAATCCAAGCAAATCTCTAAGACTAAGTTATAGAGTCATTATAAAACCTTCGAAGTAGAGCTAAAAGAATCCTGAGAGGTCATTCAGTCCGGTGCTCTCATTTACAGAAAAGAAACTGAGGCTCGAAGAGGTTAAGCAAATTTTCTAAGATCACAAAGGTGGTTAGCAGGTATATTGGTACTACTGAGTGTGTTGTGTCATTAGTTTTCTAGAACCAAAAGTGATGGCTGAATTTAACCTATGAAATCTGCTAAGGAGATTAAATGACATCATGGATATGGAAAGTTCTTTGAAAAGCATAAAGCCACCAGAGAGGCAGCCAAGAAATGTAATAGGGGAGAAGGCGAGGCAGAGTTCATGGAGCAGGGAGGGGAGGCAAGGACAGTGGGATGAGTCAGCTCGAAAGCAGGTCCAGGCAGAGGCCAGGTGACCAAGCTGCCTGGATAGGGACAGTGGATGACAGAGAATTCACAAACAGGCGTCCCTTGGACACCCCCTTCCCTTTAGCTCTCACAGCTGTCACTTGTCAAAGTAATTTTCCTTAAGAGCAAATCAGATCTTGTATCTCTCTCTTCTACTCAATTCACTACAGTAGCTTTCTATCCCTCTGGAATAAAATACAAACCTCTCTGCTTATCGGTTAAGTCTTTCAACTTTCACATATTTGCATGCATGTGTACATACAAACATGTTTTCATACACACATATATGCATGAATGCAGAACTTCACATATACCCACATATCCACATACACATATATACATAGTTATACATATACATTTATACACATGCCCCAAACCACACATTATATATACATACATGTACACATATGATATATATATATATATACATACTTGTATATACCTAGACCCACATGTTCTACATATACATATGTGGGTTGTATGGACTGTACACAGTCCTGCTTCATAAAATCCCTTTCTTACTTCAAGACTCCACATAAGCATTCCCTTCTCCATGAAGACTTCCCTGTTGCCCTCACCTCCTAGCTCCCTCCCTCTCTAAATGACCTGTACACACTGTGTACATATTCATGTATGTTTTTATCTCCCCTTCCTTGGAATGTAATCTCTTTGAGGACAAAGTACTCATCTATTTTTACCTTTGCACCCCAAGTACCTAGCACAATGCTACTAGGTACATTGTAGGTGTTAAATAAGTGACTTTGAATGATTGATTAAAGGTGCACTCTCCAGGTTGTGAAAAGTTCTTAGAAATGTCCATAGCATTATTAGCTTTTGATATGTGTAGAGAGATTCAGCAAGTAAATATGTTAGGAGTGTGGCACACCAGGCTTATCTCAGTCAGAAAAACTTGAATTCCAATCCTGACCTTAGACACTTAATAGCTGCGTAAGTTACTTAGCCTCTCTCCGCTTCAGTTTCCTCACCTGTCAAATTAGGACACTAACCCCATCCACTCCCAAGATTGTGTTAGGATCAAGTGAAATAATACATGCAAAGTGATTTGGAAACCTTATAGTGCTATATAAAGAATGACTTGGAATTAATGTTTTGTTATCGGGTAGATATGAAGCCACTGACTTATCAATCCATTGATATTTCTGCATGTTTCTATTGCTTAAACCTGTGATTTCACGTGTAGAGAGAGCACCTAGCAGGAAACAGCTTGTAGTCTATACAGATTTGTAACTTAGCACCTTAGAAAGATACATAGGTAACTGAAAGATTAAGGTATTTATTCAGGGTACCAAAGGTAGTATATGTTCAATCAGTGCATCAGTAAACATTTATTAAGCATCTACTATAAATACAAAGAAAAACGAAGACAGTCCCTGACCTCAAAAAAGCTTACAATCTAATGGGAGAAGACAAGATCCCAAAAGGAGGCTGAAAAAAGTGGAGTACGAGGTTGGAATGAAGAGAGGTGAATGGCAGGATTTGAACTCAGGTATCTCTGAGACCACTATCCCATGCTGCCTCTTTGTTACTAGTATTATTATAAACAATAATTAATGGATTAGTAAGTTTCATATCATAAGATATGATTTATCCAAGGTTAAACAAACAGTGAGTGGCAGAGGATTTGAACTACGTGTGTGTGAACACACACACACACATATACCCACAGGAATTTTATACAATCAACTCTGATACTTTGGAGTAAGAATCAATGAACCCTAATGGGAATACTTTTGGTTACACCTAACTTCAATCATCTAAAATTCCAGTGAGTTTTTTCTCTATTAAGCTTTTCCTAACTCCCACACACACAACCCCACCCCACTGGTAGCATTTACTCCTGCCCCAAGTTACTTCATGTTGTGCCCACTTAACAGAAAGAACACTAAACCTGGGGGCAGAGGACGCAAGTTCAAATACCATCTATGACCCTACTTGTGTGATGTGGAGCAAGTCAATTGTCCTCCCTGGGCTTTAGTTTCCTCACCTGTAAAATGAGACGACGGAATCATAAACTTAGATCTAAAAGGGTCCTTTAGAGAGTCTCAAGGTAAACCCCTTCATTTTACAGATGAGGAAACCAAGGGGGGGGGGTTAAACAATTTGCCCAGGGTCACAACAAGTACACAAGACAGGACTCGAACTCAGACTTTGCTAAATGGAGCCACTAAGCCACTCACTTGCCTGGTGGCTGGGTTAGATGACTTCAGAAGTCATTTCAAACTCCAGATTTATGATCCTATGAAAGAGGTACATGATCAGTCAATCAGTCATCGAACATTAAGGACCTACTATGTGCCAGAAACTATATGTTGTTGTTCGGTCATGTCTGACTCCTTGTGACCCTATTTGAGATTTTCTTGGCAAAAATACTATAGTGGCTTGCCATTTCCTTCTCCAGTTCACTTTATAGATGAGGAAATTGAGGGAAATGGGATTAAGTTGCTTGCCCAGGGTCATAAAGACCGTAAATGAACTCTGTTCCTCCTGATATAGCACTTGGTGCACTGAGCCACATAGCTGCCCTAAATTTTACTTAATAAGTATTTTCCTTTTCATTCCCATGGCGTAGTAGAATGGAATCCACAGACAGGGCAATTAACCTCTCGGATCTCAGTTCCCTCACATAAAATGATGGAGATGAACTAGCCGGAGATCTAAGGTATGATGGCTATATCTATGCTGTGCTGGGAAAAAATACGATTATAAAGAGCAAAAGGCAACACATAACATAGATTTGAATCATCAACTCCTAAAAATAATGGCTTAATCTGTATCAGGGAAGAACGCTTAGCAAATACACAAATTATATTCCTATTTATACATTCATTTTTATACATTATATACATATATTATTTATATTTCTATTTACAGATTTCCTGTATATCTATATATACATATACTATAGTATACATATATTATATATAATACATAGTATAGTATACATATATTACACATCATATATACGTATATTTTATTTGTATTTCTATTTATATATCATACATACACAATATATAGTATGTTATAATATAGTTTATTTGTATTTATACATTTATTTTATATATCATACATATATTATTTATATTTCTATTTACAGATTTCCTGTATATCTATATATACATATACTACAGTATACATATATTATATATAATATATAGTATAGTATACATATATTACACATCATATATACGTATATTTATTTGTATTTCTATTTATATATCATACATACACAATATATAGTATGTTATAATATAGTTTATTCGTATTTATACATTTATTTTATATATCATACATATAATATAGCATACATGCAATATAGTATAACATATACTATGTTATACATATGTTTTATTTATATTTGTATTTACACATTTATCTCCAAAGTTCAATTTGAGGGCAGGAACTTTTGACCTCCTCTTCTGAGGTCTTAAGTTCATATCCATATAAGAACCCTAGGCTTGAGTCCATGAACTGGAATTCTGGCTTTGTTATTTATTGGCCAGGTTGCCAATGAGCAAATTAATTGGCCTCTCTGTGCCAGTCTCCTCATCTGCAAACTAGAAATAATGGAAAGAAAGTGGAGTAGGAGATGGAGCATTGGACTTGAAGTCAGAAAGACACACCCCACCCCACCCCCAGTTCGAATTCCACTTCACATACTTGCTAGCTATATGATCCCAGGCAACTCATTTAATTCTCTTTATTTGTAAAATAATAATAAATAAGGGGGTTAAACTCAATAGCCTCTATGCTTTCTCTCTTTCTCTTCTAAATTTATGATTCTATCAATTTAAAGCAGGTTCTTAACTCTTTTTTATGCCAAAGATCCATCTGGCTATGGATCCATTCTTGAAATAATGTTTTTAAATGCATAAAATAAAATACATAGGATTACAAAGGAAATCAATTACATGGAAACAAATATGTATTTTTCCCCATCTAAGTTAAAAGACCCTTTGAAATATCTCCACAGCGCAATATACTGATACAAGATGTTATTGTTACTATTTTTTTCCCAATGGCCAGTAACAAACCTTACTAAGTTAAACTCTAATTCTGCTTTGTTTTTTCAAATGATGCCTAAGCTACAGTCCCTTGGAAAGTTAGAGGAATGGAGAGGTATTTTTTGAGCCACACACTAGAGGGCACCCACATTTTTCCATTCCTGTAGAAGAGCCCATAAACAGGGACAGCTGTGGGTTTCAGAGGAGGTGCCTTCATTCCACCATGTCCATTTAAATTGGGCCATTGGAGAGGAACCATTAGATTCCCACCATTGGCTTCCTTCCTTTGCCCAAGCATCCCCTTCCTTCCCCATGGTTTCTCCTGCCCTCTTCCATCAACATTCCATCTGCTCTCAGCACAGCATACTGGGTCACAAATTCAGGAAGGCTTTCATCCCTACATGTGTTCAGAAAGCTTCTTTTTTTTCTTTTGGCATTTCAGGAGCCACTGATGTCCAAGTAGAGGAACAGAAGAACAACTCTGATTGCTTTAAGGGTCTCTACTCCTGTCTTTTCTGGTTGTGGGGAGAAATCCTGTTTTGACTTTAATCAACAATCCTATTAACTCAGCCTCCTAGTTAGTGTCTTCATTCCCTCTGTGCTTCTTCATCCCAATCCATCCTACTCACTGCTAACAGATTCAGCTTGGTAAGGAGAGTTCTATTTGCGTCATTCCCCTATTCAAATATTTTCTATAGCTCCCTCTATCCCATAGAAAGAAAGTTCAAACTCCTCAGATTGGAAAATATTCAAAGCCTTCTATAATCTGGTGTCAACCTGCTTTTCCAGGCTTAACTTTTAATCCTCTCCTTTGTGTGTCCAAGCTGGAAAATTAAGGAATATGATAAATAGCTAGACTTGGAGTCAGGAAGACCTGAGTTCAAATCCCACCTCGGATATTTGTTAGCTGTGTGAGTCTAGCCCTTTTCTGTGCCTCAGGTCCCTCATTTGTAAAGTGAGGTGTGGGGGAAGAGAGGTGGATAGTTCTTTCTGGATCAAGATCTATACTGCAATGACTCTATATTTCCTGAATGTAGTGTTCTCATTCTCACATCCATTTGTATCTTGCATTCTTTCTGCTCATGGATTCCCCACCTTTCCCATGCCCTTTGGAGGTTCAGTTAGAATTCTATCTCTTCCATGAAGATGACATTGAATTCATGGCGTATAAGAATGAGTCAGAGAAGGAAAGGATGTTTAGCCTGAAGAAGAGAAAGACAGAGGAGGGAAGAGATAAGAGTGGGGGAGGCTGATGCAAATATCATTTGATCCAAGTATTTGAAGGGTTGTTATGTGGAAGAGGGATTATTCTTGTTGTTCTTGGGCCCAGAGCACAGAAATAGAAGAAATGAGTAGAAGGGATAGAAAGCTAGAATAAGGCACTATATAAGTTGGGAAGCTGAAAGCAGAATAAGATGCCTTCGGTGTTAATGTCTAGGGTACTTTCAGCAGATTAAATGATCATCTTTGAAGTCTGTTGTAGAAGGGGTTACTCTTCAGGTATGTAGTTGGACTTAATGGTCTTAAACATCTCTTCCAACTCTAAGCTTATAGAATTCTAGAAGTTTCCTTATTCTAGCAACTGAATACTCTACTGAACTCCAATTGCATTTCCTTATTGGGATTAATTTTTGGCTACTGCCATAGTGACTTAGTTGTGTTTGTACTTTGCTTAGCTCCCTTTCCTGATAGACTGTGAGCTCTCTGAGGGCAGAGACCTCTCCTTATTCATTCGTGGATCACATTCAATATCTAGCCCAGTGTCTGGCATATCTGATGGTCAAGGAAGAAGGATGATGTACTGGAAAGAACAGTGGAATTAGAGTAAGAGGACCTTGGTTTAAATCATATGTCACAGAATTAGAACTGGAAGGAACTTAAACAACTCTCATATAAGCTCATTTTACAAATCAGAAAACTGAAGTCCAGACTTGCCCAAGATTGCATGCAAAAGTAGAAGAGTGAGGAGTTGAACCCAGGTGAAAGTCAGATGCAAAATTTAGTGATTCTGCTTCCTCTTCGCACTCCCAACCCTGCTGTTTTAAGTGCTACGCACTTTCTATATGATCATGACTTCACTTTCCTGCTCTGTGCCTTGGTTTCTCCATCTATAAAATGAAGTTGTGGTGGTTGTTTTTTAAACTCGATTTCTCTTTAAGATCCTGATTTTACAAATAACCCAGAAGTTAGAGCTATAGTCACAGCTAGAGAGATTATCCAGGTCACAGAATACAACTCATTCATTTCACAGATGAGCGAACTGGGCCCCCAAACGGTTAAATGACTTGTCCAAAGCCCCTCATGCTGGAAAGATCTTGGGATTTTAGATTTGGAGCTGAGGGGATTGCAAAGGTCATTGACTCCAACCTCCTCATTTATAAGGAGGAAACTGAGACCAGAGAAATGAAGTAAGTTGCCTAGAGTTCTATATTCTGCAAAGATGGTTTGGAGCTTAACATATTGACCTCTTCTTCCTCTTTGCATTGACCTAAATCCTCCTGCATTTTAAGGAGCAAACAAGCCTCTTCTTTTTAGAATGGTGTCAGAAGTCTTCTGAGGTTGCAGCCTTATGCCAATATACCAGACAAGAAAAAAGTCTTTGGGGGAGAGTTATTTATATCCCACAGGCATTACAAATTCAAAAGGTGAAAACAGGAGTTGGATGATCTCACCATGAGCACATCCTTACAGCTGTCTATTTTGGTGGTGCACATTCCCCAATCTCATTGGAGGGCTTTGCCAGGCATCAAGTCCTATAGTCATTTGAGAATTTGAGAATGACCCATTAGATTCACATTAAATGGGGCTTGGTGACCCAAATTGAGACTTGTGTCCACCTTGAAATCTCCACTTTCTAAAGGTAGCCTTTTATGTCATTGGTGGTAGTGGTGTTGCACATGAGCGTTGTTACTTTTCCACGGGGGTACATCACCATGTAAGTATCCAAATGTTGACAAATAATCATGACACATTTACTGCTTACGGTTTTTTCATTTTTTTGTTCCTGGAATTTGCCAGGGGAAAAAAATGGACCATTTTTCCAGTAGTTATTACACTGTGACATATTCATATCACCCGATGCAGAAATGTGGACCATTTTCCAAATTGAAATATACAATAATCACTACAGGAAATTGCTTTCCCTATTGGAAACTGATCTCCAGCATCTAAATGTTTCCACCAGCAAAGCTGATGACAATTAGGGCTTGCTGTAATTTTGATTTTATTTGATTCAAGGGGGCATAAATTAAAAGCCAATTATCCCTTGAGGTAATTGGGACTATGGAATGGAGGGCCTTCTTGAGTTGGTGTGTCAGGACCCAAGGAGGCCAGGACTTTGATCAAGTAAGTGGGGCCTTCTGTCTTCCCAAGCAACATTTATTAAATTGGTGGGGTAAGGTGATATGCGCACTGTGAATTCTGAGAGATCACAGCCGACTTGGTTACATGCCTTCAAATAAGCTTGTGAGCTCTTTCAAACATCTTGGAAAGATTAAAATATGTGGAAATCACAATAGGGAACAGAGGGCAGGCTGTGTGTTCTATAAGGGAACTAAGCAACACCGCAAAGAAGGAGACTCTGGTTTGCCCCTGAACCAGACACAGAGCACAAGATCCTACTTTTTAGTACTGGAAGGGACTTTGGTTATCATTTGGTCCTGGCCACCCATTTTGCGGATGAGGAAACTGAGAACCAGACGGGTTGAGCAACTTTGCCTAATAGCAGAGCAGAGATTTGAACCCAGGTTCTCTGAACTCCTCTTTGCTTCTCCTTTGAGAGCTAGCTTGAATCAGTATATTGAACTGGTTGACTAAAGAGGTACCACGTCGCAATTTCTAACTTTTCTTATTTTGCCAAGCATGGTGGGGGAATCCAGAGAGAGTGACCCATTTCTGAAAAAAAAAAACTTCAATTGAGTTTCAGAGGCAAGTGACAACAGGAAGCATCAGAGATACAAAGAATCATTCTATCTTTAATAGTCGAGTGACTTACCCAGGGTCACACAACTAGTAAGTGTCTGAGGGCAAATTGGAATTCACAAAGATGAGGCCTCCTGACTCGTTTCTCTATGCACTATGGCGCCACCTAGCTGCCCAATATTCAGGATTAGGTATGTCCAAAGAATTATGGGTTTAGAGGTGGAAGGGACCTCAGAGCCCATTTAGAACAGTCTTCTCATTTTATCATTGAGGAAATTGAGGCAGAGAGCAGTGAATTGACTTCCCCAAGGTGACCCAGGGGTAGTAGGTGACATTGATGGCATTTGAACCCAAGTCCCCTCTCTGATGCCAGTGATACACATTCTATACATTTAACAGGATAATCTTGCTCTCTGACTTTAAAAAGTCACTACTCTTTGATCTGGAGTTAAGACAGAGTTGGAGTTTGAATCTTCCCTCTGATGTTTACAAGCTGTGAGACCTCAGGCAAATTAATTAACTTCTCTGAGCTTTACTTTCACCATGTCTATTGTTGTCTATGTGACCCCATGGAGAAAGATTTCTGGGCAAAGATGCTGGAATAGTTTGACATTTCCTTCCCTAGTGTGTCCCCATTTTACAGAGGAGGAATTGAGGCCAGTCGGGTCTGAGTGACTTGCCAGTATGCGTCAAAGCCCAACTCAAACCCAGGTCTTCTTGACTCCAAGGTCAGCCTTCGTCCACTAGACAATATTGTCTCTCCAGCCATTGCTAATGCCCTATAAAATGGAGAGTGAATGCTGCACCGACAATAAGAAAGGCCTCCTCATTCTATTCAGTCTTAAAACTTTCAAAACACTCCTAATTACAAGCTTGTGAAGAAGGAAGTGGAAGAATTCACATCCCCATTGCACAGATGAACAAGCTGAAGCTCAGAGACATAGAACGGTTTGCCCTTAGGAGGCCAGAATGTGTAAGAAGTGACACCCCTTAACCCCAGTTCATAATGCATAACGATGAAGTCCCCTAATGTTGGACCCTCACCTTTCATAACAGGAGTCTTTATGGAAAGTTGAATAGAAAAAATGATTTTTCTAAATAAAAATTGCATACTAAATGCATTATTGGGGAAGCTAGATGGTGCAGTGGGTAGCATGTCAAGCAGGGAGTCAGGAAGACCTGAGTCCAAATCTGGCCTCAGATACCAACTGTGTGACCCTGGGCAAATCACTTAACTCTGTTTGCCTCAGTTTCCTCATCCGTAAAATGAACTGGAGAAGGAAATGGCAAATCACTCCAGTATCTTTGCCAAGAAAACCCCAAATGGGGTCACAAAGAGTCAGATACAATTGAAAAATGATGGAACAACGAGGGGAAATATGGTAGTAGGGGCAGTCCTGGGGGCAAACCTTATTGTAATATCTCAAATTACATCATGATTTTTTGATAGAGCAGTTATACTTATGAAGCAGGGAATCATGAATTGCATTGTTGTTAAGTCATTTTTTTTTCAGTTGTATATCATTCTCCATCTGGAATTATCTTAGAGATCCTGAAGTGATTTGCTATTTCCTTCTCCAACTCATTTTACGGATGAGGAAACTGAGGCAAACAGGGGTAAGTGACTTGCCCAGGGTCTCACAGCTAGTAAATGTCTAAGGTCAGATTTGAAGATCAAGTTTTCTAGTTCCAAGCCCAATGTTCTGTACACTAAGGCACCCCTTAGCTGCCCTTAGAGTCACAAAGATCTGGATAGAATCCCAACTCAAGACATTTAGTAACTGTGTCCCAGGGTGAGTTACAATTTCTCAGCACTCCCACAAACCTCCCTAATAGGAGTTTCTAATCTTTTTTGTATCATATACCCCTTTGGAGGGTCAGTGAAGCCTATGGATCCCTTATCTGAATAATGCCTTTAATGCAAAATAATAATAATAAATGCAGAGGAATACAAAGGAAACCAATTATAATGAATAACTATCCTTTTAAAAAAAATTCACAGACCTCAAGTTAAGAATCCCTATTGCATGACCATATTTTACAAACCAAATGCCAATCTGTGTCTATAGAGGGAATTTCCAGAGCAGGAGTTTCCCCTCATCAATGGCATCATAGTTCAAGGGATCATAGATTTGGAGCTAAGCAGGGACCTTTATTAAAGTCTCTCTAGCCCACCTCCCCACCCACCTTTTACAACTGAGAAAACTGAGGTCCAAGGACTTAAGTGATTTTCCTCAAGTGTGTCAGGTAGCAAGTATCAAAGGTAGGATTTGAACCCAGGTCTCTGACTCCAGGGGCAGCAGCTAGGTGGGGTGGTAGACAGAATGCTGGGCCTGGTCTCAGGAAGACACACCTTCCTGAGTTGAATCTGAATTCAGATGCTTACTAGTTGTGTGACCCTGGGTAAATCACTTAACCCTGTTTGCCTCAGTTTCCTCATCTGTAAAATGAGAAGGAAATGGCAAACCATTCCATTATCTCTGCCAGGAAAACCCCAAATGGGGTCATGGAGAGTTAGACAAGACTGAAACAACTCAATAACGACCACCTCTAACTCCAGAGCTGGTATGTCTTCCACTGTAATACCCTGCCTCCTATTAGGAAAATGAGCTATGTTCATACAGTACTATTCAATGAGAGCGGATTCTTTCCCCAAAACCTGACAGGGGAGAACTGTCACTCCTTCCATCTGGAATCATATTATCAAACAGGATTACAGATTTCAATGTGCAAGGAACCTTAAAGGCTTTCTAGTTCACACACACACACACACACATACATACACATACACCCCTCATTTTACAGATTAGGAAACTGATGCCCAGAACAGTGAAGAGACTTATCCAGTGTTATATATGTAACAAGTAGCAGAGCTGGGATTTGAACTCAGATTCTTTGTCTCCCCAGACAGGGCTCTTTTACTGTACTAGACATGAACCCATTGCTAAATTTGGAGAGGTCCAGTTTAGGGCTGCTGCAGGAATAATCCACAGCTTTAAAAGCCTTAGATTTCAAAAGGTGATAATTGCTATGGGGTCCATAACCACTCAGAAAGCATGAATCAACCCATTTTTCAAAACCTCCTGAGCTTCCCTTGAATGAAAAGTCTGTAAGCCAAAAATAAAGCCCACCTCTGGAACAGAATACCATTCCACAAGAGAGCCCCGAAGGCCAAACTAGCCCCCCATTAGGTACAAAGCTATAACTTCAAACTCCAGACCATTTAAGGGTCCCTAGAAATCAATCAGACCCTACTCCACCAATTTCTAGGGAAAGATTGGAGTTCTTCTCTTGGTTTTTCCCACCTTGTTCCATAATCCCCCTCCTTTTATCTCCCCTGTCCCTAAGGAGTAGGACAAATCGTGTCTATAAAATATCACAACCAGATTCTCAATGGCCAAGAGTAGGGATGCAAAGTATATATTATAAATAGAAAAACAGCTGGCTTTGGAGCACACCGCAAAACCACTAGCACACTGGAGGGATTTGCATGACATCATAACCCTGGAGAGGGTATTACTGGCCAGCTGGTGTTATTTCAGAATATACACAAATTGGAGAGGGGCAAAAAAAAGTCCCCAAAGAGGGTCAAGGTAGGCAAGGGGGAAGAACGACGGGGGAGAAATAATGAGCTCTCAGGTGCCCTCTCTGGGAGTAATCAGGCGGTCTACTAATTAGGAGAAGCAAGGAAAGAAGGAGAATTTTCGTTTTTCTTTCTTTCATTTTTCTTTGTGGCTGACTGTCCAGCCCAGCACCAGGATACCGGGCAAAGAGCATGAGACAGTGACCTAAAGTAGGCCGTTTGCATCGCTGCATTCCCCTTATGTAGGTTCTAGGAAATGAGATCATTCCCCCTCACGTGGCTGCTGGGAGCTCACCGAGGTATTTGCTCCCGTGTGTTACAAGTGAGGGTTCACCGGTGGGCAGCCGCTGCTAGGGAGCCAGCTTCTTCTCCCCCTCTCTGGTCATTTCATGGTTAAATCTGGAAGGCTGCCCGCCTAGATAGAACCTTTTCTCTGCGCTAAGAGACAAAGGCACCCCGTGCTCCCCCCTTTCTCCCTCCGATCCTCCTCCCCCCCCCCCCCCCCCCCGCCCCGTTCTGCTGTTGAGAAGCCACTAAGGTGTACGGGCAAATGTGCTTCTCAGCCCCGGGAAGGGTTAATTATCACACAACTCCTTGTTTTCTGTGGCAGCCCAAGGATTTAAATGTCTGCTAACCCTACCACTAACACACATTCTTTTCGGGGTGGGGGGGCGGGGGGAGAGAAATGCTTCTGTGCTCTAGTTTTAAAATGCAAAGGTATGATGTTATTTGTCACCATGCCCAAAAAAGTCCTTACTTGATAACTTTGCCAGAAGAGGGAGAGAGAGAGAAGGCAAACGTTCCGCCAGCTGTTTCCTGTCTACAGTGTCTGTGTTTTGTAGATAAATGTGAGGATTTTCTCTAAATCCCTCTTCTGTTTGCTAAATCTCACTGTCACTGCTAAATTCAGAGCAGCTAGAGCCTGCGCAATGGAATAAAGTCCTCAAAATTGAAATGTGACATAGCTCTCGACAAATTCCCCATCTCTCTGGATTCCTCTTCTCCCATTATTACGGCTCACCAATTCATTTTCAGACTTTGCATTTCAGAAGCAATGGACAAATTCAACAGTCTTTCAACACAATTCTCTAAGTGCTGCCTTTGTGATTTCTTGAAGGTAAATCTTTCCTACTCTTTGCAAGCATGTGGGTATTTTATTTCATTTGAATATATTTTTCAATTTTTGGTGTGTTGCATGCTCTCTTCCTGGGAGGGGGATTTACTTGTAAATTACATTGTTTGGGAGGGGAGATGGTAATTTGCAAACTGCTGAGTGTGCAATTTTGTTGGGGGGGGTCTAGAAAATAGCTCTGGGGAATAAGTTGCATTTGCACGGAAGATAGTCGGGGATGAGGAAAACTGCTGCAGGTACTTGGACTGACTTCCACTTTTGCAAGCTTTCATGTATATCGTTGCTGGAGATTCCTTTGCATCTTATCTATAGTCAGAGGCTGTGAACCCCCAGGGGGAACAGAAACTCCCAGCTGTTTTCTGCAGGTGCAGATGTTATCCTTTGAACCCTGGGGGCTTGTTTCGGCAACTTTGTCAGGACTGGGACTGTGATCCATGGCATATGTATCCTGAGTGGCACCCAGGGGATGATGTTATAACTTTTGCATTTTTATCTTGGTGGCTAAACTCCTGGCATTGGCTATGTAGGCACTTACCTCCGACTTCAGCCATTCAAAGTTAGAGGGAAATTAAGTTGACTCTTTGAGAAATCAACCTTTGCGACTCGTGCTGACCTTGCATATTCCTATAGACGAGAGCAAATATATACTGTATAAGGAAAGCGGAAATTACTCCGGCAGCTGCCTGTCCAACTTCTCCCTTCTGGGGAGGGCTTCTAGAGGCAAAAGTTTAGCTGTGGGGTTTCATAGAAGAGAGCTCTCTCTCCCCTTTGGGCTCGCTGGTGGCAGGTCTCTGAGTAGGTAAACCTGGCTTGCCGAGGATGCACTGACCTCTCTCTCGGCTCGTCTCCCCTGGCCCCGCTTCAAGTTTCCATTCCTGACACAATCAGAGCCTTGGAGACGGGTGTTTTTGCAATTTGCTAACACTTTTGTGCCGGGGACACCACCACCGCCAGCTCAATTCATAAATGGTAGCTGTTGCTTAAAGGCAACCTTCATTCACTGTTCTTTCAATCATCCCACCGAGCGAGGGGGATGGGGGGTCGGGATCAGGAGGGAGGCTTCATTAGACAAATCAGGGACTTGGGCATTTCTGGGACCTATATGCCGGGGGCACCCGGTCCTGACCCCCTGGAGGGAATTCATCGAATTTGACCCTGAGAGTAGCAGTGTTATAAAAGACATGAAAAGCAACCAATTGTCTTTGTCTGGGTTCCTGTCCAACACACAGGCATGTGGCATGTGGCAGAGTCCACGTCATTACATCGTACCTACATGTTGGCGCAACTTTTGTCCTTTTGCAACCAACTTGCCGAGTCCTTCTGTTCTGCGTGCCGGGCACTTTCCAGAGATGGAAAAACCCATAGGGGGCCACTTCTTTCCCCTTACACCTAAATTAGGCAAATGATTTGGTTCCAACCTTAAAATGCAATTGAGTGAGCCACCAGGGTCCTGCTCACGGGCTTAAGTCTCTGCCCTCCACTTCCCCCCACCCCCCCACTCCACTTGACTCCAAACATTTCCAAATAGTGGAGTCAGGAGAGAAGAGGTGGAAAAGGTAAACCAGGCGCTCTGGGCATTTGACTAACCTGCTGGAATTGGTCTCTTTATTGGGGGTTGGGGGCGGGGGGGAAGAACAGGACGGGGAAGGACCCACTGGAATTCCAGCTGAGAAGTGAGTCCAGTGTTTGAATGGACAAAAGGCCGTTTACCCAGTCCCCTGGTATACCTGCCCTGAGTGTCCAAATGTAACTAGATGCTTTCATAAACCCCACCCACAGAGCAGCACATGTTTCTTAAAGTCTTCAGCTTTCAATTCACATCAGCCACATAATACCCACCCTGACCTGCTTGTAAAAGACCTGCAACCCAATTGTCACACCTCCGTGAGTATTTTCTTATGAATATTACCCTGCAATTTCCTTGGCCCCCTTGACTGGAGCCCAGACATCTTGAATCAATTGAGGGGCCATTTAATTAAAATTCAGATCAAAGAAGTTTTCTCTGTAGATTGGGTTCCTGAAGGACTGTTAAGGGAATGGTGTTTTTAGTTTAGATATTTTTCTTTCCTCTCCTTTTCTTTTTTTTCTGTTTCTTTCTCTTTTCCTTTCTTCTTTCTTTCATTTTTCTTTCTTCTTTCTGGTAAAATAAAGAAGCTACAGTAAATGGTGAACATATGGGTTGCCTTCTTTCAAACTTTTAACTCACAGGCAAGCTCTTTATTGTTTTCTTTTTTGGAACACTATGTGGATAAATTTTCGGGTTCTCTCTGTGGGTGTACTGGACTGTTCCCTTGGCCTTCATTAAAGGAAAAACCACTAGAGGATCTATCTTGTCCTAGGACTAAAGTGCTGATATTTATCTTACAATGTAGCCCAGCTGAAAACTTTGTAAAGCCCAAGTTGTCCAGTGCTGGAGATTTATGCTTATAACTTGCCTTAATGTTTTCTAGCTGAATGAGCAGTTAAAGACAAAAATTCTGACAGATATATATATACACATATATAGGTATACACACACACATATATGCATGTGTATGTATGTGGTACAAATATATATGATATATGTATGTACATATGGTATATTGCATTTTATATATACATGTATCTTATATTTATATATATGTGTGTGTATATATATATATATATATATATATATCATATACACACATATCCTAGTGTTGAGTCCACTGAGGCTGTGTGGTGGACAATTTTTCCAATGTATTTTTTTAAGAAGTGAGGAATTAAAATCCAATTGTGATTACAGGTGCCCGACCTACCAACTCAAGATCTGGGGAGAATTGATTTGCATAAATAAAAAGGGGAGAAGATGAAAAAAAGAGTTAAGTGGGGAAAAGAAATGAGTTAGAAATGATAGATTCTAGAAATGGTCATAGCTAGTCAGTGCTGTTTCTTTTAGCATTTTTCAAGGGTGAATGCTCTTTTTAAAAGTGCTGAAATCACATTGGGTTATGTTTGGGGTGCATTTGTTGGGGTTTCTATTGGAAATGTGGAAGAAAAAATTTTCAAGCAAGAAAATGGAAATTGGATGCTTCCTTGTTTCTTATAGCCTTGGTGGATTTGGATATGTGGGTGGTTTCCATTCAGAGGTGCCATTGAGAAAATGGAAGAAATGTTCAACCTTCTCTTCTTCACCTCTTCCATTTCATGTTGGTTATTTATAATGCTTAGCTGTATATTTTATAAGCATTTGCTAAATATTTATGCTGTGTTAACGAGAGTCAAGGGTTTGGGTTCTTTGCCAAGAGCAGAAATAAAAAGTCTGGCCACAAATATGGAAATCTTAATTAAAATGACCTAGCAAACTTTGCAACTCATGTAAAGCTATTAAGTTGAGAGTTCACAGAGTGCAAAAGTGGTGGTCAGGAAATAAATGATTGCACCCAGGTCTTCAGAGGGGAAGGGTTGGTTGAATCACCATTGTGATGAGGTTCAGAGAAGCCTACTTCAGAATGATGGCTCCATGTTCTACCTGCCCTGGTGACATAATTCATTTTACCTACTGTCCCGGCAGAGTTTCCCTCTGATTTCACTGATGTCGGATACGACCAAGAGGGAAGTTATGCTTCTTAAATTTGAAGACTTTTTGAAAAGAGCCAAAACTTTGTGACATGAGTTGACACCATGGAAAACCAAATGATCATTTTCAAATTGGTTGTATTCTTTTTGAGAATAGACCTGGGACTCGAGCCTTGGGGATCCATTTCCTGGCTGGTTTACTATTTTGTCTCTATGACTGGTCAAGTCCCATCATTAGGGGGTTCCTTCTGTTTATTTAGCTATAAAATGGATATGATGACCTAAGAGCCTCTGAGAGGTAAAGGGAGAACTGTTGCAGAGGAAGGGGGGTAGGGAACCCCCAGAAACAAAAAAAAACTTTGAAATGTTTGGCAAGTTCCACATGCGCAGTAGGCAGTTACTAAATATTTATTGACTTGATTCCAATTGGATGAAATGGACTTTAGAATTCCGAAGCAGAAATTCATTTGGAGCAGCATGACATAGAGGGTAGAGATCCAATTTATGAGTCAGGGAAGCCTTGGATTCAAGTCCTTCCTCTGACACATGCCGATTGTGTGACCTTGAGCAAGTCATTCTATGTGTCTCAAGCAACACCTTAACATTCAAAGCTTCAGAGCACATGCTCCTTATGAGGAGCTAGCTCCCTCTGTCCATAAAATCAAAAGTTCACACCCAAAAGATGTCTACCCATAATGATCCAATGTAATTATGACTTCTGGTCCCTTTTCTTCCCCACCCCCAGTACCATCTTTCCCTGATTGTGATAGCTGCCAGTATTTCAGAGATAAGAAATCTCATTAAAAAACAAAAACAACAACAGGAAAAATATGGAGATTTGTAATTTAACTGCAGGACCCTTAGTGATAGAGTAGATTCTTGGAATGGAATGAAATAGAATGAAATGTTCTAGTTAATCTCACATTCTAGTTCATAGAGAGTTGTCATATATAGCAAACACAGACAACCAATTTTCAAAGCATGCTAATATAATTAAATGTGCTTAAGACCAAAAGTACACAATGTGATCTTAGAAAGCACAGCACAGTAATCATTAAGAACTTTTCTGGTCCTTTTTGTGACCTTGGCAAGTCATTTAACCTCTAGAGTCTTTAGTTTCTTCATCTGTCATATGCAGGAATTGAACTCAATGACTTCTCCCCTATCTTCCAGCTCTAGAATGATCAATTATCACATAATCTTAGAGTTGGAACCAGGGGTGGTCTGGTAAATATTTAATGACCAGCTGGCTCTTCAGGAGGAAAATGTGCACAGGATATACTTTTAAGCATAACCTACACTATTAACATTTTCTCCATCCCTTTCTTAAGTGTAGACAAACGATGAACCAAGCCCAAATTTGCAGTGTTTCTGATTTCTGAGGTATAAAATTTAACAATCTGCTCTCACAAGCCAGTTTGAGTTGACTCCAGAACATGCCTGGTTGGAAGGGCTCCCAGAGACCATGTAGTTCAGCTAATGCAGGAACCCAAATCCCCTCTGAGAGATCATCAACAAGTAGGCATCCAGCATACCCCTACTACCTCACAAAGAAGCTCTTTCTCCAATTTCAACCTGTGCAAAATTGCCAATTAAAAGTGTTATTCGGGTACCAGTTTACAGAGAGGACCAAATACATGAGCAGGGTTTGATAGAAGGAATGTTGACTCTCAAAGGCTGTGAATTCAAATCCTGGGGCAGTAGGTGGCTCAGTGGATACAGCACCAGCCCTGGAGTAGGGAAGACCTAGGTTCAACTCTGGCCTGGGACACTTGACACTTACTAGCTCTGTGACCCTGAACAAGCCACTTAACCCCAACTGCTACACACACACACACACACACGCACACACAACAACAACAGCAAAAAACAAAAAATTCTACTTGAGGTATTTACAGGACAAGTCACCCAAGTCTTTGGGCGTCCCTACTTGGGGCCAAGTCTCTTAAACATAGGGAGCCTTGATTTTCCCCCAGCTGTAACGGATGACTTTTAAAGTCTTTTCTAGCTTGAGTTCTACTCTCTTATGTTCCTGCCTTGTCAAGCAAACGACCATATTTTCATGACTACCCCTCCTAGAATGCTGGGGGTTTGGTCCTCTTATCCCAGATGAGGAAGTATGACAGTCTTTCTGCTTGTTTGGCAGGTTAAGATGCATACTGTGTCCTCCCTCCATCTCTTCTACCTGGCCTTGTGTTTGCTCACCCTGACCAGTTCAGCCACGGCGGGGCCGGAGACGCTCTGCGGAGCCGAGCTGGTGGACGCTCTTCAATTTGTTTGCGGAGAAAGAGGTTTCTACTTCAGTAAGTTACCATCTCCCTGATCCCTCAATTTTAGATCTAAAGTCTGAAATGTTTGCTTCTGTGGATTTTCAACTGCAAAGAGTGCATTTGCAAATGATTGAACCATAGGCACACCACTGACTGCTCTCCTAAGGCTCCGAGATTTCTTACCTTAAAGTAAGCATAATGTTTCAGAGGAGAGTTGGCAAAGGAAGTCATCTGGGGATGAAATTTTCCTTCTTAATAATCTGCCTTTTCACTGCTCATGGTTCATCCTTCTCTCTACCTTTGAGGTAGCATGGTACAGTACACAAAGAACTAGTTTGGGGTTAGAGGACTTAAGTTTAAATCCTGCCTCCTATTTGAGCATTGGTGAACCACTTGCTTATAGGTACCTCAGTTTCCTCACGTATAAAACAAGGGGGTTGACCCAGATAGCCTCTAAGATCACTTCCAGCTCTACATCTGTGATCCTATAAGTCTCTTAACCTCCTTGGCTGTCAAGTGACTCACCTTTGAATAGAGAGAGATACAAGGTTCCTTCTAGTTTGGAATCTGATCTCATGAGCTAGACAAGACAGCCCTTAAGGTGTGTGCATGTCTGAATGTGTACAGAAGTACATATACTTGTTTTCAAAGTAGTCATACCTCTGGGCTAAATATAGCTTATTGTGGTACATTGAAAGTAATGCAAGTTTTGGAGTCTGAAGACCAGGGTTCTAACTATGGCTCAGCTACTAATGACCTTCATTTGACTGTGGAAAAGTCACTTTCCACTACTCTAGCCCTCAGTTGCTTCATCTGTAAAGTGAGGGCATTAATCTAGATAACCATTTCTGATCCAGGTCCAAATGATTTACCTTTTTAGAGGAAAATGGAAAAAGTCCACTGGTGGAAATTTACAACCAGGTTACATGACTGATCAATGCTATGGCCAATTAAGATGAAAGGACGAATAATGGTGACTAATACAATGTGGAGACAAAAGAAATACAAATTAAAATCAAAATTTGTTCTCTGTGAGAGCCAGTTTGTTATTTTAATAAATAACTTTAATAAAAATAGCATTGATTTTGGAGAGCTGATGAACTATAGACTCATTCCCTGATTGCTATCTCTACATGAAAGGGAATTCTTATGAAAAGGACCAGGTCATAGTAGGGCTACTTTTTTTTAAAATGAGAGCTGGCTAAAAGCATGACATTTTAATGCTTCAGAGACTCTCAAGTCTTCCTTGATACAATATACATTCATGAAATCTATGACATTCAAACAAACTTAACCCTTTGGATTCAACTATTCCATACCATAGGGTAGGGAAAGATCCCAGAACCGGATATTTATTTCTCCTCACTAGCTCTGTGGAATTTTAGACTTCCACTGCCCATTGACTGGGTCTTGTGATCCAAGCAATAAGAATCTGGCTCACATCATGTGTGAGTCATCCTGAAGGGTATGTATCATCAGAAGGCAGAAAAGTTTTCTCAGTTCCCCTCTCAGTTCTAGAGAATAGATTCTCATTTCTCATCCTCTTCCCAGATCTTCTCTGTCCAGGAAAGGAGAAACCTGATGATCTGACCTGTCTACTGATTTGGGAGAGAGTCTTATTTAAGAGAAAGGGCAGGGGAAGGATGGTTCTATGTACTCTTTGGTGCCTTCTACTGTCTATTTCCAGCCAATAATTGAATCCAGCGCAAATACTTTATTTTCTCAGAATAGATAATTTCTCTTAATTCTTTGAATTTCATATTAATAAATCCAGAATATAAATGAATTTTAAAGAAATTAATGTTGTTTTCAACATTGTGTGTTCATCCTTCGTTGCCGAAGAAGACCATGCCATCAGAGAAATAATGATATGACTTGCATTTGACTTTGTTTTGAGTGGGGGGGGCGCTGTGCAGGTCACCAGCCTCACTTCTCCTCCAGAGCCATCTGAATCCAGTGACCAGATATTCATCAGGATGACTGGAGATGACCCAAAATGAGGCAATTAGGGTTAAGTGACTTGCCCAAGGTCACACAGCTAGTGAGTGTCAAGTGTCTGAGGTGAGATTTGAACTCAGGTCCTCCTGACTCCTGCACTGGTGCTCTATCCACTGCACCACCTAGCTGCCCTGTTTTCAACGTTAAAATTAAAATGAAGGGAATGATCTTCTGACGTAAACATGATTTTGTAAAAGTCTAATCCTTCTGTGAATCATTGTTCTTCATTCAATTTTCTGAATGTCAATGTCTCCCTCTTAGCCCAAAGTGGATTTCCTTTTTATTTCAGCCACCTACTCTTACCGTCACCATTAGCTTAACTGAATGACTACCAGGTCTACACTTTGTTTGGACCAGTCAAAAAAATATGACCAATGATAAGCTATACCTCTATGTTCTAAGCAGACTAGAGGTATGCAATGAGACTTTGTCAGATATGGCCAATGTGCTCATTTGTCTTAAAGGTTCTTCTTTATTAGAAAGGAGGGTTTAAAGTTGTCAGGGGAGGGGGAAACATTGGCAAATATCACTAATTTTAAAAAAAACATCCATAGAACATTTTTTTAAAACTCCTAGAATCATAGATCTTGAAAGGACCTTAGAAGTCATCTAGGAAGTCAACCCCATCACTTTACAAATGAAGGGGACCAAGAGATGTTAAGTCATAAAGTCATAAAGTAAGTAACAGAGCTGGGATTCAAACTCAGGTCCTGTGACTTCAAATTCAACAGGAAATGCACTGCACCATGCTGCCTTGATAACTATGATCATTCCAAAAAAATCATCCCCTGGAGGGTCATTTGAACTGTAGAATGTAATATGGCATTCTCCAAGATTCCAAAGCATAGCCTATGGAAATGGAGCCATTTGGTATCCATGACACATACATGTGTATGATTTTTTTTAAAAAATAGGATAGAAAACAGAAATTAGGTCTTAAGCCAGTTTATTATGATGGTATATATGCTTACCGCCCCCTCCAGATAATCAAAATTCTTTAGCAATGATGATGGATTTCCACAAATTTCCTTGGGTTATATTTGCAATACAAGGATCTACATGTTTCCACCCTGGGGGTAGGGGGTGTGGATAAAGGTTGTAGCTGAAATCTAATTCAGTAAGTTCAGAGAATAAGAATTATGTGTAAAAAGTCTTGATATATTGAATATGGTTTCTTGGGAGAAAAGTATTCTATGAATTCAAGGGAATCTTCTATTCTTTTATTTGTGAATGGTATGTCTCTGCTGGTTTATAAAGTGGATTGATTTTATTTGGATTACTGGTCTGACACAAGATCCATATGGGGTCCTTTCTAATCATCATACTCAGAACAGAAAAATACTCCTCTTACTCCAAGTAGAACAAAATATTAAGATCTCAGTCTCATTCTTTTCTATCAGATTCCTTCTCTAACCAAGTTCCATTAAATCTAGTATAATTTTCTTTTCCCCAGAATCCAAACTCAACTCAGAGTAGGCTCCCATTCAGATGTCCCCTGGTGAATTTCCCCCAAGATAAGCAAATGAGACAGATGCTCTCCTCACCAGAGGAATCTCAGTTTGAGAGATGTCAATAGAAATTTGCAACACTTCAGCTCTTCTCATTCTCACTGGGTTTCACTAGCAATATTTAAGGCTGCCAAAATGTTTGGAAGTTAGTGGTGGTGGTTATTGTTTTATGACTAACTAAGATGTCAACTGATTCTAAATTAATTGGTTGCATTAGAGAAAGAGATTGATAATCTGCCTTGCATCTCAGCCAGCTACTCTAATGGGTATTAACTGTCATCAGTACATTTTTATTGAGTTAACATTTTTGTCCTTTTGAAATTTACAGTGAAAGGAGATGTCTACCCTCTGGGTTTATACTCTTCAGAATATCTTTTAGTATAGAAAATAGTTAGAGAATGACAGTCCTAGATTTCATCAGAAGGCCTGAATTTTGAAGTATATGAAAGCACTTGATAACAAAAAGCTATGAAAGTAGAAGCCCTTATTATTATAAAGCAGTTGTGTTCTCACTTTTCTCCTTCAGGAACACAGAGAAATTTCCCAACCTCTTATACATGTTAGATCATTAATCTATTCAATTAATTAAGAATTTTCTTACATCAAAGGATCACAGATTTAAAGCTGGAAGAGACTTTCAGAGACTTTATAGTCCAAACCCCTCATTTTAAATATGAGGAAATTGATACAAGTGATTAGTAGAAATCAGGATTCGAAGACAGATCCTTTAACTCCTGACCCAGCACTCTTTCCACTATATCATGCTGCCTCTCAGGGTTACCCATGGGATCTCAGAGCTTGGTTCAGTGCCAGGAAAAGCCTTCCTTATCAATAAAGTTGTCCCAAGGTGGAATAGGCTATCCAGGCAGTAATGAGTTCCCCATCCCTAGAAACTTTCAAGAAAAACCTAATAATAACTTATTAGAAATGAGGTTGAGGGAACTCTTGGTTAGGTACAAGTCAACCCAAATTACCTCAGAATTCTCATACAACTGAAAGATTCTTTGATTTTTTTTTCCACATAAGCCACATTTCCATGACTTGATAGTGAAAATATTTCATGGAACTTCCTTGATTCATTGACATATTTTTAGTGAGAGTGGAAGACTTCATAATTAACCTGAGTTTCACAGATGTTTCATGAGACTGAATTCCAAATGAAGATCTAATGGCCAGCTCTTACCAATGTGTCATAGTAATAGATATTAATTTCAAGACTCAAACACTCTACATTCTATGGGAAAATTAGTGGAATACTAATTATCATTGCATTCTTTCATCAGGGGAAAAATGAAATGCAACCTGACAGGACTTTCAGGGTCCTTCAAGAAGGCTGGATTATCCTAGCCATTATCATACAAAAAATGGAGACAACCAGCTGCTGGTTTAGGTGAAAACCAGTTAAGAGACAGGGGAGCTAAATACACCAATCTCTAGAGGTGCCTTCTTGATCTACATTTTGTCAAGAGTTTATACAATCTAATTCAATTCAGGAAATAATTTCTGAAGAGCTATTATGCCCTAGGCACTGTAAACCAATTGCCTTAGTGTATTGTGTTATTGTTGCATATGTAGTCTTTTACCTGATTCTTTATAATTATTTTAATAGTTATGTCTTGGGACCACCAAGCTTGATAAGTGGTTATTATGAGTAGAGTTGGTTCCTAAAATGTTAGCTACACTATAAATGATCCTCTAATTAGAGGGTACTAATGAGAGCTTACAACCTACCAAAACTTGGCCCCAAGAGCACTCTAGACATTTCCGAAATCGACTACCCTGTTATTAAATAAACAAGTGTGCTGGGCTACCCTCTGTGCACAAAGTTGGTGCTTTCTCCACAGTGAAGGTGCTGGGTTGGAGCTGCTCCATCCAGCCCCCTGGCATCTCCCCCTTGTGGTCAGAGACATATATTTGCAACATAACCAGTAGAAATTAAGGTGCCTTCAATGACTACACATCGATGTTTCCTTATGTGAGGCAAATCAGCCTATGTGAGAGTTGACCCTCATGACTTTGATGTTTTTAGCATCACAACCCAATGCCGATGCCTCTCTTTCCTATACAGTTTTAAGGATTCCAAGATGCTTTTCTCACAGCAGTCTAAGGTATGGTACAAAGGGAAGGGCACTGGTTTTGGAGGCAAATGATCTAAGTTCAAATCATGCCTCTGAAGCTTACTTTCTGCCTGACCCTGGACAAATCATTTAACCTCCCAGTACCTCTTTCCTTACCTGTAAAATGACAGTGTTGGACAAGACGACATTTAATTTCCCTGCCAGCTTTAAATCTATGAGTCTAAATCATTTTACTACTCCGGGTCTCAGTTTCCTCATCTGTAAAAAAGATGGGGTTAGACTAGAAAGCCTCTGAGGTACCTTCCAACTTTAGAACTATGATCCTTCAGGCCCCTTAGGTAACTTTTAAGTCCTTTTTACCAAGATATTGAAGCATCACAATTTAAGTCCCTCCTTACACCCATCAAAATTCCCTAGCACAAGTGCCTGATGATTGCTGTGCATTTAGTATCATTGGTATTATTACTTAGAATCAACATACAATTATTATATACAATGTAGCTAGCATAACAGTCAACATGCTAATGAAGTCTGTTATTGATACAGTGGACTTAACTCTCCAAAGTACTTTCAGCATGGCATAGAGGCTAGAATCCAAAAGAACCAGCTTCAGCTTCTACCTCAGGCATTAATGAAGTGTGTGTGACACTGGGAATCACTACCCTCTTCTGAGACTCAGTTTCCCTATCTCTAAAACAGAATGATAGGAGCCCCTACCTCACTAGGTTATTGTAAATGTCGAGTGAGATAATATGTAAAGCAGTCTGCAGATCTTAAGCACCTATATAAATGTCAGCTATGTTACTTTTACTATTATTAGCAACTCTAGTACATTGTGAGGACTTACTGTGAAAAATTCATGGAGGATAAAGACAGAAAGGCACACATGGGTTGGACAGCCTTGGATGAGTTGCCACCAAAATCATTGGAAAGAACTTTCAATGAAGGAAGATCATCACACTATTGGAGCAGCCGAACATTACTTATTACATTCCTTTATACTCAGGACAATCTCACTGTACAGAGATCAATGATTAATTATAAATAATAATATCCCTAATTGTCAGATGAGGAAATGAAAGCAAGGAGAGTCCTTGATTCCCCATCCTGTACTCTAGACATTACCTTATGCTGCCTCCTATCAAGAAAATGCAATTCCATTCAACAAGCATTTATTAAATACCTGCTATATCAATCAATATGCATCTATTAAGCATCTAATGTATCAATCAAAATCATTCACTAAGTGCCTGCTATATAATTCAAAGAACATTATTAAGCCCCTACTATGTGCTATGCACCATACTAGATCAGGGATACAAATTAAAAAATGGAAAATGCTGTTCACAAGGAGCTTTCATGCTCATGGAGGAAGGGGTCAAGTGGTCATGGGTAGAAAGGGTACAACAGGTATACAGATAAATAAATTTATGATAATGCAAAATAAATAAATAACAGAGACTAAACAAATGTTCCAGTATGAGCAGGTGGATCCTGAATCATCTGATGCAAAGAAGCGCAAGGAAATCATTTGTGCATTTCAAAGACAGCAGCCTTCCCTTTCAAAGATTTCCCTGTAATTTGCTCTCCACAAAGATTAATTATAATTATATAATAGCAACAGCAATAATGCCATCAAAAACACCAACAATAATAATATCAATTATAAGGAGCAACTCTCTAGGACTATACGTTACAGAACGGCTACAGATCTGCATTGGTGGAGGTTGTTTCCTCCCTGGGAGTACCCTACATCAGTGAAGTCAGAGGTCTGATCCTATCAAAATATTATGATTAATTATAACAAGAAGGAAAATAATGGCATTTCACAGATGGCAAAGTACTTTATAAAGATGATCTCATTTGATCCTTTCAGTATCATGGGAGAGGGGTGTTAGTAGCCATACTTTACATATAAGGAAAGTGAAACTCAGGAACATTAAGTGATATGCCTGTCATGTGTAGCTGGTAAAAGTCAGAGACAGAATTCAAACTCCAGTCTTCCTGAGTCCAGATACTGCACTCCATCTGCTATACCAGTGATTTTTTTTCCCACAAACCCTTTCAATATCAACAATGACAAAAAAATATTGTCAACTCCCAGAGCAATTTAATAGTCTATTCATGGTTTATTCATTAAGAGGACAAGCATTTATATATTAACCCACTATGTGCCCAGCCCTGTGCTAAACACTTTGCAAATATCTCGTTTGATCCTAACAATCCTTTGACATTAGAGTGGCTATTATGCTCATTTTAAAGTTGAGGAAACTGAGGCAAACAGAGTTAAGTGACTTTCCCAGAGTTACACAGCTAGAAAGTGTCTGAGACTGGATTTGAACTCAGGTCTTTCTGACGCGAGGCCCAGTGCTCTATCCATTGTGACACCTCACTTTCTCAGTGCTTGCATTAACTATAATGATAACTTTTGCCCACCAAAAGCTTCAAATCACTGCAGAGATAAATTTACGTTTCAGATATGCATGTATCTCTTGTCACTGAGGACTAGATAGATAGATACATAGATAGGTAGACAGATAGATAACATAATATGGATAGATATAATTGGGCAATTATTAATGACTTAAGTCCTTATGAAAGAAATTTTAGTGTAAACTCCTTGGACCAATTCCTTCAATTTCACTGGACCTCAGTTTCTTCCTCTGTAAGTCACAACACCTACCTCTGAGGGCTACCGTGAAGATCTCAGTGGAATAATGAATGTAAAGTGCTTTGTAAACTCTAATACGTTGTAGAAATGTCAGTTCTTGCTTTTGACAATAAAGAGAATGCTTATAATCTCCAAATGGTGGAATGAAGAGCTTTCAAAATATAGAGACTGAGCAGAAGAAATTAAAACCAGGTGGGGAAAGGGTGAGGCTCCCACTTTTCCTATCATTAAGTCTGCTACTGAAGTTGTCTTGGATATGATTTCGATCAGGTTACCGAGGGTGTGCTGATATTCCTATAGTCAATTGCAAAAAGCATCCATTTTATCCACTGCACAATGTTAAATATAAAATAATATTATTCATTTCAATACCAGTATATTGACTGGTTCTAGGAGTGCCTCTATCTGAACTCCACCAAAAAAAAAAATTGAGAACAAGATGATGATAAGAGATCTGCAATGAAACCACAGATTTGTACAAAAATATTAGTATATATGTATATAGAACCTTAAGGTTTACCAAACATTATATGTAAGTTATATCTTCTGAGTCTCAGAACAATCCTATTAAGATGACATTATCATCCCCATTTTACAGAGAAAATTGAGCCACACAGTGCCTGAGCAGGATTCAAACCCAAGTCTCCCTGACACCAAGTCTCCCTGCTCAATCTTGGCATTAATGGGTATTTTCAAGGCCAATCTGGATGGCTGCTCTCCGAGGATGTTTGTAGAGGAGGTCCTGTTGGACCAGATGACCTCTACAAATCCCTTCCAGCTCAGAAATTCTGGGGCGTCTGAAACTCCCAGCATTCCCAGTCTTGCATTTAATTTGGCTAGGATCTTGAGGACTTCTTTGGTGGCATTTGGGGGAATAGGCCTAGAGTGGAGCTGCAGCCTTGGGCAAGATGCCATGACAATACCTCTCCAAGAAACACCTCTCCAGGAAAATGCAAAGGAATGACTTTTCCGTTTTCTGGAAGTTCAAATCCCTAGACCTTATTAGCTGTTAGGCTAAGGGGATGACAACATTGCATTCTGTTTGTCTTTATCTATAGGCTAGATCATGTTTAAAACCCAGAAGGAAAAAAAAAAACTGTTACTTGACATCTGATTCCTTAACTGCAGTTAGCTTTATGCCGATTTAATGCATTGTTTAGTCTCATATTGGCTAACGCCACTTAACAGGGAGAGCCGGCATTCATTCTTGGCATGGCTGTCCCCTCTTGCTTTTTCACTGAACCCTAAATACCAAGAAAAACCCTTGACTTACTTTACTCTTGGCATGTTGCTTTATGCAATTGGCCTGAACCTTTGCACGGGGCCCTCTGCATTTGTCCTGAGATAATTAATGGCTTTGCAATATTTGATCAGCAGCAGGCACAGTTGCAGGGAGGAATTATGCAACTGGCAGAGACCACACAGTCTTCTAATGAAAACCTCTTGCATTAAATGCTCTGACAATCTGTTTCAGGGCAGGAGAATCACATGGTGACCTCCAGAAGCAACATCCAAAAGACTGGAGTCTCACTTAATGGCCCGTCCTGTGGAAGGCAATATAATCTAAGTGGAAAGTCAACCTGATCTGACCTCAACAGATTCAGGTTCAAATTCCAGTTTAGCTACTTTCTGCCAAGTGTAACCTTAGATAAATTACTCTATCTCTCTAAGCCTCAGTTGTCCCATTTGTAAAAGTGCAAGTTTGGATTGAATTAAGAGCCCTTAAGCTGGAGACTTTCAAGTAATCTGCAGATAGATTTCAGGGGGTCTATAATTACTATACTTATAACAAAGTTATTTCTTTAATAATGTCTAACTGAAATTTAACATTTCTTTCAATTATGAGCTTAAAAAATTCTGAGAGATGGCCTACAGCCTGGATGACACCAACTTCCAATGGGGTCTATAACACATTCCCAAAGATTAAGTACCCCTAGACTAGATCACCTTTAAGGGCCCTGTCAGCTCAAAACTCTATGTTCCTCCAATCCCTTCTGCATCTATGTGGGACAGTAGGTAGACTTGGAGTTAGGAAGATCTGAGTTTGAATACTATCTCAGATACTTACTAGTTATGAGTAAAGCCAGGCAAGCTCCTTAACTGTTCAGCCTTGGTTTCTCCATCAATAGAATGAGGATAGTAACACTTAACTTGCTCTGAGGATCAAATGAGCTAAGATATTTAAAACACTCTGTTAAAGTTAAAAAAAAACATGTGAGCTACTACTATGACTATTCTTACAATGCTAAAAGGAACTTTAGAAATAATCTAGAACAACCCAGTTATTTTACCAATGAGGAAACTGAGTCCCAAAGATGTTCATTCAAGGTCACATAATTATGAGCAGAGTTGAGACCAGTACCCTAGCAGTTTTCCTGACTTGCTAAGCTATTTGGTCTTACCATGCTTGTTTCAGAATTGGGTAGAAAGTATGAAAGGAAAGGAGGCATCTGTGCTATGAGAAGTTCTCATATGAAATAGGATGGGCTTTTTCTTATCAGTAATGATGCTACAACATCAATACCCAGAAGCATTTGCAAAACCAGTGCACACAAATGTACATCATAGCATCAAGTCTCTTTCTGTCTCTGACTGTCTCTGTGTGTGTGTGTGTGTGTGTGTGTGTGCATATGTATCTCTGTCCCTCAATCTGCCCTGGGTAAAGACCATTTCAATGGGGTCTCTCTTTCCCAGCTTCCATTTAAAGTCACAGTTCAGAATGTTATTACATATTCTATCACTCCTACTCTTGGATTGCTCTCTCCAATGTCAACTCAGCTCGAGCTGCTTTGGAATGACTTTATAACACTGGGCTATTGGAAAATCTGAAGCAGGGGTGATGAGTTGTTGGGCCAGTCACTTTTGCTGGAGTTTTCAGTGAACTCAAAAGTCAACACTGCCCCAGACCAAGAGGGATTTTTCATTCCATTTTCTGCGGAATCCCAGGGCAATGGTGTACAAATCTCTTCTGAAAACCCTCTTCCCTGAAGTCTCCATGAAATGGAGTAGATTCTTTTGAGTTTGAAGATTTCTCAAGCTGGATGATAGGTGCATAAGAGCACAGGACCACAGATTTAGAGCTAGAAATGACCTCTAAGATCACTTAATCTAAGCTTTGGTTTTACAATGCAAAAAAAAAATCAAGGACCAAAGAGGTAAAATTACTTATCCAAAGTCACACAGCTAATAAATAGCAGAGCCAGAATCCAAGGCTACTTCCTCTGACTCTTACTCCAAAATTCTTTAAACTACAGCAGGCTGTATTCATTATCTTCTGGATTCCAGTGTCCCTTCTTTTAACTTTAAAAATATGTCCATCATGTAGCCAATTCTCATAAGTACCGGGACGATGCACCATATTCCCTGATGAAATCAACCTTTCATCCTTGACATATGATTGAGAAAGTCTACACAAAGCCAGCCCACAAGCAGTTAGGTCCTAATATGCACAAAACTGGGGGAGGGAATGTATCTATTGGGAACTCTGGGTAATTTTGGGATAAACTGGGGTTTTCAAACTCCTCTCCCAGGAAATGCTTCCTTCCCCTTCAAATGCATTTTTGAAAGTTCACCTATCTCATTTTCCCCACTCACCTTCCAGTGGAAAATGAATGGATTGGGTTAGACCCAAAGATTCCTTCCAGCTCTGACATCACCTGATTGTGGGATATTAGGGAGTATTGTTAGTCAGACACCAATCACCAGCTGGACCATTATTGGTCCTGCAGTGACCCCAAACTGGGTCTGACAAATCAGAAGATTCATGGACAAGAAGTCATTTTCTTAACCTTTCCTTTAAAAAGGTTCACACAGGTTATCTTAAATGATTTTGAGTAGTCTCCTACTTCCTAATGATCAAACTTGAAGATTTTTTTTTTAGGTTGGCCAATAGATGAAATAGTTTGGGGCAGAGCCTTCTGACTAGAAATTTAAACATCTCTATCCAGAGTTATTTTAGTCATCCATTCATTTAACAATTGGCTATTTTAGTCAATCATTATCATTTATTAAGGGTTATTTTTGTCACTTGATCAACAAACGTTTAATAAACACCTACTATTTATCAGACGCTGTGCTAGCTGTTGAGGACACAAGGCAGAAACTCGCCATTTTGAAATGTCTATTTCAGCCAGTCCTTCTTTGTCTCAGAATCATTCAGCTCATTTCTTTGTAAGTAAAATCAAAGCGTTGTCAACAGTGTGGGACACAGGAGTGGGAATCAGGAAGATTGGGTTCAAATTCTACCTCAGACGCTTATTAGGTGGTTCTTCCTCTCTGATTTAAGCCATATGACTTTGGACATTCCATTCCACTTCTCTGAGGTCCCTGCTATAAAGATAAAGAATTTAGAAAGATAGCATTATGTCAGAGCTACCAAGTCCTGATTCAGTCATGTGACAATTCAACAATTTATCTCCCTTTCAATGTCTTGGTCAACTCACTAAGGACATAAATTGCAAATGAGTTGACATTTGCCTCAGTGGAGGAAATGTGCTTATCCAGGAGTTCCAGATACTAATGAAGGATTAGACCTAGACCATTCTCTCCACTGATGTTACAAATAGGAATGATTGTATGAAGAATTATCGGTAGTAGAAATAGAAATTATAATAATAATGAAGATGTCAATTATCTTGTTAATGTTTTCATCAATCTCCTCTGCTTCCCCTCTTGAATACCTTGAAGCAATGAAGAAAGAAATGACTGAGATATTTCTAATGAAATCTAAATGATCACTGATGTTTCCACAGTGCTTTAGAGTCTGCAAACTGCTTTATATACATTATCTCATTTGATCATCACAGTATCCCTGTGAGGTAAATAGTACAGACATTATGCCCATTTTCCGAGGAGGAAACTGGGTTAAATGACTCGTCTGTGGTCATAATACTAGTAAGAGTCAGAGGCAGGATTTGAACCCAGTTCCACTTGCTTCCAAGTCCAGCATGCCTCATTCATGCAACCCTTGTTTCCAAAGTGTTTAGCTCATATTAACCTGAGTGGTATACATCTTTCATTTTACAGATTAGGAAACTGAGGCTGAAAGAGGTTGGAATTCTTTGCCCACAGTCAATCAAGCATGAACGCTCATCCTCATCCCAAGTCTTCTGCCTCTGAGTTAAGCATATTTGCCCCAACTATATCAGTTCTTTCTCTTGGGAATCAAATGTTTACTTAGAAGTCTGAGTATGGGCCTATGATCTTACTACATCTTTCCTATTTCTACAAATTATTGGGTCACTTATGAGATAAGTCTATTAACAAGAGCCCTTTCTTATTTTCTGTGATATTGATGTATAAGAGTCGTTGGGAGTCAAGCACTTAACAAATCCAGAAAAATTTATTAAATTCCCACTATGTTCTATGTTCCATGCTTTCCATGATCCCTCTCAGTTGGGTCAGTTGTGTATGTGCGTGAGTATGTGCATGTGTGTTGTCATTGTTGTTGTTTTCAAAAACTAATTCTTTTGGAAAGCTTTCCTCATTTAGAAAATACCATTGACTACTTACTTCCTTCCAACTGGTCACCAACTTGAAACCACCAAAGATAAAGGCATCTTAACGTCTTGCCCCTGTGTCCCCTGCATTCCTGACGTACAAGTCAACAGGTCTTCCATGAAAAAGCTTAACTTTTCCTACGTATTTTGAGTTTTATGTTTCTTTCCATTAAAGTTTCCAGCCACTCATAGACATATTTAGTTTGGCAATGAGCAGCAGTGACTCATGGAATGAAGAAATTTGAAAGCAAAGCTACTGAAAATGGATCTAATTTCTGTGTGTGTGTGTGTGTGTGTGTGTGTGTGTGTGTGTGTGTGTGTAATTTGGGAGCCAGCGATTGATAATTTGTCTAATTTTTCTGGGTTTCATCAACTGAAGCCCTGCCAAGTATTTGCGCTGTATGGATGGCTTTGTTATTCCTGAAACATATAACGAACTTCAGCTGTGACTCTATCGAATACAGTCAAAATGTAAGACCAAGGTTGGCTCCTTTTCTCATTGTTTTTGGCTGAGACCCCTCAATCAATGGGTATCAGTGCAAAAACAAGATCATATTGAAACCATTTTCTGCATGTTCCTTCCTATGGATCCAACCTTTACGCTTTTGAATTTTCCAAGCCGGAACAAATGGCCCCAATTAAAGGGATGACTCCATCTTGGATGGAGAGGGTGCCCAAAGTGGAACGGGCTTGGTAGGGAGGTGGTAGCTTCCCCGCTGGAGACTTGTTGGAGATGTGATGGAGGAGAAGGAACTCCTGGGTGGGATTATGTGACTTGAGGGAACCCTTCCAATGTTGAGATATTCTGCATTTGCCAATTAATTGCATTCTCCTTTATTATTTCTCTCTGAAGTTTGTGCAGGTATGCTTTTGGCTAGGGTAGTCATCATTCCCAAGGGATTCCAATATATTCTAGTAATTCTTGCTTCCTCCTATTGAGCATATACTTAAATATAAAGATGAAGTTTATGATGGGGTCATGTAATAGAGCTCATTCAGCCTTCCCTTGATATAGTAAGACCATAGGTCCCAAATACACACACACACACACACACACGAAAATTGCAAAATACATTAATACTCTAAATCAATCAGCAAGTATTTATCAAGTGCTTACTTTCTGTCAGGCACTGTGGTAAGCTCTGGGAATCTAAAGAAAGGCAAAAAATATAGTTCCTGTCCTCAAGGACTTCACATTCTAATGAGGTACTTAGGAGAACTTTATGTACAATTATGGAAATTTCCATTATCAAAAAAGGTAAGATTGAGAGAAATCAGAGACTCCTGAAGCACATGGCCAATAGGGAAAAACCTAGGGCTGACCTCTAAAGTCAGGGGCACATCATCTACTACCTGGAAGTCATCTGGTTTGGCTTGGTCTGTGCCATCCTTAGTTCAGCTCTTAAATAACAAAAAACTAGAGGAGTTCATCTCTTAGGAGAGACCAGGCTCAACTGGCTACAGAAATATTTTTCTGGCCAATAAGTTAGCTTTGATTTATGATGGGAAAGTTTGGTTTTATAATCAAAGCAACAGGCTCTTTATGCTCCAAGGAGTACAGAAAGCAAACACCATGTGGCATGCAGAGAAGTGTAGTCATTTGAGGGATACTGGGGGCCAAAAGGTACCCGTTGATTGGCTTGGGTTGGGTTTCTCCTCTCTGAACCATAATTATTAAATCTTGCACCCAGGGCTGGAAACAAACAATAGTCCTGGGTCAAGCAGTGGATAGAGTGAGAGAGACCATAAGGAGAAACCAGAGACTTTGGGATAGAAGGTTTTGTGTAGGGAGAGACCCTGTCCTACTGATGACAGAGACTTGGGGCCAGTAATGTCATGTCACTTGTCTGAGCATCAGTTTCTAGAACTGTAAGATGAGAAGGCTGGCCACCCTACATGACTTCCAAGGTATCTTCCATTCCTAAGTCTTTGACTTTATTGATGACTACACAAGGCCACTGGATGCTCTGGTGAAGGAAGAGAATGGGGAGGATTCCACTTAGAGCTAGACCTTGCCATTGCTGTAGGATGTGGCTACCAGCAAATGGGGGGGAGGAGGGTTTGAGAAGCTCAGCATCTGGTAGCTTCTTATTTTAACTCATAATTCTTGCTAACTACCAAGACAGTTAGTAGAGACAGTTTGTACAGTGAGTTCAAATTCACCTCACTTACTAGCAGTGGTAACCATTCTGAGCAAGTTACTTGCTGTCAGTCTGCCTGTTTCCTCTTTTGTAAACTGGAATCATTATAGCGTCTACTCACAGAGTTGTTGTAAGGAATCAATTAGATGATATGTAAGGTTTTGCAAACTCAAAGATACTGTATAAATGCTAGTTATTACTTTAATTTTTATGGCTACTTATTAAGTGCTAACCTCACTCAGTTACCTGCTAAAAGAGTATAAGGGATGGATGAGAGCTCCATTCACCCCACCTTGGTTACAGATAAGCTTTTGACCCAAACTTTGAATAAGCAAATTCCACCCAACCACCAGCAATTCATATGCTGACTCTACTGGGCAAAAGACTTTTTATTTCCTCTCTTTAGTCCTGATTTTCCTTGGAAGTAACATTCAACTGCTCCAAGGATAACCCCATCGCCTGACCTTCTGTGAACTGGAAACACTAATTGCTGTGGCTGCAATTTCCACACCAGTGGTTGGGCCAGGAACTCAACTTCAGCTCTTAGGATCTTGCCAGGGCTTTTTCCTTCCCCTTCCCCCCTCCACAAGCCCCCACTAGTGACGGCCAAAGAATAACACTTAAAAAAAAGAGATAATTATTTATCTTCACAATAAGTAGATGAATAGGTTTCCCATTCCTAATCCAGTTATTTCCCTGGTCATTTTTATCAGGATTCTAATGTTGTTTCTTGTCATCCTAATCTAACAAAAATTATCCGGTGTTTGACTCGGGAGAAGAAAGAAGAAATGGTCCAGAGAAGCTCAAAGAGGGTTTCAGTCAGTAGTCTGCAAGCTGTAATAAGCCGAAAGTTCAAGCAGAGACTCTTTGGGAAAATCTATCCTGGAACAAAAACGACATACTCTAGCAAATCTCCTTGGTCATCTGCAGTCATAGAAACAACCCTAGACACTATATTACAGGCACTGAGGATACGGTGATCAAATGACAATCAATCAATTGATGAATAAGTTTATTGAGTACCTATTATGTTCCATGAAGCACTGCAGGGGACTCAAGATGCAAAGACTTGAATGAGATTATCCCTGCCCTGAAGAAGCTTATGTTTGGGAAAATAACATGGCTTTAAGTATTCAAACTATTGTTCTAGGCCTCCAGTGGTTAGAAAGGCTTTTGGGGACCATCTTCTCTTCCATAAATATTCCATAGGATGTTTGGGGAGAAAATAATTGTGTCTGAGAATTAAGGGAGTTGAATTATAGGAAGGAATGAAGGGAGGGAGGAAAGAAGGAAGGAAGGAAGGAAGGAAGGAAGGAAGGAAGGAAGGAAGGAAGGAAGGAAGGAAGGGAGGAAGAAAGGGAGGGAGGGAGGAAGGGAGGGAGGGAGGAAGGAAGGAAGGAAGGAAGGAGGAAGGGAGGAAGGGAAGGAATGAGGGAGGGAGGGAGGGAGGAAGGGAGGAAGGAAGGAAGGGAGGAAGGAAGGAAGGAAGGAAGGAAGGAAGGAAGGAAGGAAGGAAGGAAGGAAGGGAGGGAGGGAGGGAGGGAAGGGAAGGGAGGGAGGGAGGGAGGAAATAAACATTTATTAAGCAGCCCAGGCACCATGCTAAGCCCTAGAAATACAAGGAAGGGAAAAGATAGTCCCTACTCTTGAAGAATTCACAATCTTACAGAAACATATTAGAGTTACTGTTAACTGTAATAGAAAAGATATGGATCTTTAGCCAGGCATCCTCAAGTCAGAGTCCTTACTTCATTACCTATTCTCCTCACATGCCAATAAGGGTATGGCTCATCCAGAGCCTTCTCCATTACACAAAAAGAACATAGAGCTTGGAAATCTTGCATTTAATCAGAAGTCCCCCTGACTTGTAGAGGTCAATTCATATCTTAATGCTTTACTTGCCTCCTCAGTGAAAGAAGTGTTTGGGACTAGATCATCTCTAAGCTCCCTTCAAGCTTCAAAATTCTATTTTCCTACACCTTCACTGTATGGTAAAGTGAAAAGACAACTGGACTTAAGGGTCAGAAGATGTATTTGAGTCCTGCATTTGGCATATACCTGCTCTTTAATTCTGGGCAAGTTGCTTAACTTTTCTGTTTACTTATCATTAAAATGGGGAAAATAATATAATAATGGATCCCTGACTTCACATGGTTATTATGAGGAAAGTACTTTGTAAGTAATTTTTTATAATAAATGAGTTAACGATAATTAACATTATCACCAATGATATTGTTCTGCAACTGGCAGGATAGTGAGGCTGTCCCTCACATGTAGCATGGAGAAATCATTGGTGTGGCTCAAGGGTAGTAGATGGGACATCTCTAGTCTCTTCCTGTCTTCCCACCCCAAATTTTTCCAAGAGAAACTTGATTTCCTTCCAGGAAGGAAAACAAGAAGTTTGGCCAGAAGCATGAGTCCTCTGCCCTCCTTGGCAGGGGAGGACAGGGAAGGGGGTACCAGATGAGATTTACAATTCTCTGCTCCCTTGACTGCTCTCAGTTGTTGCCATTTAGTTTCTAGGTTCAGGCTAAACTTCTGAATACTGTTCATTAATTAGGGAGAAAGAAGGCCTCAAGGTTTATATCCAAGGCTTAACTTCCTTCCCATCAAAGGCCAATGCCACAACAAACACACATAACACTTAGCCAAAAGCCCATTTATCCAAGTAAATAACAAAACAGACATCAAAGAAAGTATGCATGGGAGACGATATATCAGACAATACCAAGTGAAGGAGCTTTCCTATTGGGTGTGAGGTAACTCAGTTCAACTTGGAGGGGGAGGGGAAGAGAGAGACAGAGAAAGATAGAGACAGAGACAGAGAAGGGGGACAGAGGTAGGGAGAGAGAGAGACAGAGACAGAGAGAGAGTCCCAGATCTCACCCACGGAGAAATTCCCTGAAGTCTCTAGTGTAGCAAGCTATGTCCAATGCAAAGAAGAAAGTCTTGAATTATTTGATAGTGTTAAGACCAAACCATCTAACTTAGGGGTGGGGAACCTCTAGCTTCAAGGCCACATGTGGTCTTCTAGGTCCTTGGGTGCAGCCTTTTGACTGAGTCCAGGTTTTACAGAACAAATCCTTTTATTAAGGGGATTTGTTCTGTGAAACGTGAATTCAGTCAAAGGACTGCTCTTGAGGACTTAGAGGGCCACATTTGGCCTCCAGGTTGCAGGTTCCCCACTCCTGATCTAACTGAATATACTGGGAATAAGTGGGTGTGATTTGGTTTAGCATAAATGTTCCTACTCAACCAATACAAAGTCACAGATAATTATAGAACCTATATAAATGATATAACCTGAATCTTAGAATGTCTGTAAACAGGTAGAAGACAGTCTGGATAAAGTGCAAACAAATCTGAGTTAGGAAGATATCAACATTCCAAGGAAGTTGAAAGTAATGAATGAAGAGCTCTGGAGCCAAAGGAATTCCTGGGGGAATTGAGGTACATGGAATATGATCTTTTCAGTTGGAAGCTGTCTAAGATATCTAAGCCAAGCTCCCATGAGTTAGATCATGAGATCCTAGTTCTAAAGCTGGAAAGAATCTCAGAGACCATCTAATCATCCCTTCATTTTACAGATGAGGAAACCAAGGCCAAAGTCCTACCAGTCATAAGAATCAAAGAGGAGATTTGGACCCAGGTTTTCATGACGCTGAGACCAACTCTCTCTCCACTAGAAAGCCATGTTGCCTTGACAATGTCCTTCCTAAAATACTACAACAAAGCCTGAACTGGGTCTGCTGGCCTGGATCCTGGCTAGAATAAAGGTCTGGAAAAAAAAACTCCCTTCAAGGAAAAAAATCTTCTAAATTCTGCCTCTTGCCCCGTCTTCCTTATCATATTAGATTCCACCAGGATGGAGCAACAGCAAGCATTGTTGGTTTTTTCCATCTTTTAACATAAGGATGCTGGGAGGGGCCTTTTAAAATTGTGGAGGGGCAGGGGACCAGAGGCATCTAAAAATTATTTAGGTGCCAATATCTCCCTCTGATAATGTTAGACACCTAAGCTTACAGCATCGAGTCCTGATCCAGGATTTTGGAATGAGCCCAAATGAAGGAATGCTAGACACAGGCCAGGTCAGGAGGCATTCTAGAGTGGACGGCAGCAGGTGTCAGTAATTTCAGACTTCTCTTTTTCCTAGAGCTCAGGTGCCCCATTTGGGAGATGCAGCTCTGCCCAGAGCTGGGCCACAAATGCTGTTTTCTGGGTCACAGCAGCCTTCACCAGACTGACATCATATGACTGAGGACAGTCCGATCCCAGCCATTGCCACAGTCTGCCACACGTTGATGAAGAGAAAAGGCTCTTTGGTGGCCACATGACCTTTAGAAGGCCATGAACATGCAGGAAATTCACTACTGAGAAATAAACCAAACCCCTGGTATGAGTTACAACCTTATTAGCTACTCTTTGGTTGTAAAATTAACACTTAGCAGAAGACTAAAGCTGAATTAAGAAGAGGGGATTAAATACTGACAAAATAGTGTTAGAAACTCTTTTCCCCTTCAGAAGTGATCTGTCATTTTCCCCTCAGGCTTTCTCCCCAAAGAATAATGTTTGACATTTATACACACGTAACTTATGCTTAGGTGATCACTGAGTGAGATAAGTGATAGCAAGTTTATCCACATTTTACAGATGAGGAGACTGAGGCTCTGACTTTTCCCCGGTCACACGGCTAATAAGTGACAGAGGCCGGAATTCAAATCTATGTCCTTCCTGATTCCATGTCCTGTGCTTTCCCTATAACACTCATCGTTCAACCAATTAACAGGTATTTAGTGAGTACCTACTATGTGCCAGAGATTTTGCAAGAAGTTTACGTTCTTCCAGGACATCAATATGAATATATACAGTTATATACAGAAGAGATGCAAGATAAATTCAAGTTAGGCTTAAGCTTCCCCTCTCCTTTTGAGATTAGAATTTGGTGTTGCCTTAGTTTGCCTAACGTCTCCCTGAATCACTAACAGAACTGGACCTAACAATGTTGGCACTGTGAGCAAGCAGCAAAAAATCACACTCTGATTAACTTTTGAATTCCGAGATGGAAACTAATACAAGAAGTTATTCAGACACATTTACTTCAGTGAGATTCTTTACTCTAGTAAGTTCTAATTCCTCTCCCATTATTGATCAGCGTGGAAAAATTGACTTTCTCCATTTCCCACCTGGGGCATTCCATTCCTCTTTAGGCAACCTGGTGGACCTCAGCTCCCAGGCCTCATTATTTTAGTGCTAGATTTAGTGTGGACACACCATCGGCATCAGCCACTGAAGTTCAGAACTCTGGAGCTCAAGAGATCTGCCAGCCTCCCCTCCCTGGTCATTGGGGTCAGAGGCAAGCACTATCATGTCTAGCCCTCCTTTCTTCCCTGAAAGCAGTGGTCAGGAAATGTCACTGCTGAGAGCTGCTAGTATGTGATATATACAAGGCAGGGGCCCCCTTCCATCCAAGTCTTCCCTAGGGAGTTTTGGCCAAGTGAGATCTCAGTCCTCTAGGTCGGGTGAAGTTAGCTCCTTCCTTGTCCTCTGCTGGTGTCCATGACTCATTTCAACAAAGGCCACAAAGAAAGATGGTAACAACCTCCCATCTTAAAAGGTCGGTTCATCCTGGGACAACAGGTGATAGGCTGAGTATGAGGATCATGGCCAAAGAGTCCATGCATGATGCCTGATAGGGTGAGGAAGAAGGGAGGCAAACAAGCTCATGTTTTACTCCCTTGTTGGACACCTTGCAGTTTCACTGCTAAAGATTCTGCAGAATCATACATGGCTCCCTGTATCTGGCCTTTGCCTCCATACTATAGAGCATAGCGCTAACCATGTCATTCTCCTGTTCAAGAAATTGTTATGGCTCCCTATTGCCTCTAAGTTAAAATATAAATACTTTGGCATTTAAACCTCTTGACTTTCATCAGTCTTTCTAGGCTAACTAGACATTAACCAAATATACTATTTCCTGTATATGAAATTTTATACCCTGTCTCTGAGCTTTTACCCAAGTTGTATCCCCTGCCTGGAAGACTCTTCCTCTTGTCTCTGAATCTTGAAATCCCTAATGCCTGTAAAGGTCCTGGCCAAGTTCTGCTTCCTACAACGTCTCAGACCCCCAATAAATAAAAGAGCCTGAATTTGAACTCAGACACTTTGATTCCAAATCATGTCCTTCCCATTGTATCACACTGCCTATCATCATAGACAATCCACTCAATCATTCTCTGACTCAGTTTCCTCATCTGTAAAAAAACAAGGTAGTCTGTCTTTTCTAACTCCCCTAGTTATTGATCTGTAGCCCCAACATCATTTTGTATTCATCATCTATCTTGCACTTGTTTTTTCTGTCTACATGTTGTTATATGTCTCATACCACCCCAGCCAAAAATAAGCTCCTTGAGAATAGACTGTTCCATTCTTTTTAATCTTCATATTCCCAACACTTCTATCTAGCGTGCTTCTGACACATGCTGGCTATGTGATCCTAGACACGTCACTCTCGGTACTCTAGTTCAGAGAAGTCGTTGAACTACATTAGTAGAAGGAGTTTCTTTTTCTAGGAGTTCCCCAGGCCAAGGACGTCGCAGACTCAATCCCCAGCTTCCAGCAAAATGTAGTGTACCCAGCAAGTCCTAAAGAAAGATGTGTGGAATTAAAATTGAATTCATCAAAGCTCCAAGTGGAGGCTCTGGGGGGTAGGAGAAGTAAGGGCACAGAGATCAGCCCTTTCTTCCTCCCTCCCCCCTAGGCCTTTTCAGTGCTCTGTCATGATTTCAGTGTACAGTGTAATAAAATACTCAATGGCTCCTTAGCCTCTCAGGGGGAGAGTGATTTTCTGATCCCAAGTTCACTGGAGATTTCTGGAAAAATACTAACAGGAGTTTGGAAAGACCAGGGCCTTAACACATAAAGAAATATATTGAATATTTTTTAAAGATATAAAATTCTTAGAACTGCTGGACAGGTTTCTGTGTGTGACCTCTCTCTTCCAAGTGGTAGTTGCTCAACAGCCCGACTTCCAACCGAAGGCTGACATAATCTTGTTGTGCAACCCTGATCTATAGCAATGTCACTTTGGAAATTGCCCTCTCTGTGCATTTGACTAAGGGGGGAGAAAACCCAACCCAGCAGCTTTAGGTCGTGAGTCGAAAAAGCAGCAACGTCCAGGACTATTACCGCGAAACCCGAGCCTTCCCTCCGTCAAAAAGGCAAAACAAATTTGGGTCTCGGGGAAAACGAGAATGTCAGGACCAGCGCTTTGTTCTTTAATCAGAACCCAGGAATGACACTGTGGGTGGCTATGGCCCTCTCTCCCTCCTCCTGTTCTTTCCCCCACCCCCACCCCACCCTTGTGCCATCTCCTGTAGTTTCCCCAGAATGCTTCAGCAGAGAGAGTGGGAGAAGTGAGTAGGGAGGACTGATTCCATGCTCCTTCAACCCAGGACTTCTCTACTGAGAACAGCAACTATGAGGAACCCTGGGAATGGGACACCTGGTAGCAAGGGAGAGACTGAAATACTGAGCTCAGTGCCTTAAGCCCCTAGGCTAGTTTTTAAAAAAAAAAATATCAAATCACAAAGTCTCTTTCTTTTTTTCTCCTTTCTCTTCTTTCTTTTCTTTTTTTTTTTTTTTGATATCAGTTTGGTCTGGATCCTACCCAATGGTCTGAAGATTAAAGGCTATACATCCCATTCTAATCTTCTGACTCACTCAATCCCCATCGGATTACTTGTCTGGTCCAATCTGAAATATGAAACAGGATCTGAAAAGTGTCTCTTAAAAAATGAGCCTTCCCCCACTTTTGTTCCTAAACAGCCCATCCCAAAGTACTCTCAGGACTTGGTGAAGGGCAGTCGAGGTCTGTCTTCACCAAGGGCAGAGCAGGATGATGAAAAGATCTCTGGATTTAGAGTAAGAGGGCTTGCGGATAGAGGAAAGCTCAGCTGATTACTACTTGTGTGGTCTTGAGTAAGTCACTTCCCTCTCTGAGCCTCAGTTTCCTCATCTGTAAAATGGGGGGGTGTGGACTAACTTTATGGGCAACCAAGGTGCCAAGCCTGGAGTCAGTCATCTTCCTGAGTTCAAATCCAGCCTTAGACACTTCACTAGTTGTGTGACCCTAGGCAACTCACTTTACTCTGCCTCGATTTCCTCATCTATAAAATGAGCTGGAGAAGAAAATAGCAAACTATTCCAGTATCTTTGCCAAGAAAACCCCAAATGGGGTCAAAGAGAGTAGGACATGACTGAAACAACTGAACAACCAGATGATATTGTAAAACTCTTCCAGCCCTAAAAAGACTCAGGAGAGAAGTTCTTGTCTTGATCTTGTCACTAATTTGTGGTGATAAAACCTCAAAATTCTCATAGAGTCAGAGGCTTAGACTTCCGATGCAATCTAGTGCAATCTCCTCAATTTACAGATGAAGAAACTGAGTCCCAGAGAAGGAGAAATGCCTTACTTGGGTCTTAGACACAGTAAATGGAAGAGCCTGAATTTGAACTCAGATGCTGTCATTCTAAATCAAGTTCTTTCCATTGTACCACACATTTTATTACCACAAAATCAACTATTCTCAGACTCAGTTTCCTCATCTGTAAAAAAGCAAGTTGGTCTGCAAGATCTGTAAGGTTTCTTCTAGCTGTGGATCCTATAATCCTAAAGGACTTTAGCCTCTACTTGGTGACCTATTGAAAAGTTCCCCATGGTCATCTGGGTGATGGTTGAGTTTTATCTTGTTAGTAACCAGCCTTCAAGCAAACAAAAGAATAACCTTGGGCATGCCAAGATCTCCTGCCATAGTTTATATTCATATGATAGGGAGAAGAAAGAGAAGATAACTGTTCTTCATTTGAATCTAATGCCCTCCCTCCCTTCCCCCTTAACACTTGGTGACCACGTTGGCTGATGCGAAGAGTCAGAAATGATGTTGTCTGAACATCCTGAACTGCTGTTTTCACCTTTCTTTTTATCCCCAGAGCTTAGAACAGTTTCTGGCATAGAGTACTTAATATACACTTCCTGACTTCTTCATTCCAGTCAGGACCCAGATACCCAGAGCCTGAAATTCTCTTTGCAGCATCTGCATTTGTATCATGTGCCTTTTCTCTCACTGATAATTGGGTTAAAATCTTCTAGGGTCAACTCTTTGGAGTTGTGGCCTTCTTTGAGACAGAATGACTTCAATTCCCATGGCAACCACTAGGGAGTGTCCTTTTGGGTAGCATTCTTCCAGTAATTGAACTATCAATGTCATGGGCCCCATGATAGGCATTTTTGTTAGAGTTCGAATAAGGTCATAAAAGAGAAGGGGCGGGGGGTCCATGCAAATAATTGGATTTCTTGGGTTTGCATGTGTCTGGCCTGTCTCCTTCCCAAAGCTGTCAGAAGGTGTTCTAAATCACCCTTGGACTGGGTTTAGGATGGAGTAAAACTTTCCTTAGAATCCATAAGGGAGCCAGAGAAAGTCCCATGCCAAGGACCCGAATCAGCCTTTGATTCTGTCTACTAGCAAGCGCTTCTCATCACTGAGCTAAGTGATTTCATACATGCCAGTCACTCAGGTTGAAAACAACAGTTTCTGGGGAAACATCTATACAGAAGAGTTGAATACAGTGGAGACACAATGAGATTATGAGCCAGGCTCCTCATTTAAGGAACCTGGCCCAGCTGCCGTCCTGATGGTGAATACTGAGCAGGACAATGCTCTTTTCTGTGGTCATCTGTCAAATGTATCTGTTATAGTAGTTTCACAAAGATGGTGTAAGAATGGGGTGAGATAACATGATGTGAAACGGTTTCAGTCACTTGAAAGAAAGGAACTGTGTTTGTTCATCCATGATTTTTTTCTTTTCTCTTTTTCCAAATTTATTAATGTATTTGTTTTATATTTTCAACAATCATTTCCATAGTTTTATATTTTCTCCTCCCTCCCCCCTCCCTCCCCAAGACAGCATGCAATCATATGATGGGCTCTACACATACATTTTCACATTGGTGGTGGGGTTTTTTTTCTTATTGTTTTTGTAAGACCTCACTAAATGAGGGAGGCCCATTTTGGATGAGAGAAATGTCTAGAGCAGAGATTTTTTAGAAAAAGAAATATAGTTGCATACTTTTCATATGATATATTCAGTAATAATTACTGATATTTCTGTAATGATTTAAAATTAGTTTTACATATATTAACAGAAAGCTCTGTGGTACAAGGGAAAAGATGGTTTTAGAATGAAAGGTCTTGAGTTTAGAAGTCTCTTTTCTTCTCTTGAGCTAAGTTTTCTCACCTGCCAAGGATGCTTCTAGGTGTAGACATATGATCCTATGATCTCTTCTAAGACTTACAGCCCCCTGGTTAGGGAGATACTAGAGGTACTATTATGCCCATTTGAAGACAAGGAAACTGAGGCCCATGAAGGTTAAGTGACTTGTTTATGGCTACATAGTTTCCAAGTGTCAGAGGTAGAATTGGAAGTCAGGTCTTCCTCCAACTAGGATCATAAACCTGAAATTGGAAGTGACAGAGAGAAGCTGCTGGTAACTTGCCCAAAATCACAGAGGGAAGTAACTGAATTTAATGACTGGATTAATAAAGTGTTGCCTAGTAAAAGATATGTCACAGCTCTAACATGACATGGTTTGTGTTCAAGCAAGTCCTTAGGAGGACTAGTTAAAAATACATGAAGGATTTGAAATGAACATATTAGCTGTCTGGATAGAAATGCAAACTCCTAAAGGGTTTTCTCTCAGGTAGTTTAAACATTTCCCTTGTAGAACCTTTTTTTTTTAACTATTGCTCTTTAAAAAAAAATTGTAAACTTTTTGAGTGGGGACCATATCCCTTTAAACTTCTTTGAGGCAGAGACTGAATCTTCTCTATACTTCCCATTGTGGCTAATACAATGCCAATCAACTACATCTCCAGTCCAGTAGACATATATTAAGTGCCTACTATGTGCAAGGCCTGCATTTTGACTCTTCTAATCTAAGAGATTAGATTAAGAGAGTAAGATAAGAGAGTAGATTTCCTACATTGACCTGGATGCAACACCTGTCTGTCCTTGGGAGATCTGGGTTCAAGAACTACCTCTAACATAATAGCAATGTGAGCCTGAGCAAATAAATCCCTTTATCTTCCATCACTATGGCAACTCTCCACGACCCTGTGTTACAGAGCAGATGGTGATCTGTACTGGTAGAGAGAGTTTTCTCCCTGGGAGTCCTCTGTACCTATACAATCACAGGCCTAGACATCCCCATCCCCTCCAGAAAGATTGGGCAAGGTAAGGTACTAGGTGCTAGGGATACAAAGACATTCCAGAAATCTCCGTGTTTGTCTTCAAGGAGCTCTCAGTTTACCGGATGAGACGGATATGAGCGCATATGTGATTGTTTGGGGTCCTTGGTTACCTAATCAGCTCTTCATAAATGCTTGATTGACTGGTTATTAGTAGAAAAAGGAATGAGCCTTTTCCCTTGGGTGAGCAGCCTAATACCTTTTCAATTCTGAGCACAGGTTCACAGGAACATGTATGGAGCTAATCTACAAGAACAAATTGCTAAAATTATTGTGGGTATGATTCTAAACACCTACTGACACCTCACTAATAGGGAACTGAGGGATGGAAATCACTTTAAACAAAACTAAATGCCTACCCTTTCTTCTTTCCAGTCTCACATCCTGTTTTTCCTTCCCTCCTTTCCTCCTTTCTCTCTGTTCTTCCTCCCTCTGCCTTCTTTCTCTCCCATTTCTATCTCCCTGACTTCTCTCCCTTTCTTTTTCCTTCATCTCCATATGTCCTTCTTTCCTTCCTTTTCTCCCTTTATTCCTTCTTTGCTATATTTTTCTCATTTTTCTCTCCCTTTCCTCTCTCCCTAACTCCTCCCCCTTCCTTCTCTCTCTTTTCTTTCTCCCTTTTCTACCTCTGTCACCTCTCTCCCTCCCTCCATTCCCTCATCTCTTGTGCTTCTGAATCTTCCTTTTCCTCTCCTTTTCTTTCTTCCCCTCTCCTTTCTCTATCCCCACTAGAGCCTCATTTTATGACTCATGCCTTAGACTATTAAAATGGAAACAGCTTTCATCATTTCCTCAGCATTATCCCTTCAAATGATTGCTTAAGGAGGATCAGCCTGGAGAAACAGGGCCAAGTTTGCAATGGGGAAAGGTGGCTATGTATCCTTTGAGAGGGGGAGAGGAAGGATCTAAGGAAAGAAGGGAATTCCTATCAATAGCACCTTCTGGAGTTCATGCTTGAAAATTCTGCTGTTGGGGGTTTTGATACTGCAGAGAAGTTTAAATTAAGAAGCTGTCTTCAGAGAATCATAGAGCTCAGGGGGGCTTTAGAGATGATCTGTTCCAACCCCCTCCTTCCGAAAGGGAGAAAAATGAAAGCCTAAAGGGGAAAGTGATTTGCTTACAGTCACATACCTACCTAATAAGCATCTTAATTACCAGTGTGACCAGGGGGCAAGTCACTGTGTCTCTCTCAAGAACTCAGTTTTCTCCTCAGTGAAATAAGGAGGCTGGACTAGATCATCTCTAAGATCCTCTCCCGGTTCCAAATCTATTATTCTATGCTCTGTCTGGGCCTCAGTTTTGTCACCGGTAAAGTAGTGGCTAGCATTTTTAAAGCGCATGAAGGTTGGCAAAGTGCTTTGCAAATTTTTCTCATTTGATTCTCACAACAATCCTAGGAGGTGGGTGCTATTATCACCCCCATTTTACAGATAAGGAAACTGAGACTAGTTAAGTGACTTGCCCATGGTCAGGTAGCTAGTAAGTGTTTGAGGCATGATTTGAATTTGGGTCTTCCATGTCCCCAAGTCTAACACTGGTCCCCATGACCAAAGGCCATACCACCTCTCACCTAGATCATTGTAATAACTTCCTAATCCATCTCCTTATTTCCCATCTCTCTGCTCTATAATCCATCCTCCTCATAGCTGATCTGGCAATCAGAGACAGTATGGTTTAGTAAAAAGAACCCGAGTCAGAAGACCAGGGTTCAGATTCCACCTCTAGTATTTACTACCTATATGGCCTTGGACCTTATAAACCCCCAGTTTCCTCATCTGTAAAATGGGGTTGCACTAGAGGACTTCAGAGGTCCTTCCTAGACCTAGGATTCTGTAATGGACATGACCTTCAGTTTCCTCATCTGTAAAATGACAGGGGAGGGATGAACAGGTAAAGACCTGAGATCTTTTACTTCCAGATGAGCCTCCCTCTTTTCTCAGAAGCCTTAGGCCAGATTCTTGGGCTCAAGGTCCAGGGTTGGTCAGAAAAGTGAAGCGTACCCCAGGCCTGTATCTCTAACCCTTGGTTTCCAGTGAAGCATCCCCCAGGCCTGTATCTCTAACCCTTGGTTTCCAGTGAAAGATTCAGAAAACAAGTGATTTAATTAAAATTGTTTTCTTCACATTGAAGTCAGATTTTCACAGGTTTTCACAGGTGTTCCTAACCCAGCACATTCTTTTTTTCAGGCAAGGTGGGGGGCTGCTTTCCAAAAGAGATCTCTATCCTTAATTACTTTTCCACTTTGATGATCTTCAAGGCCAAATTGCTCTGACAAGTCCCAACGCCCCAATTTCTTTATATTAGCCCTGCTCAGTTTCTCTCCTTCAGAGCGAGAGTTCCCCAGGGAGTTCTTTCTGGAGGCTTATCGTAGGCATCAGCTCTCTTCTTAGTCATGACAACCTGGCATTCCTATATCGCTCTAGAATTTGCCAAGTGCTTTGTAAACAATGGAGAGGAATAGTGGGTCTCTCCAGAGCTAACCAGGAAGACCCGGGTTCGAGTCTATTTCTTATACATACTGACTTTATGAGGCACTCTCAGGGTCCTAGGCAAAGAAGGTGCTGCCTTGCATTAATTAGAGGAAGGAATTCTCTATGCCAGTGAAATCACAGGTCTCATCTTTATCCTCTAATAGGCCATTTCATCTGCATCTCAGGACAATCGTGGGAGATAAGTACTCTCAGGTAATGAATCAAGGTATAGTAAATGTAAATGCCTACTCCATAGTTTCCCCAAATGGTTTCTGTTTAGGTGAGGCTTAAGTATCAGCTGCCCAGGAGAATATGACAGGAGTTACTATTTAAGTCTTTCCATCAATGTAAGCATATGAGTCTTTGCATTAATCATTTCTTCTGAGAGTAGGAAATAAATACCTGTCCCATACCTGATTCAAATTCTACATTGAGTATCCTTCTTCTCCCTGCTTTGCAGGGACCTTGGACATGAACCTAAAACTAAACTTTAATAAAAACGTTGCTGGAGTGCCAAGGTAGAGGCATGAAAAGCCAAAGGAAGTGAGAAAAGGGAATGACCTCTTTCACTAGAAGCTGGGCTTGCATTTATATTGCACTTTAAGGTTTGCAAAGTGCTTTACAAATATTGTCGACTTTTATTTTCATAGCAACCCTGGGAGGTAGGCGTTGTTATTTTCCCTCTTTTAACAGATAAGGAAAATGAATCAGATAGGTTAAGTGACTTGCCCGGAATTACATAAATAGGAAATATCCAAAGCTAGATTTGAACTCAGGTCTTCCTGACTGCACTTTAAATAATGTTGAGTATTCCCATAGGTAAAGTGGAACTGGGAAGTCATTCCAGGGAGGGAGACCTACACAAAGGCTGGGGATAGGATGAGAGGGGAGGGTGGCATGAGTCAGACGACTGGTTTGAAAGAAGGAAAGAAAGAAACAAAGAAATGAGAAGAGTCTTACTTACCTGGATCTTGAATAATTTGGAGATTATGGAGCATCTTCCCAAGCTCCCATTTCTTTCTCTGTTACTGAGATCTCTTCTCTAGCAAGTTCTGCCACCTGTTTTTCTTTTTCCACGTGTTTCTGGAATGCATACTATATAACAGAGCTTCCTGAGCATTACCACTGATATTATGCCCCTGAGGGGTCCAGACAGGGCTAGAACCTGAATCTGAGAGAGAGAGAGAGAGAGAGAGAGAGAGAGAGAGAGAGAGAGAGAGAGAGAGAGAGAGAGAGAGACAGAGACAGAGAGAGAGAGAGAGACAGAGACAAGGGAGGAAGGAAGGAAGGAAGGAAGGAAGGAAGGAAGGAAGGAAGGAAGGAAGGAAGGAAGGAAGGAAGGAAGGCTGGCTCATTGGATCCAGTTCTGTTTTCTGCGGCACAGAAAATAGCTACCATCCTCTTCAAATTGAAGGGATAACAACGGTCTTCAAGAGCAAGGGGCAGGGTGCAACCTAGTTGCACGGTGGATAGCACACTGGAGTCAGGAAGACCTGAGTTCAAATGTGATCTCAGACATTTACTAGCCGTGTGATGCTGGGCAAATCCTTTAACCCTGACTGTCTCCACACACACAATTCCTTCTAACTAACTAATGTCATGACTGGCAGTATGATATCACAAATAGCGGAGTCAGTTCAAATCCTGCCTCTGACACGTACTGGCTAAGTGACCCTGGGCAGGTCACTTAATTTCTCAGTGTCATGGGCAATTCTAATATTATAAATTACAGGATTACCCATCTGAATTGGGGGAGAAAGTTTCCACACTGGAAGTTGCTGACACTGATGAAACAACCTGCTTTCTCCTCTTATCCCCCCAAGCAAGTTTAATGTCATTTAAGTGACTTAGAACTCTGTCTCCGAGGAGAACATCATAGGGCTAGTCTCGTCCCATTCCTGGTTGAGAACTGCCAGGAACAGGCCCAGCAAAGAACTCTCACAAAGTCAGAAAGTCAGGACCCACAGGGAAATGCAGCTGGTTGCTCTAGGAGCTCAAACTGCCAACTCAGCTGCTTGTGTGGGGGTCCCTTCCTCTGCTAATGGGACACTTTCTGCGATAGCTGTGGAAATGCAAATCACATTTGGCTCCAAGCTCAGATGGAGCAGGGAAAGTTTAGAGGAAAGTGAAGAAAGCATGGAACTTGGAGAAAGAAGGGCTAGTGACAGCCAGTGTTTCTATAGGTTTTTAAGACTTCCAAAAGCCCTTTACTTACGTACATGAGCTCATGTGAGCCTCCCCACCCTGGACAAAGATGACCAGCCTCATTCTACTGAGAGGGACGCAGACAGATTCTAATTCAGCATCTAACATTCTATTCGTGACACAATCCTCAGGCATCATTCTGGTTTTTTCTTTGTATTTTCTAGTGCCCAGCATAGAGCCTGCCATACAAGAAGTATTTAATAAGGGCTGATTGATTGATCCTTGCCCCAGTGCTTGTAAGATAATTCTTCCTCCTCACCTTGGCCTCGGAGAACACCTAATTTCCATCAAGATTCAGCTTAAACATCCACTTCTGCACGAAATCTTTACTGAGCATGCCCTCAGTCCATTTCATTACATGAAGACCAGGGTTCAAGTTCTGTCTCTGACATGTACAAACTATGTGATCAGAGGCAATCTGTCAGCGCCATAGGCAACTCTCTAAGACTAGAAAAAGCACTCTACTACAGCAGAGGGAGATTTTTTCACTTGGTACTTCCCTATCCCAATAAAATCACAGATCCAGTCTCAATCCCTCTATTTTGTGTGTATCTGTTCTACACACACACACACACACACACACACACACACACACACTACATAAGAATAAATATCCCTTGATCAAAAGGGATAAAAATAAAAGTTTCATTTTTATCTTAAAATGCTTCCTCCTCTTCCTCCCCACACCCCACTTTAAGAAAACCTGAGTTTAAATCCGACCTCAACTACTTACTAGCTGTGTGATCCTAAGTCACTTAAACTCACCTTAGTTTCCTCATCTGTAAAATAGAGATAATAATAAATAATAGCACTTATTTCCCAGAATTGTTTTGAGGATAAAAATGAGATAATATGTGTAAAATACTTCTCAACACTTAAAGCATTCTACAAATGGGAACCATTGTTATTATTAGCTTTGAAGGAAACTAGGTATTCTCAGAGACAGGTGAGGAGAGAATAGACCCTACTGAGAGAGTGGAAGCCTCCTAAGGTCACGGACTGTTCCACTTTGTCTTTGCACAGAGTTAATACTGAATATACACTATTGAATTATCTATTTTTTGGCTGTTATCGAAACCAATCGAGCCTTTGTAGCACATTTCTGATGCTTCTCAGGATGTTAGTCTATAATTCACCAATGGGCACCTGGGACAATCAGAGAGATATCTGCTGACTTCAAGTCCATTAGACCAATGGTTTTCAAACTTTGTGTTCTTGAGATCCCTTTACAATCTTAAAAATTACTCAAGAGTTTCCACTTATGTGGACTAAATCTGTTGATATTTATCATATTAGAAATTAAAACTAATGATTTTTAAAATATTTCCAAATAATAATTGATAATTAAATGTAAACACAAATAGGTATGTATGTATATACATATATATATGTGAAAAGTAACTATCTTCCATAAAAAAAATTAGCAAGAAGAGTGGTGTTGTTTTACATATTTCTTTAAATCTCTTTAATGTCTAGCCTAATAGAAGACAGCTGGATTCTCATATCTGCTTCTACATTCAGTCTGTTTTGATTGAAATATATGGAGAAAACCCAGCCTCAGACATGTAACTGAAAAAGGGATGGGTGTTTTAATAGGAAAATAACATCTTAATGTTGTTATGAAAATAGTTTTGACCTAAAGGACCCCCTGAAAAGGTCTTAGGGTCCCACACTTCGAGAATTGTTGGATTCAACTGTACCAGTTTTCAAGGACTGATGAAGGGAAGCATTTAAAATTTTGGAAAGCCATGTCTGACTCTAGCCCAGACAGAATTACAGAGCTAGGAGGAGTATTCAGTTCTGTCCAGTTCAACCTTCTCATTTTATGGAGGAGGAAGCTCAGAGAGATCACCTTCTTTGGTCGGAGTTGCATGATACCTGGCTGAATCAAGGCTAGAAGTTGGATCTTCTCACCCCTAGCTCGGTTCATCACCTTGTTATGTCTTGGCAGAATGTTCAACATGTGAAAAATAGGCTCTCTGTGACCCTAGGCAATCTCTCACTGTCATCAACATATTTACAACAATTGTAGAATTCTCTAGTGGAAATATCAAGGTCTTTGAGCATGTTTTAAATCTAAACAGTTTGATTGACACTGAACTTTTCGGGAAAATACCTATTATAAGATCATAGGATTAGATTATATTTGCCTTGGCCCTAAAGGGGACCAGTGGGTAGAAAGGGAAGGAGGTAGACTGGGACTCCACGTAAGGAAGAACAACACAGATTGCATAGTTCTCTGGCACATCACGTAAGTCCTATGTTGAGGATTTATGGAAGGGCAAAGACAAGAATCACACAGAATTAAAGAGGATGGGTTGCAATCTGCACCAGTGGAGGGAGTGCCCACATTCAGGAAGTCAGAAGCATTTAAGGATCAATTTTGTAATTAATTATCAGTCAGTTAATGAGTATTTGTTAAGCATCTATTAGGTATTAGGCACTGTTCTAAGCACTGGAGATACAAAAGTACATTAATCAGTCCCTTTTCTCAAGGTACTTCCATTCTCTGGAGTAGGGATATACATAAACAAATATATATAAAATTAACCCAGTCAGTTGTGGTGGGGAAGTCTCCTTGGGAAAGCAAAAAATGGTTCATGTAGAAGGTAGCACTTGAGCTGCCTTTAGAAGGAAATTAGGGATTCTCAGAGGTAAATATGAGGAGGGAGAGCACTCTAGACATGGGGCACAGCCTGGGCAAAGTCATGGAGGCAGGAGATGGTCACATGTGAGGAAAAGCAAGAAGACTAGTTTCTCTGGACCAAAAAGTATATGAAGGGTAATATATAATAAGGCTAGAAAAGAATATTTGAGCCAAACTGGGAAGAGCCTCAAATGCACAACAGAGGAATTAGCATTTGATCTTAGAGAAAACAGTGCTTCAGTCACTGGGTGGAGGCTGGATTGAAGAGGGGAGAGAATGGAGACAAGGAACTGGACAAGATGGATTCTGAGAGCCCTTGTAGTCTAAATCTATGATCTTCTAAGTCATTTCCTCTCCTCTGGCCTCAGTTTCCTCATCTGTAAAATGGGACTAATAACAGCACCTACTTCCCAGGGTTATCATAAGGCTCCAGAGAGATGATATATGTGAACCATTTGGGAAGCCTTGAAGTTCTACAGAAATGTTAGCTATTGGACTCATTTTCCTGGCTCTGTGTTGATAAGATAGCTTGGTACAGGAGTAATAAGCTTTTGGGTTTGAAGTCAGAGGATGTGGGTTCAAGTCCTGACTATGTCACTTACTATCTGAGAGCTGTAAGACTGCTGCTTAGCATCTGTGCCTTAGTCTCTTTATCTGTGAAATGGGCAACTGGGGAGGGGGGGTAGACTAGGTGACCTCTGAAATGCTTTCTAGCTCTCAATCTATGGTCCATGAATTTCACAGGAGTCATCAAGAACCAGTCTCATCGAAGCACCCCTCCCCACCCATTCCTGCCCATACCCCACCACCTCATCTCCTGTTTACCAAACAGAAGGAGGTGGCAAAGTACATGATCGGTTTTGTGAGGGCTGGCTGCCCTTAGCTGACTCCCAGATGGGTGAAATCACATTCCTCGCTCCTGGAGACTTTGTCACAAGAAGTCAACCTGAGAGAAGCATGGTCTGGTGCCAAAAGATTCGTGCTTCATTGGCATTTTCCCCAGGAAGATCCTAGAAGAGGGAGGGGTCACCCTTCTCCCTCCTTCAGGAAATAGAATATGCTTGTTCTCCCTACTACAACTAGTAGAGTGCTCCTGCTCTGTCCTCTTCCCAGAGGAGAGTGCTCCTTCTCCTTCCTTCCAGAGGCAGAGTGCCCCTGCTCTTCCATTCCAGAAACCCAGAGCTCTATTTTCCCCTTCCCTGGGGCAGAGTGCTCCTCCTTCCTCCTCCCAAAATGCTCTTTCTTTTCCTTTCCAGAGGCAGAGTGCCCCATCTACTTTTTTCCTCCAGAGACAAAGCACTCCCTCACCCCCCTCCTCCCAAAAGTCAAAACCTTTTCTCCCTCCTGAGCAGTGATCCAAACTTGGAAGGTGAAGCCATTGTGCGAGGGGGCCTGGGGCTTGGGAGACAAGTGTTCCCTTCCGCTCTCACTAGTTTAGCTCTCTCTGTGTCTGGCAACCTGAGCAAAGGTCTCCAAGGTGGCATCACTATTACTCATCCCGCTCATGCGTCATGAACTTAGACTTCACGTAAGAGTAGAATAGAGGACAGAGAACTGACCTTGAAATCAGGAAGACCTGGGCATGAGCATTGTGAGGGTAGAAAGGGGACCTCTGCTCTCAGTCAGTGTCTCCAGAAATTACGATCTCTAAGACCAGAATTTACAGATGTCACCCATCTGCATTGACACCTGGAAGGTGTTTCTGTTCCAGAAGTTGCCCCCACCCAAACAGTCTCCAGGCACATAGCAAGGGTTTAATACATCTCTGTCTCTGTGTGTCTCTATCTCTCTGTGTCTCTATCTTTCTGTCTCTGTCTCTCTCTGTCTCTCTCTGTCTCTCTCTGTCTCTCTCTCTCTCTCTCTCTCTCTCTCTCTCTCTCTCTCTCTCTCTCTCTCTCTCTCTCTCTCTCCCTGTCTCTCTCATATCCAAATAAAGACTAATTTGGCTCCCTCTGAGTTTAGATTAGATTTCCGGTTGCCCTTTCTTGGTCTTTATCCTGTGGACACCTGTGTGATACCTGGGTAAAGAGGGGGCTGAGGAGGGCAGAAAGGTGACTGAGGGAGGGACAAGAGGCCCTGAGGGTCCAGATTCAACCCACTCTCAGATACACAAAAAAAGAGAGCAAACTCCCAGATGTCCCTGGTGGGGTCTAGACCCAATTGTGAAGTAGACCAACTCTGTCTTGGGCATCTTCTCTCCTCCCTCTCTCACCCCTCCACCACTGGTCTCCCTCAGACTCCCATGTTCTCATCTCACCTCTCAGCTACCTGAGAATGTCTCTTGAGTGCCCTACTCAAGTCTGCTTTTGCCTTTATGACACCCCTCCCCCACTCCACTCTAGAATTAACCTACTGTATAATGAACCCATTCTGCTGACAAAGCACAGGATTCAGGGTCAGTAATTCTGCGTTTAGCTCCCAACTCTACTGGATCCTACCTCTGTACTTAGGACAATTTACTGAACATCTTTGGGTCTCAGTTTCCTCATGTGAAAATGAGGTTCAGGCTTGGCTAGTCCCCTCTGGCTGTCCATCCTCAGAACCTCAGAGCTGCTGGGCTGGCCCAACTAGAAATAATCACTTCAATTCCTCCCCTGCGAGTACACACTAAAGCATTACTAGGTAGGAAGGGTTAAAGGGTAGCACATTTGCATTTTAACTAAGGGAAATGCCTTCACGACCTCTAATGGAGCCCTTTCAGGCAACAAGAAGCAAACATCCAGAACAGGGAAAGGGAGAGATTTCCCCTGCACCCTTCAAATAACCCCATCTCAGTAATCATCCCTCCTACCCATCAAAGCCACTTGGACACAAAAACATTTTAACAAATGACTGTTTACTGAGCAATTATACACCTGGTACATTAGCCAGATGTGTTAGAGGATTTCCTTAAACTCACTTGCCTTGTTTTCCTTTCTGCAAACTCTAGGAGACATTACTCCATATCCAGATCACCTCCAGAACATCAGCTAAGATTAATGAGCATTTATGAACCCCTTCCTGTATGCAAAATAGAGGCCATCACCCTCGAACCACACAAAATGACAGTTCCTGCTCTGAAGAAGTTTCCATTGTACTAGGAAAATACAGCATTTAATTTAATTCAATAATCACTTATGAAGTAGGACTTGACCATAAACCTTCTGGTCAAAAGAACTATGCTCTTACCACTCTATCTAACTAATTTTATCTACAATTAATCAATCTATTTAAGATGAGAACAGTTGTTTGATAATTACCTAGGAGTTTGGAGTCGTCTTGGCCCTAGAGAAAGAGCGATACCTAGAATCAAGGAACCTACACTTGGCCCCACTTCTGTTACTACTTTTGTGATGTTGAAAACTGAGCCTCAGTTTCCTCACATGCAAAATGAGGATATTGGACTAGGTGACCTCTAAGAGCCCTTCCAACTTTCTTCCTCTGATCCCATGGAATATGTATTTCAGTTGTAAGAAGAAATTGAGGAGACCAAAAAAAGTGCCTGTCTTCAAGGAGCTTACTTTCTGTAGGGGGAGGGGAATAAAATATGTTTGTGGATAAGTAAATACATGGTGATGAGTGGGAGGGTCAGAAAAGACTTTATGGAGGAGATGGAGGGAGCTAGAGCTTTCAAGAGAGAGGTGAGGAGGAAGTGGGGTGGGGGGGGCATGAATAGCGAGACTGCACAAAGGCAGGAGATGAAATGTTAGGTGCATAAAGTGGCCAGGAGGATAGAAAACCAAGTATGTGACAGTGCAGGATAAAAGTCTTGCACACAGAGACTGGATGGAACCAGACTGCAAGGAGAGAAGTTGGTGCTTTAGAGAATGGGAGCAACATTTTAGAATTCAAAGGACACAACTTTTTATGGAGTCCTGCTATGTGACCTAATAGAGTGAGATTACCCCAGGGAGGAAGAATGATCATCTTCCTCATCCATGCTGAACTGTGCAATATCAAACAATGAGGATAAGGGTTGTGTGTAATGCTCCCCACCCTTCCAACTGGAATTGCATAAATGGTCATTGGATAGACTGGAGAATGGATTTTAACAAGATAATCCCTATGTTCCCCTTTATATGAAGGGCCAAAATAGACCAAAACACACAGAGCTCCAGCACACTCCAACCCAGCTCTCTGGCATTCCTGGGCCACCCCCCAACCCCCCTGCACACAACATCACTCCCCCAGCTGTCACCCAGGTGCCCCTTGGAGAAGGAAACTGACAATGGATGATGTGAAATCAAGCCCAGAACTTTGAGTAGGAAAGCAAAAACCTGACTCACTTGAACCAAACTCATCTTTTATTTGAGATGGATAGAGATAGAGAGATAGATGAGATAGATAGATAGATAGATAGATAGATAGATAGATAGATAGATAGATAGATAGATGGACAGATAGACAGATATAGATGATAGGTGGAGAGATAAACAGATGATGAAGATGATATATAGAAAGAGAGATGATGGAGCTAGACAGACAGACAGATGGAATTTATTAATAGAATTTACCATGTGCCAACTATTGTGCTAAGTTCCATAAATACAAATACAAGCAATTCAGTTTCTATTCTTAAGGAGCTTACATGTTAATTAGAAAAAGCACAGAAAGAGGAGCTGAAAGGGGGATAAAGGGAAGGGTCCCTCTTGTCTAGATGCCACTCAACAACTATCTCTACTACCAGCAGACTTATATTCTTAGTTGATGGTAAAATATGTCTTTAAAATGGCCAAGGAGTTAAAATACTAGTTGCCAAATTCTACAAACAAGATGTCTGTATGGAAAGTCTTTAGGGAGGTCGGGAAAGATGATTTTCTGTGAGCTGGAGTTGTCAGAGAAGATAAAGAAGTCAGACTTGAAAGAATGAGAGAGAGGGAGGGTGGCATAGTGCAAAGAGAAGTGGATTTGGAGTTTGATGTGGTGCAGTGGCTACAGTGCTGGGCCTGGAGTCAGGAAGACTTATCTCTGAGTTCAAATCAGTCCTCAGACACATATTAGCTGTGTGTGACCCTGGTCAAAATCACTGGACCTTGCTTACCTCAGTTTCCTCAACTGTAAAATGAGCTGGAGAAGGAAACAGCAAACCACTTCAGTATCTTTGCCAAGAAAGCCCCAAATGGGTCACAGAGAGTGAGACACGACTGAAACAACTGAACAAAAGCCCTTGGTTTGAATTCTAACTCTGCCTTACATAAGCCATATGACCTGGGTCAAGTTATTCAACCTCTAAGGAAGTCCCAGTAGATTTGGGGAAAAGATTAAAAGAGAAAAATCAAACTGAGATATGCTGGATCGGACATGATACCTAGACATCCTTCCAGGTGGAGCTGTTACAGATGAGGTCAACAGGCAGGGCTTGTTGGTAAATGTTTAACAACAGTCTCTCTGTTGGGGTGGGAGAGGCATAGTCATACCACACACATTTAAGTTTCATCTTCATTCCTCACATTTTTGCCATCACTTTTTCAAGTTTAGAAATCAACAGCCCAGTGAAGCAAGACTTGATTTATAGCATTTGCTGATTTCCAAAGCATAAATACTCACATCGAAAATTTTATAATTGACTCTGGCTTTCAGGAGACAGTTCAAGCTGATTCCAAACTCCCCCCATACCTCCCCATGCCTAGAGATCAGAAGCCATGACAGGGATAAAGATAAAAAGGAAGCAGCTTGATAAAGGGCCAAGAGGACTGGGTTTGCAGCCAGACCAATTGGAATCCCAGTCTCCTATTTACTATTCGTGTGACCTTAGACAAGTCACTGTCCTTTTCTGAGTCTCAGTTTCCTCTTCTGTAAAATGGATGTTGGATGTGATGTCATCTAAGGTCTCTTCCACCTCTGAATTGATGGTCCTGTGGATCTCTTGATATTTGAATTACACAATGAGTCTCTTCCTTTGGTTGCTATTGTATTCTTAAAGAGGGGAGAGGTTTAGGAATCTCTACCCAGTGACATCCCAAATTGAGTCCCCAAATACCCTGTGCCTTTAAGCTTATTCCAGTAAGCCTTTCACCCAGAATTCCATTTGTGCTTGAAAACAACAGTCCTTTTCCACACAGTCTAAATACCAACCACCTCTTTCTCATCACTGAAATCCCTTCTCTACTCCCATTTGTTTTCCCACCCACATCCCAAATCCCCAAAGTGTACTTCAGTCATACATCTGTGTTTTCAAAATGTGTCTTCCCCCATCTCCAGTGAAAAAAACACATTACTTAGTGAGGAGGCAGTGTGGTGTAACAGAACCCCGGATGAGGGGTCAAGAGGGGTTCTATGGTCTGCCCCTGGATCTGCTCCTAATTAACTGTGTGACCTTGAGCTAGTCACCATTAACCTCTCCGGGTCTTAACTTCCGTGTTGGTAAAATGAAGGGGTCAGACTAGATGCCCCTTCAGATCCTTTTAGTTACCTACAGGCTCTGGTTTTCTGATTTGTAAGGGAATCCACAGTATTGCTGGCTTTGGTCCTAGGACCCCCGCATAAGAGAGACATGCCCTGGAGCTCCAAATGATCCAACAGGACAAAAGCTCATGTCTTCTCTCTAGGGCTGAGCTGAGGAGCAGCTGGAGCAACAAACCAATTTGCTCCCCATTCATAAGGAAAAAATTTCGATCTTTCCCAATGAGATATCCTGTCTTATTACTGTGGGATGGAAGAAGCCTAGGAACCTGGATGATGAGCGCACAATCAAAAATTATCCCCAAAAGCTCACAGGATTTTGAGCTGGAAGAACCAGTGAAAAGTACAACTTTCTTATTTATTGATGAGGAAACTGAGGCCCAGAGAGTTAAAGTGACTTGTACAGGGTCATATAGTTTGAAGTGTAATTTGAATTGAGTAGCTAAGGTGGAAGTCTTCCTGAGGCCAAATCTCTCATTCAAACTTTTCCCTCTATCCTTAAGCCAAGGGTATTTAACCTGGGCTCCACGAACCCCTAAATGGTCTGCGGATAGATTTCAGGAGGTCCATGAACTTGGTTGGGAAAAAAGATTAGATAGATAGATAGACAGATGGATAGACAGACAGATGGACAGGTGAATGGCTAGATGAGTAGATAGAGAGATAGACACATACATACATACAATATATAGATGAACATATTTTATTTCAATATAATTTGTTTCTTTTGTAACATTATTTATTATATGCATTTAAAAACGTGATCGTAAGATGCCTAAGCTTCACCAGACTACTAAAGGTACAAAAAAGAATCAAGAGCCTACTTACTATTATTGACCTAGAGTCTGAAGCAGTCAGAAACCATCTTATACAACTCTTTCACTTTTATCATTTAGGAAACAGATCCAGGGAGATTAAGTAAATTGAGAAAAGACTGTGTTCTTATTTTTAAAGATTCCCTAGAGATGAAGATTTTTTTGAGTCCCTTCCTTATGTCTAACTGGCCACTGATATAGCCTGAGCTCTTCACTTTGGCCAGTCTTCTGTGGACATGAAGAAAATTGGTCAGTGTTGAAGCAATCTTTTGTCTACCTGAAGTCAATCATTAACTTCCCTGAGCACTCTTATTTCCTTAAATGAATCCTCAGTGTTCTGTAACCTTCCTTCATAAATCCCATTTTCCAGGCTGGTATTCATTCTAGCTTTTTTCTGGATCTTTTCCCTTTTCTTCACACCACTTTTTAAACGAACAGCTGAAATCCACATTCCTCCTTTAGTATCCTCACCAATGCCAAGTATAATGGAAGGTTTGCCTCCTGGTTTCACAATTCGTATTGATGATAATACATCATAATATCTAGCCATAATAGTTCTACCTAATTCTCTCATGTTGCGATTGGGAGAAAGCATGTCCAAGGATGGAACAATGTAAGGAGAATTAGTCTTGGAATTAGGATGAATTAATTAATTAGAACAAGACTTGTTGGTTCAAAACCTGCCTCTTTTGCATACTATCAGTGTGAAGTTGGGCAATTTATTTAATCTCTCTGGGTCTCAGTTTCCCCAACTATAAAAAATGAAAGAGTTGGACAAGATGGTTTCTAATATCGACTCAAATTCTAGGTCGATAATACTAAGTAGGTTTTCTTTTTCCTTCCTCCCATAGGACTTGTGTTATATCAATCTTTCCCCATCCCAGTTCTTTTTGTCCCAAAAACATCAGTTTCTTGAAATGTACAGAGTGACTTTTCCCACACATTTCTTTCCACCTTGATGTGAACTGCAATGTCCTGAGCCATGCTCTCTCCATTTCATTCTGTTAGTAATCGATAATGCCCCTAAGGGCTATCAAACTTGGAATAATCTTTGGAGAATACCATTCCCCACATGCTCCTGGGCTGAGCCTAGAACCCCAGTAATCTCTAGCTCTTCCCCCACCCTAAAAGTAAAATTTAGAGAGGAATTTCTTTAGGAGATTTTTCTTGAGATGGTCAAAGAGAGGGAAATCCTCTATTTCTCAAGTAGCCCATTTCATGGTTCAAACCGTTATAATTGTTTCCTTATAAATCACAGCTTGGGGGTAGAGTAGGTAATAATGCTAGACTTGAAGTCAGAAGACCTGAGTTTAAATTCTCTCTTCAGAAATTTACTGACTGAGTAGCTTAAGCAAGTTAACTTTTTCTAGTCTCTGTTTCCTCAACTGTAAAATGGGTATAATGGTAGCACCTACATCTCAGGACTGGGGTGAGTCTCCAATGAAATAATATTTGTAAAACACTTTGTAAATCTTAAAGTTCTATATAAATACAAATTATTTTCTTTTGATTTTGTATTGACTAGATTTCTCCTGTATGTCTCCTCTTATTCTCAAAGACACTGGCTAGTTGTGCGGCCCTAGGTAAAAAGAAAGAAGTAGGTAGGCAAAGCACTCTATAAAAGTCAACTATACTGCTGTAGAGTAATTGGTGTTAAAGTGTTAATGACTGATACAATCCGGTTCAGCAAGTATTTATTAGAAAACTACTGTGTGCCAGGCACTGTGCTGAGCATTTATGATAGAAAAGTTTCTGTCCTCACGGATCTTATATTCTACTGGGAGTTGGGGGAGGGATGGGACTTTCAATAACTTAACTCATAAGAGTGGTAAGATTTTCAGGCACTAGAGCAATTGAAGAGTTAGTTCAAGGAGCATCTGTGGGCAGCTGTCTATTACATCAATGTGGAGGGCCAGCCTGATGCTACTGTGGCTGTTCACACTGGTCCAAATGAATCTGTTCTTTGAGGTTATGTTTCATGTCGTCTGTTCCCATGATCCTCTGCCACAGTGCTCCATTGAGTACTCAGCCCACAGTGGGTGCTCATTCAGTGCCATGGAGCAAGCAATTGGCTGGCTATTATGACATTCCTGTGGTGAGACTGATAAAGGGCTCCATCCATCGTGGTGGCAACTGGGAGCAAAACGCTCCTGGCAGGATGGGTGTGGCTGCTCCAGCCCAGAGATACCCATAGAGTGAGTCTCCTTTGAGCCTTGGGGACCTACTCAATTAGCTTTCCAATTAGTGAATGACATCATTCTGATCTTTCCCAGAAATAGTCTCCCTGAGAAGACGATCTCCAAAATAACTAACATAGCAAGGCAGCAGAAAGGAAATAACTGAAGAAGGGGTTATTAATAACTAGCTACCTTCTTCTTTAAAGAAGAATGTAAACACAGGTTGGAGAAGGTTATTGAAAAACTGAACATGGGCCACAGTGGCTCCTTCCTATGGTCTGCAACCTGCATTTTCTGTCCCACAGGACATGCTTTGATTTAAAACAGTTAATATCACACACACACACACACACACACACACACACACACACACACACACACACACACACACTTGAGTGGGGCTTAGGAATGAAAGAACCCTTAATTTGCCCCCTTCTTAGTGCTTAAATTTTGGAACATTTGGATTTGTATATTTGCACATTTGTACATTATCCTCCATTTGGCTAATCATAACTTTAGCCAAGACCATTTGGATGATTAAGAGTCTCATGATTCACAAATAATAAATTACTCTTCTTTTAAAAATTGAACAGCTTCCAGGTTACACAGATCCTCCCTTCCTCAGTTCAGGATGCCAGACATCATTTCAATCTTTTCACGACCCTGCCATTTGAGAATTAGGTGAAGGATGATTCTCTTTTATCTTTTTGTGACTTGCTTAGAAAGAGTCTTAGAAAGGAAATTGGGGGTGGAGTGGAGTTTGCATTAGCCTGCATTAAAGAATTCTTTAAAAGAGCCTTGATAGCATCTTCAAGTATTTGAAGGGCTAACAAATGAGAGGGGGTGGACTTTTCTGCTTGATTCCAGTGGGTTGAACAAGGAATCATAAGTAAAAGTTGCAAAGGCAAATTTAGGCTGGATATAAGGAAACAATTGTAATAATTTGAACCATGGAATAGGCAGTTTTGGAAGTAGAGGATCCCCCATCCACCCCCACTATTGGTGATCTCAAAAGCAAAGGTTCTTCGGTATGCTCGAGAGGGTTTTGCTCTAGGTGGTCGCTGGGGTCCTTTCTAATTGTGAGATTCTGACTTCTGGAGAACCAGGATGGTGAAATGAGTGAGGAAGTCACCTGAAATTTCCCCAATTCACCTCCAAACAACTATAATATAGCACCTCAAAATGCATTCTGGACCTACGATGCTGATGTCCAGAAACACAAGGTAACTTGTTTTGTATGAACAATTCAAATCCATGTCCTCTACCTGCACCACAGTGTCTATTTCAACAAAACACCTCAGTATGATAAGTCCTTTTCAGACCTGGCCATTCCTAGGCCAAGTAAAATAAGGGGAAAACCCCTAATGCCAGGTGTTGAGCTCTCATTACTAAAAATTATTCTCGTCTCTATCTGTGAGATGTATCTAAACCTCTGTCCTCTAGGGGCTCTTACTAATCAAATAAATCTAGGCTAGGCACCATGGGGATCACAAACAAAAACATGTGCTATGGCTGCAGCCCTGCTAGTATTTATGATTCCCATGGAGACATTCAATTCAACTGAATTCAATTCAGTTCCATAATCACTTTGGGATTGGTTCCTACGTGCAAGGCCTCAAGCTGCCATGAAGAAAACTATATAGTCCATGGGTCTATTCTAATAAATCAGAATCTGAGAACCACAGAGAAAAGCAATAGGCTAAAACACTTAGCTTGCCACTATCCAAATGTGGCAAATAATTTTGCTTTGGGCAGGCTCCATTCCATTGGAGGTATCAGCATTCAATGCATGCTAATAGAAAGCCATTTCCTTTTAAAGATTTTCACTAAAGATTCTCACTTTTCTAACTGTAATAAGACAAATAAAGAATCAGAGGATCATAAATTTAGAGTTAGGAGGATTTTGGAGACGTGATCCAACCCTTTTACTTTACATATGGGGAAACTGAGGCCCAGAAAACTGAAATGATTTGCCCTGCTAGGATCATAGCATTATAGATTTAGAGCTAGACAGGGCTTTAAAGGTCATCTAGTCCAATTCCTTCATCTTACAGATGAGGAAACTGAGGCCCAGAGAAGGAAAGTGATTTATCCAAGGCAACACAAGTGTTGACAGAGATGAGATTTGAATCTAGGTCCTCTGACTCTAAGACCGATGCACTTTTGTTAAGCAGTGAACTGCTCAGAAATGATGAAAACCCATTTTTGTACTCCTTTCTCGTCACTATCTTGTAAAATCCCAATCTTTCTTCAAGACTCCATTCAGGTGCCCCCTACTCTGGGAAGTCTTCCCTGATCTCTCCAGTGGTTAATGGTTCTTCCTTCCTTGGGTTATTTACCCTTGGTGTAGAAAGTAAGTTTCTTGAGGGAAGACCCAGGGGCCCATAAAGTAGTGGATATTTAATAAATGTTTAATTAATTGAATTAAATTTCTTATTCAGGATTTTTCCTCTCAGTGGGAAGGGGAAGGAATTTTTTAAAGTGCCCACTGTGTGCCAGGCACCATGTTAAATGCTTCACATTGTCATTTGATTGTTATCTCGACACCAACCTGGACAGATTGATTACTTAAGTGTTTTTCCATCTCTTTTATGGCTCAGGATAACAGCTTATAGATACATCAGCTGTATACTTGTCTGATATTCTATCTATACTAGATACTTAAAACTGGAGGAAACATGAACTCAGAGTCACATCTGGGTTTGAGGAAAGAGATCTTGCTAACTTTGTGAAAAGAGCCCATGGGAACCTTTAATTCAATTCAATAAGCAAATTAATTACTGGGTGGCCTAGTAGATGGAAGGCTGGACCAGAAGTCAGGATGACCTGAGTTTGGGTTCTACTTCAAAAGTATATTGCCTGTATGAACTTGGGCAACTCATTTATCTCCTCATACAAGTCTCTAAGACTATAAAAATGCAAGTACTAATTTGATTTGGTAGAGTAAGTTTCTTCACCAGGAATTCTCTATGTTGGTAGATTCATAATTCTGGGGGGAAAGATAGTGAGAGACAGAGACAAAGAGAGAGACAGAGACTGAGATGGAGTTAGAAAGGAGGAAGTTAGCGACAAATCAAGAGGAAAGATAGAAAAAGAGATATAGTCAGACAGGAGAGAGACAGAGATAGACTGAGAGGAGAGAGAGATAGGCAAAGACAGAGGACAGAAAGAGGGAAAAGGAAAGGTGTTGAAGAAGAGGTTTTTACCTAAGCTGTGCTTTGAAGGAATCCAGGGGTTCCAAGAGGTAGAGAGGGCATTCTAGGCACAAAGGACACTTTGTGTGGAGGCACATAGAAGAAAAAATGAAAAACCAGTTGGACTGGAACAAAGAGTGAATGAATGAAGAGGAGTATAATGAAATAAAACAAGAAAGAGAGGTGGAAGAAAGTGCTATAATGTAGAGTATTTTATATGTCAGGTGGAGAATTTGGGTTTTTTTCCCTACTTACAGAAATAGGGAGCCACCGAAGATGTTTGAGTGAGAGTAACATGGTCAGATCTGTGTTTATGGAATATCGTCTTAGCAGTTGTATGGAGGATAGTTTGGAAAAAGGAGAAATTGGGAATAGAAATATGATTCTTCAATTCTCTAAGGGAAAGGTAATAAGACTCTGAAGTGGAGTTAGGGCTAACTAAACAGCCCTGTCTTTTAGCTTTTAACTGCAAGGTTATATGCCATTCCCATCCTTCCTAGGGTTGTAGAAGTAGAAAATAAGCTCCTAGAATCATAAGTGAATATAGATGGGCTTCCTATCCACCCCCACCATTCACCAGTGCCATTGGGGCCCTCTTATAATGTATGGGTTTCCACATCATAGGATACAATTCCCCATAAGTTCACCAAGAAACATAAGTACAAGAACATATGATCCTTAGATCAGGAAGTAATGTGGTACTGACTCTGGAGTCAGAGGAATCGAGTTCCAATCTTGTCTCTGATGTTTATCACTTTGTGACATTAGGCAAATGAGTTCATCTCCCTGTTTCCTCATTTGGAAAATGAGAATGGTGAGCCTCTGAGGTCTGCTTCAGTTCTATCATCCTATGTTAAGATTGCTTAAACTTTCAATTATACTCTTTGCTAAAATTCCCCTTTGCAAAAATAAAGATAGAGTTTATGGTTTGTTTGGAGTTTGTATGGAATTTATGCTCCCCAGCATAACATATAACAATGTAAGCACATGTATCTATTTATATGTGACAGATAATATTCAAGATTTGGGGAATGTCCAGTGTTAGCCAAAAGAGTGTCTAATGTCCAGAGCAAATGTTATAGACCCAGATCTTATGCTTCAATTTCATGACTATCTTTGCCTATTAACTCAGAAAATTGAGGTTTTTCACATGTTAGAGAGTAGGATCTCTTATGTTTTGTTAAACTGGATCCAATTGCCTGAGCTAATGTGGGGTATTAGACAGCTAGGACAGGTAGCATACATGTGGTTGAGATGGAGGACTTTCAGTGTCCCCCTCCCACCATTGTCATGGATTCAGGCAAATTCACAGGTGTGCTACCTGCTTTTTTTTTTTTTTAACGTAAGAGCCATTTTCTCTATCAGGGATCTACGTTAGAACACTATTAAATGACACAAGGCAAGAAAGTTGTAACTTGGAGGTAGAGGAAAAGTCATTGTTTTTCCCAATTTCATTTTCTTTGGTTTTCTCTTATCCTTAGTCAACTCCAGAAAATGACACTTTCTTGGTTGCAGAACCTACATTCTGTGCAATGATCATTTTCAATAGGAACTGCTTCTGTTTGGAATTGAATGTAGTATAAAGGAATACTGTCTGTGAGGCTCTAGATTCCAACCACAAATCTTTGCTATTCACTATCTATGTGACCTTCAGAAAGTGATCTATGTTCTTTGAGTCTCCATTTTCTCATCTATAAAATTATCTATACATCATCTATAAAATGAAGACCAGCTGAAATCTAAGATCCTTTCTGTCTCTAAGCCTTATGTTACTATGAATAAACCTTATGACTGACACTTGTTTATAATCTGCCTTTACTGATCCCACTATCATGCTTTGCTTTGTCACTTACGTTCTTGGGAGTATATATGTGAAAGAAAGACCTTTAATCGAAAATGGATGTTCTGGCTGTGGTCCAAAGTTGGTTGTCCATCAGGATCTGGGAAGATCCAAGATGTACTTGACTGGGCAAGAGGGGATCATTCCAAACTCAGCCTTGATCAATGAGGCAACATGTGTACAATGTGTTCTCTCTAAGGGCAGCGACCAGGTCTTCTATTTCTTTTGGTTCTTGCTCCCTAGAGCACCAAGCAGAGGGTTCTGTACACAGTGTATACTGCTGAAGATATGATGCTGAAGGCCTGACATATGAATGGCCCTCACCTAGTCTTTACGGAAGAAGGCCAGCTAGAGTAGCACTATCCTTTACTTTGGAGTTCTTCACCATCCTTCCAAACTGTTTCTCTTTCATTATCAAGTGACTGATTCCCTACACTCAGAGATGCTTCAAAGGTATTAATATTAACTAATATTTATAGAGCACTTATTATGTGCTAAGCTAGAAAACTCTCTTAAATGTACAAATTACAGAACAGTTGCCAATTTGTGTGAGTAGCTTGAGTTTCCTCACAAAAGAATTCTCTACATTAGTAAAACCTCAGGATTAGAGCCAACCTCATTTTCAATTTTATTTAAAACTAAACTCCATAGAAATGTGTTCAAATGTTATAAACAATCAAGAAATCTCTTGCCAATTTAATGAAATATTTGTGATATTTATTAAATGCCTACAATATTTTGCATACTTACTAGGCACTGGGGATATGAAGGCAACGCCCAAACAGCCCCTGCCCTCGAGGAACTCCCTTCTAGTAGGAGGATTAGACATGCCTACTCACAAGTATGCACAAGATATTTTAAAGGAAGAAAGAACAAGTGATCTTTGATGTCACCTCTCCCTCTCTCCCTTAGCTGCCATATTCAATCAATTTCAGGATTTTGCCATTTCTACTTCCACAGTATCTCTCCTATACAATCCTTTTCCACTCATATAGTGACCCACTTGGTTCAGGCCCTCAATTACAAAAGTCTTCTAATTACTATTTCTGCTTCAAGTCTTTCCCCATTCCAATATGTCCCCTATTCACCTGCCAAAGCAACTTTCCGAGAACTTAAATCTGACTGTCCCCTTCTCCCAATAAACTCCCATGGGTGCCTAGTAAGTACCTCAGTTCCTCTTCTATCTTCTTATTTCTTCTACAATCTTCTTATATATTATGGGAAGCTTCTCAGAGGAGGTGACACTTTAGATGATCCTAGAGATAGAGGCAAGGGTGAAGTGCATGCAATGACTTGTGATGTCAAGGTCACAGAATGATAGTGATTCTTTTGACTAGAGTATTGAAAATAGGAAGGGAAGCAAGGCTGGAAAGGAGGGAGGAAAGGAGGGAGGACTTTTCAATTGCAGTCTCTGAGGTAGCTCTCACATCCAAAGACAACATTCTCAACTTCCTCTGGTTATCTCCTGTGGCCTTATTATAGCTCCTTCCCTCTTGCCAGCTAATCAGCATCCTCTCTGCTTTGGTTTTCTCAAGTGTTCTTGTTTTCACGAAGGTGTCGTCTGCACTACTGTTTCTGAGCTATGTTTAAAACCCTTAACTAAGCTTCAAACCAGGTAGCATAATTTGCATAATACCTCCTGATACTCTGAGAAAGCCTATTGGATGGATCCAAGCCCAGGGCAAAGCTAAACAGGGCCCTGTGGGTGACACCACAAATGAGGAACACAGATGGGAGATGTAGGAAAAGCCAAGAAAGATAGAGAAATGTAGTACATTAACAAGGAAGTATTAAGACATCAATGGGTTGGAAAGACAAGATCTGAGTGATTTGTGGCCTGTCAAGTGTCAGGGGGGACAAAAAGAAAGAAAGAAAAAGATATGGTGAAAGAAGCTCCAGATGTTCTGAAAAATGCTAGGGATTTATGACAGAGCATAGAATAAATGTGGAGAATAGGCTGGTGAGGGCAGAGTTCATTATAACTGCAGAAAAATTTAGGTAATAGAGAAGCAAAGAAACAGTGGCTGTTCACAAGTGACCTTCTAGAAGGTTCTATTTTTCCAGTAGTAATTGAAAAGAAAAAGGAAACCAGAACCTGAATGAAAATGAATGAATCAATGAATGTATGTGTATGAATAAATGAATGAATGAATGAAAACTTATTTATTAAATACTTGAGATGTTTCAGGCTCTATAGTGACTGCTAGAGATATAACTATGAAAGGTTGAGATTATCAGACCACTGGAGATAACTCAGATAACTCCAGAAACATCATAGGATCTTAGAGGCAGAGTTGTCAGGGACATGCTCCCTATTTTTTTTTCCAGAAGAGCAAACAGTCTGCCATAAAGGTTAAATGATTTAACCAAAGTCAGGGAACGGTTTAAATCTGGATTCCCTGACTCTAAAGCCAGTGTTCTTTCCACTTAACCAACCCCATAATCCTTCTATTCTAAAGTCAACATTGAGTTCCACTCACCATCACAACCTGCTTTGGGGAAAAGGATGGTTTGGACTGCTTCATTCATATTCTCTCATCAAACCTCTTTTTGTCTAGAGCCATTTTCCTTCTCTGCTGCCTAGACAGACTTCTTATTATGGAACTTGATGGCAGGACTTCAGTGCCAATGTTAGTCACTGACCTTAATCTTGTGTGTGTGTGTGTGTGTGTGTGTGTGTGTGTGTGTGTGTGTGTCCCTTAGAGAAATGACCTTGGACAAAGTTGAGAATAGAGCACTCAACCAAGAGATTTGTCATTAACAACCCAATAGGCTTGAATATTGTGCCAGAACATGCATTAGAAGGTTAGCCTGAACATGCAAAGAGAGCATTTACTGTGTGGAATGACTGAAGGGAGAATCAATTTATCAAGCAGTTAACTCACCAAGATTTAAGTGCTCGTTATGCACCATGCTAGGTGGTATGATTGCAGAAATGAAACATTCCCTGCCCTCAAAGAGCTTAAATTCTATCAGGGGAGTTAACATGAATACATGTAGTTATGTACAACATGTATACAAGGTGACTGTTGGGAAGAGGCAAAGAATTGTCCCATGTCAAAGCTGTAGATGAGTGGTGAGAACTTAACATGAGAGGCATCTGTGATACCAGAGAGTACTGAATTTGAACCCAGAAGACCTAGATTGAAATCACACATTTACTGCTTTCTTTTTTGTGACTTTGAGTTAATTACTTCACTTTCCTGGGCCTCAGTTTTCTCATCTGTACAAAGACCTTAAACTAGTTTATCTGGGGGGAAGTAAGGTCCTTACAAAGGGAAACAGCATTGATTCTTGAGTAAACAGATCTGAACTCCAATGCTGCCTCTCATGACTACTGCCTGTGTGACCCCAGCAAAATATTTAACATCTCTGGCTCTCAATTTCCTCAGCTATAAAAAAAAAAAGAAAGAAATAAGAGAGAGCGGACTAGAAGGTTTTCCATGACCCTTCCAACTTTAAATCTATGATCCTATGGTCTCTTAAGTGCAGTCTAGCTCAAAAATCTATGATTGCTAGTTCCCTTCAAAACTCAGCTCAAGTACCATTTTCTAGATAAAGTCTTTCCTGATCCCCCCTAAAATAATTAACTGGAAAGATATTTTGTATAATATATAAATAATAGAATATCATAATATAAAATATCATAATATATAATATAGAACATATGTGTATATATATAAAGGTATACATGTATGTATATGTATGTATGTATATATGTATATCAAAGCTCATGGAATCAGAGATTATTTCTTTTTTATCTTTTTATCTTCAGCACTTAGCACAATGTTTGGCATAGAGTAGGTACATAATAAATTATTTATTAGACTGAAAGACACCTTTGAAGTCATTGAGTTCAACCCCTTCTTTTTACAGATGAAGAAACTGAGGTTTAACAAAGTTATGTAATTTATACGGGGTCACATGGCTAGTATCTGAAGTAAGATTTGACAATTAATCATCAATAACAATAATAGCATTTATATGTCACTTTAAAGTTTTCAAAATAGTTTACAAATATTATCTCAACCAAATCTTCCTGACTCCAACCCAAGCACCATCCACTTTATCATATTGCCTCCCCAATGCTTCTTAGCTGGTTGTTTAATTTATGACCTCTCCAGACCTCAGTTTCCTCAGCTGTAAAATGAGAAGGTTGAATTCACTGATCTCCATGGCATCCGTCATCTGTAAGGCCCACGAATGCCTTTTCTTCTGGCCAAAGCCAAGGAATAGCTAGATACATTAGTATTACCCCTACTTATCCCCTCCAAATTCTCCACTTAGAGCCAAGTTAAAGAAATAGCAATAAAAGACAAGTGTGGTGGGCACAGAAACAGTCTGGTCAACAGTTTCTCTAACTCAATATCCCTAAATCACCAGAGGAGCCTTGTCCATGGGTCGCATTAGAGACCATGTGGCAGGCTCCCAAATAGACTGACAGATTCACAAAACTTGGCTGGCTTCTGTGCTGAAGGGAAAGGGGCCTCCAAGGACAGCCTTCTGGAGTTCTCAGAAAGTCAGGAAATTCACAGAAATGATTGACTAGGATAAGGCAAGAAGCTATTGCCTCAGATGGGATTTCAGAGCAGATAGATGTGGTCATTCGTAACACACTGGAGTGTGTGAGAAGGAAAAAAAAGAAGTTGATCCCCAAGCCAACATCACAAGCTAAGCTTTGAAAAAAAAATAGATTTTTTTTTTTGTTACTGAACTTAGCTTTTTTTTTTAGGGAGGGGGAAGGGGGAAGTCATAGACGTTCTGGATAGCTCACAATATTGATTGAAAAGCAGCTGAAGGACATAGGCACACTATTTGTCCCAGATGAAATAAGGATGAAAACTAGATTCAGCTCAGGGAGTAGTTTCAACTGACCACACCTCTCTCTTAAATCCTTATTCAATTCAAAGAATGAGCCCGCTGGAAAAAAACAACTAGCTTAAAAAAAAAAAAAAAAAGGCCCAGCAGTCTGCCAAAGAGATTGGTGACAAACATTGCCAACTAACCCTGGGGTTTCTACTGTGATCCAAAAGTGGATGGAAATTCCAGGTATACTAGTTCAAGGGAAGCTTATCATAGTCTCTCGGTCACCTAAGCAATCCAGCCTTAGGGAAAATGATGAAAAATCTCAACTCCAAAACTCCATAGACCCCATTTTAGAAATTAAAGAAAAATGAAGGGAGACACAGGCTGAAACATCACAGCTTTGTGGTATACCCTCACCCATCAACAGTAAGCATCAAATACTTACTATGTGCCCATAATGCTAAGTATTGGGGATTCATTCTTTCCCTCCGTTCAACAAGCATCCTACTATAATTCAGTCACTTGGTAGGCACGAGAGGTTTTTCTATCCAGTCATTCAGTAGGAATTTGTTAAGAACCTACTATGTGCTAGGCAGTGGTTGACTATAATCACCTACATTCGATGCAAGACAAAACAACAAATCATCTTAGCTTTCAACAAACTTACATTCTCTCCACCTTCAGAACATTTAACTATAAGCTGACAATTGTCTGACTGGTCAACCAGGCATGCACGTTGTTCTTGGTAGAAAAGATATGGGTGGAGAACCTGACATCATAAGCAAGAGACCATTTGATGAAAAGCCATAGTTGGATTCATTGCATTTCAGGAGAAAAATGAAGGAACCTCCCTCATTTGGTCAATTAAACAGTGGATGAAGAATCCATAGATCTGGCCCCATTCTCACCCTGTGATTTTTGAGGCTGTCATAAGGAAATCACTGGACTGAAGTTTGGTCAATGGAGGACTAAAAAAATCAAGCACTTTAATGTATGTATGGGGAAATCCCCAGAAAAGAGAAACTTTTCCATATTTTAGGGATGCTTCTTAAATCTTGAGTGCCATAGTTTAAGGACACTAATTAGCTGAGCTGCTAGCATGGTAAAGGGACTTGAGTTCATGTGATATGAAAAAGAGCTGAAGAAATATAGAAGAGTCAGGGAGGAGTTTAAAGGAGATTCATCAGGAAATATGAAGAGCCAAAAGCACTGAGAATCACAGAAAGGCAAATTTGGGGTCAATAGTAGGGAAAGCATCCTAACAATCTGAGATATGTAAAGGGGGAATGGATTCCCTCAGGAATTTGGGTGTCTCTTCTCAATGGAGGTCTCCAGTCAAAGGCTAGATAGCCTCTTGTTAGCGCTGTTGCCGTGAGGATTCCTTTCCAGATATGAATAGCTGCTAGGGTGGCTTCTAAAATTTTTCGATCCTGTGACCTTTCATGACATTAATTAAGAGAGACATAGAAAGGATTTTTCCACACATTTCCCAACCCTCCATATTGCCTAAAATAGTTGTAGATCATTATCTCAAAACCTTCTAGAGACAAGCTTTCAAAATATATCCTTCCTTCAGTTCCTTTCCTATCACTCCTTAAGGAATTTTTCTTCCTCATCTCATTAAATCACAGTGAGTAGCTAAACTTAACCTTGGATTCTGGGCCTACCTTTCTTCTCTCTCTACTTTGTCCTGTATTCTCTCTTCTGTGCCCCTGATGCAGAACATTTACTGATTGTCAGTAAAGGATTGTAGAGGATTATCTGAATGGCCAACCAGGCATGAGCTTATCCATGGTGAAAGAGATGTAGTTGGGGAGACTGGAAACACAAGCAAGAGATGAGTTGATGAAAGGCCATAGTTGGATTCATGGTGTCCCTGGAGGAAAATGATGGCTCCTGCTCTAACCTTGAGTAGGCTACATCATCATCATTTTTCCCTCCATCATTCATTTTCCACCATAAATAAATTATCAAAGTTGAGAAATGTCTATAGAGTATGGTGTAGAAAGCAGTGGTATAAAACTCAACTGGGAACAGAAGCCACTAGGAATATAAATTTTCTTTCAAGGTACATATTGACTTAGAAAATGACATATTAATGTTATCTATGTTCTGTTGTATTTTTATTTTATTTTGTTAACTATTTCCCGATTATAATTTAATCTAGTGCCTCCACACTCAAGAATGTTGTCACTCTCCACACACACACACACACACACACGCACACACATGCACACGCACACACATACCGACTAGACCACAGTCTAATACCTCTGATGCAGAGGAAAGAGCTTAGAACCTGAAATCACACGTCTGAAGTTATATCCTGGCCCTGTCACTTCCTAATTGCATGACTTTGGACAAATACTTTAGTCTCTCTAGGCCTCAGTTTCCCCAATGTAAAATGAGAAGACTGGAGGTCCTTTCCCCCTCTAAAGCTATGATCTTAGCATCCCTCTCCAATCATTTATCTTGCTCCTATCAACTGTCATCCTGCACAAGTCTCTTTAATTGATCTGGGCTTCAATGTTCTCATCTGCAAAACAGGGGGTTTAGTCAAGGTGACCTTTAAGTCCCTCCTGCCTCTGAATCAATGATCTGTGAAAAAGAGGGACTTCTTGCTTTTTTCAGAAGACTTTCCTCATTGTTGAGTTTCCAGGTTGTTTGGGGTTGTCCCCTTTGCTCCCTAGACATGGGCTATAGTCACCATCCTCATCCCTGGGAATATACTTTTAATTGTAGCATGACTACAGATATATGGAAAAAGAACAGCCAAACCAGAAAACCAAAACACATTAACAAGTGCACAAAATGCAGTATCGACATTATGTAAAACCATAATTATCTCTGATTCCTCCCTTCCCTTTTCTCCCCATGTTCAATCTGTCAATAAATCCAGCTACTTCCTCTGCTCTGGTTGTGCCAAGATCTGCCTTCTCTTCATCTTCCGGGCAATTGAGCTTGTTGGTGTGGGATCTGGATACCTTGCCCACTGGGTTCCCTACTTCCAGACACTTTCCCTCTCCAATGAGAAAAAAAGTCCCTGGCAATCATCATTCCCTCACCTGCCTTCTTGACCATGTCCTACCCCACCCCTGGGAAAGCCTCCAGGTATACAACAGAGTGGAGGATAAGGAGGCTGAGATGGAGAGGGGGCCCCAAGAGGCTGTGCTGGAGCCAAGTCACAAAGAACAGGCAAACGATAGACTTTTGAGAGTAACTGCAAATAAAGAAAATGTGTTTTAATACACACTTGGCGCATTCTTTGCTTTGTGGCACCAGAAGACGGGCGTTCCCTCCTATTCACTACTGCCTTATGTTCAGGCCCTGGTGCTTTTCTTCCCAGATGCAGAAAGGGTAAACTAATAATAAGAAGTGTAATTATAGACGATGATATTGGTGCTGTGACTGTACTCTTGAGTCTGGAGCCAGAATCAGCTTACCAGTTCTCATCACAGTCTCTCTTTTGCCAAAGGTGAGATAAGAGAAATTCAGATACAAGCTTCCTTCTCTCTCTCTCTCTCTCTCTCTCTCTCTCTCTCTCTCTCTCTCTCTCTCAATAATGGGTTAAGGGGAGAAAGTGGTATGGTCAATCTCACTTTAGGACTTCTTTTTCCTATGAAGCACTAGACTAACTAGCTACTAAGATCAATTCCAACTCTTGACATTCAGGTGTTCTATGATTGCAAGAAGAGGGCATTCATTGCAATGATGACCAATCACCTCCTTAGTCGTAAGCTTCAACAGTGGGTATGATTAAGGATATTGGAAGTCATTGACAAACTTTGAACTGTATTCCCAATGCAACAAATATTGCAAGGCAAGAGACATGGATGAAGCACTTCCTACTTATAAAGATATGTAGTGTGAAATGACCTTGGTGTCAGGAAGGCATTGATTCAAATTCCACATCTAGTGCTTACTGACTGGGCAACCTTGGGAAAATCACCTAACCTCCCAGTGCTCCCCAGACAACACTCAAAAATTCCAAGTTAGTATAGTTCTGTGTGTGTGTGTGTGTGTGTGTGTGTGCTATATATAGCATGGTACCTTGTATACAAATCAATCATGTCTACATCTATTACACATGGATATACAAGGTATCATGCTACATCTAGGAGACACAAAGATCAAAAACAAATGATCCAATCCTTTCCCACAAAGGATTTACACTCTAGTAGGGAGAGATGAGGTTTACACAAAAAAAGTATAATTTAAAGTAAGGTATGATAAAGTCAAAGGAGAATCCCAAACAAAGGGCATCGTAGATTTCAAGCTACAAGAGAACTGAGAGGTCATCGAATTCACCCTCTCTACTATCACATTTTATTCATGAGGAAACCGATGACTACAGAGGTTTTAATAACTTGTGCAAGGCCACACAAATACAATTAAGGGAGCAGAATTTGAACTCAGATCTTTGGTCTTTTCACTTAGTTCTTCTGCTTCCCTGTAATGGAAAATTTGAGAAGACCTATGACATTTTCTTCTGGGGAGAGCAGGGGAGGTTTCACAATAGAACTTGTGACAACAGAATTAAAGGAAGAAGATTTTGAAGCATTCAAAAGGGGAAGAGAAAAGAAACCACATTGGGTGGGAGGAAAAAACAAGAGAAGAAAGAATAAAGATGATAAGATTTAGAGACAGATGGTACTGTAGCGGTCATCTGAGCCAACTTCCTCATTTTGTGGAAGAGGAAACTGAGGCTCAGAGAAAAGTGATTTGCCCAAGGTCACAAACTGGTGAAGTCAAAATTCCAATGCTCTTCCTTTAGTTCCAAAATGAGATATCTTTCCTCCACACCAAAATTGTCTCCAAGGTATATTTGTGGAGAGTAGGTGATTAAGAGATGTCTCAGGTGTAGTACCATTCAAAATAGGGTCTATTGACCTTGTACCAAAAGAGGGAAGTGAGATCTAATGTCTCAAGGACTATAAAATGAATCATTTTAACCAGTATGTAATTTTAGAGAAAGCAAAAGTAAAAAGAAACAGAGATAATCTAATCAATCAATGAACATTTATTAAATGCCCACTATATGCCAACCATTGGGCTAAGCACTGGGATACAGAAAGAGACAAGAGTCAGTCCTTACTCTCGATGGGCTTATATTACATCTAATGGAGGAGACAACATGCTAACAAATATCCAAAAAGCAAGTTATATAAAGGACAGAAAAATAGTTAGCCAAGGGAAGTCATTAGAATTAATTGAGTTCAGTTGGGAGGGATGAAGAACACCTGTGATTTAACTAGAATTGGAACTCTCTGGGTGGAAACTCCCTTCACTAATGATCTCAGCAATATGTCTATAATTTACCAAGGTCACCTTTGTCCTACTCAGTATAGACCTAGTCATTTGCATATTGTTTCCTCCATTAAAATGTAAATTCCTTGAAGGCAAGGTCTGTTTTGCTTTTTCTCTGAATCTCTAGCATTGAACGCAGGTGTCTAGCACAAAGTAAACACTTTATAAATGCTGTGATCACCTATGTAATATGTGTTAGAATTTGAACTCAGGTCTTCCTTATTCTGGGTCTGGTCATGCCACGTCGCCACTGATTCAAATTTAGTCTGGCATAATTAGCGAATTAGTGTCATCCAATGTACATCCATAACAACCATACTGTGTTCTCTGTTTAACCAAAAAAACCTTCACAGTATATTCTAGAGAGTAGAGAGGGGTTTATTTGTATTTTTTAGTAGCTACCTTATATTCCATGCTCTACCTGGAGAATTAAAATGTAACAATGATCTCTTGGCATCTAATTATCTTATCTCAGACCTTGATAAACCAAGCCATCCTCTCAGAACTGAATTTCTGTCCAGCAAAGCATTTCTGTTGCCAAAGTATAATTTTGTTGGCAGTATCTATCTCTTTCAAGCCCTGGAATCTGACCTAGGCTTGTAAATTGTGCTGTCCTGGCAAGGTTCTCGCCCTCCAGGGCATTGTGTTGGTCTAAAGCAATACATCACGTTACCTCCCACTCTTTTTTGTTAGCCTATTTCTCCAAAGGATCCTAAAATGATCATTTCCGCTCCAGAAGCCCCAGTTAATCCAGCCCAAGGCCTTGCTCTCTGCACCATTGCCACAGGCTTTGGAAACATAGGCAGGAGGAGTCTTCCACCACACTTGACTGAGGCAGGCCCTCCCAAGAGAAGGGAGGTGTTAAGTCAATGGCAACCCAGTGAGGATCAATTCGGGCAGAGTCATGCTGTGACAAGATGCCTAGTACATAATCGAGGCTGAGTGAACGTTTGCTGATTTAAATTGAGTCTGTCCAGCCTTGACATTCTGTGAGGGTCTCAGCAATTTGGTTGCAGAGTCCCTTCATCTCTAAGAGAATAGGGCAGGGTTTAGGGAGTCCCCCAATTTCTGATGGAAGAATACTTTGTCCCATAATAAAGACATACCCAAGAGATCAAGAAAGGGTTTAGGGAGTGGTCCCTCAACCTGATTTCAGAATTCCTTGAACTCTAACAAAGACATACCCAAGGGGAAAGGGAAGGTTTGGGGAGTGTGCCCAAGACCTCAGGCAGCTTACGGCATGGCTTGCCAAGGGATATATATAAGACAGAGGAAGACAAACATATATGTACAGAGAAAGCCACACAGGAACACCAGTGGATGCTACTGTTTCACTGCAAAAGGTCTTGCCTTGTTTTTCCTCATCTGTGGAAAACCAGTGGTGGAAGCAGAATGAACCTAAACACCAACTCAGAGGTACATGCCCCCCAGGGGCTACTGTCCCCAGCTCCCTTGTGCCAGCCCCACAGCTAGTCATCATTCCCTTATATGGATCCTGTGTGCCCTGTATGAGACAGGGGGCTTTAATCAGTGGCACAAGACAGAACTGGATGATGCCATACAAGGATTGCATGAAAGAAATAAGTAGTGTTGAGCCTGGCAAGGAGATTTAGAGGAGATGGTGTTCATTATTTTTTGAGTCTCTGAAGGGCTATTTAATGGAAGAGAGAGTAAATTTGTTCTGGTTGGCTGTAGGGAGTAAGAACTGGAAGGAATAGGTGGAAGATGTGAGGAAACAGGGTCCACGAAAGGGAAAACTGTCTTAACAATTTGAGCCATCCAAAAATGGAATAGGTTATTTCAGAATGTGGTGTGTTCTCCTTCATTGAAAGCTTTTGGCAGAGTCTATGGAAGTGCTACTGGCAATATTTTAGAAAGGATTCTTAGTCAGGTAGGGATTAGACCCTCTGAGGTCCCTTCCAACTCCGTGATTCTCTGATCCAGTCGTTTAAAATTCTACAAGACAGAAATTCTGCTTTGACCTGATTGGGAAACAGGAGTAGCTGCTCTGTGGATCTGAAGGTTCAGCAGCTGGGTGAGAGAGTGTTGTGTCCGAGGGGGAAAAATATATCCTCATCCAATTAAGAGATACCGCTGCCTTGGTAAATATTCTCTCCAATTAAAAATTAACATGGGCCAAGGGTTAAATCAATATCTAAAGTTGATAGATTTTCAGGAACCAAATCACAATGCCCTTAAACTGAGTTCAGGACTCTCAGTTCTTAGAAAACAGTGAGGTCTTTCACTTTTCAGTTTAGAAGATGGGAGGGTGGGGCTAATGGGAGACAGACACAGAAATAGAGAGAAGAGAGAACGAGCAAGGAATGGAGGAAAGGTGGTGAGGTGGTAAGGATGGAAAGAGAGAGAGAGGGAGAGACAGGAGGGAGAAAAGGGAGGAGAGATAGAGACAGAAGGAAGGGAGACAGAGATCAAGGAGAGAGATCAGAGTTGATCATTTTAACTCAAAGAATAGGGCCATTGAATCCTATTAAAATCACCTTTTTTCAGTCCTAGAGGTTTTATTTTTTACATCACCTAAAATTCTCCTTGCATCACTTCCTTTCTCCTCTCCCAGCTCAGAGAGCTATCTCTTATTAAAGTTCATCTCACTAGATGTGACCATTCAAGCCTGTTGAGATATTTTTGGATTCTTACTCTGGCATCCAATGCACTTGTTATTTTCCCCAGCATTGCTCTATCTACAAATTGAATCTACGCCTCCATCCAAGACACTGATGAAAAGGTTGAACGGCATAAGGCCAGGAACGAAGCCTTGGGCTACACAAGGAGAGTATCATTGATCACCTCCATTGATACTGGTCATTAAGAATTTCTTGGCAATTTCTCCCCAAAGTCTAGTGTACAGATCTGACTTTTTTGTCTTGTTTTCTAAGATGTTTAGTTTAAAGCATGGAGGTTCAGACAGAATTTATCTCCATTTGGAAACTATTAATGGGCATGGATTTTTAAAATTATCATTTAGAAGTTTATATATTTAAGCCAATTCTTCATCTTTCCAAAACTCCAGTTGTTAAAGGTGTATTATCACTATAACAGGTCATATTTACAAAACACTTTCTTAGAACAATGCTTAAAAGTCAGTATCATATGTTTGATGCATCCTTTTATATAGACAAAGTGAAAATTCAAGGAGATAGGTGACTAACCCCCAGTCTGACAGGCAGTAAGTGGCAGAGACAATGCTTGGTCCCATGGCATCTTATTCCAAATCCATTGCTCTACAAGTCTGAATCCATGCCATGGGATCATAGGATCATAAGTCTGGAGTTGGAAGGGAATTTAGAGGTGGTCTAGTCCAATATTCTCTTTTATAGATGAGGAAACTCATCAGAGGATACATGACTTGCCAAAGACTTACTTTCCATTGCTGAGATTTTTTTTTAAAGAAAGGCCATCCTGTTGAGTAGAGGGAATTTCAAAGGAATTTTTAACTCAAGGCCCAATGTCCCAACTATACTTGCATCAACATGGCTGAAATCTAAATCTATCCATAGCTTACAAAGCATCTTAGTAAAGATGTCCTTGGTCAACCAAGACTGCTTTGTTAGATCTCACAGGTGAGATCTTCATATCCCTCCTTGCTCCAGGGCAGAGAAGAATGCTGATGATGGACCTGGACAGAATGAGGAAAGTCAGCTAATTATTGTGGGTTTGATGATGCCACAATTCTGCCTCCCATCCTTGTAACTAGTGAGTTAGCTCTGAAGAGTATTGAATTACTTCACTGGCCATGAATTATTTAAAGGGAAGTGATATAATTATAGAAGCCAGCTGTTTAACCATTGGAATTCTGTACATTGGCCAACACTCATGAAAAGGGCTGTGCTCTATGACTAAACATTATGTCTACTCATGGGGTGTTCATGAATTAAAGTGGTGGTCAGGTATCCTACTAAATAATCCTTGGCTTATATGTTAGAAGATCCCTACAGGGAAGGAAGGAAGGAAGGAAGGAAGGAAGGAAGGAAGGAAGGAAGGAAGGAAGGAAGGAAGGAAGGAAGGAAGGAAGGAAGGAAGGAAGGAAGGAAGGAAGGAAGGAAGGAAGGAAGGAAGGAAGGAAAAGAAGGAATCCTAAGGACATCAATAAACACCAGTAAGAGGGATTCTATGACTAGTTAATGTGCTTATCTCCACAAGTGTGAGTAATAACAGGGACTTTGTCCATAGGATCCTAGATTTAAACTGGAAGGGATCCTTGAGATCATCCAGCCCAACCTCCTCATATTTTATATGAGGAAAATAAGGCTCAGAAAAGGATAATAGAATCAAAGAATTAGAGATCTCAGAGATTAGAGTTTATCTCCACCCATTTTACAGATAAGCAAACTGAGGCCCAGAGAAGCTAAGTGTTTTGCTCAACTCACAAACAGAGCTGAACTTTGAACTGAGATGCCTAAATTTCAAATCTATACACCCGAACAACACTGTGTCTCATCCTAACATGGCAAGAGAATGGAACTTTTGGATTGATGTCGCCATGACTGAAGAGGGCAATCACAGGCATTCTCCATCCAATGCACTGCCCCCAAGCAGAGATAATCAGCATTTAAGACCAAACTAGTAAAGGATGATGCGCTTCCATTATGAAGGGATGTTTGGCTCTTTGGTTCTTGTTTCCATAGAGTATGTCTTAATACTCACAGGGTCACACGAGGAACTCTCCAAATGCTCAGACTCCTCAAGCCAACATTTTGAGTTTTCTATAATGTGTCTCATACAAAATCTTCCCACCTCTGAGACTTGTACCAGCTCTCTGTTGGGTCTTGAATGAGCTCTCTTCTTCATCTCTCCCTCCCCTTTGAAGAATCCCAAGCTTCCCTCAAATCACAACTCTAGTAGCATGAACACCAGGCCTTTGTAGACTCACCCCAGTGGCCAGAGATCTCTCTCCCTGAAAATGAATTTGTATTGTTATTTCTAGACTTCTTATTTTCTTATCAGTGTGCATGCTGTTTTCCCTCCAGGAAAATATAAGTTTCTTAAAAACAGCAGTTCTTTCATTATTTTTGTCCTTGTATCTCTACCAGTTAACAGAGAGACAGCATTGCACAGTGGTTAGAGAGTTGGTCTGGGATCCATAAAGTCCTAGGTATAAGGTATGCCTTGATGAAATGCAGGCTGTGTGACTCTGGCAAGTCATATAACTTTTCAGTACCATGGGCTCCTTTTGTGACTCTAAAGTGCTAAGAAGGTGCTGATCTGGCTTGGTCACAGGAACATGATCATCTGATGTTTCCTAGAGCTACAATTCTCAAAATGTTTATCTTAGGATCCCATTATATGGTTAAAAATTATTGAGGATCCTCCAAAGAGAATTTCTTTATATGAGTTGTCTCCATCAAAACTTAATTTATTAGACATTGAAATGTCTTGGTATTATTATGAAAATAAGTTTTGATCCTGTGGACCCCCTGAAAGTGACATCCAGGGGCCCCAGGACCATAGCTCTGCATTATTACAATTATGCCTTTAATCAATTCCTTCTTGAACACAGAACATAGTGCCTTACAGGTTGTTCCATCATTTCAGTCATGTCTGGCTATTCTTGACCCTGTGGACCTCTGTCCATGAGCTTTTCTTGGCAGAGATACAGGAGTATCTTGCCATTTCCTTCTCCAGGGGCAAAAAGAGATTATGTGACTTGCCCAAAGTCACACAGCTAAGAAGTTTCTGAGACTGGATTTGACCTCAGATCTTTGTGACTCCAAACACAATGCTCTAGCCACTGCACCACTTAGCTGCCCCACGTTACACCTAATAGAAGCTTACTAACTCTATCATGAATGGAGTTATATCCCCATTACCCTGAACTGTGCTTTGCCCATGATAGGTACTCAAATGTTTGTCAAATTGAATGTTGTTAAAAGGAACTTGGAGATCCTCTACCTCAACTCCCTTATTTTACCGATGAGAAAGCAAAGGGCAAGGGGGCAAGAGGAGGGAGTAACTTAGCTACTCTGAGACCAAGTGTACATAAATTTCAACTACTATATAATACTTCACCCCTTTTGGGGTTTCTATTCATTAACTTGTCTGTCCAGTGCTCTACAAGATAATATGAAAGCAGTAAAGGAAGGTGAACTTCTGCAAGGACACCTTTCCCATTTTGTATCTGCAATGTTATTCTGTTTCCTTGACAAACACATCTCAGGGTCTCCTAGACTAAGTATTTTGTTTGTAGTTTGTCAGTAATGTCAATGAAAACGATTCCAAAAGGCCGCCAATTACTAACCATGGTCTCAAAGAACACATGATGAACCATTACCTTCCTTCCATTGGAAAGGAGGTGAGGGACTCTAGGGGTGGAGTACAGCACACACCATCTGATGTGATTACTTGTGTTGGTTGGTTTTGTATGACTATTTTTGACCATGGTAGTGTGGAGGAAATGTATTCAGAAATGTCGATAACATAAGACTAAACAGCACTCATAAAAGTCTGAAAATAAGAGTACAAGGCCCTCTCTGTTGGCTGTACCCTCAGACCACATACACTTAAACATGAAGCCAATGATCAAAAGTAACTTAAGCCTGTTTTTGTTATGATCCTTCACTAAAAACTAGTGGAGTTTTTTTTTTCCTTTTGTCCTAAAAATTATGGCTAGTAGTGAAATAATAGAGAAGAGAGAGTAAAAAAGGGGCAGAGAAATTTCAAAAGTTTTAAAATAATCTATTCAATTACCTTGACAAATGAAGAAAATGGAGAGAAGGGGAGGGCTTGCTGTATGGCCCCAAAGTTAAGGACATATTAGATAAAATGTGACACTGCAGAAAATAGGAATGGGGAACACCCAATCATCACTACTGAACTTGGTGTTACTGGTGCTTGCTGACTGGTGAGAGATGTATTCTGAGCTTGATGGGATGTGCAGTTTTCTTTGCTTCCTTTGATTTTAGCCTAAAGATAGAAGCATTTAGGAGTGAGATTGGAGGGCAGCTTCTGATGAGTTTGAACCAATTATTTGCCATTCTGCGTATGCATGAACAAAGTCTAGAAGGGAGCTTTGGTTTGGTCAGCATGGGGAAATTTTGACTGGGAACTCTTGCCGTCACAGGAGATTTTCACATGTCTCATGCTTCCCAGAATTGTTGATTTAGAGCTAGAAGAAACCTCATGGGTCATCTGGTCCAACTTCCTCATCTGACAATAGGAAATGGAAGCCTACATAGGTTAAGTGACTTGCCCAAAGTTACACAAATAAGGAGCTGATCAGGAATTTGAATCAAGGTCTTCTTGATGACAAGACAAACACTCTATCCATTATACCATGCTCCCTTTCTGCCAGTATGTCTATAGACTAAAACTAAAATGCTGTAAACACCAATACCTGTAAGCTAAGAAGCCAAAATGGAATTAATTTCATGTTTTACACAGACAATCAAAGAAGCAATGAAATTGAAATTCATTAACATTTAAGTTTTAACTTTTTTGGATACATTGGTATGGTTAGTTTTCTGGGGGAAATTATCAATACACAGAAAGAAAAGTGTTTATCTGGAGTGGACAGGAGAAGACAAAGGAGGAGAGAAAAGAAAAGGAGAGGAGAAGAAGAGAGGCAAAGAGGAGAATCATTTGAGAACATCTCATTTTCTGCACAATTGTAGCACATTATTTTCAAAACATGCATTATGATATTTGCTAAACCACTACCCCCAGGAAGGGGGCAGAAACCAGAAGTACTGTAAATTAAGAGACAATCAACATGGCACCAGGGAAAGAATCCACTCCAGGAAAGAAGGTATGGTCCAGATCATGATCTGAGGAAGTAATATTGTGCCAGGTCTCCTCAAAATTCATGGGGCAGCTAAATCCAAGGCACTAAAATGAGCCCAGGAATATAGAGTCTCTACCAGGAGGTCAAAGCTAAGAAGAGTCAGCCTTATAGTCAGAAAGATCATACTCCAGAGGGAAGACCACCTGTATGTATACACAGTATCTCCTTGCCTCATTAGATTATAAGCTCTTTGAGGACAAGATCGGGTTTTGCTTTTCCTTTGTAGTCTCAGCACTTAACACAGAGTCTGGCACATTAATTAGTATGTATTTCATTAATGCTTTTTGACTGAAGGAAGGAATGAAAGAACAAATCAATAGACATGACTGTGATCAATTTCCCCCAAAGAATCCTTCCCTTAAGCCCCTATTGAGGACTCCCTAACTGCTGACAAGGAAAAACCCCATCCCATTGCCTGTGGGCACGGATTCCACAGAATTGTCTCATAAAATTTCTCTACCCAAGTCAGAGTTCTTCAGTGGTGCCATATGGAGGAGCCATGCCCTCCCCTCTCAGTCTTATTGATGTTACTTTAGTTACTAACAAGAGCGATGATGGGAAGTAGATCCAAGGAAGAGAGACCTACTGCCCTTTTATGCCATGGCTGTGTATATATTCAATCAACTCAGACTGACTAACACTGCACTCCTAAGAAGGATCTCAGTCTCAGAATTAGAGGTAGAAGAGACCTCAGGGGCCATATAGAGCAACCCCTTCATTTTACAAATAAGGAAAATGAGGTCTAGGAAAGCAAACCATGATTCTCCAGGTAGCGCATTGCATAGATGGAACCGAAACCTAAATCCTGTCATTCTAAATACAGTTCTTTTCATCTTCACCATCATTAGGATAGATATTCAGAATTGGAGGGTATCTCCATGAGCAACTAGTCCACTCTCTAGATGAAAACAAATCCCTTCTATCATCTATTGATCAATCCGCAAGGTTTGATGAAGTACCTCCTTGATGCCAAGTAATACCCTAGATACTGAGAATAGACCAAGACAAAATGAAAAAGTTCCTTCCCTCAAGTACCTTACATTCTTTCGGGGCACTATAAAATGTACAGATAGGGGTTTTATGGGACAACTCTTTAGGATTTCAATAGCCTTGGAAAGCTTTTAAACTTTAATAGCTTATAAAGACCTTTGAGACAACATGCATAAGTGTGTGTGTGTGTGTGTGTGTTTGTTTGTCCTTCATTGCCAAAGATGATCATACCATCAGAGAAATGATGACATGACTTCACTTGACTTTGTTTTGAGTGAGGGAGGGCTGTGCAGGTCACCAGCCTCACTTCTCCTCCAGAGCCATTTATCAGGATGACTGGAAATGACCCAGGATGAGGCAATTAGGGTTAAGTGACTTGCCCAAGGTCACATAGCTAGTGAGTGTCAAGTGTCTGAGGTGAGATTTGAACTCAGGTCCTCCTGTCTCCTACACTGGTACTCTATCCACTGCATCACCTAGCTGCCCACACATATAAATATACACAGAATAAAATCCAGGTAATTTGCAGGGGTCTACAAAGAAGGGAAGCACCAGCAATTGGGGAATCAGGAAAGGCTTATTTTTTCAATGAAGAAGCATTTAGTAAGCAGTTACCATGTGCTAAGCACTAGGGATACAAAGAAAATGAGAAAACAGTCCCTGCCTTTAAGAAGTCTACAGTCTAATGAGGGAGACAACACAAACCTAAATGAGTATGCACAAGATATGTTCAGAGTAGATGGAGGACAGCCTGAGATGGGAGGGCACTAGCATCTAGAGGAACAAGCATGCTGGGAAGGGTTCTGTGTAGAATGCAAGGGTAGAGCTAGCTGAATTATGAAAGGAACAAAAGAATCAAAGAAGCACAGATGAGGAGGGAGTGAATTTCAGGCATCAGAGACAGCCAGTACAAAGCAACAGAGATGATAGATGAAGCGTTGTGTGAGGGTCAGCAAGGTCAGTCTAGCAGGACCACAGAATGTGGGGAGGGGAAATTCTATGTATCAAGTTTCATCATGCACCCTAGCTCCAAGAGATCCAATCCAAAGGAAGCTCCTCCCTCCCAAAGAAGCTCATGTCCCCTTTGGACAGCTCCAGTCACCAGGTACATATTTCTTTCCCTTGATGGCAGTGGTCTAAGGAAGCTGGGTAATTTGGCTAAGTAAGGAGCCTCTGATTTCATTGAAAGACAACTCCTAGGAGAAGAAGCTACCTCTCCTGATGCAATCTGGCACCCTCTCAGTAACTGAGGGTAAGTAACTTGCCAGGCAGAGGTCAGTATGGGCCAGAGGTGGGACTTGAACTTAGTTCTTCCTGGCTCTAAGGTCATCTCTCTATCCACCGTGACATATTTATTGCCTCTTGTGTCTAGGCAGCAAACTGATGCAATGGATAAAGCACTGGGCCAGAAGTCAAGAAGACGAGTTCAAATCTAGTCTCAGACGCTTATTAGCTGAGAGCAAGTCCCTTCACCTCTACTTGCCTCAGTTTCCTCATCTGTAAAATGGGGATTTTAATAGCCCCTACTGCCCAGGGTTGTTGTGAAGATCAAATGAGATACTAATTGTAAAGAGCTTACTTATCACAGTATCTGGAACACAAAGTGCTATACAGATGTTAACTTGCTATCATGGCTAAGTATAGAAATGAGAAATGCTCCAATGGTTGGTTTTAAGTGATAACACTGGAGAAAATGCCCTACAAAGGTACTCTTGTCAATGTTATGCCTAATAATAGAGATAACATCAATGTTACCAGCATGAAGGATAGAAAGGGGTCTTTTAAAACCAGATACAACCAGGATCGTCTCTTCTGAAAATCAGTCATTAACTGCAGAGGCTTAGATTGAAGTGACATTTGAGAAACCAGTTTCTTTTAAGGCAGAAGCTTCAGTATTTTGTTCCTCAGCCTTTGCATTGGGTTTCCTGTTTTAGCCTACAGTAACAAGTCTCCTTGTGTAAGCCCTGGAGGGGTGAAAAGAGATGATGCTGGAAACCCAAATGTGGAATGCAGACCTTCCATCTAAATGACTCCCTACCAACCACTGAGAAGAAGTTTATAGTGAGTCTTCAATGCGAACAGTACAAATTAGAGCTGGAGTCAAAACCAGTGGAGTCTCCAAACTCATTAAATTAGAAGAAATTCAAAGTCATCATACACATCCCCTACCAACCTACAGATCATGGACACGTATGTCCAAGGGACCAAGCTTTATGTTGTCCCATCACCAAATCTTACTGGGGCTGTGTGACTGTGGGAGTCACAACTTTCTTGAGTTTCTGTGTCCTCAGTTATAAAAGATTGATAATACCATTAGGAAGAGATAATGACCACAGATGAGAGTTGGCAATTTCCCCTACTGGAAGTTCAGACATATATGCCAGGTCTGAAAAAAAAAAAAAGTACCAAGCCAGTGGCATATGGACTCCATGTCACTACCCGTGCCCCATGCTGCCACATGTGTGTGGCTGTGTGACCTTAGGCAAGTCACTGCCATTCTTTGGGCCTTGATTTCCCCAGATGAAAGATGAAGGGAGTGGGTTAGATGGGTGTTAATTAATATCACTTTTAGGACTAAGTCTATGATCCTGAAGAAAATGCTTCCATAGCAGTGGCCACGCCAGAAAGCTTCCGGGTCCCACCCTATATTGCCAGGTCTCTCTTAATCAAACAAACTCCTTGTCACATCTTGTAAAGAGTGTTTATTTCCCTAGCCCTCCAGTCCCCAGCAACTATTGCCCTTTTTGCATTCTAGGGCAGTGGGAGAGAAAAACTTCCTGTATTCTCCTCCACATTTTCATCTTTTCTGAAAGGAAACCAGAGTTTAGCATCTATTCTTGGTGGCCTTGCTCCTTTGGCCTCCTCAAATGTCCAGTAAGTTAGCAAAGAAAAAAAGCCTATGGATGTCCTCTGTGAATTACTGAGGACCATGTGAGCTTGTTTTCCTCTCTCCACCAATTTACAGTCTCTGGAAAAGATTATAAAACAAAACAAAACAAAAACATTGTTTACAGAGCTCAGGGGGCCAGTTGATTCTCAGCTGAGGGTAAAGTCGCCTGCTAAAGCAATGAGACAGAGGGGATCTAACACCAGCAAAGAAAACCACGGAGACAGAAAGGAGAGCCAGCTGCCGTGCCTCTCCCCGACATCAGAGTGGGAGCCACCTCCCAGATTTGCTCTCAGAAAGAAAGCAGTATCACTGTGCCAGGGATGCCACAAACACAGTCATGCTGTTACAATTGCTCAACTGTCCTGAGCCCCACAGTCAACCTGTCTTGTCCACCATCTTAACTATGGAAAATATTTTGGTTCTGGAGTTGTTGGAGACAACCAGTCATCTAGGCAAAGGGGCAGGTGGTGATGGGAACTGAGAGAAAGGGACAAACTGGGTGTAAATATGGGGGAAGGCTTAACTAGTCTCAACTGCCTTAGGGTGGGGGAAACTATCACCAAATTCAAGACAGCAGGGAGTAATAAATAGGGGATCACAGCTCTGGAATTGGATAGGTTGGACTAGATGAACTCTAAAAGTTAGAAAAGACTAAAGCCTAGAGAATTTAAGTAACTTCTCCAAGTTGATACCAGTAGCAAGTGCCCATGGTGGGATTTGAAAGCAGGTCCTTTGATTAGAAAGCTAGTATTCTTTCTAGTATAATGTATAGAAGGAAGCCCTGTTTATGATCCTGCCTCTGACACTTAATAGCTATATGACTGTAAGCAAGTCGCTGAATTTCTCAACAAATCTCTAAAACAGAGAAGTTGACAATCTGTATCAGTGAAGAGAGTTTCCACCCTGGGAGTTACTACATCTACAAAATCATAGATCATCACTTTTTTTTAAAGGATCTCATGACTTCCTAATGAGGATGATGCATAATGGATTTTGGACAGCTCCACCTCGACACCCAGCCAATGAATGAATTAATGAATTAACACATAAATAGACCAAAATTCTCATTTCCTAATTTAAATGCAGAATAACTGCTCTTTTGAGATAAACTAAATATGTAACAATAGAAATTAGGAATTTAGGCAGAAAATGCTGTAGTGACTTTCATTCCTCCCTCAAACACTTACTAGCGGTATGACTCTTGGCAAGTCATTTCACCCCTTCAGCCTCGGTTTTCCCATCTGTAAAATGGGGATAACAAGAGCACTGATCTGGCAGGGCTGTTGTGAGAGTAAAATGAGATACTGCAGGTAAGGTGCTTTGTAAACTTTCAGATGCTATAGAAATGTTCATTGTTATAATTTTTTTAATGTAAGCAGAAATGGGTTCTATTCTAAGGCTACACCATTCTCTTCTTTGTCTTATCCAGGCAAGCCTACTGGGTATGGCTCTAGCAGTCGGCGTTTACACCACACAGGGATCGTGGATGAATGCTGTTTCCGGAGCTGTGATCTGAGGCGGCTAGAGATGTACTGTGCGCCAATTAAGCCAGCCAAGTCAGCTCGCTCGGTGCGTGCCCAACGCCACACCGATATGCCCAAAGCCCAAAAGGTAGGTTAGGATGAGAGGAACATGGCAGCCTTTACAGGCTCACTTCAGTCAAGGGTACCATGTCATACCTAGCAGAATATTTCAGAAATATCCCCCTCGCCCCACCTCATCAGAAGCCCTTAATTCCTCAACTGATTGTCAGTCCTGTTAGCTTTAGGCTTGATTCTCTACCTTGTCCCCCTAATCAATCAATCGGCAAGAATTTTTAAAGCATCTACTAGGTGCCAGACATGTCTTCTTAATCATGTACTTTTTGCAATCATTGTAATCATTTATTAGTAATTCTAAAGTATGGTAAACTGAGCATTTTATCTCCCCTAGGAAAATAACAAGCATTCATTAGTAATGTTAACTAAATCATTTCAATGATTAATTAGACAAAATATCTTATTTCTTCTAAGAAAATAATTATTATTAATTAATAATATTATTTATTAACTGCGTGCCAGGTACCTTTGAATCATGTATCTTTTTTAAAAGTATTACAATCATTAGTTAAGCATTATTAAATATGGAAAATGGTTAAATAAGTGTTTTATCCCCAAGAAAATTATTATTCACTAATTGCTGTGTGCTAGATACTTTCAAATCATGTATCTTTTTTAAAAACATTGCAATCATTAACTAATCATTATTAATTAAGGAAAATGGTTAAACTGGTATTTTATCCCCCCTAGGAAAAGTATTATTAATTAATAACATTAGTTAATCATTAATTGACTGTGTACTCAGTACAATATTTTAAAGTCACGTAGCTTTTAAAAATTATTATAACCATTAGTTAACCAATATTAATTATAGAGAATGATTTAGAAACAACTAGATGGCACAGTGAATAAAGCACTACTAGCCCTGGAATCAGGAGAACCTGAGTTCAAATCCAGACACAATTACTAGCTGTGTGACCTTGGGCCAGTCATTTAACCTTGATTGCCTCCAAATAAGAAAAGAAAATGGTTTAACAAGTATCTTACCCTCCTATCAAAATTAATTGTTATTATTATTCACCTACCATGTGCTCTGGGATAAATGACTAAAATAGGGATAATGATATCCCTATTTTAGTCATTTTTTTTTCATGATTTTAACTTCAAACCCATGCTAACCATCAAAGGACTATTAGTAGGGGTCATGAGCATTCTATCTAGAAAGACAAACCATTCTAGAAGAAAAATTCTCTGAGCTTATACTGAAATAGGTCGTAGGAGTAGGGGTTGGACCTGTAGTTTCATTTGCACAGGGAACTCCTAGGTGAGCAAAGTTTCTCTACCCATCCAAGTCAGCACCTCCTCTGCAAATTACAGTGGCAGAGAGTTTCCTAAAGCAGAGCTGTGAAACCTGAAGTTGGCTTACCCCCAGGACTCCAGACTAGCAGGAACCAGATTAAAACGCAACTGGGAAATATTTAATAAAAATAAGCAAAAATACAATAGAACATAGATAATGTTAACATGTGGTTTTCTAAGTCAATATGCAGCCCAGAGGCATCTTTATGTATGATTTAGTGGCTCTGTTTGTGTTTAAATTTGACAACACTGGCCTAGAGGCTAAGTGACTTGACTGGGATCACACAGCCTATACATACATACATGCATGCATGCATACATATATGTGTATTTATGTGTGTGTATGTATATGTTAGAGGCATGACTTGAACCCAGGCCTTCCTGGCTCCAAGGTCAGCTCTCTACCTGTTCTGCCACCTTGGTCATAGAGAGATGCCAAATCAAAATTTCTGCTATGCTTGAAGGAAATGCCTACCATGATAGAACCATGGAAGGATTTTCTTTCTAGGATATGGGCCGTAAGCAAGTCTTATAAGACTTGTTTCTGGAATGAAAACAGTGTGATATGATTTAAATTATCTCATCTTTTGGTCTGAGATGGAAGGGTAAGAGGGAGAGATAGTGGGTTTCAGGGAAAGAGTTGAGAATGAGGAGGAAGAGAAAGAAAGGAGAGAAATTGAAGCCAAAAGATCCCTTTTTGATCTCCTCAAGATTTCATGTTTTTAAAAAATAGCCAACATGTGTTTTAATTGATGGCATCATTCTGCAGAAGCCTGAACTGAGCACAGGTATAGATCACTGTGACCCATGTGACTGGTCCTTGGCCACCATCAGTATGTAAAGCTCCCAGCATGCAAAGCCCAAAGAGAGAGTTAGGCATTCAAGGTTACCCAAGTGGGTTCTAAATTGAATCCCTTTCCCTCTCCTCTTGTGTAAGTGTCTTGTCCAGCTGCACAGAGGGAAGGTCTCATATTGCAAGTGTGCAATGAGAGAGTACCTTCTACTGGTTCCTGAATGAACCTGGGATCAAGTGATCAAGCGATGCTCTCTATATGAACACGATTGTGAATTTTTCAGAGATAGGGGAGGATAAGGGAGATCTATTTCCTTTCCCTTCTTATCTCAATTGACCCGATGCTTTACAACATAAATGGGAGAATCAAACTGAATACATTCTGATGGGGGTCACAGTTGTCTCAGGATCATGAGCTCCCAAATCCAGGTGCTGAATTAGAGGTTAAAGGGGTAGATAGGAAAAATGTTTTTTGCTTTTGCTTACCTGTGTTGGGACCACAGGCAATTACAAAACACAGTTCCCTAGACTCAGTCTCCCGAGTTATGAAGCTCAGTGACCATAGGCTGGCCCAGAAGCACTATCATCGAGAACACCACAGGAACCGTCTGTTCTGAATGAAATTATTTTTGTGATATTTGCAGTATCAGCCCCCATCCAGCAACAAGAGAACGAAGGCTGAGAGGAGGAGGAAAGGTGGGCCAGAGAAACACCCAGGAGGGGAGCAGAATAAGGGAAGAGAAGAGAGAAAGCAGAGCAGAGGAAAGAAGAAAAAGCAGAGGAGGGAGACTGGAGATAGAAAGACTGAACGCAGAGGAAAAAACAGGAAAATGGAGAGAAGGAATAAACAGACAGAGGCAAGGACTATGAGAAAGAAACAGAAAATCAGGAAACATTGTAGAGAAAAAAGAAGACAAGTGTTGTGGCAATAGATGGCACATTTAATGAAATGAGAAAAAAGGAAACCTTGGGTAGGACAAGACATGGAAAAAACCAAGTATTTGGAGAGAAGGGAAATATGTCAAAGCAAGTCCAAGGCTTTTTTTTTCAAGAAGGAAAAAGCCTAGAGATAGAAAAACTAGACCGGTGAAGCACAGCCATAATAATGGCTTAAGAATGAAAGGAGCTAGGAGGAATTTTTTAAAGTCCTTTTTAGGAACACTTCCAAAGTTTTGCATTAGCAAGTTTGCTTCCATGATGACATGTGCACTCAAAGGCTGGGTTAAAAATTAGCAAGCATTTGAACAGAACTGTCTATGAACACTCACAGGTCCCTTTCCCCACATGGTTCATTTCCCAATCCTATTGAGGGTCAAACTCCTCCAAAGGGTAATGGGAACAGTTTAGAGAATTACGGAATCTGAGGATTGGAAAACTTTCAAGAGCCCAACTCCCTGTCTGAGGCATGACTTGGTCCAGTGACCAATGAGGTAGCCTGCCTCTTTTGTACTTTAAACTGGGGTGAAATTAAGAGAGAAGCAACGTCCTAGAGCTTTCTGGTCTCATCTCCTCATCGCACACACACACACACACACACACACACACACACAAGAATAAGAGATTCTGGGCCTCAAATCCTAGAAGATTTTACTCTGTGAAGAGAGAGAGAGAGAGAGGAGAGAGAGAGAGAGAGAGAGAGAGAGAGAGAGAGAGAGAGAGAGAGAGAGAGAGAGAGAGAGAGAGAGAGAGAGAGAGAGAGAGAGAGAGAGAGAAACAGAGAGACAGAGAGTTCTAAGTTGTATCTGCTCTAAAGAGTATAGTCAAAGCTCCTAGCAATGGCAAGTTTATATCACGGCTTACTTAAAAGTTCAAAATGCAGCTGAGAGGCAACATGGCACAGTAGGTAGAAAGTTGACTTGTAATCAGAAAGACGTGAATGCAAATCCTGTCTTTGACACATACTGTCTGAGTAACCCTGGAAAAGCCACATAATTTCTCAATGTTCTAGTCAACTCCATAAGACCATAACTTGCAGAGGCAGTGATAACCTGCATTGGTAGAAGGAATTTCCTCATTCTGGAGTTCCTAATACCAATGAAATCTCAGATCTAGCCCCTACCTCTCTCCTAGCCTCCAGAATACTGAGACAACAGTATTACAGGGAAGTAGCATGGCAGAGCGAGAGGAGAATTTAGAGTCCAAGGATTGAGTTCAAATCTTAATTCTGCCTCTATCTCGATGACCTTCAAGTTACTTCAAGAAAAAGCCACAACTTCTTCTATGGCCTCCTGCTTCAGAAACACCCTTCCCAAGACTTTGTGGTTCATTGAAGACCCAGAATTCCTTGAATAGGGATGCAAAGATGACCAGGCATGACCAAGGAAAGGAAGTGAATGAAAGAATTGGAAATCAATCAATCCCTGCAGCCACCATTAAAAGAATCTTTTGTCCTATAACTCTCAAAGCAAACGAAGTTGAGTCAAAGGATGACCTTATAATCAGAAGAATTCAAGTTCCCTCTTCACTTGCCCCTAGGATGCATGCAGCTTTGAAGAAAACCAGGCAATTACAAAGCACAGTCCTTAACCCTCAGTCATTCTGGTCATTTTAATACCACAGGATGGAGCTACTGCCTTGAAGTGTTCCTGCAGTTAGAGAAAGCCATTTGGGATCTTTCTCAAATAGAATGTGACTGGTTCATTCCCTATCCAAAGATTCCCAAAAATGTCTGGTTTCTGCCCCAAATTCTCTTCTCTGGCTATTGATATAGTACCAAAGTTGACTCAAAGCTCAGACTGGATGATGAAGGCATTGGGTAAATGACAAGGCAATCCTCTTAGTTATCACCTGAAACTTGAGTGAAAAGAACACTGGATTTGGAATCAAGACCTGGGTTCGAACCTGTATTCCGCTACTTTCTAGTTCCATGACCCCCAAGTTACTGGCCCTCTCTGGCCATCAGTTTCTTCATCTGTAAAATGAGGGGATTGAAACAAATGAGTCTGAGGGCCCTTTTAGCTCTAGGTCTGTGATCCTAAATCATTTCGCCTGTCTCCCTGTCTCTGTATCTATAGGGTGAGAGAGTTGGTCCTTTCCAACTTTAAAGCTGTGACTCTATGACCTTGTAAACTTCCAAGGAGACACCCTGGTACAGGTGCACTGGTACAGGGCAAAGAGCACTGGCTTTGGAGTCAAAGGACTTGGTTTCAAATAATTCTTGTGTGACTTTGAGCACATCACTTGATTTTTCTTGGCCTTTATTTCTTCATCTGTAAAAAGAGGTTGAACTAGATAGTTGACTTCCAACTCTAGGTGTATATTATTTCCTCCTTAAACCTAACTTTCACCCAATAGGAATGTAACAATAGTCTGTTCCTCACTCTTAAGGGAGCATGGTACAGTGGGGACAGTGTTGGCTTTAGAGTCAGAAGACCTGGATTTATATCCTGGCTCTGCTCTGTACTACTTGTGTGACCTTGGGAAAGTCACTAAAACTCCTTGGTCTCAATTTCCTTATCTGTATAATGAAGGGGAGGTAGATTAGATGATTCTTAACTTGTATGTATGGATGCCTTTGGTGGTCTGGTGAAACCTATAGATACCTCAGAATAATGCTTTCAATTTGTTGTTCTTCAGTTGTTTTTGTCATAGTCAACTCTTTGTGACTCCATTTGGGGTTCTCTTGGAAGAGATACTGGAGTGATTTACTACTTCCTTCTTCAGCTCATTTTTACAGATGAGGAAACTGAGGCAAACAAGGTTTAGTGACTTGCCCAGAGTCATAAAGTTAGTAAGTGTCTGAGACCAGATTTGAACTCAGGAAGATGGGTCTTCCTGATTCCAAGCCCAGCACTCTAGCCTCTGTGCCACTTAGCTACCATGTTTTTAATACGTGAAATTAAATCCATAAGATTTTGAAGGAAACAAATTTTATTGAAATATATTCACTAAAATATTCAAAATTAAATAAATTAATGAATACTCCCATGCCCAGGTTTAGAATCCCTGACCTAGATTGTCTCCAAAGTCCCTTCCTGCCCTAAATCTATGATCTTTGATGCCATGGTTCATGACTGATGACCATACAATGACTTCATTAGAATACTGATACCAAGGGCAAAAAGAAGAGAAGGTCTGGAGTCAGAGACCCTGAGTTCAAATCCCATCTCTCACATTTCCTTTGTGACCTCGGGAAAGTCATTTATCCTCAATTTTCTCTTCTGCAAAATGAAGAAGAACATACAAGATAGCATCTGAGGTCCCCCATTTACAGTCCTAGAAATCTAAAAGGAATGAGAGCAAACACCTTTTTAGCAAAAGACCTTTAGAGTTCAAGGAATCTCTTAAGGTCTAATTACTCATTGGTTGAAAAAAATACAAAAACCATCTTTCCATGGTGAGCTTCACTAATTCCAAAATGAATAGCCCAAGTGCCCAGCATGTCAACCAATGGATAATATGAACTTAAACCAAAGCACTTGTTCTGTGTAGGGTACTATGCCAGGCACTGGATACTACCAAAATAAACAAGACATTATCTGTCCTCATGAAGTTTTTGAGCAGTTTCTTCTTCTCTAGTATGAAGACTTAGGGTTGAGAACTTAGTGTTAACCATCCATCTCCATAAAGAGGCACAAATAGATAGAGAGAAAGGATCTGGAGAACCATGGGCAAAAAAGAAAATGATATGAGCAAAACATAATGATTCCTTTCCGTTTCTGTTAAGATGATAGCAAAGTTGAGGAGAGGAGATGAAGGGCTTTGTGTCAACCAAGTTCAGCCCTGTTGTCATAGTCCCTGGCATTTTTATTTCTCACCCATTTTCAGAGAAAAAGGGGCAGTCTGGCCAGTATCCACTGCCCCAAGTGAGTGTTAGACAGGAGGTGCTATCCAACTAGAATACCTTCAAACAGAGTACTGTTGAAAATAGATGAAACTGATCCACAGAAGACTATGGCTCACCATGGATTTTAAAAAGAAATTGTCAGTCTACATTTTAAAAGTCATTTTAAAAAAAATCAATTTATATTCTTCCAAAAAAATAGTGGTTGGGCATCACTTGTGTTTCAGATGTTATGCTAGGTACCAGGATTGGCAGTGGGATGGAGATAATAAAGATGGACTGATAGGAGGAGGGCTATCCTTGGACACAGAAAGACTTGAATTTGAGTCCTATCTCTGATACAATTTGAATGTGTGACCTTAGGCAAATCACTGACCCACTCTCTGAGAGGGTTGGCCTTGATGACCTTTAGGTTCCTTCTAACCAGTTAATTTGTGACTCAGTGATCCTATGACCTCTTTAGGACTCAGTTTTCTCATCTGCAAAATTAGGTGATTAGACTAAATAATCTCTAAATTCTACAGTAACTCTTAATCTGTAATCATCTGATCCTATAAATCTATGACCTTGTAGCTCTCAGTTTTCTTATCTCCAAAGTGACAGGTTTGATTCAATCCAATCATCTTAATCAATTACTTTTTAATATTTCAATAACTGCATTGAAATCTGATGTATTTTATTTTATGCATTTAAAAATATGATTCTTAGAAGAGGTCCATAGACTTTGCAAGTCCATGCGACTTGCCAGAGGGGTCCGGGATACACAGAAGGTGAAGAACCCCATGTCTGGGCAATTGTACAGTCTCTTCTAACTTTAAGTTATGCTTCTATGATACTTTCATCTTATGATCTCTCAGGTCCTCAATTTCCTTATCTGTAAAGCAATTAGATTCTATGACCTCTAAGGTCTCTGCCAACTCTAAATCCATGATCAACAAGGCACATTTAATTATTATTCCAGTCAAAGCTCCACAATCTCATAAGATGAATTATCTACTGTGATTCCAAAGTTTTAGACTGTGCTCTCAGAGAAATGACCATTTCTGCACATCACTTAAAATCATGTGGGATCTGTATTTTCTTTGTTCTCAGAATGGGACAATGCATCCAACCTTGTGCTGCCTGGGGAAGGTTTGGTTGGAGCGGTCTCCAGCTCTTACAAGCTTTATGTGGAAAAGACAAAAATAAATAGACATGTGGGATATTTCCGGGCTTCCCACTGCTTCTGGGACTTCAGTCTCTATGGGCTACCAATCAGTGTATTTCCCAACTATTTAACTTCCTTTCCAACATGTCTTGAAAACAAACAAAACTGTCTCCTTCCTCCAATGAGTGAACCATTAGCATGGAAGTATGAAAAAAAAAAACAGAGATCGATAATAGGGAATAAGGACAGAACTCGTCATTTTAATTACAAGTATAGGTGAGGAAACTCTCTACCAAAGCAGATTGGTAATGTATAGTCTTAGAGAATTGTGTAGAACATTGAGAGATTAAGTGATTTTCCCAGGGTCAAAAAAACAGCCTGTGTTAAAGGAAGGCCTGCATTCAAGAGATAGCTTTCTCCCTAAGTAACATTACAATCGTTATCTCATTTATTCTCACAACAGCCTGGAAGGTAGGGATTATTGTTGGCACCCTTTTGCAGATGAGGAATCTGAGGCAAACTGAGGTTAAGTTATTCACCCGAAGTTACACAGCTAGTAAGTGTCTGAAGCTAGATTTTAATTCAGGCACTACCTAGCTTCTTTGAGGACACAAATCTGGCAAGTTTTCTATCAACTCAATAAGCACCCACTAGGGAATGAAAGATTAGGACACTGGAATGACTTTGTGGGGAGGAGGAAGTTCCATTAGGTTAGATTGATGATATACAACTTATTGATGGCAATCTCAGAATAGAGAGCATTCCATCGACAAGCATTTATTAAGTACTCATTATTTGCTAGATGGCTAAGGATACAAAGAAAAATCAGAAATTGTCTGAGATGGCCTACTGAATCTACCATGGACACCTGTGGTAAATGGGGAAAGATTTATTGGCTTTGGATGCTGCAGAAATTCCCCTTTACAAGGCTTGGAATCTCTTCGTTCGAGTTCCTTGCTGTCGTAATTCACCTCTGTGCAGTTGGGGGAGTGGGAAGGAGTCCTGTTACTGATTCCTTTTAAAGTCAGTGACAACATCTACTGATGAGAGAGAGAGAGAGAGAGAGAGAGAGAGAGAGAGAGAGAGAGAGAGAGAGAGAGAGAGAGAGAGAGAGAGAGAGAGGAGTGTGGTATGAAATAAGAAGTAGCTGAGGTGAGTAATGATTCCCTTTGGACTAATAAATATCTGAACTTCACTGGAAAAAGGAGCCAGGATAAGCACTGGGGGGAAGGGGGGAAGGCAGGGAACTGACTTCCTTGCAAGGCTGGGATCAGCCTCTGTCCTGGAGTGTCTGCCTGAGGTCTGGGAATCTTCCTCTGCCTCCTACATTCTCAGGCTTCCCTTAACCCAGAGAATAATTTGCAAGAAGTAGGTCAACGTTCGGGAGATAGGTCTGAGCCAATGAAAAGACATATTTCTGACCAATTCTGCCAGTTCCATCAGGTGTTTCAGAAACTGCTGATAAGATCACTGGGCCAGCCTTTCTGGAGATTGTAGGATGAGAGATGGAAAGCTGGAATGATCTTTCTGGGTCCCCTGGGTCAAATCATTCATTGCACAGATGAGGAGTTGAGGGTCCAAAGAACTGAAGTGACTTTGACCAAGGTCACCCAGGTATTATGTGATAGTGTTAAGGCAGCAATTGTGCCTTATACTGTGGATATGGAGATAGGGATAAGGGAAAGAGGATGGACCTGTGATTTTATAGGGAGCTCCTTCTACAAATGCAAGTTGGCACCTCCTCTGCAACTGAGCGCCTTAGAAAGTTGAGACATTAGGTGACTTGCCTAGGGTTACACAGTCTGCATGTGTCAGAAGCAGAACTTGAAACTAGGATTTGAACTCAGATCCTTTGACTTCAAATTCAGCAGGCTTTCCACTGGAATAAAATACTATAGAGGGGCTTGCATTTATGATCATGGGATCAGAGGTTTAGGACTGGGGGGAGCCTTAGAGGGCATCTTGTTCACACTCTCAGCTGAGGAGAGTAGGTTCCTCAAGGGTACACAGCCTTTATGATGTTTTGGGTATCTTCCTACTCACTCTCAACTCCTCAGTGATTCAGAATTAACATCAGTTTATAAACTAGAAAGTTGAGATAAAGGTTGAGTGGCAAGTAAGGGATGCAGTCTATTTTCAAATGGTACATAGAAAAAAAAATGAAAAGGTAGTGAATGGCTGAATTAGTCAAATCCTTTTAGAAAACAGAGTGGAAAGCTATCCTCCATTGGAGACAAATTTTATGCTTTGAATTTGATCAAAGCAACCTATAAAACATTTGATAAAATCTTTCTCCAGATCCCTCATATGTCCATAGGCTATGGAAAATACTCGCTGCTCTTGGACAAACATCTCTTGAGAGAAATCAGAAGTCTGACTTCTTTATAATCCTCTAGAAGTAAACCTGACCTGTGTCTCAAAGTGAAGCCATAAGAGTAGGGAGTGCCTCTGTGGTTTTCCTTGGCCCAGGGAGCACCCAGTTGAGAAAAATCCATCTCCCAATGAAGAACCGTGCTTTCTGTGCTATTTGTGATCTAAGATTGTTGCCTCAAGTGCTCAGAGATGAAATGACTTATCTGAGGTCAGACTACCCATTTCTTTTCTCTTCTCCCCACTTCCCTCATATGAGATGGGGCTTGTAAACTGTGTTAATGACTGCACAGGGTTGCTATGAGTCTAAAATTCAATGATATTTGTAAACATAGGAATAGGGACTTGTCTTGGGATGTCATGAGTATGGAGAACTAATAGATGAGGAATCTTCTTTTACTTACTCAGGTCAGCACATGTTCTGTAACTCTGTGATTCTGGTCTTAGCTAGAGCTGCAAGGGGACACCAAGGTGTTGGGACCCTCTAGGTATCTTAATTATTTGTAGTTGGCAATGTAGTACTTAGACTGCCTAGCTAATACCCTTCCTCCACAGTATATGACTGATATCTCCTTTTCCAGTCTTTTTCTTTCATCTTTGGTGATGCAAAAGACTTGTGATTTCTTTAGAGCAGAGAAGTTTCATTATGGAAATTCCTTTCACTGATACAATTTCACAATCTGGCTCTATCTTAAAATCTTAGCAAGTTGCCTTGGATCCTGGTTTACCAATGGCCCCAAAGTAAGTATGTGTCAGAAGTATGACTTGAACCCAGGTATTTTTGGCTTAAGGCCAGCTTTTTAACCACTATGGCATGCTAAATGTATTGTAGGTAAAGCATTTGGCAAACCTCAAAGCACTGTAGAAATGTCTACTGTTATTATTACTAGGGGCTAAGTGATCTGGCCTTTCTTTAAAGAATTTTAAATTAAATTTTAATTTTAAATTAAATACTTTCTTTAAAGTATACTTCTTAAATTATCTCAAGTAAGCCAACTGCTTGCTCTCCAGTGAGAAAGATTATGCTTTAAAGTCCAGCATTCCTACTGAGGTCTTGAAAGGTCCCCAGGAGAAGTACTGACCACGGTCCAACAGGAGCTGGTTAACCTGGTATTCTGAGGATGCAAATGCAAGGCCTGCCTCTGAGACATGGGGTCATGTTGTTGGCACTGGCTCTGGGGCATCCACGCCTCACAGAACAGAGGATGGAAAAGTCTAATATTTGACAGGATGAGCAAGTTGCTGACCACAAAAGCAACTTTTCTTGCTGGTAAAATAGCTCTAAAGGTTCCAGCAAGAAACCAGGAAATGTGACCTCCCTGACCTCCAGCTGGCTAAAAGTCAAAAGCTTTCACAGGGTGGATTTTCAGATGCCAGGGGTTTTGTGGCTCTCTTTTCAAAATTCACTAATGTTAGTTAGCATGGCGCTTTGGACCCAGCCCACACCAAGAGATTAAACAACTAAAGGCCAGGCAACACCAGTCTGTCAAAATAGGATGTTCTGTTTTCACAGCTGGAGATGACCATTGTGGCTGGACTTGAATTCTGCAGGATTACAGACAGAGAAGCTGACAGGTTTAGGTATGGCTAACAATACCTAATCAATCTACATTGTTGGCTTGAAGACTCTTGTCAGCACTATGGTGAGAAAGTGGTCAAATGAAGTGAATCATAGACCATGGCATCCAACATGGTACCTGGGGACAGGTCACTCATTCCTTCAAGAAACATTTATGTAGCACTTTTTATGGGTAGAAATAATGAGAAAGACCAATTATTTGATCAGCTTAGGAATTCCCAACATGGCAACTTCCCGCACCAATGAGGATCCCAATCCCTGTGTGACTTTGTAGATGAGTCATAAGGAGTTCCTGGGTATATAGAAGTTAAGTGACTTGCCCAGGGTCACATGGTTATAAGTATCAGAGGCAAGATGTGAATGGAGACCAAGAACAACAACTCTGGGTCAGAGGAACTGGGTTTAAGTTCCACTTCTGATACTACCTGTGTGGTATGGGGCAAAACACTTAACCCCTATGGACTTCTGTGTCTCCATCTGAAAAATGAGGGACTCAGTGGCCTCTAAGGTCTTTTCTAGGTCTCAATCAATGGCATCCTACAAATCAAAGTCTTCCTGATGCCAAGCTCAGTCTTCTACCTGCAATTCGAGGTTGCCTCTGTGTGCGGCACTCTTTAGATATCAAGGAGCATTCTTTGAGAAATATAAACCCTTATATATATACAAGGGGCTACTATTATTCCTGGTTGCCCAAGGTGACCATATGTCCACAATTCCTTGACCTGCAAAATGGGAGTGATAATATGTGTTCTTTAACTCAATATGAGACTAGGAAGATGATAGAGGAAGACAACAATGGTTTCCAAGCATGATGTAGAAAGTAGAATATAAGCATGAATTTTTCTATATGGGGAAAGCCCAGATATAGTTAGGTAGTTGTCTATGTTGAAGGTCCCATCAACTTCAAATGAAAGCAAATAGCATTTACTCCATAAGGGCCTTCTTTCATTCCATGTAAAAGTTCCAAACTGCTTTCCAAACTCCCAATATCTCTCACATGCTGAGAAAAGAATTTCAAAATGCAGCATTGGAGTATTATGCATGATTCATCACAAAGAGTCATTGGAAGATGCTGGCACCTAATTCTACCAGCCCTATGAGCTAATCACAGAACCACACGGTTCTGGGAAGTTTGTCAAAAGTTCAAGTATCTGTGATTTTGTGGGTACAGGTCTTTCCAACATCAATGCCCAGGGCAACCCCTTTTACATCTTGGACTTGGAGGCAGGCAGATGTGGATTCCAACCCTACCTCAGAAGCTTAGCTAGGTAACCCCAGGCAAGTCACACCCATTCTGAGCCTTGGTTTCCTTCCTCTGGAAAATGATACTTATCTCATAAGGCTATTGAGAGAACCCAAGGAGAAAATATCGACGATATACACTTAATCAGCCAACAAGTATTTATTAAGCACCTACTGTAGGCACTGAGCTATGAGCTGAGAGTGCAAAGACAAAAATGAAACAATGCCTGCACTCCAGGATTTTACATCCTAATAGAGGAGATAGTCTGTATATAAATGCATGTATGCAAATAAACACAAGGTAAACATTTGACTGGAAGTATACCAGCAGTCATAGGGAATCAGGCCTCCTACAGAAGTAGAGTTTAAACAGAATTTTGAAGGAAACCACCTAGAACTATGTAAATGGTAGATTAGATTGCTCAGTCATTTTTCAGTCATATCTAACTCTTGGTAGCCCCATTTAAGGTTTTCTTGGCAAAGATACTGAGTGGTTTGCCATTTCCTTCTCCAGCTCATTTTACAGATGAGGAAATTGAGGCAAACAGGGTTAAATGACTCACCCAGGGTCACACAGCTAGCAAATGTCTGAGACAAGATTTCAGCTTAGGAAGATGAGTGTTCCTGACTCCAAGCCCAGCACTCTATCCTTTGTGTCACTTCACTGTCCAAATGCCAGATAAAAAGAATTCTAAGAGACAAAGGTGACATGTAAATATCAGGTAAAAGCAGTCATAAGAAAAGGAAGAAGAGAAGGTCATCAAAATTTGTTGTGGCCAAAAATGTCATTCCTCTGCAGCCAAGCTGGTGGTGAAACCATCTTGAAAGCATTCCATCTGGGAGTGTCTGCCAGAGCTCATCCTCCCCTGGGGCGGCTTTTGGGAACCCAGGGCCACTTCCAAATGGTGATGAGGTAACACAGAAGGTTTACTGGTAAAGGACGAAGTCAAACAGCTGGGATTTCTACCAGCAGTAAGGTTTACTTAGCTCTTCATAAACATTATCTCATGGTTTCAGTTGAGAACCAACATGATATAATGGAAAGGGTGACGGACTAGATCCGAGTTCAAATCTCCCCCCTGATATTTGGAGAGAGGGAAATCTTTAGAATTCCCCGGTGCCTCCGTTTATTCATTTGCCATATGAGGCCAATAATACCTATAGTTCCCCCTATTGGGGGAAATTATGAGGCTTAAAAGATCTAATGTATATAAACTGCTTTGCCAGCCTTAACATTCCATAAAAGCAATATGGATAGAAAGGCAACCTCAAAGCCAGAAAGACATATTGGGTAATATATGTCTCTCACAGTTTCTCAATATGTCTACCAGCTCTCTAAGAGTATATAAATTGTAGGGTAGTTACGATCTGCATCAGTGGAGAGAACTGCCACACTAGAACTTCCCTATACCAGTGAAATCACAGATCTAAAAAAGAGTGAGGATAATGGGTGAGCATAGGAAAGCATTAGCTGTTATGACCTCTTTTGGCCCTTACCACAACCCTGTGGGGCAAATCAGACAAGCATAATTTAGAGGTGGAAATAGCATCTCATCCATCCAACTCATCTTACAGGTGAGGGAGCTGAGGATCATAAACATAGAAATGAAAAAGGCTTTTGAGGTCATTATGTCTGCCACTCATGTTATTATAGATGAGAATACTGAAGCATTAGATGTTAAAAAGACAGCAAGTGATAAAAGACTGGAATTTACCTGCTCCTTTGGAATGCTACTGTAACTTAGTAATCTGTATTCCTGACATCATAAGTAACTTGATATGATAGGAACTACAAGGGAAAAAAATAAATCTAGTTTCTAGGTATAAATGTTCTGAACGCCGTCTGATGCAGTATATTTAGCGCATCTCAGTGAAGCTGCCAAAATCTGGCATTTTCCCTTCTAGAAATGCCATGACCAAGAACTTCAGCCCCTTCTGTACTTCCAAAAATAACTCAGTCAGGGCAAGACAGTGTCTTTCAACTTTTTACGTCAAAAATCTAAAACATATACAAACAGCTCAGTAAACAAGAGACTCATAAAATCAGCAGCCTAAATACCTGGTCCCCTTAAAAGTTTCATGGCATCCTGGCAAGAACATGAAACTCAGAGTGAGCCCCCAGCCAGCATGGTAGAACAAGGTTAACATTTCTCCCTTCCCGCTCCACCCCATCCTCCTCACTCAGAGGTCATGATCTCTTACATTGGAAACTCAGCTGAGCTCTGAGTTATAAAGGCATGTCGATGAAGTCATGGCTCGGATAAGGAAACTGGAACCCAGAAAAAAAAGGCAGCGAGTAAGGTCACAGTTCACAACCAACAGCAGAGCTGAGCTATGAATCCAGATTTTCTAATTCAACATCCCTTGATCTTTCCATGGTACTACACTGTCTCCCAGTTGGGGATAAAGCAAGTCTACTTATGCCTAGCATCTGCTGTGATCAAGCCAACCAGTTCTGGTACTGCCAATTCCACAAGGCAGTACATTCCATTTATGGATGGCTCATACATCTTGGGAAGTCTCTCCTATGGAGGCCAAATCTGCCTTGGTAAGACAGACAATACCATCATGAGAGAAGTAGCTAAAAGCCTCCTTAGAATCAGCTAGGAAGATCTTTAGAGGCTGTCCATTCCAACTCACTCATTTTACAAATGAGGAAACTGAGGCCCAGCGAGAAGTGACTTGCCCAATGTTCCACAAGTACTTATTGGCAGAGGTACAAGTCAAAACCCACATCCTCTGTTGTCAAATCCAGTACTCTTCTAACTAGTTTGGGGATTTTTTCTTGTTGGTGTTTTAACAACTAGCCCATTTATCAACCAAGAGATTTTGGATACATTTTTCAAGTGGTTCACACACTGACCCAGCCTATAACTTGCCAAGAATTTGGTTGTCTGCCTCCCGTTCCATCCACTTCCTTTGAACACCAATATTTTTGAAAGGGGACAACCTACGGTGACCAGGAAAACAATTGAGGTGGCTAGCCTTTAAACCTCCTGAATGGGTGCAATGTCATTTCATCACTTAACAGCAGCTTCAACAGACTTGGTTTGGAGTTGTTACCATTGGCATGACACCAGATCCTGCTTCCTGCTGCTCCCCGTATAAGCACATTGGGACCACCACAACTCTTTATCTTTCCCAAACAGTCCGGATATTTACTGGCATTTTGTAGAATCTCTAGTAAAGTGGACAGGAACTTGATCTAAAAGGTCATTCTCCAAACAGAGGCATTATTTGCCTGACACTCAATACATCTGATTCTCGGAGATGAAAAGCTGACTTAACCCTCCTGGAATTTGGACTTGTGATTCCCAGGGGACAGGGATATCAGAGCTGATACCAAGCCCACTAAGTCATTTCTGCACACACATGCACACACATACACACATACACACGCACACACACACACACTCAACACACACTCACACATATATACACACACAAAACCAAATAACTGATCCTGCTGCCTCAAATTGCGCACAGTAAGTAATAGGCTAGGCCAATTGCTGAACCCTCAAGATTTCAATGGCTTCCTTTTCTTACTGGTCTTTGTGGGGAAGAGGTCAAACCCAAGATGATACTTGTTTTTAGACAACAGTATGCTATGCTTAGCATGGCTGAATCCATTTCCCCAGTGCTCAAGGGTACTATCTGTTGCCAAGAGATGTGTCCTACAATACTCAACTTGTTCTGAATGGGCAGTGCTGGAAACGTTTGCTCAGTGGAAACATCACTGTTTCCCCTCAGAATAGCAGAGGGCCTGTTATCACACTGCCCTATGTCTTTACTTTAGACAAGAGTGGTGGGTCTCTGGGGCAAAAGCTAATGGTGGTAGTTGAAGGGAACACATGAAGAAGTCTGTTCAATATCAATCACTGTATCAGGCTGCCTGTGCTACACGGAGACATCACTAGCAATGATGATCAATTTTTAAGGATAAAATCATTAGGTAGAAAGAAGGACATTGGGTCAGCCTGAGACTGTCTCTGGGAAGGGGAGGAAAAGGAGAAGGTGTATATCATGTATATCATGTGGCTGCCTCTTGTTTTAATTCACTATTCTTACCAAATATGTTGAGTTCAGTATATCATGTGGCTGCCTCTTGTTTTAATTCACTATTCTTACCAAATATGTTGAGTTCAGTACAGTTCCTTCTATGCTGTGGAAGGAACATAAGTGCTGTGGGCACCCTCTAAATTGGAGTAGCCTGAGACAAAGCACCAAGTGATGCAGTTTAGCTATGAAACATCCCATCCTATAATTGTCTTTGTATCCCCAGCACCTGGTTTAGGGACCAGTAAGAGGCCAACAAATACTTGTGGCCTGATTGATTGATTGATTGGCTGACTGACTGAAGTTCAGAAAAGTCATGTGATTTAATATTATAAGGCCATTAGATCATCGACCCAAAGCTGAAAGGGACCTCAAAATTCAACCCTTTTATTTTACAGATGAGGAAACTGAGGCCTGGGGATATAAAGTGACATATAGTTTCCTAGATGTAGAGCTAAAAGAGACATCTATTGTTGCTCAGTCATTTCAGTTGTGTCTGACTCTTTGGAATTTTTGGAGTGGTTTGCCATTTCCTTCTCCAGCTCATTTTACAGATGAGGAAACTGAGGCAAACAGGGTTAAGTAACTTGACCAGGATCACACAGCTTGTAAGTAAGTATCTGAGGCCAGATATGAACTCATGAAGATGAGTCTTCCTGACTCCAAGCCCAGAACTCTATGCACTATAGTGTCACCTAGCTGCCCTGAAAAAGACCCCAGAGGCCATCTATTTCACCACTGTCAATTGCAAATGAGGAAACTGAGGCCCAGATTGCTTAAATGATTTGTCTAAGGTCACATAGGTGGCAAACATTACAGGAAGGGTTTTAAACCAGGCCCTCTAACTCCAGAGCCAGTATCACAGAGGGAATTTTTGATCATAAACTGTTAGCCTGGATAGCTTCTGTTGTCCCCCTCACTTTGGCCTAAATGGTTACCCATTTCCTTATGTCTTTAAGAGATGAGTTCCTTAAAAAAACAACTCATTGCTGTTTTCCTTTTTAAATACCTAATTACATTGACAAGTTTGCAAAAATTTGGGACAATTTTTGCCAGATTGGGAACAATTTCAGTACCCAGCAAAATGGGATTATAAAGTGGGCATCAGCATAGGCACCCACTCCTTGTCAAGACTACCCTGGGTAATTAAATTAAGACAATGAACCAAGCAAAAGATGCGATTGAGACCACAGTCCATAAGTGTTTTGTTTTATCATTTCCATTGTCTGCAACAAAGAGAGCATGTGTGAGACTTTGGGAACCGAGCCAGATGCAAAGCAGACATTCCAGCTGGTTTGGAACTGTCACAGCCATGTATGTTGGGGGTGGGGGGGAATAGCAGGGAATGGGGGAACTCTGCAACTTGGGAATAAGTTCACTTTGCTCAGCTGGGTTGTTGTCTGTGCCTCTGCTTGGCCTCAGAGAAGTAGCTAAATTAATCTCTGTGAATTTGCACCCATTTCGAATTAAACTTAAGAACAGAAAGGAAAATCATCCTCTGATTCCTAGCTACAGGCTGGCTAGATGAGACCACCAGCCGTGGAGGCTGGAGGATTTGTAGTCTTTCTGCTTCACATACTGACTAGCTGCGTGACCCTGGACCACTAAGGAACTAACTCTCTCTCCCTCTCCCCCATGTCTCTCCTCTCTGTTTATGTATCTCTTTGTATCTCTGTATTACTCTCTCTCTCTCTCTCTCTCTCTCTCTCTCTCTCTCTCTCTCTCTCTCTCTCTCTCTCTCCCCTCTCTCCGTGTCTCTCTCTCACACACACACCCTCAGTCTGTCTCTCTCTTTCCCTTCTCTCTCTGGCAATCTCTCACACTCACTCTTTCTCTCTCTCCCTTCTCTCTCCTCTCTCTGTGTCCCTCTGTCTATCTCTTCTCTATCTCTCCTCTGTGTGTATGTTTCTGTCTCTGTGTCTCTCCATCTCTATCTCTGTCTCTTTCTGTGTGTGTGTCTGTCTGTCTGTCTCTGTCTCTTTTTCTATCTCTCCTTGTCTCTCTCAAACTGTTACCTCATCTCTGGAATGCAATCCCTCCTCACTGCCATGTTTTAGGATCCCTTGTTACTTTTAAAGCTCAGCTGAAGGACCACCTTCTACATGAAGTCTTCCTCAGTGTCCCCAGCCCCAAGAGCCTCCTTCTACCCACCCACCGAAAATGACCATTTTATTTAGATATGTACATACTGCTGTCTTCTTAGAATATAAGCCCCCATCAGGAACTCTTTCATTGTTGTATTTGTATCCTAAGCACCTAATAAAGTGCCTGGCAGTTAGTAAGTGCTTAATTTTTAGTGACAGGCTGCCTAATATTGATTAGACAGTTATAGGGATAACTCACTGAGCTGGTCGCAAGATTCAAATCTGCAAAGGACTTTAGGGGTCACCAGCTCTAACCTCTTCCTTTTTCAGAAAATGAAACTAAGCCACACCAAGATTGACCACACGCATAGTGAGGAGCAGATCTGAACCTAGCTTACCTGACTTCTTCTACTACACTGAGGAGTCTAATGTCTTTTTTTTTCACTTCATAGAAAACTCTTTCTGGAAGGTATAGTGGAGGGAGGTACCGAAAAGAAACACTGCTATAGTCCTTCTTCAGTAGCTATCATTATACAATTACTGTCTGTCTCTCTCCTTGCCCCCCTACCATTTCCTTCCCTTCTCTGTCTCTCCTTCCTTCCTCTTGTCCTTTTCTCTCAATATGCTACTATATTGATGATCTTATATTATTTGCGGGGAGGAGGAAGTCTTTACACCATCTGATATACTTTAACTGACAAGATCAAAGGAAAAACTCTTTCTTTTGCATGTTTTCCATCAATGTCTGGGAGCCTGAGGCGGGTTATAAATATTCCGACCAAATAATTTCTTCTCTTATTTCTCCATTCTCTACCCATTCCTAACCACTGTACTAACAATCCCCTTCTCATTTTTCAGGGGGCATGCAAAGGAGCTAACTAGCAGGATAAGCCCATAAGCTAGGATGCCCAGGTTTCTTTGTTGCTAGACAGAATTTTCCATTGATGTCATCACATTTCACATCTCTGGGGCTCAGTTTCCTCAGAAAGGGTTGATCTGTTATCTCTAAGGGTTTTCCCAGATTTGATATTCAGTTTTCACTTACTAAAAATAATTTCAGGTGTCATTCAGGGGCATTGAGGAAAAGTCAACACTATCTTCAAATGTTTCATAAGAACTCTACTGGGCAAAAGCATTTTGTCATATCTTCTTGATCCCAGAGCATGGAGCAGTAGGTGAAATTTCAAGGGACTCAACTATAGGATCAATATAAAGAACTTCTTAGCCATGAAAAACAACTATAAAGAAAAGAAATAGACTGCACTGTGAAGTTATGAGTAGGCAGTAACTAGAGACCTTTAAATAGATGTTTGACAGCCACTTGTATAGAACAGGATGGAGCAGAGAAGAGTAGAATGAAATAGAAAACATTTATTAAGTGCTACTGTGTAAAAGATGATTGGGTTATGGTAGAGGTGCTCATGATCCAAGTAGGGGATTGAGCTACCTGACTTTAAAGGATCCTTCTAATGCCTAAATTTTGTGATTATCCAGTCAAACTGGAGGAAGAGGGTTTAATTAAGCCTGTGATTTTGTTGGAACTTCTGGTAAAGAAACTCCCTCTACCAAGGTGGATTAGCACCTGTTCTCCAAGTTATACTCTTAGTGAGTTACTAGCAATAGTGAGAGATAAAAGGATTTGCCCAGCTCATAGAGGCATGATGTGCCTTAGACCCATGTCTTGAGCTCATGTCTTTCTTACTCTATGGCTGACTCTCTGTCTACTAGTATCTTTATTATATACATTGGAGGTAGGAACCAAACCTGTCATTTCATTAGTGTCGAGTATTCTTTGGTCATGAAATGTAGGTGAAAGGGATCAAGTTCTTAATCGATTTGTGTGTGTATCCTAGACTCCTTTCACAATCTGGTGAAACTATGGACCCCTTCTTAGAATCATGTTTTTAAATGCATAAAGTAAAATACACCCAATTAAATTGGAAACCAATTATATTGATGTATAACTATCATTTTTTAAAAATAACTTCATGGATCCCAGGTTAAGAACTTTTATGATTCTTACCTCCTCTCTCTCTCCTAAAAAAATTACCTCTTCTTTGTAAAAGCCTAAAGAAAGCATCCCCCATTGGGATGCAGTATAGGATTATCCCAGGGGTAGTGGGAAGTGGTCCCCAAGTCTAGAGAGCACTCCCTCCTCCTTTTGGCCATACAGAATTCCAAACTTCCTTGAAAACTCAATTCACATACCACCCCCTACATGAGATATCTCCTGATCCTCAGTTACTAGTGTTTTCTTTCTTTACAATTACTTTAAAAATTCTTTGTGTCTATTTATTTATGTTCTTGTATCTGCCAGTATTCAGTCAGCCAACAAATATGTGTTAAGTGCTTAGAATGTGTCCTGCACTTGCTAAACACTGGCAAAAACAGAGTCCCTGCCCTTAAGGAGCTCATTTTCTAATGGGGAAGATAACATGGAAATAACAATGTTCATACATTAGGTAGATGAGAGAGAGAGAAAGAGAGAGAGAGAGAGAGATGACAGAGAGACAGATAGATGGACAGACAGACAGAGGAGAGGGAGAGTGTAAATGGAAGGCAAATGTCCTACTTGAGGGCAGAAACTGTCTTACTTTGGGTTTTATAACCCCACTGCCTCATACATAATGAGCATTAAATAAATGTTTGTTGAGTTGAATTCAACATTATTGATATTTTGGCTAAGACTAGGATCTGTGTGGCATAGTGAATAGAGAGCCAGTCTTGGGGCAATGAAGATATGGGTTCAAGTCCTGCCTCAGACACATACCTGGGCAAATAAGTCACTTAACAACTCAGGGCTCCATGTCAGTGGTTCTCAGAATGTTGTCCAGGGGCCTGTGGTGGTCCAAGAGGATCCATAAGGTTCAAACTATCTTAGGATAATGCTAAGACATTCTAACTTCTCAAAAAGCAAATATCGATAGATATAAACTGTATGAACAAAAATTCTTTGGGGTCCTCAATAATTTTAAGAGTGTCAAGGGGTCCTAAGACCAAAGATGTTTGAAGACTAAGTTCCAGAGAAGGTGCTAACCCCTCATTGGTAAAGGGAATTTTCTCACTTACAAGTTCCCTATAGTAATAAAATTACAAGGCTACTCCCTATCCCCAGACCAGTCCAAAAGGCCTAACCCTCAGCTCTCAGCCCCATGTATGTAGACCCACCATGGCTGCAAAAGATACATCTGAATAGTGATTGCTTTCCACAAACAGTGACATCAGATGCACTCACAAAGTCCCATCTGCTGGTTAAGACGGACTATTTTTGTTCATTTTCAGGAAATCCATTTGAAGAACGCAAGCAGAGGGAGCTCAGGAAGCAGAAACTACAGAATGTAAAAACCACCGTCCAAGGGTGAAGAATGAACATGCCACCTCTGCAGGATCCTTCTCTGTAAATAAGTTATTTGTTCAACATTGGAAGACTTTAAAAACAAAAACAAAACACACCGGTTGTTTTAATAAGCTTGATGAAAAAGCAAAACAATGGGCATTCTTCCAGGGGGTGGGGGTGGGGGGGAGGGGGATGGATTGAGCAAACATTCCAATGTTAAACCTTTTTAAAAGACTAGTGTCAACTCCTTGCTAAACATCTTCCCAGAGCTGCTACGTTGCTCTCTGATTCTGTAACTTCTCTATACTATCCTATACGAAAGCAGAACAAAATATATCCCCTTCCTTCTCAAAAGCCCACAATTCCATGGGCCTCCATAGATGCAATTGCTCAGAATTGATCTATGAACCCTTGGCTGGGAGAGCAACGCATTCACCAGCCTTGTCTGAGTGTGTGTGTGTGTGTGTGTGTGTGTGTGTGTGTGTGTGTGTGAGTGTGTGTGTATGTGAGTGAGTGTGTGTGTCTGAGTGTGTGTGAGTGAGTGTGTATGTGAGTGAGTGTGTATGTGTCTGAGTGTGTGTGTCTGAGTGTGTGGGAGTGTGTGTGTATGTGAGTGTGTGTGAGTGTGTGTGTGAGTGAGTGTGTGGTGTGTGTATGTGAGTGAGTGTGTGAGTGAGTGTGTGGTGTGTGTATGTGAGTGAGTGTGTGTGTGAGTGTGTGGTGTGTGTATGTGAGTGTGTGTATGAGTGTGTGCATGTTTTATTTGTATTTGCACTTCTTTAACAAACAACAGGGCTGTTTGTTTTAACGGTGTCAGATAACGGTTGTTTGTCTTCTCCCTTCCCTTTCCATTTGCACAACGCAAACACTCTCAGTAGCCGACCCCCAGCAGGAAAGTAACACCATGAGATTTTCAAACACACACAGCTTCCCATCTGTGGCACTTGGACCAAATGTGGGTTGGATCCATTTAGTTTAAAGACAAAGCTTTCTTTCCTCATCCCCTCTGCTCCCCACCTCTTTCTCCACAAGCAAGTAGACACAATTTGCGAAACAGATCCTGTTGTAGACCCCAGTTTCAAAGCATAGTAGTCTCTTGAGTGCTCAGTGTCTCCTTCTGCGATCTAAGTAATTTCATCCTTTTATTTTTTCCCATGTAAAAGCAGTATGTAAAATTTAGCATATCATTAATACAGAATATTATCAAATCGTATGTACAACTCTGTTTTCTAGTACAATGGTGCTATTTTGTAGTTTGTTATATGAAGGAGTCTGGCCAAAACCGTAACTGGTGAAAGCAAAATGAAGGAGAGATGAACAAAGGGAAAAGGAATTGAAAAGTCCATCTGGTTTTGATGGAAAGCACAGAACATACTTCCTCCCCCCCCTCCCAAAAAAATGACAAATTTCTTTTCAAAATACAGCTAAAGATACCTTTCTCAAGGAGAGAGTATTAAGAGAAAACAATTCAGCAAAAAGCATCAAGGGCTTAGAAGTCCTTCCTTTCCTTCCTTAATTTTGGAGACAAAATTATCCCTTTTGCCCCCCATCCTCAAACTCTGCTGTGGACTCACCACTGTGTGACCTTGGGCAAGTCACTTCACCACTCTGTGCCTCAGTTTCCTCATCTGCAAAATGGGGAGAGTTCTTGTCATCTACCTACCTCACAAGAGTGGTGTGAGGATTAATAAGAGAAGAGTCTAGATTCTACCACACAAAAATGAATTTCTGGAGTGAAAGGAATCCTCTGAATGGGTGACCATATCATAATCCCAGAATGCATTCACAAATGAACTCTAAACATCATTGTGCTAATAGCTCACCAGGCTTCTCCTAAATATTTCAAAGCACATGGGATGTGTTAGATTTGAGGACTGGATAGAATTATGCATTTTGATTTTCACACACAAATAGAAAGAAAGAGAGGAGAAAACAGAGAAAAAGACAAAGTCAGCCTGATTTCTGCCAGTAAAGAGGAAAACATGGCTTAAATTTTCAGGATACAGTGATTCTTTCAGGCAAACAGCCTGCATTTAGTAAATACCTCTTCTGGTGCATGAAATAATCATCTAGATATCTGAAAATTTTAATTTGCTCCTTCCTCATAGGTCCATGGATCCATCATTCAAAATATTTAAACAGTGTCTAGTAAAATAATCACAGGACTACTGCCTTGAATAAATTTTCATCTAATCTCTGACAAATGCATCACTTTTAAATTTGACAACTTTTCTCTAAATTTGGTAGCTAGCTAATTCTAAAGCATTTCCTTGACCAACCAGAAAATTTTGTTCCATGGGAAAAATTCTGTCCAGGATCCTCTCATTAGTATTCTACGCTTTCTGGGGTATCACAGAATTTCTTTCTTAGGAAAGTAGACACGGAAAATGGGCCCACAGAAGTTCATTTCAGTCTGGTTTCCACATTTCAAGCCCTAGGGGTCCTGGTTTCCTAAGATCCTTAAGAATGTGGCTATGACATTCAAGGCTGCTCTGAAGCACATTGATTTGGTGGTGTTAGGCCCTGGTCCCACAGTCAGCTGTTTGTTCTTCTAAGGTGCACTCAAGCATCTCTCCCCAATTTCTAAAACTCTTTGATTGTATCTAACAGAGACATTAAACAGGGGACTAAGAAACCAGATGTTAATTTGGAGGAATGAAATCTTTATTCCCAAGGAAATCTCAATCAGCAGGCATTTATAAAAATCTCCTACTGTGCCAGGCACTATGCTCTTTAAAAAATTAACTTCTATTTGGGGTGGGGGAGGAAGAGGGAAAAAAGGCGTAAAGTGAAGTCTTGTCATGCTGTCTCTCTATCATTAATGGGACTTTGTAAATATTCCTTGACTCTTCAAATCTCAGAGTCACAAGAGACCTTCAAGGTCTTCTGAGTCTACCCCACGCCCCAGTGTAAGAATGTCCTCAATGATTAAGCACATGAACTAGATGACCTTCACATCTTTTTCCTCCACTTCTATGAAAAGCACTGAGCTCTCGGGCCTTTCTTACGAATCTTAGTCTTTTTCATTTGAGGGGCCCATTTCTCCTTTATGCACTTAGTAGGGTCACATAATACTGTAAGAAAGAGAACATTCTGGCTCCTCAGCCCACTGGGTCACTTCAATGGAAAACGGGAAGAAGAGTTTTTCAATCTCTGAGTCCCTTAGTGTCAATGTACCCTCCCCAATGGGGATGGGGGGAGTCTTTTAAATCAAAAGAGATCATGTATAGTAAAGCACTTTGCAAATACTTTGTAAAGGTCAGTTGTCAAATACCAAGTGTTGTTGTTAAAGAACAGAAAAATTCTGCCCTCCCCATTTAGAGTTAGACACCTAGAAGCAAAAATAGTCACCTCTTGAGCTGATATAAGAATAAGAATCAGTACTTTATCTACTCATTCTGTTGATTTAGAAAAATTTCTTTTTAAAAAAAAAATAGTCTACAATATGTGCTTTTAGGAATGGGAAGCTGTAAAGAGAAAAAAAAGGGAAAGGGAGGAATGACAGATTTTTTTTTTAATTCCTTGGCAAGAGATTCAAAATACTTTCTTAAATCAATCAATTGATTAACCAAAATATATTAAGCTCTTACTATGTGCCAGGCACCACGCTTGATGCTAATGATATAAAGACAACAATATCAACAACCAAAATAAAACAATTTCTGCTTTTATGGAGCTCAGATTCGTTAAGGGGAGATATATACATATCAGTCAGTCAATAAGCATTTATTATGCACCTATTGGTGTGCTAAGGATTGGACATACAAAGATACACGGACAAAAGGAAACCATACATACAATGTCATTTTGTATTGTGAACAGTGTCGGTCTATTTCCAGTCAAGAAGTTTTTACTGAGCAATGTATTCAGCCCTGTCCTAGGCACCACAAAGGCTGCACAAGATAGTAATCTTGGTCATTGAGAGAGTAGTGATAGACACTGTAGATGGCCAACACTCCCTTCCAAAACGGGCTACCCTGGTAGCTGTTTTAGTAGTGGCATTAGTTTAAATTCCCCAGCTTCCAGCATAACTTCCAAGGAGCCTTTCCTAGGCCTCCTGACCCGGGATGGTACAGGATACTCTAGGTGTTAGCTAGACGCCAGCTCCTGATCTGTTTGTTTCATCTACTATTTATACTGGAAAAGAAAAAAAAATTATCATCATCACCATGAGAAGAGATTGCCCAAAGCAAAGAGCCTAATTGGCATCAGCTTTGATCAGTGCGATGCAATGAAAGCTTTGGGTTCAAATCCCAACTCTGACAATTACTACTTGTGTGTCTTTGGGGCTCAATTTCTGCATCTATATACTAAGGAGATTGAACTAGAAAACCATTATGGTCTATGACAAATCAACAAGTTTTTGTTAAGGGCCTATGAAGTGCAAGGCACTCTCCTAGGTGCTGATAATACAAGTACAAAAATAGGACTGCTCCTGCCTGGAAGGAGCTCGCATTTTACTATAATCCCTCCTTTAACCATCATAAAAAAAGGGATTCTGATGAACAGTCAAGCTTGGTAGCAAATAGACTAGGTGTGGTCCTCTTTCCCATCAAAATTTCCCTCTTCTGTGGATACAGAAAAACTACTTACACCTACCAGTGTAGAATACATGCTAGAGGGTCCATGGTGGCATGGTGGCATTCTGAGCAGAAATCAAATCCCTGATCAGTTTCTGAAAATTAAAAAAATAAAATAAAATCCTAGGCAGGAGCCATTTCTAGGCCCCTGCCCTTGGGGATTAGTTTGTTGGTATATAGGAAGTCCCCTATGCCGGATGACTCAAGGGTCTCCATCAGGAATCAATACATTTCCTGGGAGGCTTCTAGAGGAGTGTATAGCAGTCCATCTTGCTTTCCTGTTTACGGATTTGGCCAGCAATGCCAAAGTGGTGCTATTGTTTGTTTAAGAAAGTACTTGACTAAAACACAAAAGAAAGCATAGAAATATTTTTTTAAAGTATTGAAAAAAAACCAATGATTCTATAGATGTAAGGCGTATTGAAATAGAATTAGGTCTAGCCATCACCTTTCACCTTTTTTTTTACTCACTCACAAGTAGCAAAGCCTCCAAATAGTTAACCTGGAGGCAGGGGTAGAAGTTGAACATTAAGGTCAGCATAGGCCCTCCATGATTTTGTAGGCTCTTGAACTTGGAAAACTCATCAGGATATTAATGGAACTAAATATCTTGGCTCAAGGCACAAACATAAGTGAAGGACAGCATTTCTAAGTGAATGGCAGAGCTCCAATAGAAGTGCAGTCAAGGGTTGGTTGCCCTGTTGTCTGCTCCCAAGGCAGAAAGTCAAAAGAGAGGAGCAAATGAAGGGTGTGGAGATGTGCAGTCATTGCTAAGAATACCTTCTCCCCTTTTCCCCTATGACATTCTTCAGCATTTCCTCATTCATGGAAGCTGTTCACCCTTCATTTAAACATCTCAATGAGCATTTAACCCCTACTCATCTAGAAAGCAAAGTCTCTGATCTATGAGCCATGCCACATAGCATTTCCAATGTGAGACATAGGTTATCTACTGATAAAGGTAAAAAAGAGGACAACTTATGAGAAAGAGTTGAAAGATATGGCTAACAATCTGTGAAGTTTTTTTAAACTTTATATTGTCTTTATGATTATCTTAATGTGCAAAAAAATGACTCAGATCTTTCTTTCATTTTTTTTCCTTTTTTTGGAATAAGGGGTAGTAAGTTAAAACCCAAATAGTCTTTGAAACTATAGGCTAGTTAGGAAAAAATGTATGTTTGACTTAATGAAGTTATAATCAGTCTATTTAAGATAGTTTGCATTTATTTTTTAGTATTAAAGGAATTGTACTAATTTATTTGAGAGGTACTTGCTATGGTTGGCTCTCTATGAGAACACTGCTTCCCATCCAAAGCAAGCTCAAGTGCCACACCTTCTTTCCAGTCTTTCCACTGGCAAAATCTGTTCAGTGCCATTGATTTCAAAATTCACCCACTGCATTTCTACCATCCTCCTCACCCCTCCAAACACACACAACTACAGTCACAAAGTCCAGATCATGCCTCAGTGAAACTGACCACAAATGATGCATTTTCATTCAGAAAAACCTAAAAGGAAAGCTGTTAAGGTCTGTGTTCTTTTTTGTCTGTTTATTTGTTTTTATCAATGCTAATATTTAATCTTGTAGTACACACTTTGCTTGTCATTATTTTACCTTTTTTTGTTTTTTTAAAAAAAGCTTTCCTTTCCAAAGTTAGAACCTGATACCTATAAGTCTTTTCTTTGTGATTCCTATCCACCCCTCCCTCCCCAAAGAAATGCTGGAAAGAATGGCTGGAATCCTGGTACATCATGCAGAGTAGAAAGATTTCCATCTGACAGCAAGCAAGATAATCAGGAAGCTTCATGTTGAACGCATAGAGGGTTGGATTTGGTTCCCATCTGTTTTGTTTTCCATTGTCCTTTTTGCCCCTCCCAGTTAATGTGTTGGTGGTCTTCTTAGTGATGTTTGGAAAAGTTAGGGGCAGACTACTCTAGAAATGTTAGGCTGGATGGGACCAGTTAGAATGACCAGCTGAACCTTTAGTTTGTATCTGCTCCTTTTTCATCCATTAATATAAATGAGTCCCAAGGATGAGCAGATGCTCTCCTTCCATTCTTCATGAGTTCTTATTACACTCTTCTTTCTGCAAAGGGAAAGAGTATCTACTTTCTTTTAAAGACTCTCCCTGTGTTGTGACAAGAAGACATAAGAGCAAATGTCCCCCTTCCTTGATAATAAAAGAAACTAAAGACATTAAGTCTTTGTTAGAGGATGTCAACTGAAACCCATCTGCCACTTTGTAGATGGCAGTCCATCATTCTTTGACAAGGCATGTCTTTCAGTTGTGTAAGCCCAAATCATATCTGAAAATAATTCTTTGTCTTTTGCCCAAAATGCACTGACCTTGAAGATACACCTGAGAGCTTGATTACATTAACCTTTTTTTTTCATCTTGTTTTGCTCTGCCATCTCTGGTCACTCTTAAAATAAATACATCTGCTGCTAATCACCCAGCAAGAGTGCCTCTCAAACCCAACCTATTTACCAGCCATTTTTTTGCTATATCTCATTTAATTCCTATTCAGAGTAAGATTAGCAAAAATTTTCCAATGTCACTTACCATGTATCCAATTTACACAAGGGCTCCAAGCACTATAAAAGATCCTCTTTGGATAAGGAGAGTTAATGAAGTATAAGGACTATGGTTCTATCTAGCATTTTGCTTCATTATATTTTTATCACTTTTATAAGGCCAAGTGTGCTAAACAGACCCCCTGGCACTGAACCCATACCTTCCCTGCTACTTTGTAACCTGAAAATGGCAATCAGTAGTTCATTATGATATGTCTTAGGTATTAAAAAAAGCATATTTTTCAAGAAATTAATCCTGATTGTATTTGAAATTATTATTCAGTTCATTTATGGTGAAGGAATATTGATCCTGATGACTTCTAAAAATGTAACTAACTGAATCATTATCTTTCATTTACTGTTGTAATAAGCATATTTGGAAAATGTACGGCTAGAGAGTCATAATAAAGTGATATTATCTTCCTTTTCTTTAGTAATTACATTAAAATTAATCATGTTTGATCAATCAGTCTGTTTTGGATAACACTGGCGTAATGTGTCATTCCTTAAGAATTCAGCTATAACCTCAATCAGTCAACAGACTTTTAAGTGCTTACCTATGTGTTCCCAACAACCAAGGATGACAGTTAAGCAAAATGGGAACTCTAAATATACATGAACCCAAATCAGTCACCTGTTGAAAGTGTGCCAACAGCTGTAGGATAACCAAATATATATAAACTGTACCACATAGATAGGACAAAGACTATTAGTTAAGTCTCAAGAGCTATCAGACCACAGCCCAATGTGATCCAACAATGGATAATGCTTAGTGTGCAGTACTGGCAATTCTTCACACAATTCTCCGCAGAGGATTACATTGTATTTGACAAATTGCACATCCACAGAGACTCACAGGCATACATGTGGTGAATAAAAAAGGGGCTCTTTTTCAAGTGTTGAGATCTCCTATTTCAATGAAATGTTCTGGTTCCCTACTGAAAAGGTATTAAGACAACATGACAAGTATGGTGACACAGGCATGTGATCCCTGTTACTAGGAAAAGTTGAAGCTGCTGTATTGTTTGAATTTGAGAGTTCCGGGCTGCAGTAGGGCTAAAGCAGACCAAGGGTCCACACTGAGTTGGTTCCAAGGGTCCATGTTAAGTTGGGAACCAGTATGATGAACTCCAGGAAGCAGAGAACCACCAGGCTCCTTAAAGAGGGATGAACTGCCCCAAGAAAAAAAATGGAGCATATCATAGCCTCTGTGTCAATCGGCAGTGAGTCTGGGAGACTCACTGCATTTGAGAGACCACTGCATTTCCAGGCTGAGCAAGATAGGGACAAGGAAGGAAGGAAGAAAGGGAGCAAGGGAGGAAGGCAGGGAGGGAGGGAAGAAGAGAAGTGAAAAACATTGAGAATGACAAGGTAAAATGAAGTAAAACAACTCTAACCGCCTTCTAGTTTAAAAGTCTGTTGTTAGAAGTTTAGAAAACCATCTATCCAAATATAGCAAAGCCAAGTGCCCTACATACTCTGTTTGCAACACCATCATTCAAAACTTGAAGTAACACCTTCTACATGCAAATTTTGATATCTGAATTCATGGTGGTTATCTCCCGAAAAGCACTCAATCCACCAAGATAAATAAAGCCAGTGGGATTGCTTGGCAGTCAAAAACATTGAAAACCATTCAGCCCATGTTATCATTCTTGTCCTTATGTCCACCCATGTTACAGTGCTATTATGTGTATCACTGTTACGATGCAGGAGAAGACAAAAGGTTCATTAGTTATTCTATGATCTTCCCTGAGCCCTCTTATGCTCTTGGAGAAAGTCCACCTGAAGAGCTTTTCATGCCAAATGGAAAACTCCAAAAGGTGATCATAAGGAATCCTATTTCCTGGAAAATTATATAAGACCAACTGGTTACTGTTTTCTTGAACTATTGAAGTTTAGATTCATTAGTAGTAATGAATCAGGACTCCTAAAGGTATAGATGCAGGTCTAGAGGTTGGTTCTTCTCACTACCCAGCAATCACATAAATCTATAATCTCCAAAGGGTTCTGTGGTTCAGTGGGTACAAAGGTTAACATACCCTTGGGTTTTAGATTATATAGAAATACATTGCCAAGTTCATGGTTTACTGTCTGAAAACCCTAGAAGTTAAAGATCATCTGTCTAATGTATTTGTTTGGGGAGTTCATAACTCTTTGAGGTCTGATAAAGGATGATGGTTGGTAACAACTGGCTTTTAAATGTTCTTTGATTCAACCTATGAATGAAATTCTGAAAAAGCTGAAACAATCACTGCAAACAGAAATGTAGATAAATCTGCTCTAAGATGAAACATCCAGAGAAAAATTTGACCCTGGTAAGGACCAAAATCTTGTCTGAGAAATTTCATGGGATCATAGATTTATAACTGAAAGGACTCTCAGAAGTCTGACTCTAATCCTTTCATTTTACAGATGCAAAAACTGAAGTCTAGAAATGGCCTGGTTGTAGACTTAGGAGTAGGAGTGACATCAAAAGTCATCTGGTTCAGCCCCTTCACTTTACAGATAAAGAAACTGAGGCACAGTCACCACTTTAGAAGCTGCAAGATACCTCAAAGGCTCTCTTCTCCAACTCTCATTTTATGGAAGAAACCAAGACCCAGGAAGGTCAAGTAACTTGACAAAGGTCACATAAGTGGTAAGCATTAGAGGTAGAATTTAACTTCCCATCCTTTCTCCTAACTCCAGTGCCAGTATTTGTTCAACCTCATGATGCTCTCTCCAAAGTGATGTTGGGGTATCTGAAGGATTACAGGTCCATGAGGAAAATATGTCATAGATTACTATAGCAGGAAGTCACCCAGGAAGATGCTGCCCTCTTGGAAAAAATTTTCCTTGAACTATGAGGCATCTGCCCCCTCATTTGCTGGTTCTTATGTAATTCTCCATACAAATAAATGAGAGAATTGCTTTCATATATGTTGACAATCCAACTGACCCAAGCTGGTTATTTTTTTCCAGTAGCCATGATGAATTGAGCTCAACTATTCACACTTTCTCACTCAGTCCCCTTAGGATTAATGGTAAATATTTTCAAGACAAGTGAATGGGATTCAGGGCAAAGTCTGTGACCTGTGGAGCAGGATTTCTCTCTGCATGAAACTCACCAGGCCCATATGGTGATCAAACCATGACCTGGGACTCATTAGCACAATGCTCTAAGCAGCCCAAAACAAATACAATTTGGAGCCAATAGCATTTCAAACCACACATGAGAATGTAATCAACACAGCCTGAGAAAAAGACAGAAAACATAGATATGCCAATACTATTTCTATATAAGTAAAAAGTAAATGGGGCACTGAACATTGGGGTCAGGAAGCTTTAGACTTGAATTCTATCCCAAATGTGTCTCCATGGTCAAGTCACTTTTAATTTCCCTGAACCTCATTTTTCACATCTATAAAGTGGAATGATAAAAGAATCTAAAAAGGCAGCATGGAATAATACATGGAGTCAGAGTAGCCCAGATTAAAGCTAATTTTCTAACAAAATTAAGTGACTGTGCAAGTCATTTAATCTTTCAATGCCCCTGGTCATTCTTTAAGACTCTAAATGGCAGAAACAAGGGTTGATCTGTTTCCATACAGGGCATTTCCTCACTGGAAGGCCTTACACAATTGAAATAACATATCCTGTCAAAAATGCAGCATAAGTGTAAAGATCAAATGAGATCTAGTATATAAAGTAATTTATAAACTTTAAAGCATTCAATAAATGTCAGCTATTATTAAGAGATTCACAAAAATGTCATCCTGTCTCCACAAACTCCAGTTATACTATCACCACCTGGGCATTTCAATCTGGATGGGCTGTTACCCCTTTAAATTAAACAAGTCTAAAACCAAATTAACCCTGTTTCCCTACACACACACACACACACACACACACACACACACACACACACACACACACAAAATTTGTTTCCCTTCTTTATTTCTCTCTTTTTTTTTTTAATATCACCCTTCTCCCAGTCATCACAACTAAAATGCTGGAGTGACTTCTGTTTCCTTCTTCTCCATCACTACCCAGCATATGTACTCAGCAAGTCCTGCGGATTCTTCCTTTATAATGTGTCTTACATCAGTCCCTTCGTTTCTTTCTTTTCATTCAGTGTTGTTTTATTTGGCATTCCAAATTCTCTCCATCCCCTTCTCTCTCTGTTCATACAAGTCTTCCCATGAAATCATGCCCTCCATCATTTCTTACAGCACAATAGTATACCATCATATTCATACACCATAGCTTGTTCAGCCTCCCCACATGAGAGAGCAAGGTGAAAAAACACCATTATAAATGTGAAAACAAATTGCTGCATTAGTCATAATCCAAGGAGAAAAAGAAAAAAATGAAATAGAAGAAAACATGCTTCAGTCTGCCCTCTGGGTCTATCAGTGCACTCGCTCTTGCTCTCTCTCTCTCTCTCTCTCTCTCTCTCTCTCTCTCTCTCTCTCTCTCTCTCTCTCTCTGAGTGTGTGTGTGTGTGTGTGTCTGTCTCTCTGTCTCTCTCTCTCTGTGTCTCTCTGTCTGTCTCTCTCTCCTCTCTGTCTGTCTGTCTTTCTCTCTCTGTCTGTCTCTCTCTGTCTCTCTCTATTTCCTCTCTGTCTCTCTGTCTCTCTCTCTGTCTCTGTCTCTCTCTGTCTCTGTCTGTGTGTGTGTGTGTGTCTCTCTCTCTGTCTCTCTCTCTCTCCTCTCTGTCTGTCTGTCTTTCTCTCTCTGTCTGTCTCTCTGTCTCTCTCTGTCTGTCTCTCTGTCTCTCTGTCTTTCCCTCTCTCTCTTTCTCTCTCTCTCTCTTCTCTGTCTCTCTCTCTCTGTGTCTCCCCTCCTCTCTCTCTTTCCCTCTCTCTCTTTCTCTGTCTCTCTCTCTCTCTTTCTCTGTCTCTCTCTCTTTCTCTGTCTCTCTCTCTGTCTCTCTCTCTCCTCTCTGTCTGTCTGTCTTTCTCTCTCTGTCTGTCTCTCTCTATCTCCTCTCTCTCTGTCTCTCTCTGTCTCTCTGTCTCTGTCTCTCTTTCCCTCTGTGTGTGTGTCTGTCTGTCTGTCTCTCTCTCTCTCTGTGTCTCTCTGTCTGTCTCTCTCTCCTCTCTGTCTGTCTGTCTTTCTCTCTCTGTCTGTCTCTCTCTGTCTCTCTCTCTCTCCTCTCTGTCTGTCTCTCTCTCTTTCCCTCTCTTTCTTTCTCTGTGTCTGTCTCTGTCTCTCTCTCTGTGTGTCTCTCTCTCCTCTCTGTCTGTCTGTCTCTCTCTGCCTCTCTCTATCTCCTCTCTGTCTGTCTCTCTGTCTATCTCTCTGTCTCTCTCTCTTTCCCTCTCTCTCTTTCTCTGTCTCTCTCTTTCTCTGTCTCTCTCTCTGTCTCTCTCTCCTCTCTGCCTGTCTGTCTTTCTCTCTCTATCTCCTCTCTGTCTGTCTCTCTGTCTCTCTGTCTTTCCCTCTCTCTCTCTGTCTCTCTCTCTTTCTCTGTCTCTCTCTCCTCTCTGTCTGTCTGTCTGTCTCTCTCTCTATGTATAGCATGTTTCATCATGAGTCCCTCAGAACTGTCCTGGGTCATTCTGTTGATCAGAGTTCCTAACCCTCCCTAAGTTGATTATCATTACAATATTGCTGTTACTGTCTGAATTGTTCTCCTGATTCTGCCCATTTCATTTTCCATCAATTCATATAAGTCTCCCCAGGTTTCTCTGAACCCCTTCCATCATTTCTAACAGCAGAACATTATTCCATCACATTCATATGCCAGAACTTGCTCAGCCCTTCCCTAAGTTGCTTCCCTCAGTTTCCACTTCTTTGCACCCACAGAAAGAGCTACTTCAAATATTTTTGTATGTATTGTCCCTTTTCCTCTCTCTCTGATTGCTTTGGGGTCCTCCCTCCCTTTCTGTCCCCACCTCCCCCAATATCCTTCAGGGATTTATCATTCTCTGCTTGGATTCTTACAGAAATTCTGACCAAATGTTTTTTTCTAACTCTGACCTCTGCATCCTAATTCATCCTGTATGATACCATATTTATTCAATTCAGGATTCCATTTGATCACACAAACAATTTTCAGTGCCTACTTTAAGCATTCGTTCTTTCCAGGACATTCAGCAACACACACAGTTACCTAGAACATAAAGGACAAAGTGGATTCTGCATGAGAATTCCCTGTTACAGCCAGATTAATTTCCCCACTGTTCTGGAATAGATCGTATATATCTCAAACTTTTCTCTCCTACTCCTTCCTGCCACAAAAAACCTTCTCCTCACTCAGCTACCCAGATCTTCCTTCTCCTCAAGACCAGCTCCCTTCACATCTTCTCCTTCTCTGGTCACCCCAACTCACAAGTATCCTTCTCTCCACTGAGTATCTATACCATTTATTTGTACTAGCCATCTACTGCTTCTCCAGGTGATTGTCATGTAGGTTAAACCTGTCATCCCAGCTAGGCAAGAGAGCCCTTACAGACGACAAGGACTACACTGCAACTTTCATTTGTTCACTGTACCTTTGAGTAGTGTTTAGATGATAGAACCATGGATTTAGATCTAGAAGGGACTTCATGTCATTGGGTTAGCCCACCAACCCCTCCCTTCACTTTACAAATGAGAAAACTGAAGTACACAGAGGTGAAGTGATTTGCGATGATAGGGTCATAAGCTTAAAGCTAAAAACGACCTTAGAGGTCATTAGACTCAGTCCCTATCATTTTATAGAAGAAGAAACTAAGGCCTGCAAAAGTGAAGTTACTTCTGATTGTAAGGAGATGTTGAACTGGAAGGAACCTCAGATGCCATCGAATTTCAACCACCATGTACCTGGGTAGCATAATGGATAGACAGATGGACCTGGAATCAGAGGAGAGCTGGGGTAGAATCCTGCTTCAAACATTTACTGATTGTGTGACCCTGGGCAAGTCACTTCACCAATGTAACATCATTTTCCATATCTGTAAAATGAAGAAGTTGGAATCAATGACTTCTAAAGTCCCTCCCACCTCTAAATCTATGAGCCAATGACCTAGAAAATATAGATAGTAATAGCTGAAGAACTCATTTCTCCAGGGCTATTGTAAGAATCATGTGAGGCATTCATGTGTGTGCATGTGTGTGTAGATATATAGATATAAAAAATTTAGTAAGCCCTGAAGAGTTCTGTAAATGGGAGCTATCAATTTATTGGACATCATGAGAAGTTGTTCAGTTGTTTCAGTCAGGTCCAGCTCTTCATGACCCCATTTGGGATTTTCTTGGCAAAGGGACTGGAGTAGTTTGACACTTACTTCTCTAGCTCAGGAACCTGAGGCAAACAGGACTAAGGGACCTGCACACTAGTTATCTAGTCTGAGGCCATATTTGAACTCAGGAAAATGAATTTTCCTGACTTTAGGTCCAGCACTCTTATTTATTATATCATCTAAATGTCCCATTATGAGGAGAGGGCTCAGGAAATTCTTCAGGGAGAATAGCTAAGATTTGCATACAGCTTTAAGGTTTGCAAAGCACTTTACATATGTTGTCTCATTTGATTCTCACAACCAGCTTGGGAAGTAGGTGTTATTACTAATCACCATTTCACAGATGTGGAAACTGAGGTTGAGAGAGTTTAAGTGATTTTTCCCAGGGTCACACAGCTAGTAAGTATCTGAGGCAGGACTTGAACCCAGGTCTTCCTGAGTCCAAATCTAGTGCTATAATCACTGTGCCACCTAAAATTTAGCGTTAGAGCTAGGCTTTGAAAGATTGGTTGGATTTAATAGGTACAATAAAGACAGTTTTTCAATCAGAGGGGACAGGATAAGCAAAGGAGCTGAGATGGGAAAACACCAAGAGTGCCAAAGGGACAATGTAACACGGTACAATTTGACAGCATCTTAATAAGGCAGAAACAGAAGATAAGACAAATTATGGGTGATTTCTCAATTAGATGGGACCTCAAATGCTAGCCTAAGGAGTATGATCTCTTCTCAATAACCAATGGAGAGACTTTGATGATTTTTGAGCAAAGAGATGACTTGACAGGAGCTGTATAATTAGATGGATTGGAAGAGGAGACATAGAAACAGGTGACAGTTTCCAAAGAGGGTTATGACATCTCCCATTGATCACCATGGTAGAAGGAAGTCAACATTGTCTGTCATCACTTGAATGACCCAGTTTCATTCCAGTGAAGGAGACACTGCCTGCTGCCTGATCTTCCTCCATGCTCTGGTTCTCAAAGTAGTGAGGGTGAAGAGTCCCTTGGTGGAAGGTGACTGGTTTCTTTTTGGGCACCAGAGGGCTGTTTAGAATTCTAGGGAAAATCACTGATTAATCTCAACAGCTGCCAGGGTCCCTGAAGAGGAATAATTTACTTCCCACCAATGAACAATTTATTCAACCTGGTTAACCACATGACTGGAGCCATGACTGCAGCTGTTTTAATATCTCTCCATCATGTGCAAGGTGAAATGAGATGTCAAAGACAGAAAGGACAGAGCCTCTGGCTCAGACTCTAACCCTGAGCTCTGGAAGAAACCTTAGCAGTCATCTGGCTCTGATCCAAGCTGTCCCCCACTACACACACACACACACACACACACACATACATACACACACACATACATACATACACACACACACACACACAGAAACACACACACACCTCCAACAAGAATGGGAGGGAACTTCCCATCCAATTCAGCATGCAAATGTTAAAATACCAACAAAGTACATATCACTGTGTGAGGGACTGTGAATAAAAAGCAAAGAAAAATACTCTCTGCCCCTCAAGCAGTTTACATTTCACTGGGGGTGGGGGACATGGAATGAACGCACTGACAGATAAGTACATACAGAATTAGGTGGAGAGACAACTACAGAATCAGGAAAGGACTAGTGTAGATCATGGCCCTTAAAATGAGCTTCCAAGGAATCCTAGGATGCTAAGAGGTAGAGGTGAGCAGGGAGTGCATTCTAGGTGTGGGGGACAGGAACATTTGCAAAAGCATGAAGGAATATTAAGTTGCCCCAACTATAAGTGGGCAAGTTTGCCTTGTGTTATAATTCTCCCTTTCTGGTTTGGGAAAGAAGTGTTCCCTCCTACAAACACATACTCCAGATGGAAAACTAGAGTCACAAAGATTTTCCCTAGCATTTCTACTTATCAAGGAAAGATGATAAATTCAGAAAACATTCACAATTGGGCACAAAGAATTGGTCTCACTGTGCAACATAAACAGATGTGTAATGCCAATCCAGTAGTCCACTACTCAAAAAGTTCCAGTGGTTCCTTCTTCTTCAAAAAAAAAGTCAAGTGCTGTTGTTGAGCATTTCAAGTTCTCTACAATATGGAGTCAGCCTCCCATTCCAAGCTTATTTGTTTTACATTACTATCCAATTTCTCTTCAAGCATGTTACATGTCAGCCAAATCCCCCCACTTTCTGCTCCTTGAATTCTATGTCCCCTCTTCCATCTCCAAGCCTTTGCCATGGAAAGCCTCTACATATCTTCTCTCACCTTTACTTTTGAAATTCCTCACTTTCTTCAAAGCTCTATTTGAATGTCAATTTCCACTAGAGACCTTTCCTGATCAATCAATCAACAGACTTGATCTTCCAGCTCCAGCTGCTAATGACCTCACCCCAGAATTTTATTTTCTTACTTATGTCATGTTGTTTCTCCCAATTGAATGAAAGCTCATTTGAGAGCTCATTTTGTTTTGCTTTGTCCCTGCATCTCCAGTACCTGGCACTGTGCCTGGTTAGGACCTATGATTTTGTGGAACACAGAACTCTCAAAGAAGAAACTCCCTCTACCAGTGCAGATCGACACCTGTTCTGTAAGTTAAGGTCTTAGAAAATTACCAAAGCACAAAAAGGTTAAGTGATTTGCCCAAGATCACACAATCAGGATGTGACTTGAATTTGGATTTTTCTGACCCTGAGACTGGCCTGAATCTTGGCATCCCATGCAATGAGTATTGGCATCCCATACACCATTACACTGTCTTTTACCTGGCACATAGTAGGTGCTTAATAAATATGTGCAGAATGAATGAAGTCAAGAGCTCTGCTCAAACTCAAAGACTGCTGAGTGGAAGAAATTACATTGGACAGAGGAAAACTATCAAAGAAAGGCTGCTACTTAAGAAGAAAAAGTAGAATAAAGTGAAACCTGAGTTTCACCACTCTTGGGAAGGAAATGTCATTTATTGTCTACTAATTCTAACCTGCTCTAACAAGAAAAGTTTGAAAAAAATTCAACTCAACCAAATTAGCAAAAGGAGATGGTGGTATAGCCAACTAAAAACTGGACAAGCATTCACAAAATTACCAGCTGTTTCCTTTCTGTTGAATGGGAAATGGAAAAAATAAATCCCTTAAAATTCTCAATATGAAAATAATTCCTCCAGGCTCCGGAGAACACAATCAGTTCCTTACAAGAGGAAAGACTCACAGACTATCCAACAATGCCCCCCTGAATCCCAATGCAAAGGACCAGGCCCTGAATATTCATCAGCACCACTAATGGCATTTACAGAGTTATTTTTATGCTTAATCAAATAAGTCTCAGACAACGTTGGAATACAGAAAGGATGATACATGAATGCAGGTGCCAACTTCAGACTAGGCATTCTGCTTAAAAGTTGACTTAGATGAACTAATATTTTGGCCAAAAGGCCCCACCAGTGAGACAAATATGTGGGCACTGAATCAGAGGTGAGGGCGATGCCAGCTCATACAGTCATCCAGGGTTGTAAAAAGACGTATATGTGACAAGGTGACAAGCTCAAACTGTCATTTTTCAGATTTTAAAGGTGTCACCATTGCTTCCAAGTAAACAGAGGATATTCTACGTGTAAGGGGCAACATCTGATACCAAAGGACACTTTAGTGTTATGAAGACCTGAGTTCAGATCCTGCCCCTGAAACCCTTCCCTTCACAGCTTCCTTTAACATATTGTTTTTCCTCATTAGGACAAAAGTTCCCTGAGGTCAAGGACAGTCTATTTTTATTCCCAGTGCTTAACATAGTGCCTGATACATAGTATTGTTATTTTGGAGTCATTTCAGTCATATCAGGCTCTTGGTGACCCCATTTGGGGGTTTTCTTGGCAAAGATACTGGAACAATTTACTGTTTCCTTCTCTAGCTCATTTTACAGATGAGGAAACTAAGGCAAATAGGGTGAAGTGACTTGCCCAGGGTCACATAGCCAGTGTCTGGAGCAGCATTTGAACTCAGATCTTCCTGACTCTAGGTCTAGCACTCTATCCCTTGAGCCACCTAGCTGCCTGGTACATAGTAAGTACTTAATAAATGCCTGTTGGCTTACTGATTGACCCATACGGTTTGTGTGAACACTGGTAAATTACTTTACCTCTTAGAGCCTCCCAGCAATAACCTATAGAAGAAGTCAAGTCAATAACATTTATTAAGCTTCTTCTGTATTCCAGGAACTTTGTTAATTTGCTGCAGTTGTAAAGAAAGCCCCCTGCTCCCCCCCCAAAAAAAGTAGCTGTTCTGCATCAGTGGAGGGATTTTCCTCCATGGGAGCTTCTTACACTGAAGAAATAATAGGTCCGAGTGAAATTCAGGCCAGTCTTTGTCTAATAAAATGATGTTTCAGACCATCTAAATAGAAAAATGCATCCCTGGGGTTTTAATATTTATGTTCAAATCAATTGTCAGAAACTAGTTTTAGTCTCAAAGGTCCCTTGGAGTTCTTGCATTCTTCAACTCTTGGAAATCCTCTCATTTTGCAGATGAGCTAATAGAGTCTCAAGAAGGACAGATGATTTGCCCAACATCTTACCTTTGATTAGTTGAGTTTTTTTTTCATTCTTCTGTGTTCTGACAGGTTTCATATAGAAGTTTTTTTTTCCTGATCCCTTCGATTACTAATACCCTTCTGATATTAACTTTTTTTTGTATTTTGAATCTAATTTTCTATAAGCATGTCATCCTTGCTGCCATTGTTCCCTGTTCCCCTCCATAGAATGCAGGATGTTTGGGGGCAGTACAGAGAAGGGTTCATTTTTATCTCTTTGAACTAGTAGGTGTTTAGTTGAATCTATGTGGATTTGAGTTCAATTGAACTGATTTTGTCTCAGTCCTTTTGATATTTCATTTCTGGTATGATATGAGCTCCTTGAGAGTGAGGATTACTTACTTTTGTTGTCTGTATTCTCTTTCTTGGAGAGACAGTGTAGTATAATGGCTAGTGAGCTGTCCTCAGCACCAAAAAGACCTGGGATCAAGTCCTGTCTCTGACACATAATGACTGTGTGACCCAAGGCATATGAATTGGAGCAGACATGGATCTGAACTGATTAGAGTTTCTTCATCTCATCCTCATAGAACCAATCCTAGGACCTATCACAGTGCCTAGTATATAGTAAGGACTTCATAAATGCTGACTTATTTCCTTCATTAGAGGAGGTGCTCCTCAATGGCTCCAGTTCAACTCTATTAAACAAACACTTGCTCCATTCAAGGTGCTAAAGCTGATTACTTGACAGCCCTTTCACCAAGCTCAGCACAATCCATTATGCCATTATTTTTTTCAGTACAAGTGATGGGAAGTGGGGCTGAAGCAATCTGCAGATCCCCATATCTCTAATTTCTTCTTTCTAGATATTATGTAGGGGCTGTTCTTACAAAGCTCCAGAGTATTCATGGATGGATCTAGTAGAGAAGAGAGAAATAGAAAAAGGGTGTCCTCTACCCTGGCTCCCAGGCAACATGGAACCATCAATTTGATCCTTCAGTACTTAGATGGATTCATGAATTCACCAAGGTGGGGAGTCCCTTCCTTGATTTACCTAGCCATGTCCTCTCTTCCTGTGCCATTTTTGTTCCTAAGACAACCCTAAGAGCTCCACAAGGGGTCCATTCAACATGATCTGGAGTCATCTGCAGTCATCCTGATGTGTGCATCTTGCCACTAGACCCAGATGGTTATGGAGGAGAAAGTGAAGCTGGTGATTTTGCACAATCCTCCCTCACTTAAATCCAATTCATTTGCATGGCATGGCATCACCTCCATGATGTCATGGTCTTATTTGAGAACAAAGGACAAACGACAATTCCACATGATAAGGAACATCCTCTAAGTCACTCAATATTGGAGGAATAGTGACAGAACTTAGGAGCTGCAAATTTGTTCTCTCTTGCTTTTGAAATTTCACTGACTCCAGTAAAGTGTCAGAGAACCTTGAGAAGACTTGTATCCTTTGATGCAGAGTGATGTGAACAGAACCACAAGAACAAGTCATACAGTAACCACAATGTTACAAAAAAAACAACTTTGAAAGACTGGTGGCATAGTGGATAGAGTGCTGACCTGGAGTCTAGAAGATCTGATTTAAAATCCAATCTCTGACACCACCTTTACGACCCTGGGCAAGTCACTTAATGTTTGTCTGTCTAGGTTTTCTCCACCATCAAATGGGGATCATAACGGTTCCTATCTCTCAGTGTTGTTGTAAGGATCAAATTATATAATATTTGTTAAGTGCTCGATAAATATTTGTTCCCTCCACCTCTCTTCTCTCATACCATTACTCTACAGCAATATTTTTCCTTTTAAAATAAATTTTTATCAATTTTATATTATTTATATAAATTATATAATTTATATATATTATATAAATTATATATATATAATTTATATAAATTATAAAATTTTATCAATTAATTATATTTGTATTTTACCTACAATTCCTAGTTTTTCCCTCTCTCTCTTATTTCAAGAGAATAACCATTATAAGAAATAATGTTTTGTTGTTGTTATGAGATAATCAAGATTAAGTGACTTGTCCAGGGTCACAGAGCTAATAAGTGTCAAGCGTCTGAGGTTAGTTTTGAACTCAACTCCTCCTGACACCAGGGCTGGTTTTCTGTCCACTGCATCACCTAATCATCCCTGAAAGAATGTTTTTCAAGGATTAGGAGAGAAGTTTAAGAAACTAGGCAACATTTTGAAAAAGTCTGCCTAAATATGTAGTGTTCGGTATGTATAATCCACCACCTCTGAAAAGAAGGTGAAAAGAATGAGCTTGGCTCAAAGCTCATTGATGGAGATTGATTGTTAATGCACTGAGCCTGTGTGAGGGGTAGCAGGGGTTGGCAATAACTAGAGAGAAAAGAGATCTGATCTCCTCAGGTTTCTCATTTCAAGAAAGAAATCCTGACATTCCATACTGGTCTTCAGGTCCATGGAGGAAATAAGACTCTAAAAAAGTCTTCCCATGTAGAGTAACTGGCAATTCCAAAGTCGCTAATCCTCACTCGCTACACTACAGACTGAGGAATTTCTCTTTGGTGAGATCTTGGATTCTCTCTTGGTTGAACTGAATTTATCTTGCTCCCAATGGGAGGACTCATTTACTCTATGTATTGTTTAGTATATTTTTCCTATTTATGCTTTCTCTGATTTCTACTTTGCCATCAGGACCACTCAGTATGACGTGCCCGTATCAGAAAGGGTGCTCTGAGCAAAGCAGAATTGAAACAGCACAAAGGAAACGTAGGATGAGCAAATTTGTTTGGAGTATCCACCCCAAATTTTCACAGACTACTTGTGCCCAGTCTGTGGTAGAGCATCCAAGCTTGTATTGGTCTGATCAGCCACAGTCGGACACATTGAAACTTGACTTTATCATGGTGATGTCATTTTGGACATTTTCGAGAACCAAGGACAACAACCAACGTGAATAAATGAGTTTATTCGCTATTTGCCAGATGTGTCCATTGTGGAACTGGTATTTGGTGAAAAGAGAGATATATAGCTTAAGGTCCTTATTTCTCTATTAAGATATAACATTCAGGAGTATAGTTCAAACCTAAAAATTGTTTCTCCAAGACTAACAATATTTAAAGGAGCAGATAGCAATATTTCTAGCCTGTATGTCCTCTATATGAAGAGGACAGAGTGGTCAGCCTTTGTTCCTAACCTTCTACTTCTCCTCCTGGCAAGAATCAAAATCTCCCTTGAAAAAGGTAAGGGAAGAGATTCTAAGGGTATCTATTCTTACCTCCCTGAAAGCCACATCTAGACAGACCCACGTGGACACATAACCTACATGGGAAAACATAAAGCACACCCACACACACTCCCTACAGAAGTTTAGGAAGCCACCTTCTATTATCTCTATCATCTCCATTGAACTAAGCTTGGTCATTATTCTTTTCCAACTTTCACTTTTAATTATATTATTGCTGTTCGTTCTATTTCCATGATCATAGTAATTGTTTCTGTTGTTTCCTTGTTTTTCTTCATTTTGCATTCTTTCATTTTCATATAAGTCTTCCCATATTTCCCTGTATGCATCATATTGGCTATTTCTATGTCACACTATTATTTCATTTCATGAATTAATCTCAATCTTTTTAGCTCTTCCCCAGTTAATAGGCATCTAGGGATTCCTGTAGGAGGTTACCATTGGTGCAGAGTTTTGAAGACTCTAGTAGTCTACAAAGCAGATGTAAAGATGGAGCACATTCTAGGTATGGGGGAGCAATTTGTACAAAAGCACAAAGATGGAAGATTGTGTACGGGGAATAGCAAGTTGGCTTGGTTGGCTAGAATGTGGAGTGTATGAAGGAGAGGAATGTGTAATAAACCTGGAAAGATAGGCAATGACCAGATTGTGCAAAAGCTTTAAATGTCAAACAAAGGAGTTTGTGTTTTTCTGTGTTTTTCTGATAGGATGTAAGGTCCTTGAGGAAAAGCATTGTTTCTTGCTCCTACCATAGTGTGTGGCACACAGTAGATACTTAAATAGACTTGTTGATTGATTCATAGTAGAGTTAAAAAGAGGTCAATGGGACTTCTTGAGTAGGGCAGTGATATGGTCAGAAATAATCTTTAGGAAAATCAGGTATGGAGGAGGGATTGGAAAGGATATAGGCTATACTCCTGACTGCTGTCCTTTAACAGGGAATCAAGGTTTGACATCCTTCCCACTAAATGCCAGTTTCACAATGAACACACAGAGCAAATAGCAGATAAAACCACTTATCCAAGTTGATAACAAAGCAGAAATCGGATCAAATATATATAGAAAGTATACCAGACAATACAGAGTGAATGAGCTCCCCCACTGAGATCAAGATAACCCATTTCAGCCAAAAGAGATAATTCCAGATGTCATTCAAGGAAAAATGCCCCAAAGTCTCTAGTGTAGCAAACTGGAGAACAGGGACATTACAGAGATTACCAGCTGCTCTACATGGGAAGACTCTTCATAGAATCTTTCTTTTTCCAGGGACTAGAGGCTGGGACGTTGGTTAGAATGTGACAACACTCACCCAGTATGCCATACTCTCATATTTCTCTTAAATATGTCATCCAAGGCAATTTGTGGCAGCCTAAACAAAGACACCATCCATCTCTCTCTCTCTCTCTCTCTCTCTCTCTCTCTCTCTCTCTCTCTCTCTCTCTCTCTCTCTCTCTCTCTCTCTCTCACTGTGGTTCACTGGTCATTTTTATTTTTCTGGTCCAAAATTCATAGCCATACAAGAAGAATACTGCTGTTAAAAATATAGGTAATAATAACTTACATTTATGTACATTTATGTAGCACTTTGTTATTGTTACAAAATGCTTTCCTCACCACAGACTGGGAAGGTAAGGATTATAAATAGCCCTCTTCCCATTCTACAGATAAGCAAACTGAGAGTCAGGGGGAGAAGTAACTTGCCAGTGGTGATTAGCATTGATCAACAACTCACATTTATTAAGCACCTCCATTGTTCCAAATGTTGGGCTTTTTTTTCTTAAACTGGACCTTTGATTTGATCAGCATAAGGAGTTCTCAGTGAGAAATTTCCTCTTTCAGCACAGGTCTATACCTTCTCCATGGGGCAGCTAGGTGGTGCTGCAGACAGAGTACCAGTGTAGGAGTCAGGAAGACCTGAGTTCAAATCTCACCTCAGACACTTGACACTCACTAACTGTGTGACCTTGGGCAAGTCACTTAACCCCAATTGCTTCATCCTGAGTCACCTCCAGTTATCCTGATGAATATTTGGTCACTGGATTCAGATGGTTCTGGAGGAGAAGTGAGGCTGGTGACCTGCACAGCCCTCCCTCCCTCAAAACGAAGTCAAGTGCAAGTCATGCCATCATTTCTCTGATGGCATGGTCTTCTTTGGCAACAAAGGATGAACACATATACTTTCTCCATAACTTAGAGTCTGAGAGTTCCCCAGAGCACTGAGGGATTAAGTGACTTATTCAGTCACAAAGCCTGCATGTGTCAGAAGACAAGGCTTGAACCCAGATTGCCCTGACTCCTAAGTCATCTGTATACTCATAATGCCACATACCACTCAGATGCTAGGATAAAAATACAAAAGTGAACTGGTACCTGCCTTTGAGGAGTTTACGTGCTCAGGGGAAACAATATATGTCAAAACAAGATATATACAAATAAAATACAAGGGAGAGCATGTGAAACAGTGTGACAGTCAGAACTCAAAGTCTGATTTCTCTGCAGCCAGATTCAATGCTTTCTCCACTGTAACTGGGAGGGACTCCACATCTTCAGCTCCCACCACTCTGTTACCCTCCTGGGTCAGGGAGGATGGAGAAGAACTGCCTCCCCACCAAAGCCACTATTTAGTTTTGCTCTTGGCCTAAAACCCTGAGTTTGGCTTTCTGTATGGTTCAAATTCACCAGATAATTACCAGTTTTCTGTTTCCTCTTAGTGCTCTGTGGATCTGGCTCTCTGGAATCCTAGGTGCACCCACGCTAGCAAGGATTAACTGAACATTTCCCCTGACATTATTAAACCCACATGTCATTGAATTTTATAGCCTTCTGGGATTCTAGGTTTCGTGCACCAGGAACTGCTCCCAAGAGACAATCCCAGCCCAGCATAATGCCCGGGGAAAAGGAGGTGCTGGACTGGAATAGGACCTGCCATCATGGAAAACCCAAAGAAATTTTTTAAAAGGTGGAATCCATGAAAAAGCAATTTCCCCTTTCATTGACTCTAGGAAACAAATCAAAGTTTCACAAGTCTAGACGGGACATGTGATTGTTCAGGCACGGCTGAGCACACCCAGAGACAAAACTAGGGTGGGGTGATGGGAGTTTTGCTCCAGCATGCTCAGTATAGAGAGGACTAAATTTAGCATGCTCTAACAACACCTGCAGTCCTCTGGCAGCTTAGAAACAATAGAGTTCAGTACCTAGTTACCAAGAAAAATTAGTTATATTAAGAAGCTAACAGATGGTAGACAGGGAAAACTCCTCACCTGCCCTGCCCTGCTTTCCTAGCAAGAGCCTCACTGCTTCCTGGTCTAAAAGGTGACAATATGACCTTTAAGTTTCACCCCACTCCATCCCTGACACTCTTAATGCTATAGTCCCTCCCAGTTCTAGCATTCTCTATTTGAAATTCCTTGCTCTGCTTTCTATAGTGTAAGGTCCTTCCTAACTCTGCTATCCCACATTCTAACTCCCTCCCTTTTCCAAAATTCTAGAGCCTAAAGATCTTTCTAGCTCTGATACTCTGTGCAAAAATGTCCCTTATAGCTCTAAATTCTAATGTTCCAGCTCTGGCATTTCCTGTGCTAATGTCTCTCCCAACTCTGACATTCTAAGCTAATTTCTTGTTCTGAAGTACCTCTGTGACCTTGGGCAAGTCCCTTAACCCCAATTGCCTCATCCTGGGTCATCTCCAGTCATTCTAACGAATATCTGGTCACTGGATTCAGGTGACTCTGGAGGAGAAGTGAGGCTGGTGAACTGCACAGCCCTCCCTCGCTCAAAACAAAGTCAAGTGCAAGACTTGTCATTATTTACACACACCTCCTGGCTTTAAAATTCTTCATTGCAATATTTTATCTTCTAAGCTCCCTTCCATCACTAACATTCTATAACTCTCCATAGAGGTGACATTTACAATATGCATCTCCGTTATTCCTGTGACTCCATCGACGTTGTTCATCCTTCTCTTTTGAAGAGAGCCAAAGGCATCATGAAAAGAATGGGAGAGGAATATTCGACAATATGCACATATATTATTAAAATGTTGAGCACTGTTGTTCAGCTGGCAGACTAGTAAAGAATCTCATTCCTTCAGAGGGCCATAGATGTGGGCATATCAAAAAATCCCCCATCAATCCATCAAAGTTGATTGCATTCCCTCTTGCATGTACTTTCTTAAAGAGAAATGAATATGAATGAATGGTATATGAATGTAATGGAATACTATCGCACTATAAGGAATGATGAACAGGAAGACTTCAGAGAGGCTTGGAACGACTTATATGAACTGATGCTGAGCAAAAGGAGCAGAACCAGGAGAACTTTGTACACAGCAACTTTGTACACAGTGTGGGAGGATTTTTTCTGGTAGACCTGGAACTTCATTGCAATGCAAAGACTTAAAAAATTCCCAGTGGTCTCTTAAGGCAAACTGCCTTCCATATCCAGAGAAAGAGCTGTAGAATTCAATCACAGAATGTAGCAGAGCAATATCTTTTGTATTACATTTTGGTTTGTTTTATGATTTCTCCCATTCATTTTAAATCTTTTATGCAACATGACTAAGGTGGAAATGTATTTAATAGGAATGTATTGTAGAACCTATATAAAATTGTATGCCCTCTGAGGGAGGGATGGGGGAGGGAGGGGGGAAAGAGGGGGAGTAAGGGGAAAAAAATCCAAGTTATATGGAAGTGATTGTAGAGCACCGAAAACAAATAAAATAATTTTTAAAAAAGAGAAACCACAGTTACTAAAGCAGAAGATGGCTGATCAGTAAAAGACTCAAGCCCAAGGATGGGCCTGTGTTGGCTGGCAGAGTTCCGATGTAGTCTCACCAGCAGACAGAGTCCAGATGCTGATGAAGATCTCTTTCCAGATCACCAAGCAAAAAACTCTACAGACTGTGAAGAGAAACACATTGGGAAATGAACAGCGGACTTTGAACATCCTGAAGTGTCCCTGACACAGCAAAGAACTCATTTTGTCCTAGACGGAAAATTGTTTTGCAGCTGTGGAAGAAAGAGACATGACGCTCCTGTGACAGTAACTGCAAACAGGTGGAAAAGGAATAGGGGTGGATTCCAAAGGATCAGCTTAAGCCCTCCCATTTCCAAAGAGTGGGGAAAGAACCATGTGTTTCCTTGAATGAAAAAAGGTCTGTGGCTATGATCTTGGGCTACGCCCTGTTCATCCACTCAAGTGTCCCAATTCAGAGCCCAGCTGTCTTTTATGGGGAGAGTACTAAAAGACAGCATACTGTAATGGTTAATAATGCTAACCTTCAACAAGTTTAGGAATTCCAAAAGACTGAGGTTCAAACCCCACCTCAGATGCTTACTGGCTATATGACCTGGCAACTCACTTAACCTCTTGTGCCTCAGGTCTATAAGATGGGGTTAGGTGACCTCCAAGACACCTTGCAGCTCAGAAGCCATGACTGATCTCACTCAGTCTCAGGAAAACACAAAGACCACTTTTCCATCCTTCCACTAGTTTGACATTCTGCAGGAAAAAGAAAGGCCAGAGATATTCCCTATTTTGTGACATCCACAACCTAGGTGAAAGATGTGTCTGACTTAACAGCAATGGACATAAAAGTCAGAACTTTTCTGAGGAGTAGACACTTTAGAAAAATTTCTAATATTATTCTTACTACTACTGCTATTACTATCACCACCACCACCACCACCACTACTACTAACACAAACCAGAGGCAGTCATGGCACATTGGATAGAGAACCACACTCAGCATCATGAAAACCTGGGTCAAGTCCCACCTTTGACACATTTGGCCACAAGACCCTGGGCTGTCTCTGCTCAGTTTCCCAGGCAACTCTAGCACTCTAAATGGCAGAGCAGGCAGTGATCTGCACTGGCAGAGAGAGTTTCCTCACCAGAGTTCCCTACTGGGATGAAATCATAAATGATGATGATGATGATGATGATGATGATGATGTTGATGATGATGACAATCAAAATGCTCACATAAATTTCTATCAATTATTACAAGATTGTGAGTAAAAAAACTGAAAGGTAGAAGAGTTGGAGATACAAAAGCAAAAACTGATCTGCTCTTAAGGAGCTTACACTCTATCTAAATCATAATAGGATTTGGAATTGGAAATGTCCTTAGAGATCCTCTAGCCTAGTCGTATCAAACTCAAATAGAAACATATCTCTCTGTGAGTCATATATTGACTTATTGCTATAGCTAGTATTTCTAGTTCTATATTGAATAGTAATGATGATAATGGACATCCTTGCTTCACCCTGATCATATTGGAAAGGCTTCTAGCTTATCCCCTCAAAGATAATGCTTGCTCTTGATTTTAGATACTACTTGTCATTTAAGAAAAGGCACATTGATTCCTATGCATTTCAGTGTTTTTCAAAAGAATGGGTGTTGTATTTTATCAAGTGTTTTCTTCATCTATTGAAATAATTATATGTTTTTTAACTATTAACACTATTAACTATTAATATGATCAATTATGTTTATAGTTTTTCTAATATTGAACCAACTCTGCTCTCCCAGTATAAATCCAACCTGGTCATAGTGTATTATCTTTGTGAAATATTGCTATAATCTCCTTGCTAGTACTTTATTTAAAAGTGTTGCCTTTGGATTCATTAGATTATTAATCATTATTCATTCATTCATTAGATTAAATTGGTCTGTACTTTTCTTTCTCTGTTTTGATATTTGTGTCATAGAAGGAACGTGATGGGATTCCTTCTTTCCCTGTTATTTTCCAGGCAGTTTATGTAGTATTGGAATTCGTCATTCTTTAAATGCTTGCTAGAAATTGCTTATAAATCCATCTGTTCCTGGTGTTTTCCCCACTTTTGGAGTTCATTTTTTACTTACTCAATTTCTTTTTCTAAAGACAAGGTTATTTTAGTGTTCTATTGCCTGTTCTGTTAATGCAGGTAATTTTTTATTTTTATTAACATTCATCCATTTCAATTAGATTGTCAGTTTTGTTGGCAAATAATTGGGTGAAATAGCTCCTAATAATTGTTTTTATTTCTTCTTCATTGTTGGTTTTCTAGGGTTTGCTGTTGTTTTTTTGGTTGGGTTTTTTTTTTTTTTGGTGTCATGCCCGATTCATTGATCTGCTCTTTCTCTCTTTTATTGATACAAGCATTTAGAGATATAAAGTTTCCCCTAAGTAGTGCTTTGGCTGTATCCCACAAGTTTTAGTATGTAGTCATCATTGTAAAACACTTTGCAAATCTGAGAGTGCTGAATAAATGTTGGCTATCATCACACTCATACTAAAGGTACTATCATTATTGAGCAATTGAAGGTGAAAACTCATCAGGCAAGTGATGTTTCTATGAAACGTCAGAGTGTTTTAGAGTAAACTTCAGGTTGCAAGGAAGATGATGTTTGTCTAGTTTTTTTAATTATCTCAACAAAAAAGTACCAGGTAAAACTATTTTGAGGGAATACAGAGTGCCCCCAGCATCTCCATGGAGTCTTAAGGTTTTATGTATATTTAGATATTGTCTTCCCCGTTAGAACATAAACATCCTAAGGGTAGGGACTATCTTGCTTGCTTGTATTCATATCACTAGCACTTAGAACAGTACCTACCATATGTCAAGAGCCTAATAAATTCTTTTTTCAATTATTTAATTCACCAAGATGGTATAATGGAAGAAAATAACCATTGGCTTTGGCATCAGAGGGTTGGTAAGCATTCAGATTTTGGCTATATCACTTACTACCTATGCAACCTTGGGCAAGTTATTTCCCCTTTCTTGTTCTTGGTTTCTTCAACTGTAAAATAAATTGGTTGGACTACCTCTCTAGGTCCATCCCAGCTCTGAGATTATCAGAGGTAGAAGGGAACTTGGAGGAGATCAAGTCCCACACACACTTTCATTTTACAGATAGGGAAACAGAAACCTAAAAGTAAGTGACTAACCCAAGATCCCAGAGATAGGAGACATGGGATCAGCCTCAGATGCCAGGATTCCAAATAAATGAGATAATATCTGTAATATTTGTATTAAATGAGCTAATATTTGTAAAGGGCTAAGTACAGTGCTTGGTCCTTAGTAGGTGCTGAATAAATGCTTGCTTTCTTCCTTCCAACTTCATCAGGGAGGTTTAGCTTTCTTTCCATTCTGAATTTTTGAAATATTTGCAAAGAGCTTTGTATCCATGATCTCATTTGACCTTCATAATAACCCATTGAGGTTCAACCCTCAGAAGTTGTAAGGTTCCCCACTGAGTATATGAAGAAGGTGAAAGAGGCTATGCTTGCTTGTCTGACATCACAAGTTGGTGAAGATGACCAAAAAAATGGAAAGTTAATATTGGAGGAGCTGTGGGAAGACAGACACACTCAAAATCTGTCAGTGGAGCTGAGAATTAGTCTAATCATCCTAGACATTAATTTGGAATTATACAAGAACAGAGACTAAACTATCCATGCCTTTGACCCAGAAACTCCAATATTGGGAATATAACCCAAGAAAGTCAAAGACATTAACAAATGTCCAAGATATATCAGGATATACATACCAGCACTCTATGTGGTAGGAAAGAAGTAGAATCAAAGTGGGTATAATCAATTGTGAGATAGCTTTAAAAAAGAGTTACAGCATATGAATATAATGGAATATTGTTTCATAGCAAGAAAGGATAGATATAAGAAATGAATCAAAGCATGGAAAGATTTATGAGTCAAAAAAGCCAAAACAAGAGACCATATGCATGATGATTACAACAATGTAATTGAAAATCCTATTAGAAAAAATTTGAATACTAGGTAAGAAGAGAAGAAGAAAAGGAAGAGAAAATGGAGGAGGAAGAAGAGGAGGAGGAGAAAAAGGAGGAGAAGGAGACAACAATGAAGCCTACCTATCTTCCCATGACAGAGAGTTGGGTATACTACCTCTAGGGAAGGATGCTATGTACAGTATCAGATGTCATCACTGTCCTAATTGTTTTTGTTTTGTAATAGGGGCAAGTTTAACAAGATGGGGAATTGAAAGTACTGTGAGAAGAAAAAGAAGAAATTCTGTATAGTCCACAAAGTATTTTATAATATATTATTTTTTTATCATCAAAGCAACAGTGCTGTAAGGTGGGTACTGTTATAACCCTCATTTTACAGATAAGGAAATTGAGACTGAGAATAGCTAAGTGATTTACCCAGGGTCAGTCTCAAGGAACTCATTGTCTAATGGAGAAAATAATATGGAAATAATTATATGCAAACAAGACATAAGCAAGACTCATTGGAGATAACAGAGAGAAGGCTAACTATCTGAAGCAGGACTTAACCCTAAGTGTTCTTTTTTTTTTAATTTTTTAAAATTTATTTATTTATTTAACTTTTTACATTCATTTTCACAAAATTTTGGGTTCCAAATTTTCTCCCCATTTCTCCCCTTCCCCCACCCCAATACACCAAGCATTCTAATTTTCCCTATCACCAACCTGCCCTCTCTTCTATCATCCCTCCCTTCTCTTGTCCCCATCTTCTCTTTTGTCCTGTAGGGCCAGATGACTTTCTATTCCCCATTAACTGTATTTCTCATTTCCTAGTAGCAACAACAATACTCAACAGTTGTTCCTCAAACTTTGAGTTCCAAATTCTCCCTATCCCTCCCTCCCTACCCATTCCCTTTGGGAAGGCAGGTAATTCAATATAGGCCATATCTGTGTAGTTTTGCAAATGACTTCGCTAATAGTCGTGTTGTGTAAGACTAACTATATTTCCCTCCACCCTATCCTGCCCCCCCATTGTTTCTATTCTGTCTTTTGATCCTGTCCCTCCCCAAGTGTTGACTTCAAATTGCTCCCTCCTCCCATTGCCCTCCCTTCCATCATCCCTCCCTCCCTGCTTATCTCCTTCTTCCCCATTTTTCTGTACTGTAAAATAGGTTTTCATACCAAAATGAGTGTGCATTTTACTCCTTCCTTTAGTCGAATGTGATGAGGGTTAACTTCATGTTTTTTTCTCAGCTCTCCTCTTTTTCCCTCCACTAAAAAGTTTCCTGCTTGCCTCTTGAATGACATATAATTAACCCCATTCCATTTCACCCTCTCTCCTCCCACTACAATTCTCTCTCACCATTTACCTTAATGTCTTTTAAGATATGGTCCCATCCTATTCAATTCACTCTGTGCTCTCTGTCTCTGTGTGTGCATGCTTGTGTGTATGTGTGTGTGCATGCACGCATGTACATGTGTGTGTGTGTGTGTGTGTACATCTGTGTGTGGTCCCACCAACTACCCAGATACTGAAACGTTTTAAGAGTTACAAATACTGTCTTTCCATGTAGGAATGTAAACAGTTCAACTTTGGTAAGTCCCTTATGACTTCTCTTTACTGTTTACTATTTCATGCTTCTTCTCATTCTTGTGTTTGAAAGCCAAATTTTCTTTTCAGCTCTGGTCTTTTCATCAAGAATGCTTGAAAGTCCTCTGTTTCATTGAAAGACCATATTTTCCCTTGAAGTATTATACTCAGTTTTGATGGATAGGTGATTCTTGGTTTGAGTCCTAGTTCCTTTGACTTCTGGAATATCCTATTCCAAGCCCTTCGATCCCTTAATGTAGAAGCTGCTAGATCTTGAGTTATCCTGATTGTATTTCCACAATACTGGAATTGTTTCTTTCTAGCTGCTTGCAATATTTTCTCCTTGACCTGGGAATTCTGGAATTTGGCCACAATGTTCCTAGGAGTTTCTCTTTTTGGATCTCTTTCAGGCAGTGATCGATGGATTCCTTCAATACTTATTTTGCCCTCTGGTTCTAGAATCTCAGAGCAGTTTTCCTTGATAATTTCATGAAAGATGATGTCTAGGCTCTTTTTTTGATCATGGCTTTCAGGTAGTCCCATAATTTTTAAATTGTCTCTCCTGGATCTATTTTCCAGGTCAGTTGTTTTTCCCATGAGATATTTCACATTCTCTTCCATTTTTTCATTCTTTTGGTTTTGTTTTATGATTTCTTGGTTTCTCAGAAAGTCATTAGACTCCATCAGTTCCATTCTAATCTTGAGAGAACTATTTTCTTCAGTGATCTTTTGAACCTCTTTTTCCATTTGGCTAATTTTGCTTTTGAAAGCATTCTTCTCCTCACTGGCTTTTTGAACCTCTTTTGCCAATTGAGTGAGCCTATTTTTCAAGGTGTTATTTTCTTCAGCTTTTTTTGGGTCTCCTTTAACAAGGTATTGACCTGCTTTTCATGCTTTTCTAGCATCTCTCTCATTTCTCTTCCCAGTTTTTCCTCCACCTGTCTAACTTGATTTTCAAAATCGTTTTTGAGCTCTTCCATGGCCTGAGCCCACCGGACATCCACCTTGGATGTCTGGGATAGAGAGGCCCCGACCTCCACGTCTTTCTCCGATGGCAGGCATTGTACTTCGTCAGCAGAAATGAAGGGGGGAAGGAACATCTCTTCCCCAATAAAGTAGCTCTCTATGGTCTTATTCTGCTTCCTTTTTCTGGGCATTTTCCCAGCCAGTTACCTGACTTCTGAGATTCCTCTCCACCCCTGCCTAGATCTGCCCAGCTAGTGCTTGGGGTCTGAGATTCAAATGCTGCTTCCCAGTCTCAGGGCTATCTGCAATGGGAGCAGCTGCTATTCAATGTAAGCTTAAGTTCTGGTGCTCGGGTGGGGGCAGGGCCACCTCCCAGGCTCAGCTCCCTCAGGGGGTTTATGCAGAGACCTGAACTTCTGCCTGCTGCTCTGGGAGTCCTGGGGCCACCACTGCTGCCTCTGCTGCTCCCTCCGCCACTTCCTCCCGTGGGGGCCGAGTCCCGAAGACACCCCACTCCCCTCTCAGCCAGCCCAGAAGTCTCTCTCACTGACCTGTAGCGTCTGTGGGCAGAGGGACCTTCCCGGCTACCGGAGGTTCCGTCCCTGAAGCCTGCTCAGATCTGCTCCTCTCGGCCACGCGGCCAGGGCAGCACAGGGGTGGACTCCGCTTTCCGGAGTGCAACAGACCCCTGAGGACCACTCTCCTGGGCTCTCTGGAATGGAAATCTCTTCCACTGTGTTTCTGTGCGCCCTGCAGTGATCCAGAATTTGTGGGAAGTTCTTCTTACGGGAAATATATGGGCTGTGGATTCAGAGCTAGCATACGTGAGTCTTTCTACTCCGTCATCTTGGCTCCTCCCCCCTAAGTGTTCTTAACTTCAAGTCTGATACTCTATAAAGACAAAAGACATCAGTTAAATATTTTTTAAAAAATTAACTTTGGAAGAAGACAGGGAAAATCTGACTACACAATGATTCCTATGAAAGTGACTTGGATCTTTAAATTAGCTGAAGCTTCATGTGAGATGGTCACCAAAAACCTAGAACAATCAGATGTTATAGTAATACAGATTCACTACACAGGACCAGTAGAGTAAGAGAATCCTCCTACTGTGCCCTGGCAAATCATTCCTGAAGAGTTGTGCTCAGTTCTCATGGCCACATTTCAGGAGGGACATTGACAAATTGCCCAGTGGAAGTTAACTGATACAGGGAGGTAACTCAGAAAGATACCACAGAGAGACTGAATAAACCAAAAATGTGTAGCCTCAAGAAAAGAAAACATAGGTATAACAAGAAAATTAGAGATAGCAAAGGACAGTTTCATGTAAAAATGGCCATGATAAAAGACAAAAAATGGCAAGGATTTAACAGAAACAGAAATGATTAGGAAGAATATACAAAAGAACTATAAAAGAAAAATTGCTAACATCACCAATAACCCCAGTGATGTGGTTACTGATCTAGAGCCAGACATCTTAGAGAATGAAGTCAGTCTTCCTAAGGGAAGCCTTGCTAACAATAAGGCCAGCTGAGGTCATGGAATTCCAGCTGAGCTATTTAAAATCTTAAAAAACAATGCTGTTAAAGTGCTGCACTCCATATGCCAACATATTTGGAAGACGCAACAGTGGACACTGGATTGGAAAAGATCAGTTTATAGGCCAATCCAAAAGAAGGGCAATGCCAAAGAATATTTAAATTACTGAACAATTGCACTCATTTCACATGCCAGCAAGGTTATAATTAAGATTCTACTAGCTAGGCTTCAGCAATATGTGAACCAAGAATTACCAGGAGAACAGGATGGTTTTTGAAGAGACAGAGGAACTAGAGACCAAATTGCCAACATTCACTGAATTATGGAGAAAGCAAAGCAGTTCCAGAAAATATCTACTTCTGCTTAATTGCCTACATTAAAATCTTTGACTGTGTCAATCACAGCAAAATGTGACAAATTCTCAGAGATGAGAGTAAGAGACCATCTTGCTTGTCTCCTGAGGAACCTGTATTCAGGTCAAGGAGCAATAGTTAGAACCAAGCATGGAACAACTGGTTGGTTTAAGTTTGGAAAAGGAGAATGACAAGACTATATATACTATCCTCTTACTTATTTAACTGATATACAGAGTACATCATGTGAAATGCTAAGCTGGATGAATCAAAGGCTAGTATTAAGGCTGCTGGGAGAAATATCAACAATCTCAGACATGCAGATCATACCACTCTGATGGCAGAAAGTAAAGAGGAATTCAGAAGCTTCTTGATGAGGGAGAAAGAGGAAAGTGTAAAAGCTGATTTGAAGCTTAACATTAAAAATAAAAAAGATCTTGGCAACTAGTCCCATCACTTCCTGGCAAACAGAGGGAGAAGAAATGGAAATGGTGTCAGTTTTATATTCCTGGGCTTAAAAAACACTGCAGACAGCAACTATAGCCAGCCAATTAAAAGACACTTGCTCCTTGGAAGGAAATCTATGGCAAATCAGGACAGTAAACTAAAAAGCAGAAACATCATCACCTTGCCAACAAAGGTCCATAAAGTCAAAGCTATGGCTTTTCCAGTAGCAACATATGGCTGTGACAGTTGGAATATAAGGAAAGCTGAATGCCCCAAAGAATCAATGTTTAGAATGGTCGTGTTGGAGAAGACTGTTGAGAGTCCCTTGGACAACAAGGAGATCAAATCAGTCAATACTTAAAAGAAATTAATTCAAGTTATTAACTGGAAGGTCAAATACTAAAACTGAAGCTTAAGTACTTTGGCCACATACTGAAAAGCAGGGACCCACTGGAAAAGGCCCTGATGTTGGGAAAAATTGAAGTCAAAAGGAAAAGGGGATGGTAAAGGATGCAGTGGATAGATAGTGTCATGGAAACAACAAACATGAAGTTGTACAGGTTTTAAGAGATAGCGGAGGCCAAAAGGGCCTGACGTGTGTCCATGGCATCACAAAGTGTCAGACATGAATGAACAACAAAAAACATGGTAGCAATTTTGAATCATTTGAAAGGCATTTATGTAGAAAAGAAACTAGTCTTAATCTGGCTCCAGATGACAGGAATAGAAATAATGGGTAGAAAATATTAAGGGCTTGGGTTACAGTTCATTATATGGAGGACCTTCTCAACATTCATGCATTATACAAATGGAACAGATACTGAGCTCCCCAGGGCAGTTAGAAGGTACAATGGAGAGTGCCAGTCCTGGAGTCAGGAAAACCTGAGTTCAAATTTAGTGTCAGATTTACTAGTTCTACGACCCTAAGCAAGTCACTTAACTGTGTTTGCCTCAGTTTTTTCATTTGTAAAATGAGCTGGAGAAGAAAACGGCAAACCATTCCAGCGTCTTTGAAAAGAAAGGTTCTCAAAGAGTAGGACACGACTGAACAATAACAGAGCTCCCCATCGTGACTCAAGGTATTCACAGAGAAACACTTGATCACGAGCGTATACTTGGATCTCGAAAGGCCTTGTTGATCATCTAAGTCAACCCCCCTTACTTTACAGAAGGAACTATGGCCCATAGAAACTGAGTGATTAGCCCATGACCATATAGGCAGGAAGTAGCAAAGCCAAGTTGTGAAACCAGGTCTTTTGACTCTAGATATAACATTCTTTTCACTGAATTATTATCTCCTATCTCACATGTATGTATACATATATATATATGTGTGTGTGTGTGTGTATTGTACATATTGCATGCTCCTAGATATCTACAAGTTGTTTCCCTATTAAACTGTAAGTTCTTTGAGTACAGGGACTATGATTTGCCTATCTTTGTGTCCCTACTCTTAGAACACTGTAGTAGACCCTTAGTAAATGCTTGTTGGCCAACTGACTGATCACGTCACAATAGATACTAGGGAAAAACAGGGGTGGAGGCAGAATTCTTGTTTCGGTTAAGGGTTAAATCAGATAACCTCTAGAGTCTTTTCTAGTTCTAAATGAGTGTATGGTTCTTTTTTAAGGAACATTTCATAGACAAGAATGAGATTAAAATGAGGCTTTTCTAACTAGATAGATAGATACTGATTGAGAATGATTTTAAAAGGGTTCATGAGAAGAACGGTGGTTGAATGTAATGAAATATCACTACATCATAAGTAATGACAAATGGAGGAAATCCAAGAAACATGGGAAGACTTGTATGAATGGATCCACAGTGAAGTATGTAGAACTAGGAAACCAGTAGGAATGCTACAATAATATAAATTAAAAGATTGCTCAAAGGAAGTCAAGCCCCAAAGTAACTAAACAAACAATAGACAGAAGCAGAGGGTTATAACAGATAGAGAACTGATCATGGAAACAGGAAGATCTGGGCTAAAGTTCTAGTCTGTGGCACATACTGCATGGCCCCAGAGTAGGTCACTTACCTCTAGTTCACCTAGACAACTCCAAAACAGAGAAGGTATCTACCTGAAATGGTAGAGGGATATCCCTCATCCAGGAAATCTCTATACTAATGAAATCACAGGTCTATTCTTGATTTCCACAATCATGTGAACAAAAGTGGCAGTATATAGTAGGATATATAGAGACCTGATCTCAGATTTAGGAATATGGGTTCCAGTCCTGTCCTTGACTTATATTGGCTGTGTGATCCTCAGCAGGTCTTAATCTCTTAGGGTCCCCTGTCTAAGACTACATAAGTTGGAAAGCAAGTGTTAATAAAGAGTTTCTTCATCATCATGAAATCATAGGTCTAGTCACCTCCAAAAAAAGGAGAGAGAAAGGGGTTTGGAACTATGAGTACCAAATGATATCAACACTTGCAGATGAGATCACTGTGTTCATAGGCTTTTCTTTGTTAAAAGGTGCATTGGGTGTGTGAGCCCAGAAATTTAAAGACAAAAGTGGAAGACTAATGCCTTAGATTTTTGTGTTAGAAAGGACAGCAGTCCAGCTTTTGGTCAGAAAAGAGTTAACGTTATCTTCCTCAGAACACAGATATCCCAGGAACTATGTCTGCATTCCACTAGAATTAAGGTACCAGGCAAAAACTTTCAGAAAGACCTTTAAAAGATGATACATGAAGACTGAGGGCACATTAATCAGAACGCTGTACCATAACAAAGATGGGAGGCCCCTTCCTGTGAAACAGCTGCAGACCCAAAGGTCTTCAGCAGAAAGTGATGCAAGTAATTAAGAACTGGGATGTTTGCTGGGGGTAGGAAAAGGGGCCCCCAAAAGGGAGGTTTGGAGCTTTGTACCGAATGAAGGGATCAACGTGAAGACTGAATACAGGCCCAGAAAGAGTCCGTGGGTTACCTCTATATAACTTAAGAATTAGTCAGATAAGGAGGAACCTTGGATAATGAGGTCTTAATGAAATAAAATGAACCCATCCAACCTCACATCAGTATTCTTTTCAAATCCCACTGGGATTCCCAGGAATGGAAAGTGTGGAAGAATCTCAAAAGAGTAGGGAGTTAATAGGAGGGATGTCAAGGAGGTGAGACAGGCAGTGGATCATTTGGAAGAACAGAATTTCTACAAAAGTTAGAAGTTTTGACTATAACTCATTGTTGAAATTCACACTAACATGTTTAGTAGATGGATTTTGGACTCAGGAAGGACCTTGGTTCAAATCTTACCTCAGATATTTAGTGGATTATACTTACTAGATTAGGTATTATGCCTTACTTACTTGGGAAGGCAGATTATAATGGTGGATAGAAAGTTGGATCTGAAGTCAGGAAGATCTGGATTCACATTCTGCCTTTGACTCTTCCTTAGCTACGTGACCCTGAGCAAGTCACTTAACCACTTAATTTAATCACTTAATCTCTTAACTCAAATGATTAAGTCACTTAACTACTCTACTTTCTCATCTGTAAAATGAGTATGTTGGACTTGAAGACTTTTACAATTCCTCATGGTTCTAAATCAATGATCCTATGCACTTCTGCAATTGGTTCATATCCTGCTTTAATAAAATCTTTGAATATAAAAGGATTGCATGTTGGAGTAGGCAGTATGCTACAGTCCAAAGTTCTGGATTCAAATTCTATCTCCAACACTCATTAGCCATTAATGAAGTCATCTACCCTCTGTGAGAGAATCTCAGTTTCCTCATCTGCAAAATGAGAATAAGTATCCTCCCACAATGTCCTCCTCACACAGTTGTTACAAAGCTCAAATGAAGTAATGTACATAAATTGCCTTGAAGTTATTTAAGCACTTTGTAAGCATCAGCTAATTCCAACACTGGGCATTTTTTGTTCATCATTGTGAAATTTCCTTTGGAATTACCATAGTTGTAAAGCTGTTTGAAAATGTGAGGAAAGTAGATGGAACTGGGTCTTCTTCTAGCCTCCAATAGTGCAGATGTCAACCTTACCCTCCTTCACACCTCAAATTCCACATCCTTCCCCATTCTCTCCTCCTCCCAAGTCCTAAAGAATAAGTTCTCTGACTTACCAATTGGGCCCTTAGTGAAAAATAGAGCTTACTTCATCTTCCTTAAATTTGCACCTATTAGATGTTTTGCCTAGTTTATTAGAATATAAGGTCCTAAAAGGTAGGGGAGCAACTTGTTGGTTTGTTTTTTTTTTTATCCCTAGTACTGACCACAATACTTGGCACACAGTGTTTACTTAGCAAAGCTTTGTTTTCTCATTCATTTATTCATTCATTCACTGATCATTTTCCTTATCAATCCTTCTCTACTGACTCCATTCCCTCATCTTAAATGAGCCCTTCCCATCCTAAAATTCCTTCCTTTGATCTTGTGGTAGCAAGATCTCCCCTATCCTTTGAGATATTATTCTATCTTTCTCCTCGCCTTCAATTCAATCCAACCCACCAAGCATTTTTTAAGCATGTAGCAGGAGCCAGGAACTGTACTAGACCCACATAATACAAAGTAAAAATATTTATCAGTCCCTGCCCTTAAGGAGTTTATGTCCTATTGGAATGTATGTATGTATGTATGCATGCATGCATGTATGCATGTGCACAAAACAACACAGATAGGTGTAAAACAAGGTTGTTGGAAGAGAAATAAAGCACTAACATCTGGGGGGGATCAAGGGAGACTGATTCTTGTTGACTATTAGTTAATAATAATAACTTGCATTTATTAAGTGCTTTAAGGTTGAAAAACACACAACAACCCTAGGAGGCAGATGCTATTATTGTCCCCATTGTATAGATGAGGACTGAGACCCAGAGGGATAAGTGTCTGAAGTCAGATTTGAACTCAGGAAGTCATACCTGAAAACAGCCTTGGGGGTGAGGGGGGCAGACAGAGGGAGTTGGAGAAAGTACATTCCAGACATTGGAGACAGCTTGCCCTGCCTGAGGCACAAAAGCATGAGATAGAACATCATGTTCAGGAAACAGTCAGTGGTCTGATTTGGCTGGAGCAGAGAGTCCGTAAGGAGGAATCCTGGGAAATAAGACTGAGAAAGGTAAGTTGAAGCCAAATTATCAAGGGCCTTGACTGTCAAGCCAGGGAGTTTATATTTTATCCTGTAAGCAATCAGACATTCCAGAAGGTATTTTGAGCAAGGGAAGGAAATCGTCATTCCTGGAAGCTTATTTGGCAGTAGCATGAAGGCTGTGAAAGGCATCCATGGTGAATTGAATAGAGACCTGGCTTCCTATTCACAAAGACCTGGGTTCAACTGCTGCCTCTGCTACATATTGTCAGTGTGACCCTGGGAAAGTCAATTAACGCTTTAGGGTTGCAGGCAACTCTGAAGACTAGAAATTGCAGAGACTTAGAGTATCCATTTTGGTGGAGGGCATTTATTTCTTCATGAGGAGTTCCCCATACCAATGAATGACGTTTTAAAATACAGAAGGCTGTATTAGAGATGGCAGAGGCAGGGAAACCGATGCAAGAGGATATGACCAGAAGAGGGGATAAGAATGAGAAATAGGGCACTGCCCAAGGAAGTAGAAACAAGGCAACTGGATTCAGATCTTCTCTCAGACACAAACAGTCAGATCAGGAGCAAGTTACTTATTCTATTTGAGGAAAAGAAGGTCTGACATTCATGTGAGCCATGAATCTATAGTTTGCATGTACTTTTATGCATACTCATTGTTTTCTCTAATAAGCAGGGAGTATTTCATTTTTGCTTTTTATCCCAACACATAAAACTAATGCCTAGAAAATAATTAATGTTTGCTGATGACAATGATGGTGACTTGATGTAGATATGGAAAATAAGAAGAGTGATGACAAGGTGATGGGACAGGGAATAAATGGGTCATTTAAATGAACCAAAGTTTAGGGTTTTGATTATTACTTTTAAAAATTTTTCTACTGTATTTTGGTTCATATCCCTGTCTTGGGGCATTTAGGTGGCACAGTGGGTAGAGTACTGGTCCTAGAGTCAAGAGGATCTGAATTTAAATCCTGCCTCCGACACTTAGTGGCTGTGTGACCCTGGGTAAGTCATTTAATCCTCTTTGCCTCAGTTTCCTCATCTGCGAAATGAGCTGGAGAAGAAAATGGCAAACCACCTCAATATCTTTGCCAAGAAAACCCATAATGGGATCGCAGTCAGATGTGACTAAGGGACTGGACAACAATAAGATACCTGCCTGAATAAGCACTGAACCCTCCTTTGTTCATTGAGAGGTAGCAATGTTGTGGAGCTAAAGCCAACTGGACTTGCCATTTATCTGGAAAATAGCAACAATAATATCAACAATATTTTAAGGTTTGCAGAACACTGTACAAATATTATCTTGTTTGAGTCCCACAAAAACCCAGAGAAGTAAGTGCTATTGTTAAGGTTAATTTTATAGAAACTGAGGCAAGTAAGATTAAGTGACTTGCCCAGGATCACAAAGCTAGTAAGTGTCTGAGGCAAGATTCAAGCTCAAGTCTTCCTGATGCCAAGTCTAGCACTCAATCCTCTGTACCACCTCACTAGAAAATAAGAGAAGGAAAAGACTCAAGGATGACTCAGGTCCCAAAGCTGGATAACTAGAGAATGGTGGCACACTCATGAGGGATGGAGAAATTGAGAGGATGGACAGGTTTGAAGAGAAAGAGGATGAAGTCAGTTTTGGACATACTGAGTTTGGGTTCCTAGCAAAATCCAGGTGGACAGTGAGTTGGCAGTTGGAAATCAGGGACTGGAGCTTATGTGGAGCTCATGGAATACTGGATATCAAGCACAAAGGTTGTCTAGTTCAACTCCCTCGTTAGCCAAGTAAGGAAATTGAGGCCCATAGAGGTGAAATGATTTGCCCATAGTCACACAGGGAGAGAATGGCAGTGGCAGTGTTTAAATCCAAACCTTTTAAGTCCAGAGCTCCTGTCCTCTTTATTGTCACAGTTGAAGAAATAGATTTGAGAGTCAGCTACATAGAGATGGTCAATGAAACATAAATCTCATGAGGAAGAACATAGAGTTGGGGTTCTTAACTGGAGTCCAGGAACATGTTTATATTTTGGTGACTGTATTTCAAATATAACCAGTTTCCTTTGTAATGAGGCAGCTGGCAGCAAAGTGGAAAGATCCATTGGGCCTGAAGTCAATAAGACCTGAGTCCAAGTTCAACCTCATACATTTACTTTTGGGTACCACTTAACCTGCCTGACTCAGTTTACCCAACTGTAAAATGGGAGTAATAACAAACATGTCCCTCATAAGGTTATGGTGAGAATCAAATGAGATAATATTTGTAAAAGTGTTTAGTGCAGCGACTCGCATAAAGTAGGTGTTACATAAATGCTTATCTCATACTGAGAGAGAGAGAGAGCAATCCTATGTATTTTATTTAATGAATCTGAAAATCTGAAAAATATGAGGAGAGGTCCATAGACAATCAAAGGAGACCATCACACACACACACACACACACACACACACACACACACACACACACACACACTCACGGGAACCCCTTTTGTAAAGGAAGTTAGAACCTTGGAGAGCACCCATATTCAGGGGTCAGGAAGCTGATAAAATAATGAAGGTCCAGAAGAAATAGTAGTTAGTTAGGAATGAAAGCATCAAACCAGTGAAGTAATATGTCTCAGAAGCTTGGAGAGAAGGGAGCATACCAAATGAAAAATCAATCAGTCATTCTACTCTGTATCTGCAGCTCTGTCTAGTTTCAACTCCACTGAAAAACATGCACCTCCCAGGTGAAGTTCATTGCCACTAATCTCACTTCCAAGCTGCTTCACTCAAGCCCTGAGTGACATCACTTCTCTCAGTCTCTTCTCCTCTCTGATTGGAGGGTTGGAGAGTAACAAACTCTTCAGTCTCTTCTCCTCTCTTGGCTCACTCCATTCTGTATCTGCTACCCTACTTGGTTTTAACCCAACAGAGCAAGATGCCCCACACTATGCCAGGTATCCCCTGGTGTCTCCCCCCACTTTACTGCCTCCTTTTGGGTGTTCCCACCACCACCATTAAATTGTAAGCTCCTTGAGGGGAGGACTATCTAATAATTGTATCTCCAGAGCTTAGCACAGTGCCTGGTCCATAGCAAAAACTTAATAAATGTTTATTGGATTAGTCAGTAAGGTCAAAAGCAGCAAGGATGTTGAAAGAAAATTAGATAATTAAGAAGTCATTGAGAGTAGTTCCAAAAAGTGATAAGGACAGAATTCAAATTGTAAAGGACTGACGAGTGAGTGGGTACTGAAATGAGGAAGGATACAAGCTTCTTCCTAGAAGTTTCATCCACCAAGTCTAAGCATGTCCGTCCCCCACCCAAGAACCTGCAATGGTTTCCTATTTCTCCTAGGATTTCATTTGCCACCAGTTTCTCTACATGATTTCACCTCCACCATCATCTTCATCTCCCCTCTCTACCCCTCAAGATAAATTCATCACCAGATAAAACTTTATCCCTGAGATTGAGATGTTTCAGTTTTTCTACTTATACTTTGTCAGTACCCTTAGTTGTGTTTACCTCTCTTATTAGAGGGCTAGAGGTTAGAACAAAATGGTCCTTCCATAGCTCCCTTTCAAGAGGGCTCAAAAATCCACCATCATCTTCATTGGTTTGGCTAGGTGGCACAATAAATAGAGCATTGGGCTTGGAATCAGGAAGACTCTTGATGAGTTTCAATCCAGCCTCAGACATTAACTGTGTTACCCTGGGCAAGCTGTAACTCTGTTTGCCTGTTTCTCATCTGTCAAATGAACTGGAGAAGGAAATGGAAAGTCACTCCAGTATCTTTGCCAAGAAAACCCCAAAATGAGGTCATAAAGGGTTATATATGACTGAAAAAACTCAACAAATCCTCTTCATTATGCCACTCTCCCAGGCCCCTCTGGTACCCCCAGATTCCTTTTGTGTATTTTCTTCCCTAGTAGATTGTAAGTTCTTTAAGGTCAAGGACTGTCTTTCTTCTTCTCGTTTTTATCACCAAACCATATCACAATGCCTGGCATCTAGTAGACACTTCATAAATGTTAATCATATCATAGCCTAGAATTCAATACAAACTCTTCAGCTTGACATTTAAAGTTGCTTGTGGTGTGACTCCAGTCTGCATTTGCAGAATAAATTATTCCCCTTCACACATTACATTTCAGGCAAACTGGACTGCTTGTTTCAAGAATAGGATTATCTTCCACATTAAATAATATGTGTGTTTCACTTTAAGAGTTGGCATTTTTATAAGAATAAGAGCTATTGTTCAAAGATATTAACAGGCAGTTTTCAATAGAAGAAAACCAAGTTATTAATACCATAGGGGGAAAACACTCCAAATCACGGACAGAAAATGTAAATTAAAGCAACTCAGAGGTTATACCTCACATCCCTCAGATTGGCAAAGTGGATTTAAAAAAAAAATGAAAATGACAAACGCTGAAGGGACTGTGGGAAGATATATACAGGAATACACTGATGGTAGACTTGTGAATTGTTCCAGCCACTCTGCAGAGCAGTTTGGAACTATACCCCGAAAGTTACCAGAAGCATCTGGGCTATGTCCAGTTTTTAATACTGAGCCCATCACCTCTCTGTCAAGAGGTAGGTAGCCTGCTTCATTATTGGTCCTCTAGAATTGGGATTGGTTCTTGCATTGGGCAGAGATCTTATATCTCTCAAAGCTGTTCATCTATTGTTATTGTTATGGAAATTGTTCTTCTGGTTCTGTTCACTTCACTTTGCTTCAGTTAATACAAGTCTTCCCAAGTAACTCTGAAACCATTCCATTGATCTTATAGTAACCCATTATGTGCATACACCATAATTTGTTCAACTGCTCCCAAATTAATGGGTACCATCTTTTTTTCCAATTCTTTGTCACTACTAAAAAAAAATCTATTATAAATATTTTTGTACCCATGGGCCCTTTTCCCTCTTTCTTTAATCCTTTGGGGAGTATACCTTAGCAGTGGTATCACTGTATCAAAGGACATACGCTGTTTAGTAACTTTTGGAATATAGTTCCAAATTGCTTTTCCAAATGGCTGAACTAAATTCACAGCTTCACCAACAGTACATTAATGTGCCTGTTTTCCCACAGCCCCTCCAGCATTTGTCATTTCCAGTTTTGTCAGCTTTATCAATCTGCTAGATCCTACTGCCCTTTACCAATGAAGAAATACTCCCCAACTCAAGAAACTTCAGTGGTGCCTCATTGTCTTGAAGATAATACAATGCCTGAGTTTGGCATTTCTAGTCTTTCCAAATATAGTTCTTGCATGTCTTCCAAGGCTGGTGACATATTACTCCCACTCATACGCTCTACACACCAGTCAAATTGGCTTCCTTGTTGCCTTCCATACTCAACATTCCATCTCCCACCTCTGAGACTTTGCAAGGCTGTCTTCCAGTTCTGAAATGCACAGCCTCCTCTCTTCTGCCACTTAAGTCCCTAGCATCTTTCAAGGCTCAGTTCAAGTTCTAATACTTTCAAAAGGCCCTTCCTGATTCTCCCAGTTGTTGGAGCACCTCCAACTACAAATTAATGACTACAAATTAATTTGGTATATGTCATTTATTTATTTATCTGTGAATAAATAGTTGAATACTCCTCGCTGCCTCTAATAGAATATGTGCTGTTGAGGGCAGCATTTTTGCATTCATATTTCCATCACTTAGCACAGTGCCTGGCAATTAATAAATCACTTACTAGGCCTCTATTGAGTGCTTAATAAATACACATTATTGATGGATTATATAGCTAGTTAGGGTGGAAGCTAGAACACTAATTCCAGTCTTCTGGCTGCGGATGAAACAAGCTTAGGGAGAAAAAGTAAATAAAGATGATGTACCAGCTTCTAAGTGTGAACAAATGAGCCAGTAATTTACTGAACAGTTGAGACTTCAATTAGCCTTTCTCCAAGAAACACATCTGTCTCAATCATGGGTAAATCCTGTTGAAGGCTAGCAACATTGTTGGCTGTAATATTGACATATTAACTAGGGTGCATATGACTGAATATAAAGTTGAAAGACAAAATGAATGAACTTAGAAAATCTTTCTAGGACAGATCAGAGGAAATGGGAAGGGTATTACTGGGGCCTCTGGGAGTGAATAGCTGTGTGTATGTGAGTGTGTGTGTGTGTGTGTGGCAAGTGTATAAAAAGAAAAAACTTGTTCTTCCAACAATTATTTTCCCACTACCTAAGCTTCTCTCATACAAGACGTTTTCCTAATTAACTCAAGAGTTTTCAAATATTTTTGACAAATGCCAGTTATCATCATTCTCCCTCTTTGTCATTCAATTGCAGACTAAATAAAAGCCACTCATATTTGACCTCGTTATCTCATTCATTGACTAATTAAGCAACTGCCTAACTAAAGGGGAGGGAAGAGTCAATCATATAATAAAATTGAGAGACAATCATGCAGTCCACATTGATACCACCATAATGTCAGGGGACCTAGAAGAAAGAAGAGATCATCAGTACATTGGGTGGCCTCTCAGTAGAGGATTTATGGGAAAATGTGGGCAAGAATGACACAGGAAGAGAAGACCAAGGCCCTGACTTCAGAGTCAGTGTTCTTTCCACCATGCTAATTGTCTCTTATATTGGGGTTTACAAAGATGATAATGGTACCCTATGGAAAGTGACTTTTAGTCATCAGCCATGAAGATATGAGGACAAACCTAAGGTCTGAGAGATATTCACTTTTCAAGTCCAGATTTGAGGTCAGAAATATCAAGGTGGTGTCTATCCAAAAAAAAAAAAAAAAAGCCAGTGTATGGTATTTAGTAGATAAGGAGCAAGATTCAGAGTCAGGAAAACTTGGGTTTTTTTTTTTTTTTTACTTCTGATATGTATTAGCTGTGTGCCCCCAGCAAGACACATCACGTCTTTGCCTCACTTTCCTCATCTGTAAAATGAGGTAGTTTGACTTAATGACTTCTAAAGTCCTTCCAGGCTCTAAACCAATGATCCTATGATTTTTTTTTTTATTAACACTAGGATCTTTAAGAGGCTGAAGATGCCTGTGTCCTAGGAAATGATCGTTTATTGTTGCCTCCTGGTCTCAAAGATCACTTGTGGGATAGGAGAGCCTTTGGCCAACTTCCCCAGTCTTATTTGGTTCTGCCTTCCTCACCAACTCGGGTCTGGCTCGTTAATTTCACAATCTAAAGAAATGCTTGCTGGGGGAACTTTCTAGCAGGATACCCTTGAATGCACTTCCTGACGAAGAGGGAGAGGGACCAGCTGCCACTACAGATGCTGAGAAAGCCAGGAACAAGCTCAGCTGATTGTAATGATATGTTACACTCCACAGAGAGAGTAGTGGTGGTGGTGAAGGGCTCCGGTGTGTTGTCTCCATCCGGCTGAACAAAAGCCCCTGTCCCTCGAGTGAGCACCACTGTTCCGAGTGCTTACTAATCTGGGATGGTGCTTGGATGACACCCAAAAGGAAAGGAGAGAAAGGTAGCAGGAGAGAAGAGCTGATCTCCTGGTTCCTGATGTTGAGAAGGCAGGGGAAGGTGGTGGGACTTCACATCCTCCATTAATCTGCCACTCAGAAACTTCCACCTGTAGAGTCTGGTCCTTCCTTCTTGGCCAGACAAGACAGATATATTCCATAGGATGCCCATCAAATACTGGAATACTCCTATCACACCTGGCCCCCAAAACATGCCCCATCCTTCTCAGTCATCATAAGGTCCTAGATTTTAAATTCAAAGGGACTTCAGAGATCATCTAGTCCACCATCTCACATTAAAAATGAGGAGATTAAACTAGAGAGAATAAGTGACTTGCCCAAAGTCAAACAGGCAGTAAATTTTAAAAGAAGAATTTGAGTCTAGATTATAGAACCATAGGATTTTAGGATTACAGGGTCACTGGTCTGGATATGGAAGGAACCTGAAGGGCCACCTAGTACAACCTCTTCATTTTACAGATAAAGAAAGTGAGTTCTAGGAAATTTAAGTAACCCACCTAAGCAAGCATCAGAGGCAGGATTTGAACCCAGGTTCTTGGACTCCAGACTTTGTGGTCTCTTTACCGTATCTCACTATCGCCATAAATCAATCATTCAACTATCATGTGCCTAGCATAAGGAAATCAATAAAAGCTTGTTGGCTGATTGGCTGACTGAATTAATAATTGATTGATCTGTTGATTGGAGGAAGCCCTCAAGGTGCTCACAATCTAATGTAGGTGAAGAGGGAGACAGGGACACGGTGTAAGGGGGAGAGACACAATGGAATAGGGAGAGACAATGCTCACGGTATCCACGTAAATCTTTGTTGAATAAATGCCAATGAACTACAATGGAATGACCTTACAGTGCCTGATTTTTGTCTCTACTCTCCAGGACCCCTGGCAGATATTTCTGTTGGGCCAACACCACTTACTGTATGGAATGCCCCAAGAGCTAATTGTTTCTAGGATCCTGATCTACCATTGGAAGGGGACTTGGAGGCCTCAACACCTTCATTTTACACATGAGGAAATTGGGACCCAGAAAGCTCATAAGGATCATAGATTCAGAACTGGAAAGCACTTAGAAACTATTTAGTCCCAACCCCCTCATTTTAGAGACGAGAAAATTGAGTCCCAAGGAGGTTAAAGGAGTGTCACAGGCGAGATTTGAACCCAAGGGTTCTGACTCCAGAATGATTGTTCATTCCAATGTATTGCCAGGACAAGGTGTAGTAAGTGGTTAATGGCCACATGGATTTATTCTGTCCATTTGGGGGTTTGGAGCCATTTGGTAGTGAGACATAATGTAAATTCAAAGCATTATCTTATCTAATTCCCATAATTATTTTAACTATGTGCCATTATCTGTACCATAGCCGCTGATGAAGCACAGTACAATTAAATCAATATCATGCAGCTAATTGCAAAAAAGCGAGACAGACTATGTTATCTTTTTGCCTGGTGTCCTAAAGTTACACAGAAGAATGTAATTCTACTCTGCAGATTTCATTAGAATCTTGAGACATATTTTTAAATCTCTTTGCTGTCTAGAGGGGAAGGAAGGGGGAGAATAGGGAAGAATCTCGAATGAAGCTCAGACTTGTTCGCTTACCATTAAAAGAAAAGGCTTTCATCATGAGAAAAATTTTAAATGAATCTTGGGAAAATTTTTTCTTTGTAAAAACTTTTTTTTTCATCAAGAAAGCCCAGAGGGCTCAAGGAGAGTACTTATCTAAAGGGTAGGCAGAACTACTTGGTATTTGCCCCATTTATTCTGAGGCTTGGTGGTGGTAGCTGTTCTTTTCTTTTTTTCTTACCAGAGAAGAGAAAGGATGAAAAGATTCTTCCTTTCTTCCAGCAGTTGTGGTAAACCTACACAGGCTATGAGAGACAGCATGTGTGGGTGGATAGATGGCAGTCAGGACATGACACGTTCATTCAATCAATCAATCAAGTATTTATTAATGACTATTATGTGCCAGACATTGTACTGAACACTGTGAGTACGATGAAACAACAGCCCCTGCTCCCTGGGAAGACCTGCTTCCAATTTCTACCTTTAAAAACCCTTTCTGTATTATCCTCACTGATACTTTAACTTTAAAGTGGTAGAAGCAAGATTCTGAGACTATTGCAGAACAGCGAAGATGTACATTGGTAGAGACAATTTCCTCCCAAACCCGTGAAATCACTGGTCTAAGGAGTAAAGGGATAAAGAAATTATCAAGTACACAAAGGACTAGAAAAAGAGGTTAGTCAGTCATGTAGTAATAGTTAGTGATGACAGATAGACAGCTGGGACATTGCACTATAGCCACAAAAGATGGGGACATGCAGACTAAGACCTCCAGCACATTGAACAGATGCTCTCTGAAAAGACCCGAATAATAATTAAACGATCAGAAGGCACAGTATAGAAGCAATGGTTACATCACAATGCATCCAAATATCAAAGAGTATACAGCTTTTGCACTAAAAACCTACTCTCTAATGGTTCATGGTGGTACAGGGTTAACCCTTGGTTTTTCAAGGTCATGCCAACTAAATACAAACTGGTAGATCCTACCAAGTTAGAAAATAGGTTATAGAAATTAGTTAGAAATAGAAAGATGGGTGCATCTATACTCAAAAGCAGTGTGGTATAGAGGGTGGAGAACTGGTCTTGAAGCCTAAAAGATCTAGACTCAGATTATGCCCCTGAAACATTCTGTCAATTCATTTAATCTCTCAGTGGTCTTGGCAACTCACTAAGTAAGACTCCTTTACCAAAATGCCTTTACCAACTCCCTAAGACTTCTTTACCTCTACAAAAAATCCTTTAGCGAAATGATCAAACCTTACTCAATACCAGGAACTTTATGATGAGAGAAGAACCTAGCAATTTAATTGATGTGAAAGAAACATGTCTAGCATTTTATAACTTCTTGAACATTAGAGAATTCATACTGAAGAGCAAACAGCTTTATTAAAAGTAATGATGTATAAAAAGAGAGAGAAGAGAAGAAATTATTTGGTGGAAGAAACCTCTATTTGACAAAAACTGCTGAAAAAATTGAAAAGGAGCATGGTAGAAATTTAGTATAGACAAACATGATACAACAAATACCACAATAAGTTCAAAATATGATCACCCTATAAATAAATTGTAAAATAGAGAACTTGGTAAAGTGATCTTTACAGGTATGGTGAGAATAATAACAAAAGATGAAATAAATTATTTCAATTATGTAAAAAAATCAATTTATCTAGGACAAGAAGGAAAATGATCCAAAGAGGAAAAAAATCTTGAATCAACTGTCTCTGGGAAGAGTTTTATAGTCAAAATATCTAGAGAACTAATGTACATTTTTAAGACCAGGAGCCATTTCCAAATTTATAAATGGTCAAAGGATATTAATAAACAACTCTCACAACAATTGCAAATTATAAAGAGATTGCTTTGACTCACTTTTTGGCCTCTTTGAACTTTTCTACATTAGGGGGCCATCCTCCTAATCTTCTCTTCCCACTAGAACCTGGGATCTTTGGACCTGAAAGTGAACTTTCATCTGATTCTGCCTGGAACCAGGCATTAACATTACTTCCTGGATACTGTGTCATGCAAACAGCTACCTTTGTTTTCTAGCTCCCCTTTATGTATTAATTTCCCCCATAAGAATGTGACCTTCTTGAGGAAAGAGGGTGTCTTGATTGCTTGTACATATTTATATTCCAAGCCTTTGGCACATTTCATAGCATACAGTAAGCACTTAATAAACACTTTATCATTTGTTCTTTATAAATTGCAGGGAAGATGTCTATGTGCCTTGACAGAAGGGATTTCCTCATCTGGGAGCTATCTGAAGACAAGCCTGGTCAAGGATGGAGAGACTCAATACCAAAAGTTGGCCACCCAGTGATGACTTTTAGCCAACAAGTCATGAAAGTCATTCACTGAAGTCTATGCACTATTGGTGGAGGGAGCATCTAAACCCATTCCTCATTGCTGTGGGGCAGTTTTGTTATTTTAGTCTTATTAATTTCCTGTATCATTTATCACAGCAAATATTCTAAGCCTTTGAATCTCTTCTCAAACCCCTAACATCCCTTCTATAGCCTATTTGATAGCCTTTTTTTGTTTAGTATCCTAATGGTATATCCTCTGTACCTTTACCCTCCTATTTTCCTGAGAAGACTGAGGCCATCTGTGGGGAGTTCCCTAAATTCCCCCTTCTCTGGTCTTTTCTCTAGCAATCATCCCCTATTTCATGCATATTAACTTTGTACTTTTATTCTGACCTCAAAATTTCTATCACTTATGCAAAAGCCTAATGGAAATGATGGGAAAAGGCTCAGGAGAGAACAGAAACTATCCCTAACCTTGTGGAACAGTCATCATTCCTCATCCTTTGACATCCTTATGCCCAAAGATTTGGACAGATTGCAGCCCAACACATATGACTTTCTCAGGGAGAAGCCTAATATAAGTTAACACATACTGAGGTACACAGGAAAAACTAACAAGGACCACTAGACTCCTGGAGCTGCAGAGAACAGCCATAAAAAGCCCTTATCTGGAGCCCTTGCTCTTTCTCCTTCCAACACAAGTAACTCTGCAACTGCAATATAGAGGACCGACTCCAAACACCAGACTCTGGTTTTCCCTACTTTTCTACTCTATGCTATGAGCAGCCACAGAGTGGGAGAGAGGCCTGAAACCCATCACTGAGTTAGGGGAATATCTACCCCAAGCATATGAAGACATCCCCCAGCAGAATGAGTACAGGAGAGCAATAAACAGCCCCACAAAACAGTTGAAGAAGGTGCTCGGACGTTGGAGATGTCTGAGACTGGGCCAGTCATCCTGACTTTTGCCCTGCCACTGGACTTTGATGACTGGAAGAGAAAGTACAGCTGATGAGTTTGTGCAACTCTGCCTTACTTAAATCCAATTCAAGAGCAAGTCAAGACATCACCCAGTGAGGTCACAGGTCATCTTTAAAATGAACTAGTCTCCAAAGGTTTTAGTGCCTTCCTCTATAAAATTAGCCTCGAGTGACTGCAGATTCTCAGAGCTGCTTTTCTATGTGCAGGTTTTCTCCTCTTGAGAGTAGGGACTGTCTTTGCTTTCCATTTGAATCAATGAATAAAGTATTTAATTATTAATCAATTAATCAATTACTATTTGTAAATTACCATGCTATGCTAGGGATACAAAAACAGAAGAGTAAAACAATGTAGCAAGTATCTTGAGTGCTTGCCACAATTCCTAGAATATAGCCATTGGTTGATAAATGCTTATCATTGATTAGTTGATTGTGTGTGGTTTCCCCAGTGCTCAGCTGGCATATAGAACACACATAATAAATCTGGTTAAATGAGTTGTTGACAGACTCATCTTCCTAATTTTATATGTTTTGGTCAATATTATTTTTCATTGCTTGCTCAGAAATCAACCATTGACAAAGACCTGTCCAGAAGGATCATGGCTCTTAGAGTCATATAATCTCACATTTGGAAGTGACCTTGTAGTATCTGGCCTAATCTGTACCTGAAGCAGAAATCTTCTTTACAATATAACCAGCAAGAGGACATCTAGTTTGTGTTGGAAAATCTCCAGTGATAGGGAACTCACTACCTTACAAAGCCATCCACTAGACTTGGGGAGTAATTGTTCCTGGGAATCTTCCAGATTTAGAGTTGATAGCTTCTTCTATGTAACTCTCACTACTGGTCCTACTTTTGTCCTTCTGAGTTGAGCAGAATTAGTCTCTTCTCTCTTCTATGAAAAAGCCTTTGGGATATTGGCAGGTGATAATCCTGTTTACCCTTAGTGAATGGCAAGGAGAAACCAGGCCAGAGATTTGAAAAAGGCCTCCAGGTAATTGAGACTTGGCTGTAACAAAATTTTGGCAGAGTTCTTTGGCTACCAGTCAGAGGCCCAGCCAACATAACCTTACAAAGAAGGAGTCTTTTTTATGGAGTTGCAGAGAGAGAGAGAGTGAATTCCACTCTTCTCTTTTTCACGGAGCCTTCCTCTTCTTGCAGGAGGAGCTGTCCATATCCTCCAGATTGGGCCCAAAGTTCCTGCTCCCACCCTATTCTGCCCAGCTCCAACAGAAGCCACCAGAGACAAACAGCATAGTAAAGCAGCAAGGGCAGTGCAAAGGATTCAGGAGATGAGTTCAAGCAATGATTCTACCACTCACTGACTTCCCTTGAGAAAATTTACTTAATCTCTGTGAAGCTCAACTCAAAAAAGAAGAGGCTGTAGGCAGTAACAAAAAACAAGTCAGCTTCAGTCAGAAAGGCCGGTCTCTGTTACTCACTGGCTAGGTGACCTTGGGCAAGTCATGTCACCTCTCCTTGATCCAGGCAACTTTCTCAGGCTATAAGTAGTGGAGAGGGTACAAGATCTACAATGATGAAAGGAGTTTCCTCACAGAAAGTTCCCTACACCATTTAAATCATTAGATCCCAACTCTGCCCCATCCTTCCCAATACACAAAAAAAGAACATCAATTTTCTTATCTGTATAAAGAGGAGCTTGGATCAGTTGACCTCTAAACTTCTGTCCACCTTTAGACTTTTATGATCAATACACTCCAAGCTCCTTGAGGTCAAGGGGGTTTCATTTTTGCCACAATACTTAAAGTTCCTGGTACACAATGATGCTTAATCCACCTCTATTGGTTTATGATTGACTGATGACCCCATGAAGAGTGAAGAAAACTACGAGACTCTAAGGCCAAGGATTCTGCTCCAGACCCTGCCCGAAGGCAGCGTGAGAAGTGATATCAAAGAAGGTCCTGCTGCCTCTGTGAAGAAATAATCACAAACGCTATCCCTTTGTGAACTAGATCTTGGGAACTTAATGTGTTCTTTGGTTCAGGATGATTTCTAGCTACACACTCCCAGAAACCCATTACACTCTTCTCCAACAGCTTTGAAAGTATCAGATGCAAGATATTGAAAACTAGGAAACAGTAACTTCTCCCACCAACTTCCAAGTCTCCCAACACCCAGATGGTGTAAGCTACAGCTCCATAAGCAAGGATGCAAAATATGCATACCCTGGGCACGAAAAAAGATTCAGCATGAAGTTGGTAGTAGATGAGGTGATGGATAGTGAGCATTCATATGGTGCTTTAAAATATGTCAAGCATGTGATTAAATCTTAGCTCATTTGATCTCTACAAGGAAGTCTATGAGATAGAGTTAGAAAAACAGATAGAAAGCTATGAATGGTTAGATAATTGGATAGATGATACAGATGACTAGATATAGAAGGTCAGAGAGATAAATATAAATGATTAGATACAAAGACATGGAGTTAGAAAAACAAAAAGTGATAGATGATAGACAGATGATAGATAGATGGAAAGATAGATAGAGATGCTTAGATACATATGATTAGATTTATAAATATGGATGGTTAAACAGAAAGATGTATATAGGTGGTTGGGTGGTAGAAAGAGAAATAGATCTAAATGAATAGACAGGTAGATCTAGATGAATTATTAAATGCTTATTATGTAATAGACATTCTACTAAGTGTTGGCCATACAAACACCAGCAAACAAGATAGTCCTTCAAGGATCTTGTTTGCTTATACTCTAATTTAATTAGACATTCCATTAGACAATAAAGAAGGAAAAGACAACAAAGGGAATCTGAAAGGGGGTGCAAAGCTGTTAGCAATGGGGTCCCACAGGAAATAATACTCTTGACCAACTGGTCAAGCAGCCCTCAGATGGAGGCATGCAAAGGTGAAAAGGGAGCTGGTAAAGTGGTAGGGAGGGAGTTGAGTCAGAAGGTAGGTGCTACAATTATCCCCCTTTTTTACATATGAGGAAACTGAATCTGGGAACAAATGAGTAAAGTATTAATCACTTACAATGTGCTAAGCACCAGGAATAGAAAGATAAATATAAGAAGGACAGGCCCTGCTCACCATGCTTAAGGTGTCAGCTACAGGTCAGATGGGAATGTCCCATGATCCTTAGGGGGCAACCTCAAAGCAAGATGGTGAGGCCTCATCTTTAACATCATTTCCATTGACAAAATCCTATCAGTTTCTGATGTTGACCCTTTTGACAGCACCAAGGATTTGGAGACAAACCTCAGCAAGGTTAAGCCTAGGGTTACAAAGCTAGCATTTGAACTCAGAACTTCTTGACTCCAGGTAAATATGTATAGCTCTTCTACTACCCATCTCCCTTTCTGTTTATTCCTGCTCCGTTGTGGCACTGGCCTATGTGTCAGTTGACTGCTGCTTCCTTGACAACCAAAGTCAAGCCCTCCCTTCCCTCTGGCAAAGGGACCCTGAGCTGCATGCCACCTTCGTGCCTCTCTGCTGCCACAGTGACTTTGCCTTGACCACCAACCTAAACTAAGCAACCCAGGGATGCAATAAGGTGAATCAATTTCCTAAAGTAAAAAATAAAACATTTTAAAAGGGGAGATTGTTGCCAAAAAGAGTTTCTAGGAGGATATGCCTGGAATTTGGGATTTTTGATTTGTGTTTCAAAAAAAGCCTGGGCACACTGCCCTTTTAAAATTGCCATTAAGTTGAATTTATGACCGAGTAATGGTGCATTTCTCTCATTAAAGAAAGATCTCCCCTATCTGTCTGGGCTCAAGCATGACCTGTGTGAGAAAGTCATAAATCACCCAACCCCAGGGGCTGTTCTTTTGTAGACCCTGGGAGGGAAGAGGGAATGCCAGAGCAGTTAAGGTCAGCTTTGGAAGTCTCCTCTCGAGGGGACAGCAAATCAGTTAGGGGATTTGCTGGGGGATGAACAGAATAATTGATCACCGGCATATTGGCATGAGTCTAGGACTGGAATGCCTTTGAAACCATTCCCAAAGGGCACAGGGGATGAAGGCAGATTTCTCAGTGAGTCTCAAATGAAGAGTTATGGGTCTCGGGCTATGCTTTTGAGTCTTCCGTGGACTTGTGTGCCTCAGTGGATACTGCTTGGCCTTTGAAACTTCTTTCTCTCTTTGTCAAAAAGGTAGAGTAATGGAGAGGGACCAGATGGTGTTTGTTAAATGCTGCAAGATGAACAAACCAAGGCCAACCATATTAACTGGGGGCTGGGGGGAAGGCGACTCTGGGGGAGCATTCCCTCATTGTCATCGAGGTAAGGGAAATCTTTTCTGGATGAAAAGAAACTGATTTTAACCCTTGGAACATACAGGCTAAGTAAGAGAAAGATTTTCTTTCAAAGTTCAGGTTACCTCCTTTTCCCTCTCCAAATACCTCTTTATTTTCTGGCTTTCACACAGAGAAAAAATGGGGTTTTACATGTTACATGTGGTACAAAAGAAATAGCATTAGCCATGGAATCAGAGGGGTTTGGCTCAAATCCTACTTGTTTAGCTTATTAACTGCGACAGAGGCTAAGTCACTTACCCTCTCTGGACCTCAGTTTCACCATCTGTAAAATAAGAGGGTTAAACTAGATGACCTCTTTGGGTCCCTTTGAATTCTAGGTCTGTGATCTTCTGACCCTGACTCTAGTACTCACCAGGTGCAAAACTTCAGGTAAATCACTATACTATTATAGAACTCAGTTTCATCATCTGTAAAATAAAGGGAATGAACTAGATCAGGGGTGGGGAACCTGCGGCCTTAAGGCTACATCTGGCCTTTTAGGTTCTTGAAGTGTAGCCTTTTGACTAAATCCAGATTTTACAGAAAGTTTATTCAATTTCCTCTTCTCTAAAATAAGAAGGTTAGACTGGATGTATCAAGTAAAGAATCTTTTAAGCATCTACCATGTGTCAGGCACCATGTTAAGCACAGGTGATACAAAGAAAGGGGAGGGGGGAATCCAGAGTCTTCTCCCGTCTCTCCCAGAGTTAGAAGCTTGACCATAATGAAGATCTTCCCTAGTCTTAATCCCAAATTCCATATTCACAGAACTAAAAACAACCAAAGCAACAGGACGAACATTAATGTGACCTTTATTACTATTATTTATTAATCATTACATATATGCTATATATAGATATAATTATTAATCATCTTATAGGGCAGCTAGGGGGAGCCATGATGCACAGAGTGCCAGGCTTGGAGTTAGGAAGACTCATCTTCCTGAGTTCACATCTAGCCTCAGATACTTACCAGCTATATGACCCTGGACAAGTCACTTCACCCTGTTTGCCTCAGTTTTCTCACTGTAAAATGAGCTGGAGAAGAAAATGGCAAACCACTCCAATATATTTGCCAAGAAAACCCCAAATGGGGTCACAGACAACTGGACATGACTGAAAAATGACTGACCAACAATAAGTTCTTTCAAGTTCACAAAGAACTTGATATAACTTATCCCATTTAAGCCTCACAAGAACTGATGCAACCGAAGTTAAGCAGCTTGCTCAGGGCCATACAGCTTGTTAGTGAGCACCTGGGGCAGGATTAAAACTCTGTTCTTCCTAACCCCAAGTTCAGCAGTCTCTATCAAACCACCCAGCTGGATCCTTTGCCATGAAGAAGAGGGTAAACTAGCCAGGCACATTTGCTGATGATTTGCAAAGTGAAAAAAATGTTTAAAGCATTCTGGGGTATTTCACTGGGTTGACTGACTTCCAAGAGCTTCAGACCTTGGGGAATTGAGAACAACATTCCTCACAGATCACAACACCTTTGGCAGATGTCAAGGATACGTACATACCAAGAATCCAAAGGTTCAGGCATCCTACCATCCAGCCCATGAGTTACTGTGCTCCACAATCTTGCCAGCATGCTACCAGACACCAAAAGAGTATTGTTCTAAGACAGCCTATGATGGAGTACTACCAGACTGGCTCTTGGGAGACACTGTAACGAGTCACCATGAATAAGAAACTACTACATGAGACAGGTAACTAATAGCACCTCTCCTTTCTGAAAGGAAGAAGGATCACAAGTTGTTTTTTTTTACTTTCACTGTGCCCATCACCTTCTAGGAGGGTCCCTCTTCACCCCTTTTGTTTTTCCTCAAAGCAGCTGCCTGCTCTCAGTGTTGGGAAGGAAAAGACAGGCAGAGACACAGAGAGAGATACATATTCACCCTGGCCCCAACTCCAGCCCTAAACAAGAGCATCTTGGGTGAGTGCATGTGATTTTGCAATCCACTTTGTTTTCACAGACTTATAAACAGGAGAGTTGAATTTACTTCTTAAATGTGGTTTGTGGTACCATCAACCAGCTTGGAAGGCTCATGGAAAGAGCATGGAGCTAAAAGTCAGAAGAACTAGGTTGCTACTCCCAAATACCCCCACAGACTAGTAGAATGATTCCCTGCTGTAAAATAAGGGCATTGAAGTAAAGAAAGAGTGAAGAATATTATTAAATATTAGAATTAAATTAGAATTAAATATTAGAATATTCTTTATAGAATGTTAGAGTTAGCAGAAATGTAACAATGAAGAATGTTCAAGCAGAAATGATGAATGGGATGGTTTTAGAAAAACCTGGGAAGACCTGTATGAATTTATATAGTGAGCAGAACCAGGAGAGCAATCTACACAGTAATAGCAATGTTGTAAAGAAAGACTTGGTAATTCTGATCAACACAATGATAGAGCACAGCTCCAAAGGACTCATGATGAAAAACACCATCCCCTACCAGGTAGGGCACTGATGAAGTCAAGAGTATAGATTAAAGTACATTTTTTTTTCTCTTTCTTCCTTTTTGTTACATTTTTCTTTTGAAGGTGAGGAGGAAGACATGGCTAATGAAGAAATTCATTTTGCATGACCCTACACACTTGTAATGGATTTTGCTTTTCTTGTCTTCTTAATAAGTGGGGGGGGGCAGTCAATTTAGAACTAAAAAAAAAAGAAGAAAAGTCTATGCTTTAAAAAAAAAAATCTGAACATTCTATATAGAATATTTGAGCTAAAAGAGACCTCTTAGAAAGAAGGATGCTAGAATCCTCCATGTAGAAGGTTAGTGCTAAAAGAGACGTTTGACTATAAATGACATATTGTTGGGTTCTGGATTTTGATCCATTCTGCCATCTGTATCAGTTTTATAGGTGAATTCATCCAATTCACATTCAATGTTATAATTACTAGTTGTCCCCCCTCCACCCTACTTTTCCTCATTGTTTATTCTTTTTCTTCCTTCTCCCTTTCTCTCTCTCTCTCTCTCTTTCTCTCTCTCTCTCTCCTTTTTAGTCTTTTCCCTCCTCAGAAATCTCATTTACTTCTGATTTGCCTCCCTAATCCATACAGAATTCTAAAAATATTTCCCTTATTCTATCCCCTTGCCTTCCTCTTCCTCTCTAAGTTAAAAAGACTTTTATAGTCCATAAAATGAATATTTATTCCCTTTTTAACCCAGTTATGATGAGAATTAGGTTCTCCCACTACCCACCCTCTACTCTATTCTCCCTCCCATTGTAACAGTTCTTCTATCCTCACCTCTTTTGCATAAGATGATTTGCTCCATTTTACCTCTCCATGTGAAATTTATTTTTTAGGATCATCTCATCATAATCAACTCGATCCCAAGCCTTCTATCTATATATATATACTTTCAAATTATCCAAGTAATAACATTCTTCAGAGTTACAAATGTCATTTTCCCCGATAAGAAGTAAACAGTTTAGCCATACTAAATCTCTTATAATTGATCTTTTATGTTTACCTTCTTATGTTTCTCCTGGTTCTTCTAAGTCAAATTTTCTGTTCAGGTCTTGTTTTTTCCTCAAGAATACCTGAAAGCTTTTTAGTTCTTTAAATATCCATTTTCTTCCTTGCAGGATTACATCAGTTGCAAACCCAATTCCTTTGCTCTTTGAAATATTATATTCCATGCCCTTCAGCATTTTAACATGAAAGCTGCTAAATCTTGTGCTATCCTAACTGTAACTTTAAATTGTTTCTTTCTAGTACTTGTGATATTTTCTCCTTGACCTAGGAGCTTTGAAACTTAACTATAATGTTTCTATGAGTTTTTATTGTGGGGTCTCTTTCAGGTGATTTTTTTGTCAATTTCTATTTCACCCTCTAGTTCTAGAACTTCAGGACAATTTTTCTTAATTTCTTGAAGTATAGTATCTAGACTCTTTTTTAAAAAAAGTTATATCTTTTTTAAAGATACATTCAGCTGGTGGCCCATCAATGTTTACATTCTGTCCTTAATCTGTTTTTCAAGTCAATTTTTTTCAATGAGATTTTTCATATTCTCTTCTATTTTTTTTCATTCTTTTGATTATTATTTCATGATGTCTTATGAGGCATTACCTTCCCCCAGTCCAGCTCTAATTTTTAAGGAGCTATTTTCTTCTGTGAGTCTTTGGATCTCTTTTTCCAACTAATTGACTTTCTTTTCAGAATTTTGTTGCTTTTCTTGCATTACTTTTGTTTTTCTTCCCAATTTTTCCTCAACCTCTCTTATTTGATTTTTAAAGTCCTTATTAAGTTCTTCCAATAACTTTTTTTGACTCGTGATCATTTTACATTTTTCTTTGAAGCCTTTCAAGTAGCTGTTTTGAATTCATTGTCTTCATTTTAGTTTGAAATCTGGTCTTCTCTATCATCATAGCTTTGTATGGTCAGGTTCTTCCTCTGTTGTTTACTCATTTTTTTAATGACCTGTTTCTTGCCTGGTAACCTTATACTAGGATTGGGCTCTGCTAGAGGGGTTTAATGTCTCAGCTTCAGATTTTTTTGCACTGTTGTTTTCTGAGCTCTATTTGGGAACCAGTGATCTCCTGAGTCTTCCAGTGGTCTATAATCCAAGGCCAGGTGTGGTCACTGTTTCTGGGGCTTACACCTTGTCTATGGCACTCCCCTTCTCCCCTGGGGCTGCGACCCAGCCCCAAGCACTGCTAGCATGGCAAATACTTTGGCTCCTGAGGTCACTGCAACTGCAAGGGTCAGCTCTCCCCTTACCAGGGACACTTCTCTCCTGGAAGTGACCCCAACCAGCAGGGTCCCACCCTTCTGACATCACTCACCAAGTGTGCTCCCTCCTCTTCCTCCGCAACCACAACCTGGTGAGCCTGGTTTGGTCAGTGCCTGGGCCAGCACCAGAGGAGGGCCCAAAATCTTCCCCAGAACAGCCACCCAACCACCACATGGTCAGTAAGGGTGAAAGCTGAAGCTGAGGCTACACCTACCCAGGTGCCCCGGGGGCTTGTTGTTTGTTGGTGCAATGAAATCTGCCTGGAGGTTTTTGCCCTTTAATCAAGTCAAGGGAGGTCAGAGCTTTTCTAAATTTCTCCTCCATTGTCTTAGGCTGGACATACATTTACCACAACTACTAATTATTCTGCTATTCTAAAATTCACTTCTTTAAGGTGTATTTTAAAATTACCTTATTCCACCACCTTTCCACAATTCCCTCAGGACCTTTGAAAGAAGGATGCTAGAATATTATATATAGAATAAAAGTCTATATAGTCTATATAGAATAAAAGTCTATATAGAATAAAAGTCAGGCAAAAAAAAGTATGTTTGGATCACAATGTTGAGATGCAATAGAAAGAGCCTTAGATGTGGAGTCAGAGAACATAGGTTCAAATCCTGTCTTGGCTACTTATCACTTACATGACTTACATAAGTCACTGAATAGCTCTGTGCCTTGTTTTCCACAACTATAAAGTGAGAGGGTTGGCCTAGCCCTTGATGACTTCTAAGGTCTGTTCCAGCTCTAAATCTAGGATTCTATAATCCAAGATGCAGCCTATTCCTAAAACCCTTAAGACCCGAAGTTTATCTATTACTCCTAATAATATGCCATCCTCAAGACTTCCTTTCCCTTGAGCAAAGAGTTATAGAAAACACTGGATATCTTGTGTTTGTGAATCAGGGTTTTCCATTCAAATTGAAGAGGGGAAAAAATTTTTTAAACATTTTCTCTGAGGTTTCTTACTGTCCACAAGGTCTCTGGTGGAGTCTAATGACCAGAAGTGATCTTTATAGGAGCCCAGTTCCCAAAGGCATCCACTCTCCTTGCTGGCTGAATGTGGGATCCTCAGCTCAACCCCCACTCCCCCGCCCGCTTAGTCCACTCTCCCTCCAATCTGTCTGCCTTAGAACCTGGTAGATCAGTCTGAGAAGGGAGAAGAGGCTCTGAGTCTAAAGGTCTTAGCTTTCTTTCTGGCCTTTCCCTCTCCTTCAAGATGTAAACCAACCCTTTCAATTAAAACCGTCAATTAATCCCCATCAGTTTAACTCAAAAGGCTCTCCCTTGGTTTACAGTCCCTTCGACTTTCTATAAAAACTGTGATCATGCAATAATTTAATGTGAAGCAGAACCTGATTAATTTCAATTGATTAATCTGGGTCTTATCAAACATTTGATAAAACATACTTTCCTCCTCTTTCTAAAGGTATAGAGGATTACAGGTATGGAATGGTGTTTGTGCTTTCAAATGAGGTCACCATCATTTGGTTTTGTTTAATCATTTCTTGCTATGACATGACAGGTAATGTGACTGTACTCACATATATATCCAGATTTAGTTCTGGGAGGACCTGTCCCCAAAAAGAAGGAATCAGGTGTTTCTCCAACTCTACAGCTAATTTTGCACTTATACCAGTGAAGCTCTGGAAGAAATCAATAAAGTAAAAGCTTAGGAACAGTTCATATCTAGGTCTCCTCAAAAGGATTACAGGGTTCCTTCTAGAAAGATATTCAGTGTACAAAGTAGATGAGGCATAGAATTGGTATTTATTTCCTATGCCCTAAAATTATTTAAATCACCAAAGACACTTTGAAAAAAACATGAAATAATAACTTCTTACTCCTCATATTCTCTCAGAAGGTTGACACTTTAAACACTAAAACATGAAACATTTTGGAGGACTTAGTAAAAAGATGTTTCACTTGTATTTTGAACTGTATGGTCTATATAATTTGTAAGTCTGGGTCTCCTGACAAGTTATGCCTGGACTGAGACTTTCTTAAGCCTTTCATCTTTTCTTGACAATGAATGAATGAGTGAATGAATGAATGAATGAATGAATGAATGAATGAATGAATGATTGGTTGGTTGTTGTCCTTCATTTTCAAAGAGAACCAAAATGACATCACCATGATAAGGTAAAGTTTCAGTGTGTCCAACTGTGGCTGATCAGACCAATATGAGCTTGGAATGCTCTACTATAGATTGGGCACAGATAGTCCATATGAATTTTTAGGGTGGATTCTCCCAGTTTGCACATCTTACATTTACTTTGTACTGTCTCAATTCTGCTTTGCTCATAGAGCAGAACATCGTTTCTGATGTAGGCATGCCATGCTGAGTGGTCCTGTGCCAGTGTCTCCCATGTTGCAGTCAAATCCAAAGTTCTTGAGAGAGACTTTGAGAGTGTAATCAATGAATGAGTGAATGAAACATTTATTAAACATTTACCACTGCAAAGCACTTTGCTAAATGATAGGGATACAAATAGAAAAGTCAGACAATCCCTGCTTTCAAGAATATTATATTCATATTCTAACATGGGAGACTAACACATAAACAGTGTTTCAGCTACAAGTCATATGGAAGAATCCCAGCATGGCTTAGGATGGAGCTGCAAAGCAGAAGGTAAAGCTTCTTCTTTGATATCTGTTAAGACATCAGTTTCTGGTGTAGACCCACTTGATAGTACCAAGTACTTTGGAGGTGAAAATGTTCTCTTCTGCATTGTCAGGAGCTGTGGCTAGAGAATCTGCAGGAATGGTTGCCAGGTAGCATCTACACATGTTATGCTTCCTGGGATAATGACTGAGGGCACTGAGCTAGAAGGTGACTTTTTCCAAGGCTCTTGGGTTCAGGACCCTGGACTTTCTCCATCAAGTTTTCAGGAGAGATACTGGTAGAGGTGGTGGTGGTTCTTTGATTTGCCTGGTACATGCTGCCTCCTGTCTTAATTCTAGTATCTTCTCTCTGTTAATTATTTCCTATTTATCCTATATATATCTTGCTTTGTATATATTTTGTTTACACGTTTTCTCCTCCATTAGATTACAAACTTCTTGAGGGCAGGGATTGTCTTTTGCCTCTTTTTGTATGACTAGACTTAGCAGAGTGCCTGGTACATAGTAGGAGCTTAATAAGTGTTTATTGAGTGATTGATTCCCCTCAGGGTGTCCTGCTCCCTAGTCTAGGCTGACTTGCCTGCCCTGTGCATGGCAGTTGCTAAGTAATTGGTGGGCATGACTGGCATTCTCCATAGGAACTGCTTCCCTAGATGATGGTTTTAAGAGCTGGACTGGGACTAGCACCTTGGGAGATGCTGTCAGTCCCAGGGATCTTGTGCCCATCAGTAATAATAGAGCTCATCTACTTATATAAGAAGGTAATCAAAAAGAAAATCTCTTGCTGGGCAACCAGGCGGTAGACCTTGGAGCTCCCAGCCTTTCAAACTCGGACAGCTGCTGCCAAGGCCAGAAACACCCATCTCAGGATTATTTTGGTCACCTCTTCTCAGGGGAAAAAAACCACACAAAGAAAAGAGGCAACTGAGGCTGTGAGATCCAGTAAGGCCCACTGAAATGGGTAGATGCCCTTGCTGTCAGGTGTGAGAAGCCTACATAACTTCCAGGGCACAGAAAGGATTCAATCTCCTAAAAATCTGTAAGTAGGTCCTCCTGATATATTGGCCAATCCTCTTTGATAGTCACCCACAATCTACCCCATCAAAGGGTTCAAGGGACCAAAACAGAATCCTCTGGCCATACATGCCCTTCAGCAAGAGGCCAGAGCCCTTCATAACATGAGCCTTTCCATCCTATATTTCCAGTGCTCTTATACCTAATGTCACCTCCTAATGCCCTAGGGAAGCTAGATGGCACAATGGATAGAGTGCCTGGTCTAGATTCAGGAAGAACTAAGTTCAAATCCAGCCTCTGACACTTACTAGCTATGTAATCCTGGGCAAGTCACTTCACCCTGCTTGCCTCAGTTTCCTCATCTGTCAAATGAACTGGAGAAGGAAAGAGTAAACCACTCTAATATCTTTGCAAAAAAAAACAAAACAAAACCAAACAAATGCGGTCACAGAAAGTCAAACATGACTGAAACGACCGAACAACAGCCCATCCACCCTGCCACATACACATCTGTGATTCAGCGACACTGGCCACTTTGCTGAGTCTCAGACAAGACACCCGATCTCTCACCTCTGCAGTTTCACTGGCTGCCCTCCATGCCTGGAATACTGTCCTCTTCTTTGCCTCTTGGTTTCACTGACTTCTCTCAAGTCCCAACTAAAATCTTACCTCATATAGGAAATCTTTCCTGATGCCCCGTAATTCTAGTGCCTTCCTTCTCTCATCAATTCCAATTTATCCTGTATATAATGTGTTTATACATAGTTGTTTTCATTTTGTCTCCTTTCATTACATTGTGAGCTCCCTGGCGGCTGGGACTCTGTCTTTTACCTTTTCATGTATCCTCAGGGCTTAACGCATTTCCTGGCACGTACAAGGTGCTCAATAAATGTTTATTGACTGACTGAATGTCACTACAAATGATCAGGCAGGGCTCCCTAACAGATCTGTGAATGCTCCATGGAATGGTTCCAGCAGGCCATCCCCATTCATGCTCACAGAAAGTCCTCCAATCCACTACATACATATTTATTCAGAGTTTATTCTATGCCAGTTGCTAGAGATACAAAGTGAAATTTAAAAGGCCCCTGATATCAAAGAGCTTATATTCTATTGGGAATAAACATGGAAACAAATATGTAAATATCAAATATATACAAAGAAAATGCAAAGGAATTTCTTGTAGAGGAGGCCCAGCATGTGGAAACATCAGGATAGGACATGAACAGGAGGATGTACTTGAGCTCCACTTCTACAAATGTGAGGGATTATATGATATGGAAATGAGGAAAGGATTCCAGTCATGGGGCACAGGTTTTGCAAAGGCATGGAGGCAGGTAACAGGATGGTGACTAAAGGGAACAGCATGGAGGCCAGTCTGTCTTGAACACAGAGTGATATACAACAAACTTGAAATGTAGACTGAAGGGCTTTAATTGCTGCACAGAAGATTTTAACACACCAAGCAGCATCCAGAATCAGAAGGACCCATGGGCCCCAGGACTTTGGGGTCTATTTCTGCCCCTTCTTCTCTCTCTCTTTCAAGATCTAGGTACCCTCTAGCTCCAGGACAGCTTCTTCTCAGGGAGTCAGCTTTCAAATGGTCATTTAGGCTGTGCTGTATGACCTTGTACAAGTGGCTTAAACTCTCAGTGCTCCCAGGCAGCTCACTGAAACTCTTATGTTTACAGTACAGGGACTAATATATACAAGGGCAGAGGAAGTTTTCTAGCCATAAATTTTCTACAAGAATGAAATCACAGGTCTGCACCTATAGACAGAGAGAGATACAGAGAAATGATAGATAGATAGATAAAGATAGATGATTGATAGACATATAGATAGATGGATAGATAGATGATAGATACAGATGGATAGACAGATTGATAGACAAGACAGACAGATATGATAGATATTTAAGTAAATAAGCAGAAACACAAATAGATAAATTGGTAAATGCATACAGAAAGAGAGAAACAGATGAGTGGACAGATTAATAGACATATAAGACAGAAAAAGATGGACATGACAGATAGATACAGATGGATACACAGAAACAGATGAATAGATAAATTGATAAATATAGACAGACAAGACAGATATGATATTTAAATAGACAGAAACAGGTGAATATGCACATTGATGATCAAGTCAGATAGACAGAAACAGATGGATAGACAAATTGAGAGATACAGACCAACAAGACAGAAAAAGACAGGTGTGTGTGTGTGTGTGTGTGTGAGAGAGAGAGAGAGAGAGAGAGAGAGAGAGAGAGAGAGAGAGAGAGAGAGAGAGAGAGAGGAGAGAGGAGAAGGAAGAGGAGAGAGAGGAGAGAGAGAGAGAGAGAGAGAGAGAGAGAGAGAGAGAGAGAGAGAGAGAGAGAGAGAGGGAGAGAGGGAGAGAGAGAGAGAGAGAGAGAGAGAGAGAGAGAGAGAGAGAGAGAGAGCGCTACCTACATATGTAATGACTGGACAAAGGAAATTCCATCCTTTAAGCACAACGTGTTTTTCCCCATTTGTTATGTCGGACAAATTGATACCGAATTAAATGCAGCCACAAAGGCAACACACAGAAATGGAGAGAGGGCTGGACTTCAGCCCAGGGAGAGACCTCTGCTCAAATCTTGCCTCTGAAACATCTTGGTTGGGTGACCCTGGGGAAGTCACTTATCATCTCATTGTCCCTAGGCAATGCTATTAAAACCATATGTTGCAATGAAAGCACAGTCAGCATAGGTAAAAACAGTTTCCTCTTTGTTTGACTGTCCAGTCAAAAATAGTAGTAAGTTCTGTAAATTTTTTTAAAAAGCTAACTATTGGGCTATAATCTCAACTGCCAAGGGCTGACAAGCAGAGCCAAGCCTTTCCCAGGGCTATCTAGATGTATCTGTGGATTTCAAGGACATGCTGGTAGGGCCCTGACCTTCTCTGAGTAGCTGAAGTCTTTATTTAATAGACTCAGGGATGCTTAGCTGCACCCCTTAAGAAGAACCCAGGTGAACCCTTTGGTAAAGGTGAGACCACAGAAACCAGAAGGATGGAGCTGCCTAAGTCAGTATCGAGGGATCTCACTTGAACACATTTCTCAGGCCCAAGCAGTACAACAGCAAATGAAAAAAAAAAAAACCAACCTTTTTTTCCTCTCAAGATTCCTCCAAACTGGAAACATAAGCAAAGCCTGGGGGACTCACGCACCCTGTGCAATTGACCCCTATCTTGCCTCCACTCAGTAAACTTTCACTTTGGAATCTGAGCTGTTGAGATCAATCCTGAACACAAAACACGTCTTTGAAGTGTCCTATTCATTATAACAGCACCAAAAGGTTATCATCACCCCTTGCCTGACGTCAGCTCCTTCCACACCTACCTCATTCTGCTGCCTGCCACTCTGTGTGGTCTGGCAGCCTCCCCCTTCTATCAGCAGCTGGACAGGGGATTCGAGTGAATGTGTACATTTCCTAAAACAGACCAAGAATGACTGGATGGAATGTTATTCATGCCTCTTTGAATTCCCAGATCACACAGCCTACGTCTGTGTCATGAAGGCAACTGAATTCATGCAGGCCCATTTTAAAATATACACAACCCCAGGAAATGTGCTAATGCTCCAAAAACCTGGAATTGATTGGTCTTTCTCAGGGTGATGTCATATGCATTACCTGCTGCTTATAGCCAGGTGTATGCCACAACAGATGGGGAACTGACTCCAAATTGATAGCCATGTGTACATAGGGAAGAGAAAAATAAGTGACTAGGGCCAAGCACACTCCAGGGGCCAGTCTCAGCTCTGACGCTAGCTAGCTGTGTGACCTTGGGCAGCACAATTCACTTCTCTGGCCCTCAGCTCCTATATCTGTAAAATAAATGTGTTAAAGAATCACAGAACTGGAGGGTGCTTGAAGCTCTAAATGTTATGGTTACTCCGTCCTGAGCTCCTCACTCTCTCTCACTGCCTCCCACATCATGTCCAAGCTGTTGCATCAGTTTCACCTTTGCCACATGTCCGATGACCCCTTCTCTCCTCGGACGCTGCCCCTGGTGCTGACCCGAATCATCTTACACCTGGACTACTGCAAGAGCTGCTGGAGGGAATCTGTCTGCCTCAGCTCTCTCCTCACTCCAGTCCTCTGTTCAGCCTCTAAAATGATTTTTCTAAATCACACATCCAACCATGCCAGACTCCCTACTCAGCAAACCCCAGTGGCTCCCTATCAGCTCCAGAGTCAAATGAAAAATCCCCTGTTTTGCAACTGATCCCCCTCCTACCTTTCCAGTCATCTTATACACTACTCCCTTCTGCCTACTCTCCCATCCAGGGACACTGGCTTCCTGGCTGTTCCACATACAAGACCCTCTATCTCTGCCCATTTTCTCTTACTGTACTTCATGCCTGGAATGGTCTCCCTCCTCAACTCTACCCATTGGCTTCCCTGACTTCCTTTAAGTCCCAACTAAAATCTCACCATCTATAGGAATCCTTCCCCAATCCCTCTTCGTTCCAGTGCCTTCCATTTTCTATCTATCCTGTATAGAGCTTCTTTGTATATATTTGGTTGTTTTTTGTCTCCCCCATTAGATTGTAGCTTCCTGAGGACAGGCTTTTGTCCATTTTTCTCTCATTGCATCCTCAGTGCTTAGCATAGGACCTAGCATATGGTCGGCACTTAATAAATATTTATCGATTGCTTATTGCCATCCTCATGGGTGCAAGGATTCTTGTGCCTCTTTTCATATGCTCAGTGTCTAGCACATAGTAGGCACTTCATGAATGTTTATTGATTGATCCCAGTGGAAGCTAAGCTGCTTGAGAGTAGACACTCTTTGGGATATCTGTCGTTGTACCCCAGAGAGGATCCACTTGATAAATGTTTACAAATAGAATCATTAAGATCTTGGAGGATCCCGCCTGGCAGCACCGGATAACAGGGCAGTGTCTCGGGAATTACAAGACCTGGATTCAAATCCCGGTTCTTTCCTATGTGACCTTGGCCAAGTCCATTTGTTTATGAGGTGACAAAGGAGGTAGCCATCAGTACTCTAAATGACCAACTCAAAGCACAGAAAAATTTCTCAGTCAACAACAATGACAAAAAATACAATCATTGTCGATATGGTTTACTTACTAAGAAATAGAAAGGACACATTGATTATATAAAGATGTAGGGAAATTGGACAGTGAGGTGGAAAGGAATCTACATTTGGAATCAGAGGCCTAGGTTTGAATCCTGTCACTTATTGGCAGTATGACTTGGGGTACCTCACATAAGCTCTTAGTTCTCAGGGTTCCAATCTGTAAAAGGAAGAGTTTGGAATGGTTGACTTCTCAGGTCTCTTCCAACTCTAAATTTATGATTTTTAAAAATGAGTATAAATAAAAGAAATTAATTCACTCCCATAGGTCTCACTCTGAGCATTCTGATGAATTACGTTGTGGTATTTTGTAGATTGACTACTGGCAGTTCATGGCAAATACCGTGAACATTTTTCTCTTTTAATAGTTTAAATGAACTGCTCAAGTTTGAGTTCAAACTTAGGTCACTGCATTCATTTAAATTTAGAATAAGCCCTCCCAATTATAAACATGGGAATATAGCCACTTAGATGCTCAGGGTATCTATCACCAGGGCCTGGTTCATCTTAATTGGAGATCACAGCTTCATTTGACAGCCATCCCCTGTGATGGACTGACAAGAAATGGAGTCAAGTCAGGCCACCAAGAGGAAATTCATACTAATGGAGCTCCCCAAAGAGTTACAGGATGTGAAAGAATGTGCATAATTTGGGGGAGAGAAAGGTGAGCCAGTCATGTCTCAAGAGAGAGATAATAAAAGGACAGTCTGAGAGCTTCACTCTGCTCTGAAAATATTTAAAGAATCAAGGGAAGGTTTCCAGTATGTTGGGTGGGCCTTCTACAGAGGAATTCCATTCAATTCAATTCAAAACATATCGACTAAACACCTACTGGGTGCCAAGGACTGAGCTAGGTGGCAGCAGATAACAAGGCAAAAACATCCCCTATTCAGCTGTTAAATTAGTCTCCCTAAAGCACATATCTGACCATGTTATACCCCCACCTCCCTCCCAATTCATTAAACTCCAGTGGCTCCCTATTATCTCCAGGGAGAAATATAAAATCCTCTGGCATTCAAAGCCCTTCACAATCTAGACCTTCTCCCCCCAACTTTACTATTCACTACCCCCCTCCTTTGATCTGGTGACATTGGCCTTCTGGCTGTTACTCCCACAAGACAATCCACCCCTCAACTCCCAGTATTTTCACTGGCTGTCCCCTGTGTATACAATGCTCATCCCTATGATTTCTGCTTCCTGGCTTCCCTGGCTTCCTTCAAATCCCAGCTAGACCTTAGCCTGAAAAGGCCAACATCTCCCACTGCATCCTGGGCCATCCCCAATCATCCTGTTCTGTATCTGGCCACTGGACCCAAAAGGTCTGGAGGACAAAGTGAGGCCGATGACTTTGCACAGCCCTTCCTCACTTAAATCCAATTTGCTTATATGTCATGGCATCACCTCCCTGATGTCATGGTCCTCTTCAAGAGCAAAGGCCAAATAATGGTAACAAGAATCTCCCACTTTCTACAGGAAGCCTTTCCCAAAGTTTCTTACTTCTTCTGTCTTCACTCCTCTAATTATTTCCAATTTATTCTGTATAAAATGCATTTGTACAGAGCTTCCTCTCCATTAAGCTGTGAGCTCCTGAAGAGCAGAGATTGTCTTCAGTTAGTCAATAAACACTTATCAGGTCCCTACTACATGCTAACCAAGATCAAGCCCTAGCATCTGGCACATAGTGAGTGCTTAGTGAATGGGGTGTTGACTGATTGACTTAGAGAAGGCTGATCAGTCTCCCACAGTCTGACCAAGGCTTACCTACGTTCAATGGCCTATTTCTCACTGCCCAAACTCCCAGGAGGAGCAGCAGAGAAGGCAGCAGATGTCAGGTATAGCAATGGTTCTGGGAAAAGTTGACTCTAGGACAGGACCCTGGGGTTGGTGGCTCAGGGCCAGACAAGGTCATACAAGGACAACCGTCCCAACAGGGACGGTGTAACAGCCCTGGAATAAGTTGGACAGAGTCCCTTGCTGTCACATGAATGACTCAGTGGATATGGTACTGGACTTGGAGTCAGGAAGACCTGAGTTCAAATTCAGCCTCACACATTTACTAACTGTGTGACCCTGCACAAGTCACTTTCTGTCTATCTCAGTTTCCTCATCTGTAAAATAAGGATAATAATCCTAAATTTGCTTAGGGATAAATGAGGAAAAAAAATTAGGTACTTTGCAAACATTAAAACATTCAATGCATATTACTGCTGTTCAGTCATTTTTTAGTCTTATCTAACTCTTTGTGACCCCATTTGAGGTTTTCTTGGCAGAGATACGGGTGTGGTTTGCCATTTCTTCCTCCAGCTCATTTTACAGATAAGGAAACTGAGTTAAGTGACTTGCCTAGGGTCACACAGCTACTAAGTGTCTGAGGTCAGATTTGAACTCAAGAAGAGGAGTCTTTCTGACTCTATGCAGGCACTCTATCTACTATACTACCTATACCACTAATGGTACCACTGTTCCACTAGCCACCCTGTGTTATTACTATTAATATCATTGTGTACCTCGGGTAAAAGCTCCAGTTACCTCATCCTGGTTTTGGCTCCGATTATATGGTTCCTATGTGTGCAGAAACCAGTTCATTCCCCTGTGATGAGTCCAGGCTGAGCAGGAGTGTTTATGAGTAGTGACTAGCAGCACTTTTTAGAAGAAAAGCCCTGACAATGAGAATCAGCCCATAAAGAAGAGGAAGCTGGATTTGGCCCCTAGTAATGCCTCCTTTTTAACACATTACAAACTTCTCAAAATAGTCTTGGGTCAATTATACAGTGAAGGAGTGAAACCCAACACTCTGCCTCGGAGGGTTTTTGTTCCTGTCCAATGTCCTCCCCACAACACCAACTCCCTTTCTAACACTAAGCCAGCACAACTGGCTTCATTTTGAATTTCGGCACCTCTGTTTATTATTTCAAACTTTGCAGGGAAGTAGATCTTTATCTTTCCCAATTAACTAGGACAGAAGCTAAAAGAGAGATAGGACCTGACACATACCAGACTCCAGGGTCAACACTAACCTAGAAATCATTGAGAGAACATGGTGAGGTTTGTCATCAGTATTCCAGGCATCCTGGTGTCAAATTATACTTGCTCTCGAAAGGTTCGGGTCCTCTTTTTTCCAAGGCCTTTAACCTTGAGTAATTCACTTAATCTCAGAGGCATATACCCTTTATCCATGAAGGAGAAGGAAGAGGATGGAAAAGAAAGGAATAAGCATTTATTAAGTGCCTACCAGGCACAATGATCAGTATTTTATTAATATTTTTCATTTGAGCTTCACAATAATCTTATCGCAACAATAACAGGTGCTATTATTATTTCCATTTTATTGTTAAAGAAACTAAGGAAGATAGCGATTAAATGACTTAACTAGGGCCACATGTCTAGGAAGTGTCTGAGGCTGGAGTTGAACTCATGTCTTCCAGACTCCAGGCCCAGTACGATGTCCACTGTGCCACTAGTCTTTAAAAGTTATTTGTGTTTGCAATACTCTTGTTATTGTATAACTTCTCATCCTCCATGGATAGAACTGGAGGGAATCATCAGTGGCCAGTCAGTCTAAGATATACCCAAAAAGGAATCCCCCATTACATCCTATTAAGAAGTGGTCATATAGATGGTTTATAGGTAGATAAAGAGAGGAGAGATAAGATCTAACAGACATAGATGGAAGGAAAAGAAAGGGAAGGGAAGGGAAGGGAAGGGAAGGGAAGGGAAGGGAAGGGAAGGCAAGGGAAGGGAAGGGAAGGGAAGGGAAGGGAAGGGAAGGTGTGTGAAGAAGTGAGTGTGTGAAGGTAAGTGAAGAAAACAGAATGAAAACTTTCATACACACTCTGACTAAAATCATAGAATTAATCTCAACTAAATCTGGAAGAAGACATGGAAAAAATAAGCATTTATTAAGCACTAACTCTATGGCATCATGCTAAATGCTTTACAAACATCACCTCATTTGAACTTCCCAACACCCTGAGGGGAAGTGCTATTATGAGCTCCATTTTACAGCCGAGGCAAACGTAAGTTAAAATGACTTGCTCAGGATCACAAGCTAATAAGAGTCCGGGGCCAGATTTGAATTCAGACCTTTCTGACTCCAATTCCAGTGCTTTATCCACCTTGACCCCCAGCTGCCATTACAGAAAAAGGTTCATGAATTGGGGAGACGGGGAGGAAAAGGTCAAAAGGAGTATGATATCATTCAATCAATAAGCATTTATAAAGTGTTCTCTATATATCAGGCACTGGACTAGGCACTGTGAATGCAAAGACAAAAAATGAAATTATCTCTGCCCTCAGGGAGCTTGTATTACAATGTAAGAGGATTTTTGGTTATGACTTTATCAGTGTCCACATATATGTTTTCTAAAGAATTGTCGGTCAATAAGCATTTATTGAACACCAGCAGTATGTTAGGCAGTGTGCTAATTACTGGAGATTCAAAAGAAAGGCAAAAGACGGTCCCAGATTTCAAGGAGCTCACAGGACATTAATTTTGTTTTTGGTATTTTGGTAACTGTATTTCCATAAAATTGGTTTCCTTTGCAATCCTATGCATTTAATTTTTTGCATTTAAAAATATGTTTCTGAGAAGGGCTCCAGAGGCTTTACCTGACTGTCCAGGACAGAAAAAAAAATTAAGAACACCTAGTATAGATGACCATTCAGGCCCCTTGAACTTGTTTTAGAATTTGTAAAAAATATTTTGATAACTGTATTTCCAAAAAACACTGTTGTAAGAAGGGGTCCATAGGCTTCCCCTGACAGTCAAACTATGTACAATGAAGAAACAAAGACGTCACAACAAAACGAATTTACAAACCCAGATCTAGTCCAGCTGCTTATTCATCAAATTGAGGAAACAGAGGTTTAACAAGTAACTAGCCCAAGGCCACACTGGAAGTGTCCCAGAAGTGGGAATCCCAAACCACTGGACCACTCTACTTCCAGGTTTCTATGGACCATGTCTTTCTTTAGTTGAAGAAATCTTGTGTATCCTCAATCGTTTCTCACTTTAAAGGGAACAACCCGAAATTACGTTCTTGTTGTTTCCGGAAAGCAGAGCCCAAAGGCATCCAGAAGAGGAAGGAAAGAAAAAACGGGGCAGAAGACAAGCAGAGAGCCAGGATTGGTCTATTGAGGTCAATTCATTTCAATTCAAGGAGGAAAGGGGGTAGTTCTACCAAGCTGGGGGGTGGGGGGAGCTCCCATATTTAAGGCCAGGCTAAACTGCCCCCCAACATGCCCCAAGACAAATTAAAAAGGACTGAACTCTCCTATTTCCACATAACTCCCCAGGCTCCCAGTTATTCTTTTGTGAAATCTTTTCTTTTTCAAAGGAGCCCTTCTTGTTCATTTTAAGTAGCTGATTTTGTTGTTTTGTTTATTTTGTTTTTTAAATCAAGACCAGAGGTTTGGAAAAACCAGTGAGGTTCAGTGGAAAAGAATAGCGGGTGTAGAGTCTGAGGCCCTGGGTTCAAATCCTACTTCTGTTTTTTACTTACAAGTGTAACCTCAGGCAAGTTATTTCATCTCTCAAGGCCTCAGTTTCCCCATCTTGCAAATGAAGGACTAGACTAGTTCTCTTAAGTCCTTTCTACTTATAAATCTATGATCTTATGACCTCCTTAGACCTCAGTTTCCTCACCTGTAAAAAAAAGAAAAAAAAAGGAAACTAGACTAGATGGTCACCAAGATCCTTTATGGCCCTAAACTTATGATCTATGAATGCATCAGTGAAGAGATCTCCCAGTGGGGAAACTCCCTCCCCTAAAGCAAATCAGTAGCACCTCAAAAACTCTGTAACTCTGAGTTTATCTCAGACTTCTTTGACAGTTTGGTGAAACCTAGGATCCCTGTCTCAGAAAAATGTTTTTAAACGCATAAGATTACAAAGGAAACCAATTATATGAGAATATAGTTATCAAAATATTTTGTAAAAAATGCACATATGCATGTGTATATACATACGTGTTTATACGTATTGTATATATGTATTCTGCATATTCATGCAGAGGGTTGTGTGTATCTGTGTACATACACATACATATATACATGCCTACATATTGATTTATGCATCTTGGACCACAAATTAAGGCCCCCCCATTTAGAGAGTTTCCTTGAACACTGAAAGGTTCTTACACATCTGTTTAGGGTTCCAGGGACATTATGTGACTTGAGCCCAGACCCTCCAAGTCTGCGCCCGGCTTCTGTCGATGCACTTTACCAACCTGCCTCTCAAATACATTTGACCTGCCTAAGAATGTTCAGAGGGAGAACACTGTCCGTCCCCCATGCCCTCTCAGGATGACCTGGGGTTCAGACTAGAGAAGGAATGATGGGGAAGGGAGGGGAACTGTCGGGGCCCCAGAAGCCTGGCTCACTCAGGCCAAAGTTTGGAGAACCTTGCACTGGACGATGAACTTGGAGTCTGCCCTAGCCAAGCAAACAGCTTCACAGAAAGCTCCAGCCCTTGGGGGGACTTGGCCTGCCCGGGATTAGGGAATCTTTCTTTCTCCTTGTTCTTTTTCATTTCCTTTGTCATGCTACATGATTAAGCCCTGGAGTTAATGAGAAAAACATTTTTATTAACTTATGTTCAATAAGTTCCCATGAAAAAAAGGGGGAAATTGGAAATGTTTTCCAAGTTGTGAAGCATTAAAGAGAAAAAAAAGCTTCCAGGGCTGTTCTCCACCAGGGTTTAGGCCTGGATGTGGCCTTCACCGGGTATTCATCTCTGCAGTCCAAACTGACAGACAGGAGCAGTGACAGTCGTGGGGGGAACTGCTCATATTTCCAAGGCCCTTTGAGATTTGCGAAGCTCTTTATTTATGTTTGTTCCTTAGTCCTTAGGATAACCTCGGTGAAAGTACAGCAGGTGTTATTTATCTCCATTTGACAGATGAGAAAATTGAAGAGTAAAGAAATCTAGAGACAGGTCTGGAGAGAGACAAAAACAGAGGAGAGAGAGAGGCAGAGAGAAACAGAGAGACAGAGAAAGAGAAAGAGAGAAGAGAGAGAGGGAGAGAGGAGGGAGAGAGAGAGAGACAGAGAGAGAGACAGAGAGAGAGAGAGAGGAGAGACAGATGGACAGAGAGGAGAGAGAGACAGACAGAGAGAGATAAAGAAAAACACAGATGGCAACACAGAGAAAGAGAGACAGACAGGAAAGAAGCAGAGACAGAATGGGAGTAGGGGAGAAATCCTCCATCTAATCCAAACCTCTCATTTTGCAGATGAGGAAGTTGAAGCCCAGAGAAGTAAATTGCCCAGGGTCACAAGATCTATGCTGTTGTTGCTGTCCAGTCATTTCAGTCATGTCTGATTTTTCACGACTGTATTGGGAATTTTCTTGGCAAAGATTCTGGAGTGATTTGCCATTTCTCTCTCCAGTTTGTTTTACAGATGAGGAAACTGAGGCAAACAAGGTTAAGTGACTTGCTCAGCATCACACCACTAGTGAGTGTCTGAGGCCAGATTTGAACTCAGGTAGATGAGTCTTCCTGACTCCAAGCCCAGTGCTCTATATAGTGCTATATAGTGCACTATGGCACCACCTAGGCTAACCCCCTCAAGATCTAGGGCCATGATCATAAATTCAATCAACCAAAATATGTTTGTTAAGCATATACTATGTGTCAGGAGAGAGTCAAGGTGTCACCATGGAGGGAGCTGGCCTCAAAGCCAGAAACCTACCTTGGGCACAATAAAGTTATGTGATGTTGGGAAAGGCACTTAACCTCTCTGTATTGGACGCACTAAGGTTTCATAGAAAGTGACAGCTTGCCCTGTTAAAGGGAGTTTCCTCACTGGGGAGTTCCTTCTGCTAATAAAATCATAGGTTAGGTCTCTAACCCTTATCGCTCTGAGTCAGGAACTATGCTAGACACTGGCAATCCAGAGACAAAAGTTTAAGTGTGCCCTCAAGGGGCATACATTCTACTAAGAGGGAATCATCAATTTAGGAATGGAAAGGATTTGGGGGGTCATCTAGTCATAAGATCACAGATCTAAAGCTGGACAGGACCTAAGAGATCATCTTATCCAATCCTCCCTCTTTTTACTGATGTGGAGACTGAGGCCCAGAAAGCGTAAATTGTTTGCCCAGGTTCGCCCAAGTGTCAGAGTTGAGACTCAAACCAACACAACCTTGCTCTCTTTGTGACTTTGCCTCCCCATCTCCTGTGTCTGGAATGCTCTGCCCCCTCCCAGTGCCGCCTCTGAATTACCCTGACTTCCTCATTCTGGGAAGTTTTTCCGAGTCTCTCAGCTCAGCTTTCCCCCTAGCTTTATCTTTCCAGATTACCTCCCCTCTACTCTATATCTATTCTGTATCTAGGTAATTGTTTACATTTTGTCATTAGAAAGTTAACTCCTTGAGGGCAGAGACATTCTTTGTATCCCCAGAACCTAGGACAGCTCCTGGCTTGTAGTAAGCGTTTAGTAAATGCTTGTCGACTGGCTGACATAAAGATCTTTTGGCTCCAAGCCCAGCGTTTTTCCCACTAGCCCCCACGATGCTTCAGATCATCCTTCTGGGGTTCAGCTAGCAGGAATCTGCATGGCAGAGTTCCCAAGAAACCAACAAGGACCATGTTTCTTTTAGTTTTGCTGCTCTCTCAAAACCACCTTACTGAGAAGTAGCTTAGCTCCTCACATAGGCATCTGCCCATTTCCACCTTCCCATTCCTCCCATGGAAATAAACCATCTGATTCAGGAGGGAAGACTCCTTCATTTCAACTAGCCCAGTGGCAAAACGGTGATAATTAAAGTTTAAATAAAATGCAAACTCTTGATCCTAGCATTCAAGATTGCAAATAATATGGCTCCAACCCATACTTACTTACTTACTCTCGTCCACTTTCCTTTCACATTTCAGTCAACTCACTCTTCTCTAATCTCAAGTTTTTCTACCTCCAGACTTTTGCTCATGCCTCCCCCAATGCCCAGAATGTTCTCCCCCAGTACCTTGAAAGGTTACAGTAAAGCATTGAGGATAGGGTACTAGAAGACCTAGGTCCAAATCTTGCCATACACACCTGTTTTGTGACCCTAGGCAAATCACTTAACTTCTCTGGTCCTCAGTTTCCTCATCTGTAAAATGAAAGATTTTGATTCAATGAACTCTAATATTCCTCCAGCTCTAAATCTATGATCCTATGACATTGTTGTATGACCTTGGGTAAGTCACTTCACCTCTATAGGTTTGTTCACCTGTAAAGAGAAAAGGTTGGCCTTTCATTTGCCCAATGTAGATAACCTCTAGAAATCTGGTTTGCCCTTTGGTCAACTTAGAGACTGGAGAATGACATCATCATTGTTATCATTAACATTTATATAGCACCTACTATATGCCAGGCACTGGGCTGAGCACTTTTTACAACTATTAACTCCTTTGATCCTCCCAACAATCCTCCATAGTAGGTGCTGTTATTAACCCCCTCTTTACAGTTGATGAAACTGAGGCAGGCACAATCACTAGACACATGTTAAGGTTTGTAAAGTACTTTACATATATTATCTCATTTGAACCCTAAAACTCCTGTAAATGAAGAGGTATGGTTATCTCCATTTAAAATATGATGAAACTAAGACAAAGAAAAGTTAAGTGATTTGCCCAGGGTCACACAGGTAGTAAGTATGTGAGGTAAGATTTGAACTCAGGTCTTCCTGATTTCAACTCTGACATTCTATCTAATGCAACATCCAAATGCCTGTAGGGGAATCCATTGAGGACCTAGGGGTTCAGGTCAGATGGATACCTATAAACTCAACCAGAGGACACCCTAGAGTCACTCACTGGTGGCCTTGACACTACTTAAGCTCTCCCAGGAAATCTTCCAGAAATGATCTGAAAGTATATACCTTGAGATCTGTAGATCTCTATATCCCTAGATCTCAGTGTATCTTCAAATCAAAACAGATCCCTCCAGGTCTGAGGTAATCTGGTCCTAAAACAACAGCCCTAGTCCCCAGTGAGAACATTCTTTAGAGGGGAGTTTGGGATTCAGTCACCATGTACAGTGGCCTCTTCCTAAGTAGAGAGTGCTTATTATCTAATTCCTGGCCCCCACCAAACCCAGTTTAGGAAATGGGCCTTTTCAATGCAAATGGGAAAAGAACATCATAGTTTTCTTTTCTTTTCCTTAACCACTCATAGCCTGGGCAAGGGTGACCCCCTGTTCTTAGGACCCCTGTTTATGCTCTGACCTTACTTATACCATCTCATTTTGGGAAAAAACTTGCCCAGGATTCCCTGGAAAGAAAGCTTGTGTTTAATCATTGCACGATTTCTTTTCCTTCCCCCCAGAAGAAAAAAAAACATTTCCTGGCCTTCCCAATGTCATCCCAATATCCTCTAGAAAACAACTAGATTTTTTTTTCTTTTAAAAACAAGCAGAGTCTGTGCAAAAATCAAGTTTCCAATAGGCTCAGTTACACTTTAATTGAGATAAATAGACCTGTCACTACCACACTGCCCTCAGTCCAAAACTGACACACTACACAGCTCCCAATCATTAATGATTCACAGATAATCCATTCCTATTAGTGACAGCTGGCTGGGTCTTGTACCACCTCTGTAAACAGGGCAGGGCTTGCACTATACCTTGAAGGCAAAAGAAATTGGCTAAGAAGCTAGCAAATCTCAGTGTAAGAAAATGGACTGGAATGACCTCTTGAGGTTCCCATCAAGCCCCCTGGTTCTGTGGTTATATAAGAAAGCCTTCTGGAAGTCACCTCAGTGCAAGGCAAGAGTTTGCTGGAAGAAAAGTCATTCTTCCTCTTTGGAGCTGCACTAAGTCATGGTGGCAGGGAGGGGGTGGGGGAGGGATCATTTTTCCAAGTCCTTAATCACAAAAGAACCGGATCAAAAAACCTAATGAAATGCAAAGAATTAGCAAGGATGGGGACTTGAGGGTGCAGAACATTGCATATATTGGGAGATTCAGGTCAAAGGATCACAGGGTCATAGCTCTAGAGATGGAAGGGACCTTCCAGTTTCCAGTTGCAATAATCTTAACTTTTAAGCCATTTGCTCTTTATTATCATAGAATCAGACAGAGAGCTGGAAGGAATTCCATAGGCCATTTTTGTCCAGTCCCTCATTTTGCAGTTGAAGATTGTGTTCTTCCTTTGTTTCTAAGAAGACCATGACACCTGAGAAATGATGACATGACTTGCACTTGACTTTGTTTCGAGTGAGGGAGGGCTGTGCAAGATCACCAGCCTCACTTTCTCCTCCTGAGCCATCTGGATCCAGTGAGCAGATATTCATTCATCCTGGACACCACCCAGGATGCAATGGGAGACCTTGGCCTTTTTTACCTAAGGCCCATTCAGGTACTCACTTAGAGCTAGGTGATGCCCATTCAGTGAATGGGCCTCTTTAAGAAGTAATCAGGGAATGGCCCCTGTAATGAGCAAAAGAAAAAAATATAAGGAAATCAAGATGGGAAGGAAAGAGCAACAGTTACTACTGATAATCGTTCGTAAGCCAGGAGGGTCCAGAAAACAGCCATTAAATGAAGTTTGGGCAGGGACCTATTGTTGTCCAATCTATGGGCTGCAGAGTCCACTGGGTTTAAGATTTTGGGAAAGACAAGAAAGGAACCTCAACTAGATAGCTGAGGAAACTAAAGTTCAAAGGAGGAAAATGGAATGCCTCAGGTCACATGGACAGGATTATAGGCTCATAGATGAAGAGCTGGAAAGGACATTAGAAGTTGAGTCCAACTCCTTTGTTTTACAGTTGAGTAAACTGAGACCTAGAGAGGGTAGGTGACTTCTCCAAGGTGACATAGATAGCAAGTGGTAGAGTCATGATGCAATGATTACTTTTCATAAATTCCTCTTACTTTCCTTTCTCTTCCCCCTGAAAGACATGATCATTAATAACCAATAATTTGGGGAGATCCAGAGTTCCTCCCTTTTTCTAATTTTAAAAGTCACATCTCTGAAGGTTGAGCTAACTTTCTCCTCTATCTAGAACCCCACCCAGATGGGGCAGCCATTATGTTCTGCTCAGGCTTGGGTGGGAGCATAAATTCTTTGAGCAGATTCCCCAAGGCAGGGGGTAGGGGGAGAGAGAGAGAGAGAGAGAGAGAGAGAGAGAGAGAGAGAGAGAGAGAGAGAGAGAGAGAGAGAGAGAGAGAGAGAGAGAGAGGGGAGAGGGAAGGAGAGAGAGAGAGGGAGAGGGAGAGGGAGATGGCGGGAGAGAGAGAGAGGGAGAGAGAGAGAGGGGGGGGGGGAGAGGGAGAGAGAGAGGAGAGAGGAAATGACTTAAGAACTAAATGACATAATCAAAGTTCAGGTTCAGTCTCTCATCATAATATTCATTCTCTCATTAATTGTTAACCAATCAGAGTTGATTGCCATCCTTTCGAACACTTCTCTTCCAAAAGAATATATAAGGCTTAAGCTCACAAGTTTAAGCTCTTTGGTCTAAGAAAGAGAAAACCAAATGACCACCCTTTAATTAAAATGCTGGCCCTATTGATAAAATGATTAGATTTCCCAGAAGTTATGTTTCTTGAATCTTTTCAAATGCCACTCACACACCCTCTTTTTTTTTTAATTATTGGTCCCAAGCAATAACTCACTGAATAGGAGAGGAGGAAGAATATTTGAAATAAAGGTGATGTAAAAACCATAGATGGCAATAAAAATATTTAACTCAAAAAGAGGCTAATTGGATAATGTTTGTAGAGAATTATAGACTCTCAAAGCTGGAGGAATCTCAGAGATCATCTAATCCAAATTATAATGGAACAGGAAACTCCTCTGCCTCATCACTGATAAATGATCTTCCAACCTCTGCTTGCAATCTGGCAATAGGGAGCTCATTACTCCCCCGCCAAGACATTCCATTTCTCATTTGGACACGGTCAATTCTTAGAAAATTGCTCCTTACATCAAGTTAAAGTCTGCCCCTTGGATCCTCCTACCCATTGCTCCTAGTCTGGCACTTGAAGACCAAAAAGAACTCCACCTTCAAATAGTATTACTAACCAAGGTGGCACATGCCTCTAATCCCAGCTACCAAGGTGGCAGAGGCTGGTAGGACTCTTGGGCTTAGAAGTTCTCAGCTGCAACTTCTATCAGGTACCTGCACTAAGCTTGGCATCAATATAGACAGCGACCAGGCTTGCCTAGGGAGGGGTGAATCATTCCAGGTTGGAAACAGCAGGTCAAAGCAATCCTTATCAATCAGTAGGGGTGGGAAGGAAACATGACAAGCCCCTACCCTTCCAACCTAGGCAAGGTGGGAGATTCAGTCTTAAAAAAAATTTTAAATCAAATATTTAAAAAGATCTATGACAGGAACCATCCTCCCACCATCCATTCTTACTTAGGCTAGACCTCTTCCCACCCTTTCAAACAATCTCTGCATGGCATGATCAGCAGCAGTCTCTTCATTTTGTCCATTTTTCTGGTTGTCCTCCAGCTGGGTAATATCTTTCTGAAAATGTGGCACCAAGAACTCTGTGCAATCTTCCATACATGAGCTTGACCAGGACAAAGTAGAGCAAGATGGTCACCTCTCTTGTCCTGGACACTATGGACTAGGTTGTTAACAGAGCCAGATACTGTATGAACTTTTTGGTTTTTGTTACTTTTTTAATTAACAAAAATCTATTTTCTTTATTTTCCACATTCACCTTTAGAGGGGAGAAAAGGAAAGAAAATAAAAATAGGTCCCCTTATAACAAATATGCCTAGTCAAGTAAAACAGACACCTGCCTTAGCCAAGCACAACCTTCTCTCTCCTTCTCTCTCTCTTTCTCTCTGTCTCTCTCTCCCCTTTCTTCTTCTCTGTCTCTCTTTGTTTCTCTGTCTTTGTCTCTGTCAGAGACAGAGAGTCGGAGACAGATATGGAGAGAAACAGAGAGAGAGAAACATGACTATTATGGAAGTGTTTTGCATGACTACACATGTATAACCTACATCAAATTGCTTGCCTTCTCAATGAGGGTGGGTGGGGGTAAAGGAAGGGAGAGAATATAGAACTTGAAGTTTTAAAAATGAATGTTAAAAATTGTTTTTTCATGCAAATAAGATATACAGACAGTTGTGTATAGAAATTTATCTTGACCTACAGAAAATAAAAGAGAGGGGGAGAAGAGAAGGGGGGAGGGTGGGGAAAGGGGTAATCAGAACGTACACTGTCTTGGGTCGGGGAGAGGAGAGATGGAGAGAAAATTTGGAACTCAAAATCTTGTGGAAGTGAATTCTGAAAACTAAAAATAAATCAATTTTAAAAAAGAGACAGAGAGAAAGGGAGCATATGTATGTTGTGTGTGTATATGTGTACGTATGTTGTGTACATATATAGTATATCCATGCTATTCTTTGTGCATGTACATTGTATATATATGTACAGGTGAATATGTGTATACATATAGATGATATGTGGGTCAAGAAGGTTATTTATACACTAACAAGAACATTGTAAAAACAAACAACTTTGAAAGACTTAAAGAATTCTGATCAATGGAAAGACAAGCTTCATTTCCAGAGATCTGATGATAAAGTCTGCTATCCACTTCCTGGTAGAGGAGTGATGGACTCAAAGTGCATGGACCTTATTTGACAGGCATAACATAGTATTGACATGTGCTAAGTCTGCGATGTATAGAAATGCCCAGGTATTTTTTTATATTTTTATTTTTCTCCTACGCTTCAAGAATTGATTTTTTAATTTTTTATGTTTTATATTTTCACTTCTCTCCTATGCTTCAAGAATTGATGGGGTTTTGTTTTTTGTTTTACCTCATGGAGGAGTTTACATTACTTTGGCAGCTAGCTGATACAGTGGATAGAGCACTGGACTTGGAGTAAGAAAGATTCGAGTTCAATTCCAGCTTCCACTTACAAGCTGTGTTTGACCCTGAGCAAGTCACTTGACTTCTGTCTGCCACAGTTTCCTCATCAATAAAACGGGGCGCGGGGCAGGGCAATAATAGCGCTTGTCTTCTAGGATTGTTGTGAGGTCTAAATGATATGACATTTGGAATGTACTTTCTAAACCTTAAAGCTCTCTATAAATGCTAGCTATTATTGTTGTCATTTTTATTATACAACCAACTAAATTTCATCACTCTATTAGATTTGCAGATGTTCGCTACTTTGATGGACCACAGAACCAGAATACAAAAACATCCCAAGAGGCTGAAAGGAATCTGTCGTCCAACTGATGCATCAGGAAGACCATTTTGGTCACTGCATAAAGCATAAGCTGGATAAAAGAGATGCTCGAGGTAGTGAAATCAGTTAGGAAAATTTTGTTAATAGTCTACAAAAGAAAAAATGATTCAATTCAATTAAATTCAACATGTATTTATACCTACAATGTGCCAGGTATAATACCATGTGCTAGAAAAAATGAAGACAAAAATGAAAAACAGCCCCTGTCCTCAAGAAGCTTACCTTGGGGGAGGGGAGAAAGAAAAGGACATCATATACATAAAAAAAATTAAAACAATATATATGAGATGTCCCAAAAGTCTTAGTGCAGTTGATTTTGGGGACACTCTGTACAAAGAAATTTTCAGAGATAGGATGCTAGCAACTGGGAGGAAATCAAGACAGGCTTCTTCTAGGAAGTGGTGCTTGAACTTTGAAGGAAGCTGCAGATTCTATCAGTCAATCATCAACAGGCACTTTACACATAGAATGAATGACTAGTCCTTGAAACATATGCAGGTCTTCCCTGCCTAGTTTCATTCCTTAGAGTACACGTAGCTATTCCTTGCTTCTAGTCCAACACATGGAACTTTGGGACTGGTTTCTTTCCATAATGATTCAGGGGTTGGTACCATATAATGTTTTAAAAGTCATTTAATTGACTCTGGAGCCAGAAGAATTAATGACTCAGGGGTGACTGATCTGGAACTAACTATTCATACAAAAAGTTTAACCTGTTGATCTTTCACTCTCTATTTCTTGGTGGTTATGAGCAGGCAGGATGATTTTGAGCTTCTGGGAGTGAGGTAAAGGGCTACTGTCCTATTTCCTGTACAACCACTGTGTGTCTGTGAGCACATGCCACCTCTGTCAATTTTGTGTATTTTTTCCTATATCAGGCAAAATGAGTATTTTGAGTTCCCAAGTAATAGTATGAGTTCAGGAGACTGAGATACTCACAGAGGCCCTATTCACAACTGGAGCTGGTAGCAGAGTCTATTTAAAACAGGAAGAATAGGTACAGCAACCAAGAGATAAATAATCAATAAATTTGAGATGTACATGCCCAGGCAGCAACCTTGTAAGCATTGGAAGTTCTGAAAAGAATGAAAGGCAGCCACTGAGTGGCCTAGAAGAAAAGCCAGTCCCAGTAAAGAACCAGCGCAGTCCTGATGTCTTCCCCTCCCCGTGAGTAGAAACTGGGAAAAGAGTACCAGCAGTCATGGAGCAGCCTGGTGCAGTAATGGAAGATCAGCCTAGCAAAGTGCTACATGTACAAGGAACTTCATAAGAATTCCACGAAGGTGGAAAAGGAATTCCAGGGTCATGAGGCAGGAAGTACTCCTAGACCAGGTACCTTGTGTGTACAAGAAGAGAGGGTATACTCAGTTGGAAAATGTTCTGTATCATTTGTTCTTTCTATATATCTTTTTGAAAAATCCCTTTCCTAAAAGATAATAAACCAACTGGTTGATTAATAGCCCCACTAGTAGGGGCTCAGGAACAACTATGTTAGATGATACAAACACTTAGTTATTCTAGAACACTGAGGGAAAAGTAGTTCAACTGCCCTCTGGAAATCCCAACCTGCGTGTGAAAATTCTTGTGTGGGTTGGGGGAATGAGCCCAAAGGAGATACCACACACACAGAATCACAAAATTTGAGAGTTGAGAGACCTCGACAACCATCTAATCAAATCCATATGTGAAAGGAATTTCACCATGACATTATGGCACATGACAAGCAACCATCCTGTTCCCTCTTGAAGACCTCCAAGGAAGGGTAAACTACCATCTGTAGAGACAGCTGATTTGACTTTGGCACAACCCCAATTGTTGGGAATGTTTTTTCCTGATATCATACTTAAAATAGCCTATTTGCAACTTCATCCCATTGCTCCTGTTTCTGCCTTTGGAGTTAAAGAGAACAACTTTAATTTTTCCTCCATGACAGCCTTTCAAATACTTGAAGACAGTTCTTGTATATATCCTCCCCACCCACTCTTCTCTTCTGGCTAAACGTGCCTAGTCCCATTTATTAAAACAGGGACAATGCAATAGATAGAGCAAAGATTTAAGAGTCTAGTTAAGGCTAGTCTATAGACACAATAAATGTCTGAGGCAGGATTTGAACTTAAGTCTTCCGAACTCCAGGTTCAGTGTTTTATCTAGTCTATTATACTGTTTCTTATGCCATCTCTTTACTTATCTAAAATTACCTAAGATTGTTCTTAGGGGGAGAAAAAAAGGTTTCTGGATTTCCCCACATTTACAAGAATTGACTGTCAGCAAAGAGATACTCTACAAGATGAGAGAATCTAGCTGAAGCAATGCTCCTATGGAATGGTGTTTAATTAGCATTTTAAACTTCATTAACAGAAGAGAGTCAGCATGAGAGTCTTACCTTGGAGATGGAAGAACTTGGGTCAATCTCCTTCTCTAACCTATACTGTCTGTGCAAAACCTAGGCAAGTCTCATTCCCCTAAGTAATTCTCTGAGATTCTAAGAGACGTAGTAGATACTGATCTGTATTGGTGAGCAGTTTCCTCCCTGGGAGTTCTGTACATCAATAAAATCACAGGTCTGTTGTTTAAAAAACTAAGTCTAGAAAAATGCAGTATAGTCAATAGGGAGTGCTGGCTTTGGAATAGAAGGGTCTGAGTTTACTCCCTGGGAGAGCTTGGGCAAGACACTTAACTAATCTGGGTCTTGTTTTCCTCATTCTTAGAAAGAAAGGGTTATCACTAAGATCCTTTCTAGCTCCACATGTAGGGTCCTATTAAAATTCACTGACCATAGCTCTTGCTGGTTGAACAGAACTTTGGGTAGTTGTGGGGACACTCCAACTATACTTCTGTGTACTGGTTAATCTCTTAGATCCTTTCAGACAATAAGGTCCCGAGGCCAAAAGGTTCATATAGCCCAACTAAGTCAAGCTGTATCTAGAGTGAGATGGGATAGTGGTGTTCAGTCGTTTCAACTGTGTCTGACTCTTCTTGACTCCATATGAAGTTTTCTTGGCAAAGATACCAGAGTGGTTTGCCATTTCCTTTGCCAGCTCATTCAACAGATGAGGAAACTGAAACAAAAAGGTTTAAGTGACTTGATCAGGGTCACAAAGCTAGTAAGTGTCTGGGACTAGTTTTGAATTCAGGTCTTCCTATCTCCAGGCCCAGCATCCAATCTGCTGTAGCACCTAGCTGCCCAGAATGAGTCTGTCATCAAAGAGATACCTCTTACAAGATGAGAGAATATAACTGAAGCAGTTCTCCTATGAGATGGTGTTCATTAGCATTTTAAACTTCATTAACAGAAGAGTTTATTAAGTGCAAACTTCAGATTAAGCTCAAAGCTGAAAGGAGACCTGTGTTATATTGACCTCAAGAATCAATCCATCAGTCAACAAGTATTTACTTAGCTGTATTACATTGGGGCAGGCACTGTGCTAAGCACTTAGGATACAAAGATGGGCAAAAATGGACTACTTTACATGGCTGAACAAGAAAACTTCCTACTTTGCAGCAGTTACAAGCAATTATTTGTTAGCTATTTATTATTATTTGCAGCAATCATTCATTAGTACCCAAGTATGGAAAGTCATTACTCCAGTTTGGTATAATGAAGTCTTCCATAAGAGGGAAAATAAGCATAGGAACAGGTTTGTGGTTTCATTGCTATGGGAAGTCCCCAAGTGAGGAAACTCTACTCATTCAAGTTGGCATCTTCTCTGCCATGCACTGTCTTAAAGAATTGCCTGGAACACTGAATGATTAAGTGAATTTTTCACAATCATACAGTATATATCCTAGCTGAGTTTTGAAGCTAGGTGTCCTTAACTTGGAGGGTAGAGACACCACTAGGGATGCCTTCAGTTCAAAAAAGCAAATAAAACAGAACAGGGTGGATACTCTTAAAATTCATGACTTTAAAAAAAAAAACCATAGTTCACATAAGTTAATTTTGACAACGTCCTCCTCCATCCATGGGTTTGGTTTGGTGTTTTTTGGGGTTTTATTTTTTTGTTATTTTTTAATGAGAGCTGTTAACAAGTAGGAAAATTGGGTTTCATTTCCTCTTTTCCCTTTCCAGGGTTCTGGCGAAGGTGCTAATGAGACACAGGACACCGAAAAGCAGACGGAAGGAGGATGAGGAGTAGCCAAGATGGTCCAGAAAAATAGCAGCTCCCGCTTAAAGGGCATTTCGCAGTTTGTAAAGGTCCATGAACTCATCCCTCAGAAAGTCATTGGAGAAAGGCTGGCGGTTCCTTTCTTGTATTCGGACGGATGCTCTTTCATCCTCCCAGGGCAGACCCGTGGGAGCCTCAGAGAGGTCAAGGTCAGATCTATTTTCTCCTGCCTCCCCTCCCCCCCTTAGTCAATTACAGTAGGGGCCAGACAAGGTCTGGGAAGCCTCCCCTCCCCCGCTTAGTCAATTACAGTAGGGTCCAGACAAGGTCTGGGAAGCCTCCCCTCCCCCGCTTAGTCAATTACAGAAGGGTCCAGACAAGCGTCTGGGAAGAAGAGTCTAACTACACTTTCGACAGAAATTTTGGGACTTTAAAAAAAAATAGGCTTCCAAACAAATAGTTCTTATTTTCTAAAAAGACAAAAAAAGTATCTCGGAGATGGTAAAGCTGTGGGAGCCCGGAGGAGGGGGAGGGGCGGCTCTGTGGAATCTGCAGTGCTTTACTCTCCAGCACGCCGGCATCGAGTGGTTGCAGGCACCCGCGTGGAGGGTAGGCCGCAGCAAGATGGCAGCCCCACCAAGGCAGCGTGGGCCCCTTTGAGCCCAAGGAATCACAGCATTGGCAGAAGCCATCAGTGTCTGATAATGACCCAGATGAGGAGACCCTGCTAGCGCCCGCCTTCCGAGGAAGGAGCCCACCTGGGACAAGACGCTGCTGCCCGGGGTTATTCTGATGAATTAAATACAGAAATAGATGGAATAAATCCACTTGATGGAGACATACCCAAAAGCAGAGTGAAAGTGCAGCCGGTGACCTTGATGTGGATGACCCATAAAGACCACGATGAAGAGGAGAGCGGTCAGAGTGGCCCCCAGAACCAAAGGAGCCAAGCTCACTTCAGCACCCTGAGGAATGTCAGAGGGCGTTGTAACAAGAACCACCATCAAGGACTCCAGGACACTGACAGAATCACAAGGGACAGAGGAGACTGCCATCAGGACCTCAGGTGCAAAATCCAAGTCAGGGAACACAGCAAGTATCACCTTGACAATGGTCACCAAAAAGAAAAAAACAGATCACAGGCCCAGGAGGGACAGTAAAGCCTACTTCAGGAAGATGGAAAAAGAAGGGGAAGACTGACCAAGAAGGAAGGGGGAGAAGCAACCCACCCCCTCCATGAGAAAAAGCCAGGCGGAGAAATAGGAAATATCAACAGGACAGTCAGAAGGAAAAGAAAACGAGAGGCAGAATACAGAGGGGAAAGAAAGACATGAGAAATGAAGAGAGAAGGAGCTCAGCATCGGACCTTTAGAAGGGAGTGAAGAGAGAGGGAAGGACCCAAAGTTCTGGAGCACAGGACGGGCTGCCTGAGGAGAAAGGCTCCAGCCCTGAAGGACAGCAGGGGTCAAAGTGTCAGCTAGAGTGGGAAAGAGAGAAGCCACCTGAGACACTGGGCCAATTCGAAAAGGGTAGTTACAAAGATAATGTGATGTCAGTGAGAGACCAGTACCTGGCCAGGCAGATGGTTTGGTGTGGTGCCAAAACCTACACTGAGAAAGAAGAGGAAGAGGGCTGCCCAACTGGGGGCTGCTAATAGACAGAAAATGGCAACAGACAAATTGACTGAAGGAGAGAGAGATGATAATTTCTTTTTGTACATTGTTATGGGTGGGGCAGCAGCTTACACATGTTTTCAACACATTTAATTTTATGTAAATAAAAATGTCCTTTAACTTTAAGAAAATACAATTCAAAGTAGTGGAAGATTTCTAGGTTTTTGAATGGAAAGCATACCAGCTCAATGAGAAGACTCTGTGGTATTTCTAGGCTCAATGTGATCCACACGATGACACTCCCATGCAGGAACATCTGGACCTCACCATCTGTAGGGAATGAGTCCTTTTTCGTTCTGGACTTGGAATAGATCATCTTTCCATGACTATGACTATAACATACATCATTTCTTAATGTGAACTAATCTTCCCTTTGATGAGGCTGCATGTTCTTTTTCTTGTTAGATTATAGAAGAATGGGGCAACAAAGGTATCTCTTTGGTTGGATATATCAAGGAATAGTGTATGGTTTGTTTTTTTTTTTTTTTCAAGCATACATTTTCTTTCTCTCCCACCTTCTCCCCATTGAAAAGAAACACGAAAAAAAAATATTTGAAACAAATATGTAGAGTCGAGTGAAACAAATTTCAGTATTGGCTATATCCAAAAATATGACTCAAAAGTAGGGAACATACGTTATCACTGATCCCCTGGAATTGTGGTTAAACACTGCATTGATTAGGATTCTTAAATCTTTCAAAATTGTTTTAACTGAATTTGTTATTATATATAAATTGTTTTCCTGATTCTGCTAATATAAGTCTTTGTGGCTCAACAAACAGAATGCTGGATGTGGAGTTAGGAAAACCTGACACTAATTGTGTAACCCTGGAAAAGTTACTTAACATCTATCTGCCTCAGTTGCCTTAATTGTACAAAGAGGATAAAAATTACAACCCCACAATGTTGTGAGGATTAAATGAGATAACATTTGTAAAGCACTTAGCACAGTGCCTTGCATATAATAGAAGCCTGATTCTTCCCAGATTTCTCTGAAATAATCATTTTTTACATGACAATAATATTCCATTACATTAAGTTACCATACAATTTGTCCACTCCTCAATTTATGGGCACCCCCTTAGTTTCCAGTTCTTTGCCATGAAAGAGCTGCAATATTTATACACATATAGGTCTCTCTTTTATTTTAATCTCTGGGGTATAAAGCCTACTAGTGCTATCAATGGGGAAAAGGGTATATAGTAAGTTGGAGGATGTAGCCACAAATTGCTTTCCAGAATGGCAGGACAGAACCTTGCATGTTCTTAACATTTTCATGGTTGGAGAGAATCTTTAAAGCTACATTCATTACAAAGGGTTTTTTTGCAATGAAGAAAAAATAAAGCATGATCTTCTTGCATTCTGTACACCTTTCAAACTATTATGAGTGTGAAGATTTGGTAAACTATAAAAAAATGAATGGCAACTAGGTGGTGTAGTAGATAGAGCACTGGGCTTGGAATTAAGAAGACTCATCTTCATGCAGACAAAATCCAGCCTCAGACACTAACTGTGTGACCTTGGGTAAGTCACTTAACCTTAAGCTGTTTGCCTGAGCTCCTCATCTGTAAAGTGAACTGAAGAAAGAAATGGCAAACCTCTCCAGGATCTTTGTCCCCCCACCCAAGAAAAAAATCCCCAGGTGGGGTCACGAAGGGTCAGACACTACTGAAACAAATGAACAACATAGAAAACATCTTCAAAGAGCTTCAAAATTCTTCTTGGGTTTTTATCAAGGATATTCTCAATGTTGTCTGGAAGGAAGGAAAGAAATATGAAGTGCTTACTATGTACCAGTCACGGTGTTAAGCACTTTACAAATATCTCATTTGACTTATAGAGGTGATAAAGTATGTATATGTCAGGAGTTACTGATATCTTCTCAGTCACCATTTTTAAAAATACTAGCTATTATCTTTTCTCTTCTTTGAAATTTTTCTGCCTTTTTGAGATCTTGAAAATGAACTTCTATTTTAAAATTTTCTCCAGCCCAGAATGTTTTTGTTAAGACCAGGCAAATACATTTAATGCATTTGAAACACTATGTAAATCTTAAAGCACTGCATAAAGGTCAGATATTATTTCCAAATTCTAGTTTTTGAGTGCCATTTTTCCCTCTGATGCAGCATAACAGATACTGATTCCAAATATGATGATTCTAAAGTTATTTAAAACCAGAGACTCTACCAGAATTATTGTAAATTTATCTCATCTCATGTCTGCTATTATCCTCTTCCCAGTTTCCTCTATGAAATGTCTCAGGGCAATCTGGCTTGGATCATGCACCAAGAATTCTGAAGGCTTTTTTTCCTATGCACTGTTTTTCACTAGTTTTTGTAAGAGTATTGCTAGTAACCAGCTATCATCTTTCTCTATAATGTTATGGTATTTAGAATTTTCTTTTAAAAGACTGACCAACTTTGTCTCTGAATTAAAGATATGAAAATGTACCTTTACCCCTGGTGTAATATTATTACTAATAATAACAATAACATTAATGACGGCTGACATTTATATGACATTTGTAAGGTTTCCAAAGCATTTCACAAATGGTTTATCCTCACAACTCTACAAGGCAGAGGCTATAATTATTCCCATTTTACAGATGAAGACATTGAGGTAAAAGGCTATGCGACTTTCCTAGGGTGGCATAGATGGTAAGTGTTTGAGGCCAAATCTGGACTTGGATCTGCCTGACTCCAAGTCCAGGGCTCTATCCATTGTACCACCTAGCTACCTCTATTTGTAGAGGTGGGGGACTATGTGTAGAACATCGGATATATGTATTGGTTAATATAGTTGAACTGATTTTACATTTTTTTATATGGATGGTTTTCTATGTGAATGGGAGTGAGACTAAAATGGAAAATGAAGGTAATAGGGGGAAAGGTTTCAGTAAAAAAAAAATTAAATTTGACTAGAAACAAACAGTTAACATTTATAGTCGAAAATCCAGATGTTTATTAATATACTCTGTTTTTTCCTGTACCTCTCAGCTACCATCACTTCAGAAGAAGATGGAGGCAATACAGACCAAGGACTGCTTTATATTTTCATATGCTTGGTTGGCTGTCATGGCCAAATTGGCCATCCTTCTGGTGATGAGCCTCCGATTGGTAGAAAATGTCCTCATACAGAAGAAGCAGCCTTGCACTAAGACCATGCTCTTCCACAAGCGTCTAACTTTGACCTCACATGCTAGCATGGAAGCAGTTCTCAAAAAACTATGCCATTGGAGAACACAGCAGCATCGCACAGGATCATGAGATAACAGAAGGAATAGCAGAGGTCATCTAGTCCAAGCTCCCCATTTTACAGATGAGGTAACTGAGGTCCAAAGATATGACCCAAGGATAATAAGTAGGAATGCATAGTTCCTCTAATTTCTCTCCTAAACCTGAAAAGACTTAGAGTTGATTTCCAGGAACAGAGATATAGTTCAGATCTTATTATAACCATCCTGAAGACGAAGTGACTGAGATTCAAAGAGGACTTGACTTACCTTGAGTCATACAATGAGTAAGAGGTGAAACCAGAAAAAAATGTGCCCAGGTATTTGGACAACACACTTTCCACTGCATAACTCTCCCTTGTTGTATAACATCAATGAATGATCACTCCAGAATTAAGCAAAGTGGGTTAAAAACAACTAAAAAGAAAAAAATACCTTTGCCTCTGCTAGCTGGAAATAACAGGCAGGTCAAGATAAAGGATCACTAAAGCAAAGCACATATTTTCATGACCAAGCCACCTCTCAAAGGTCAGACAAAAGGAAGGAATCCATCAATCATTCAGACAGGCTTCAAATAGCCAAGGGAGGGCAGCAGGAAGGGGTCATGGCCATCTAGACAGAAAGGTCTTTTCTACAGTGGCAAAGTAAACACTGTGAAATGTGGCCAGTTCTTCATCATTGCTATGCCTTTGAATTCCACCCTCTAATTTTTTTTTAAATGGGGGACTTTAGGAAGGATGTTTTGAGAGCAAGAATAGCAATGTGTGACATGAATATATACATTTCTACACATCAGCTCACTTGATCTTCACAACATCTCTGAGCAGATACTTTTATCTGAGTGCTAAAGCTGGAGAAATGGAGGCTCAGAGATTAAAAGACTTAATCAGAGATTAAGAACTGATGATCACAGAGCAAATAAGCATCAGTGGTGGAGTTTGAGATTGGCTCCTTTTCCTCCAAAGTCCTCCTCGATCCTCCTCACCCGCCTCATCCTACCAACCTCATCAATCTATTTAGCACAGCAGAACAAACATTGGACTTGAAGACAGCCTTATATTCACTTTTCTATATATTCTGTATGTCAAAGGAAGGAGCCTATTCACTGAATGGGCATTGCCTCTCTACAGTGAGAACCTCAGCTTAAAAGGGTCTCCCACTACATCCTGGGCCATCTCCAGTCATCCTGATTGACATCTGACCACTAGACTCAAGATGGCTCTGGAGGAGAAAATGAGTCTGGAGACTTTGCACAGCCTTCCCTCACTCAAAATCAAAACCAACTGCAAGTCATGTTATCATCTCCCTGACGTCATGGTCCTCTTTGAGAACAAAGGACAAATCACAGTCACAATTCTGTATGTACTTATATAGAATGACCCAAAAGTCTTATTATTAATAGCTTAAAACTGCTCTGAGATTTTTTTGAACATCTTGTATATATGCATGTTTTCTCCCCATTAGAATGTAAACTCAAAGACAGGAACTACTTCACTTTCATCTTTACATCTCTAATACTTAGCATAGTACCCATCACACAGTAGGTACTCAATAAATGCTGATTGATTGAAATGAAGTTTCACCCTTTCCTTCAAAGTCCCAACAAAATTGTAAAACTATACAATTAAGGAGGGGTCCAGAGAACAGACAGATAAACATGCATCCTGTTCCTCTCAGTAGGGAAGAGACCTCAGGAGAGGTTACTGTATACCTTGGCAGATATGATTACTATTGAAGTTACTGAAGCAATTTTTTTTATTGAATATTTTTACTTAATTGTTTTTCTTTAAACAAGGGAAGATTTTATCTGGAGGGAAAATGGTTGAAATGATTAATATAAAGACAAAATAAATCAACAAAACCTATTTAAATAGTAAAAACAAAACATAAACCTAATTCTTGGGTTGGTAAGGTGGGATTTGTTCACAAAGGCTAATTTCAAATATAAAAATTCCTGTATACAAAGGTGTTTTCAACCCAATTATTCAGTGGCCAGGATATTTATGCAAAAAGTGGGGGGGCAAGTTATTCTGGGCACCAAACCATGTTTAAACCTTGTTGGTTTATGCTTTAAAACTGTTTTTCTATAACTACTGACCTTTTCACCATGACCAGCTCTTGACATTTCCTAATGTCAAGAATTTCCATGAGACCCCTATGTTTTTCTGCTTAAAAAGACAAAGTGATATTATGTCTGTTATGTCAAGTCTACAGACAGTTAAAATGCAGGCAGTCATGCTGGAATGGAGTTAAAGTTTAAAGGAAATGTTTTATAAAGTTAGTTATCAATTGAGCATCACTGCCAGTTTCATAAACCAGTGACTGTCTCTCCTTTACAAGAATTTGAAAAGAATAATGATATTCAAATGAGAGGTCCAGACTCATTGGGGTGGTTTCCAGGGTTGAGTGGGAGGAGAAGATGAGATCATGAATTTCAAGTCATGTGCCAGGCATTGTGCTATGCTTTGGGGGTACAAAGAAACCCCTCCCCAGAAAAAGAAAAAAAAACTATTCCTATTCTCAAGAAATTCACTATTTAATGGGGGAGACAATACCCGAACAACCGTGTACAAACAAGCTCTATAGAAGATAAAGTGGAGATAATATCAGAGAGAAGGCACTAGCATTAAGAAGGATTATGAAAGCTCCTTGGAGAAGGTAGGATTTTAACTGAGATTTGAAGGCAGCTGGGGGGGGGTGGGCAAAGATGAAAAAGGAGAGCATTCCAGACGTGGGGGACAGCCACTGAAAGTACCTGGAGTTGGGAAATGGCACACCTTATACTGGGAACTGTGAGGAGGTCAGTGTTAATGAATCAAAGAGTATGTAAGGGTGAGTGAGAGAGGATCACAAGGTGCAGGAAGAAACCTGTGAGCCCTTTGCAAATCCTGAAGCATGCATTATATAACTGTCCTCTATTATTATTATGACTCAATGAGAACATTTTGTTTCAACATGAGAATGGGACCATCACACACATAAGAAAAATAAAGACAGCACATTTAACAAGATAATAAGACCTTAGAAAAAGGAGCTAATGTCATGATCCTTTAATTGTGAAACTATCTTAATTAGTTGAGGTTAAAATTATCTTTTTGAAGAGGTTCAAGAATATTTCACAGCAAAATTCACTGTCATTCAATGATGGCAGACAATATTCTGAGGTCTAAGTGACTTCCAAATGGCAACTATATTTTCTTTACCTGTAGTAAATTCAGGAAGATGGAAGATTTACATCGGCTCATAGCTTACAATGGCTTATAGCCATTCCTAGGATGTTTTAAGACAAGTGTAGGAAACATGGTTGTCATCTGCATAACGAAAGGTAACATGAGGCAACAAGAGTCACCAGCACAAGCAATGGTGAGATCAACAACATGATTCCAGCGCTGTTTAGGAATGGTATTTAGAACAAGATCTGGGATAGAGCTTCTGCAGCCTTGTTGAAAACTTTTTGTGTTATCCCATTCAGGTTCTCAGTCCAAGAAATGATTAAGTTCCTTCTCTGTGTACTCTAGAAATCTTGTCTGTTGGTTATGGAAGATTGGGGGATGGGGAAAGAGACAACTGCTCTTTCAAAACTCAACTTTGACATCCTTAAAGATAAATCCCAAAGACTTTTCTGAGGCCTCCATTTGATCTCTCCATCGCTCATCTCATCTCATCCCTTACTTGACTTCAGATATGACACTCTTCTGGTTCTCCTTCTACCTCTCCAACTTTTCCTTCTCTGCACGTTGTGAAGAGTGTGACTACATTCCTTTTTTTAATCTTAAATTTATTATTTTTTAATTTAAAAACATTCTTTTTAAAAAATTAAGTTCAAAATTCTTCCTTCTCTAGTGCCCTTCCTCCACCCACTGAGGCAAGCAATATATCAATTAGACATGTGAAATCATGTGTAACACATTTTCATATTAGCCATCTCACAAAAAAGCAAGAAAAATAAAGTGAGAAAATTTACTTCAATTTTCACTCAGGGTTCATCAGTTCTCTCTCTGGAGGTGGGTAACATTTCTTCATCATAGGTTCTTCAGAATTATTTTGGATCATTGTGCTGATTAGAGCAACTAAGTCATAGTTGGTCATTACAATAGTGCTGTTGCTGTGTCCAATGATCTCCTCGCTCTACTTACTTCCTTTTGCAATAATTCATATATAGGTCTTCCCATGTTGTTTTTTTCAGAGCATCCACTTAATCCTTTCTTATAGCACAATATTCTTCCATCACAATCATATGATACAACTTGTTCAACCATTTCAAAACTGATGAGCATCTCCTTGATTTCCAATTCTTTGCCACCAAAAAAACCCAGTTGTTATAGATATTTTTATATGTATGCCCTTTTCCTTTTTCTTTGATCTCTTTGTAGCACAAATCTAGTAGTGGTATTTGACCCACTATGTGGTAGTAGGTCAAATGGTATGCACAGTTTTATAATCCTTTGGGCATAGTTCCAAATTGTTCCCCAGAATGGTTGGATTACATCATACCATTAAGAATTCATCAGTGTATCTATTTTCCCCTCATCCCTTGTAGCACTTATGATTTCTCAGATGAGAGCTAGTACCTCAGAGTTGTTTTAATTTGCATTTCTCTAATCGTTAGTGATTTGCAACATTTTTTTTTGTATGACTACAGACAGTTTTGATTTCTTCTTTTGCCCATTTATATCCTTTGACCATATTGATAGGGGAATGGCTTTTATTTTTACAAATTTGTCTTAGTTTCCTATAAATTTAAGAAATGAGGCCTTTAGCAGAGAAACTTGCTATAAAAATATTTTATATTAATTATCTATGGTATTTTTAGTATAATGTAGTTTCTGATTCTCTCTAGATTATTAGATCAATTTTTGCTTTTGTTTTGTCTGAGATCATAATTTTTACCCTTGTCTTTTTTTTATCTCAGCTAAATCATAAAAGATTCTATTCCAGCCCTTTAGTTTAACTCTGTGTGTCTTTCTGTTTCAAGTGTGTCTTTTGTAAACAATATATTGTTTGATTCTGGTTCCTAATCCATTCCACTATCTGTTTCTATTTTGTGGGTAAGCTCATGCTATTCACATTCACAGTTATGACTACTTTGTATTTCCCTCCATCCCATTTTCGTCTCTATATTCCCTCTTTTTAACTTGTTCCTTTTCAAAAATCTAATTTGCATCTGACCCTTACCTCCCTTCCTCTTTATCATTCTCCCTATCCCCTTTTTCTCATACTCTCCCTAATTCTATTTCCCCACTGGGTAAGTTACATTTCTATACACAACTGAATATGTACATATATTCTTCACTTTTTGAACCAATTTCAACGAGAGTGAAGTTCAAGCATTGCCTACCACTCCCAACTTTCATGTTCCTCTCCACTGTAAAAGTTCTTTCTTGTACATCTCTTTTGTATGAGATAATTTCCCCCATTCTAGCTTTCCTTTTTCCCTTCTCCCAGTGCATCCCTCCTTTTCACCTCTTCATTTTTTTTAGATCACCCCAACATGCCCTCTGTCTGTGTAAACTTCTTTTAAGTGACTTAATACTGATAAAGTCCTTGGGAATTATATGTATCATCTTCCCATATGGGAATGTAAACAGTTTAACTTTATTGAGTCTCTTATGATTTCTCTTTCATGTTTATCTTTGTATGCTTCTCTTGAGTCTTAAGTTTAAATGTCAAATTTTCTATTCTACTCTGGTCTTTATATCAAGAATGCTTGAAAGTTCTCAATTTCATTAAATATCATCTTTCCTCTGGAGGATTACACTCAGTTTTGATGAGTAGGTTTTTTGGGTTGTAATCCTAACTCCTTTGCCTTCTGGAATGTCATATTTCAACCCCTCCTCCTTTAATATGAAAACTGCTAAATCTTATGTGATCCTGTGGCTCCACAATATTCAAATTAATTCTTTCTGGAGACTTGAAGTATTTTCTCTTTGACTTGGGAGCTCTGGAATTTGGCTATAATATTCTTAGGAGTTTTCATTTGGAGTTTTCACTTCTCTCAGAAGGTGATAGGTGGATTATTTCCATTTCTATTTTATTCTTGATCTAAGATAACAGGGCAGTTTTTCATTATAGTTTCTTGAAATAGAACATCTAGGTTCTTTTTGGAAACATGGCTTTTGGGTAATACAATAATTCTTAAATTATCTCTCCTTGATCTATTTTCCAAGCCAGTTGTTTTTCCAATGGGATATTTCACATTTTCTTCTATTTTCTTCATTCTTTTGCATTTGTTTTATTCTTTCTTGATGTCTTATGAAGTCATTAGCTTCTACTTGCCCAATTCTAACTTGTAAGGAATTATTTTCTTCAGTGATATTTTCTACCCTTTTTTCTATAGTCCAATCTGTTTTCTAAGGTGTTATTTTCTTCACTGTTTTTGTGCCTGTATTACCAAGTTGTTAATTCTATTCTCATAATTTTCTTACATCACTCTCATTTCTTTTCCCCATTTTTTTCTCTACCATTCATTTCTTTCTTTAACTTTCTAGGAATTCTCATTGGGCTTGGTTCCTATTAGCATTTTTTCTTTGAAGCTTTGCTGGTAGCTTTTTTTACATTATTGTCTTCTGAGTTTCTGTCTTGGTCTTCCTTAGCACCATAGTAGCTTTTTGTGGTCAAGTTCTTTTTTTGTTGCTTGTTCATTTTTCTAGCCTATTTATTGACTTTGTAATTTATGTTAAAGTTGGACTCTGCTCATTTTGGAGTAGGGTGGTACTGCCCAAAACTTTAGCCTTTTTCATATTGCTGCTTTGAAAGCTATATCTGACAAATTTTTGGTGCTTCCAAGTTGGTATGATCCTGGGAGAAATGTGGTTGCTTTTCTCCTGCACTCTGGTCTTTACCTAGGAAGGGTTCCTGTTTCTCTGCAGCTGCAAGTTTTAACAATTCTCTCAACCCTTTGACTGTGACCAGTGCCCTGCTTTCACGCAGTCACAAATGCTATGCTCTTCTCTATCTTGGAATTGTGACCAGAGCCCATGCTCTCTTGTGAACACCAGTGCTTCTCTCTGCCCTAGAACCAGAACTTCAAATGGAAAATAGAGCTAGCAATTAGCACCAGCTGCATCCAATGGCAGAAAAGGGTCTCTTGTTATCTGTTTCTGACCAGTTGTCACCTTTTCTTCTTATTTCTATTCTTCTTTCTTTCTTTCTCCTCCTCCTCCTTTTCCTCCTCCTTTTTCTTATTCTTTCACTGTAAAAGTCACCTCCAAGACCCATGGATAGTACTACCATCATGCCCTGCCCTTGTGTGACAAACTTCTCAAGCTGACCTCCTAAGTTGTCTTAGGCTGGAAAATTGTCTCTCCCTGACATTTGTTGGCTTGACCACTCCAAAAATTTGATTTGTGGCATTATTTTAAAGTTATTTCAAGGGGAATGTTGGGAAAGCTTAGCTGGGTTGCTAACTCTCCTCTGCCATCTTGGCTCTATCCCCCTTCTCTGTGTCTTTTGCTTATTACTCTACTTCTTTCTGGTCCCTTAATATGAGTTTTGTCTTTTGCTTGTCTTCAGAATTGTATTCCTAGAGCTTTCTCATCTATCCTGCACTGATTTATTTTGTGATAGTTATGATCCTTGGGATCCTATCCTTTGTCTTAGACCTTTAAAATTGACTTGGGAAAAATCTGAAGTGTCAATCTTAGCTTGATTTTTCTCTCTTCTATCACAAATTCTGAAATGGTAGGCTCACTTCTTCTCATGGTTCCCATCATCAATATATAAGAAACCAAGCCCAGAAAGGAACAGAGATATGGATTTGGGAGTCAACTATGTGAGCTAATAATTAAAGCCATCAGAGACAATAAAGGAGATGTTTCAAATTATCTTCTCTTTTTTCATTCTTTATATTTTGTTTTATTATTTCTTGTCTCTTATAACTTCACTGGCTTTGCCTTGCCCAATTCTAATTTTCAAGGAGACATTTTCTTCTTTAAGATTCTGGATCTCATTTTCCAGTTGTTTGACTTTCTTTTCATAATCTCATTTTTCTCAAATTGTTCTTATTTTTTAAAATTTTTCCTCAATCTCTCATTTGATTTTTAAAATTTTTTTGAAGTTCTTCTATGAATTCTTTTTGGGCAGGTGACTACTTGACATTACTCTTTGGGGTAAGCAAGGTTTTTTTTTGCTTCAGTATCTTCCTCTGATGATGAACCCTGGTCTTCTCTATTCCCATAGTAAGTATCTATAATTCTTTCTTCTTTGACTGCTCATTTAAAAAAAAATTGTAGCAGTTTATTATTGTAATCCCTTCTAGCCTTAGGTTATGGGGGATGGTGCCTCTGGCCTTAAATCCTCCTTTAGTTCTCCCCTCTGGCCTGGAACCAAAACCAGTAACTCCACCCTCCTGTTAAGTGCCCACAGCCAGCAGCATCTCCACCCTACTGTTTCTGCACTCACCAGATGTGTACTGGTTCCTTCTTGCCCAGGGCCTCATCTCAGCGGCAAAGCTGGACCTAGCTCCAGAGGTTCCTTGGCCAGGCTACCTTCCAACCCAACTAGGCTCACCACTTGCTATTTTAGCGGAACTAGCCTAGAGGAATTTACACTTCACAGGGACCAAACCTCCATCCTGGATTTTTTTCGGCTCTTCTCCCAGAGGACTGCTGTTCTGCCATAACTCTTCTTTATTTTTATGGCTCCACATTTGCCCTGAGGCTTTATTTTGTCTTGTTTGTAGGGAAAATCTAGAGAGCTTGGAATTTTCTGACCTACTCCACCATCTTCTCAGAATCCTCTCCCTTAAGACATCTACATGACATCCAGCTGAAGAGGTCCAATAGGGAGTTGGAGATGCAAGACTGGAGATCAGAAGAGGGATTAGTGCTGGATATACATATATCTGAGAACCATATTCATAGAGATGATTGAATCCACTGGAATGGACAAGATCTCCAAATGACACATTATAGAGGAAGAAGAGAAGAAGGTTCAGGTCAGAGCCTTGTGGGCATCCCCTTAATTTAACTGCTATGACTTGGGAGAAGATCCAGCAAAGGAGACTAAGAAGGAAATATCAGATAGGTAGGAGAAGATTATTCCAAAAAAACTAGAGAGAAGAGAGCATCAAGAAGGAGAGTGATTATTTTATTAGGTCAAAGGCAACAGATGCATAAAGGAGAACGAGGATTGAGGAAAGTTCATTGGATTTGGCAACTTTGGAGAGAGCACTTCCAAATGGAGTGATGAGGAAGAAAGGTGTAGTTCATGTATATATTTTATTTTTGATGTGAAAAAAACACTGGGGGTTCAAGGGTAATAAAAATTTTAGAATAATCATTGTGGAGAATGTGGCAGTCAATAAAAGATTAATTAAAGAATTCTTATGATGAGAACCTAGTTAAAATTAGGAAACAGGATTTAAACACAAGTCCTTTGATTCCAAGGTCCATATTCAATCATCTACTTCCCTTTACTCTAAAAAGATAGTAATTTAGCTAGGCAAACTTCCTGGGGACCTATTCTAATGAAAATAAGGATTCAAAATTTGCATTTAATTGTTTACATTAGTTTATAATTAGCACATTGATTTGTTATTATATTAATTAAATGTGCTTCTAAATTGTTCAGATTGGTGTCTAAGCAAAGTATTTTTAATATGTTCCCACCTCTCTCACTTCCTTTTTTTTGCTTGGGCATCTGACTTCTTTGACACAGTGTACTTCCACTGTGGAAACTCCTTCAATTAAATCAAATCTGCCCCTTCCTTGCTCTTCTTGTCCTAAGAAATTTGCCTAGAACGGTGAGAAGTCAAGTGACTTGCCCAAAGTCACATGGCCAGTTGGTATCTGAGGCAGGCTTTGATACTCCTGACTCTAAGATGATCTTCCATTTTAACACACTCTCTCCCACATGTAGCACAAAACTAAATTTCCATCCAAATTATTACAGATTCTTAATTCATGGAGACTGAATTATTGAGGGGTTTTTTTTCTCTGTGTGCTCCAAAAGCTGTTCTGTGACCATTCCAAGGTATATAGCAGGTGGTCCATGATACCAGCAGAAGACCAGATTGCACTGTGAATGTATCATTGGTTCATAGGCCTTGGTGTCTAGACGAAGCTCTCATAAAACTTTAGCAATGATTAAAAACCTTTTTAGAGGAAAGTAATGATGTCTACAGGAGGGGGAAGTGATCAAGGATGGAATTAAACATTGAAAAGAGTTGCTATGCTTGGCAAGCTGAAATCTTTATTCATTAACTTTGTGAGCTAAAGAGAAAGTTGTTTTCAAATAGTCACTAGCAAAACACAAAAGGAAAATCAAGTTTGGGGATCAAAGATCTACAATTGGAAGGGACCTTAGACTCTACCTAGCTCATCCTCCTTACTTTACAGATGAAGAAACTGAGGCCCAGAGAAGTCATAGAATCAAAGACTCATATATTTAGAACTTGAAAGGGACCTTAAAAGTTATCTACTCCAAATACCTCATTTTAAAGATGAGAAAATTGAGGGCACTCCAAGAAGACCATGATCTCATAGAGAGATAGAGAGAAGAGAAACACACCTTAAAGATCACTGACTACAACCTCCAGATGAAGAAACACAAAAGTTAAGTGACTCATCCAAAGTTACTCAGAGAGTGATAGCAGACTGAGGATTCAATCTCAGGTCATCAGATTCCAAATTCAGCATTCTTCCCACTTTACCATTGATTCCAGCAGGTTAGCCTAATGTCCCCTTTTTAAAAAAAAAAATTCTAATTTTTTTAATCCTGAGTAAGTCTGGTGAAAAATATATGTTTCCACTTTCTGTCTTTGGAGATGGGATGGTACTAGAATGTGAAGGAAGACTGAGATATAGTAGAAGGAAGATAGAATCATAACTTGAGTGGCCTCGATTTGAGTCCTATTCTGTTATTATTTGTTATATGACTCCAGGCAAATCCCCTCCCCTCACTGGGCCTTGACTTTCTCATTTGTAAAATACAGGGACTAGATAAAATCTCTAAGACTAATCTTGTAATCTCTGAAAAAGCAGATGTGGCATTCAATTGGAAAAGCTGTTCCAGCATATACAAGAATTTCACTAAACATTTCTGATGAGTCTTAATGCATATATTCAGTCATGTCACTTCCCTATTCAAGAGCTACATCATCAAGATACAAATCTTTTGTCTGGCATTCAAAGCTGACTCCTTGCTAGTTTTGCTGTCTTCAATCTGTATTAGTTCATTCTATGCAGGATTCTTTGAAATAGACTCTCATCATTTCTTAGTTTAATAATATTTCCTTACATTCCTATACCACATATGTTCATCAATTTCTCAATTATATAAAAGACAGTCTAAGATACTACCTTAGATTCAGCTATTTTTTCCTCTTTTATCCCCTTTTAATTCAGTTGTCCCTTACTTGCCAATTTTAATGGTCTTTTCTCAATCCTCAACATTCTTGACATCTTTACAACCTTTGACACAGCTAATCATCTCCTCCTGGAGACTCTTTCCTGGAGAGGTTTTCATAACACTGTTCTCCTCTGATTCTTCACCTGTCTGATTACCCCTGCTCAATCCCCTTTGCTAAATCTTTGTCCACGTGTCACACACAAATCATAGATAACCCCCAAGGCTCTATCCTGGGACCTCTTCTTTTCTTCCTGTATACTATCTCATATAATGATCTCATCAGCTCCCATGGGTTCAGTTGTCATCTCTATGAACCTAATTCCCAGATCTATACATCCAGTCCACAACTCCCTCCTGAAGTCTAGGTCTGCATCATCAACTATCTTTTGGACATCTCAAAATGGATTTCCTGTAGGCATCTCAAACTTGGTATGCCCCCAAAAGAACTTCTTAACTTCCTCCCCAAACCTCCTCTCTTTTCAACTTTTTTATTACTGTCAAGAATACTACCATTCTCCCAGTCACCTAGTCTCAAAACCTCAGTGTCATTCCTAATTTATCCTAATTCATACCACATATTCCATCAATTGCCAAATTTTATTGCTGCTACCTTCACAATACCTCTCCTATACATCCCCTTTTCTTCACTCACATAGCCATCACTCTACTTCAGGTCTCCCAACACTCTCATCTGAACCACTACCAAAGGCCCCTATTTGGTCTCCTTGCCTCCTCTCCAATCAGTCCTCCATTCAGCAGCCAAAGATTTCCTAAGACATTGGTCTGCCTATACCACCCTCCTACTTAATAAACTCCAGTGTCTACCCATTACCCCTAGGAACAAGCATGAAGTTTTCTTTGTTTGACTTTTAAAGCCCTTTATGGCCCTTTCCCACCTTTCCAGTCTTCTTACACTTGACTTCTCTCCATCTATGTATGATTCAGCCAAACTGGCTTTCTCGATGTTCTTCAGACATGACTCATTGCCATACTCTTGTACTGGCCATCCCCCATGGGTAAATCCTCTCCTTACGTCTTACTCTCCCTCACATACTCTTCCATCCAATGACACTGACCTCCTTTCTGCTCCATGAACAAGACTCTCCATTTCAGCACCAGGCATTTTTGCTGACTGTTCCTCATACCCGAAATGTTCTCCCTCCTCATCTTTGCCATCTATCTTCCTTGACTTCTTTCAAGTTCCAATTAAAATTTCCTCTTCTACAGGAAGTCTTTCCCAAGTTCTCTTACTTCTAGAGCCTTCCTTCTTTTAATTATTTCCTGTTGGTCCTGTAAATAACGTGCTTGTTCATATTTATTTGTTTGTTATCTCCTTATTAGATCAAGGGCACAGAGTGTCTTTTGCCTCTTTTTCTATCTCTAGCACTTAGCAGAGTGCCTGACACATAACAGGCATTTAGTAAATGCTTACTGACTCACTGACTGACTCTTTGTCTCTACTTCTTGGCATATCAGACAGTTCCAAGTCGATAGTAAGAGTTAAATAAATATTTGTTGACAGGGAAAGAGTTCGTGACCAAACAAGAGATACAAAGTGTCTCATCGAATTAGTCTTCCTGTCTCACATCTTTCTCCACAATTTTGAATATATAAAATTTGAAAGGTTTTGCACAAAACAAAGCCAAGATAAAAATGGAAACAATTAACTGGAGAAAAAAGTGTTTGTAGCAAGTTTCTCTGATACAGGTCTCATTTCCAAGATATATGAAGAATGGATGAAATTTATGAGAATAAGAGCCATTCCCCCAACTGATAAATAATCAAAGAATATGTACTGGGAGTTTTTCAAGCAAGAAATCTAAGTTATCAATAACCATATAAAAATGCTCCAAATCACTAAAAATTGGAGATACGTCAATTAAAGGAATACTGAGGCTCTACCTCATACCCATTGGATCAACAAAGTTGATTAAAAAAAGGAAAATGACAAATTTTGGAGAGACTGTAGGAAATCAGGTACAATGATGCACACTGTTGGCAGAGCTTTGAATTCCAGAAAATCTGGAAAGCAATTTGCAATTATTCATCATTAAACAGTAGGTATACTTTACAACATTGATAACGTTATCTAGATTCAGAAAGCTTTATCAGAAGGTTGGCCACAGGGTGATAGCTTTTTCAGTTACAACAACACTTGCAAGAGTGTCTATCACAGAGGGGTTGCCATCTGCATTAGTGGATGGTACAATCCACATCAATGAAATTCTTGAATTATTGAAACATAATGGGGTAAATATAACCAAGAAGAGATCTCCTTTACTGGATCATCAGTCATATACACTCCCTTGCTGTGAGTATCCTGGATCTTCTAGTCTCCTTCTGTGATCTCTCACTTGCTGACAGGTTTCACTATCATCTCTATGTTAGTCACTCCCAGATCTACATATCCATCTCTCATCTCTTGCCTGGACTGCAGTCTTTTTCAATTGTTTATTGGACATTTTCAACTACATAACAGCTCAATATGTGCTTTAATGTACAGCAAAACAAAGATGCTTTTCCAACCTCAAATCCACACCTCTTCTAACTTAACCTACTTCTCTCAGTATCAAGGTAGCTAGGTGGTACAGTGGATAGAATGCTGAGCCTGGAGTCAAAAAGTTCACATCTGATTTCAAATACTTCTGGCTGTGTGATCCTCAGCAAGTCATTTAACCTCTTTGCTTCAGTTTCCTCAACTGCAAAATGGGGATAATAGCACCTACTTCACAGGATTGTTGTGAGGGTCAAATGAAATAAGATCTGTAAAGCTCTTAAATACAATACCTGACACATAGTAGCTGCTTTATAAATAACTTATCCTCTTCCCTTTCCCCCCAACCCTGTTAAAGGCATATTCATTCTTCTAGTTACTGAAATTTGTAGACATAGCATCATCCTCCACTCCTCATTCTCATTCACCTCAAATATTTAATCATTTCTACTTGCACACCATCTCTCAGATCTGTCCCCTTCTCTCCTCTCACACAGCACTAGTTCACACTCATTACCTCATGCCTGATTTGACTGTATCACTCCCTTAATCTATAAACTATAGTAGTTCCCTATGACTTCAAAGCATCAAATATAAATTCATGATCAACATTTATAGACTTTTACAAACTGGCCCCAGTCTACCTTTCCAACCTTATTATACATTCCTCTCCTTCAGGTACACTATGGTCCAGTCAAACTGTCCTCATAAATAATGATCCATCTCTCATCTCTGTCTTTACACTACCTCCACCACCACCCCACCTCCCCATGCCTGAAATTCACTCACTCCTATACTCTTCCTCTTACATTCCTTTATTTCCTTCCAGCCTTGGATCCAATCCCACTTTCTATGTTGTTTTTCATGATCTCCTCCACTCTTAGCACCTTCTCTTCCAAAATCACCTATACTTATTTTGTATGAATTCTACGTATGAAATTTGGAGAAACCTTGGTTTTCCAGGTTTTTATGGCTATCAGGATATCAAAAAAGTTGCTTTTTAATTAGGTGATTATGACTATGTGGGTCTCAAATGTATTTATGCTTATAATGCCCTCTCTCCTCCTCTGTGTCTCCTGGCTTCCTTCAAGTCCCAACTAAAATCCCACCTTTTGTAGGAAGCCTTTCCCAATCTCAGTGAATTCTTCTGCCCTCCCTCAGTGGATTAGCTACAATTTAGCATACACACACACACACACACACACACACACACACACTGTTGGGTGCCTTTCTATCCTTAACACTTAACACAATGACTGGCACATAGTAGGCACTCAGTAAATACTAGTTAATTGAGTGATTGATTGCTAATGTCTCTACTGAAAAACTGAGCCCACGGTAAATGAGATAGGCTGCTCCTCTTCATCCCCAACTGCAACAGAAATATAGCTTTTTTCACACACTGAAGAGTTTAGCAAGAGAAAACAAAACAAATCCAGAAAAACACAACCCCTTTGATTAAAACCACAGATTTGGAGTATGCCTGGAGGGGAGCTCTGCTGGGCTTACCCTGACTCAGGACACCTAACATCACACCATATGTGCTCGCCTCTGACTCAGACCTTTCCCTGTGGTTTACAAAGAGGAAAAACTTGACAAGAAAAAGATGGTGGACTGGGTTAACTCAGGTTCTAAGGAAAGCTCATTCTTGTTGTCAATCATTTATTGAAGCTAATGACAACCAGAGCTAGACAACAAAAAGAGCTAGGCCACTTTCTTTACTTCCTTTACTTATTAGAGATGATTAGCTTTTTCCTTGTTCAATACCAGTTTAGGAGCAATGTGCAAACAAGGATGAGGACTAAGCCTCCTCAGCAAAGCAGAGAAAAGGGGAATAGTGGCATATAGGTAAGGGTGGGAGAAAGATGACATTTGAGTGGAACACTCATTGAAAATAGCAGATGAGAGAAATAGCAGGGGAGAGGGAGATGAAAGGGAAACTAATTGCAGGCAGGATATGTAATGCAAACTTGAGGATTGCTGGTGATTTGGAATCTGACCAACTGCAGTTTTTTATCAAGCTTTGAGGACCAAGAGGGTAGAGTGGTCTCAGACTCTGCATGCTGATATATCTATAACTGGTAGAGGGGTTTCCTGTTTCTTGACCTCCTTCATGAACTTGTCTGCCTCTCTTGGGGTTTTCAAGGGTGTGCTGAAGCTGACTCTAAGCCATTTGTTAAATTTTCAGTAAGAACCCACCACCTTGGCAGTCAGCAAACGCTACAAATCAGTGCTTGATTTATTGTTCTGTTGATTGTCCAGATTTGGGAAAGTGATGCAGAAAACATTAATAATACACATTAAATTTAAAACTGTGTATGCATACACTTTTCTGGAGAGTTGGTTATTAACATTTACCAAAACACTAATGGGTTTATTCCATTTATACATATATGGCTTAGCCCCTTGGGGAAAACCATGACTATAGGAGTCTATGGTACAGACTAAACTCTCTTTTCTCCCCAGAATAAAGAATTTCCAAGAAATTCAGATGTACAGGGCTTGAGGAAGTGGTACCTTACCTGGCCTGGACCAGAGTCAAAAGGCCCCAGTCACTTCCTAGCTATATAATCATGGAAATATGCATTTTGCTATGATCTGTAGTCCCATCCGCAGAGATGGAAACAAGGTTAAGATGGAGAGTCACAATCAGAAAGGGAGGGAGAGAAGAAAGGAAGAGGAAAGGTCAACAAGGAGCAAGATCTTATTTTATTTCAGATTATAAGAATTCAGTACTAAGAGGCAGAAGAGAAATTGAGCCACTCAATGGACCTTCCATTTGCACCACTCAAAGCTACGTTCAAATGTATGAGTTATAAGCTTAGCTCACCTAAAAGTCCTTTTGCCATATTGTCTTCCTAAAGCTCTTTGGAAACTAAGATGTCACAGGATCGCAGTTCTGGAGAGGGAAGGGAATCCAAATACCACTCAGTTCAACCTCCTCACTTTGCAGATGAGGACACCAAGGTCCAGACAGATATAATAGTTGCTCCAAGGTCACTTAGGTCATAAGTGGCAAAGCCAGGGATCAAACCTAGGTCCCCTCTTTTTACTGAACAATTTGGCAAACTTACTCAAGGTCACTATTAGGTGTATCTTCTCTCTGTTTTCAATCAGTCAATAAACATAGGAAGTGCTTATTATATGCTAAGTACGTACAAAAAAGGATACAAAACCTAACCCTAACCCTAACCCTCAATTCTAACCCTAAATGCCTTGATTCTAACTTTAACCCTAACCCTATCCCTCAGTTTTAACCTTAACCCTAGGAGTGGACAATCTCATGGGGAAGACAATGTTCAAACAAATTTAAAACAAAGCAAGCTATGTACAGGATCAAGATGAAATAATTAAGAGGAAAGACATTGGAACTGACAAGTTAAGAAAGGCTTCCTGTAGAAGGTGGGATTTTAGTTGAGACTTAAAGCCAGAGACATCATTAGTTGGAGCAGAAGAAGGAAAATGTTCCAGGTATGGAGAACAGTAAGAGAAAATGTCCAGAGGTGAGAGATGGAGGGTTTTGTTCATGGAGTAGCCAAGAAGTCAATGCCACTGAATTGAAGAGTATAGAGTAAGTTATGATGGGCACTGAATGCCAAACAGAGTATTTTCCTAAAAATTCTACTATTCATCTCTTTCAAGGCTATAAAAATGATGAGAAGGTAGAGATAGCATTATCATTGGGGAAATACTAATAATGAGAGAGAGAGCTTCTCCAGTACCAGTGAAGATGAAATAACATTGGATCTGCAGCCAAAGAACCTGAGTTCAAATCCTGATTCTAAGATCCTAAGTTACTTAAGCTCTTTTTGCCTCAGTTTCTTCATCTATAAAATGAGGGGACTGAACAAGATAGTTTCTGCCAGCCCTTTTAGCTCTAGACTTAGGATGCTATCAGTAAATGCCTATGATCCTAGGGTTCTACAAGGTATTCCATTTCTTCAAGGGAGCACTGTGAACTTCTTGAGGGCAAGGACTATGTGTTTGCCTTCCATTGCATCCAAAGCACTCAGCACAGTGCCTAGTATATGGGTGAGTACTTAAGAAATACTTGTTGACTTGACTTCAACTGAACTGAAGGCCTAAAAAGGGATCTAATCTGATTGGTGCTCTTGATTAACTCTCCCTGAGGGTGGCCTAGGTAGCCACCTGGCTTATGAGGATAGAATCTATGACTGTGATGATAGCCAGAGCAATGACCAGTCGATGAGCCCCAGGTCTGGCTCTGCACCAATCCTATCACCCATGTGATTGTGGCCTCATTTCGAGTTAATATAAAACCCTTAGAGTCATTTCGGAGCAATGGTGGTAAATACATCACCACTTCGGCATGAGGCCTTTGGCTCAGTCAAGAACATTGGTATGACACCACCGCTATCAGCCAAAGATGTGGAAGCCAAGGACCACAGCCACCTCTCTCATGGTAGAAAGGAGGAAGTTGGGCCAAATTAACTCAGACTGTAACATTCAGTGGTCCTATAAGAGTCAATAGAAATTGTAGCTAGAAGGCTGCAGCAGTCATCCATTAGGCTAAAAAGCATCCTAGCCATAAGGTTCCCAAAGGCATCTCACTTTCTGACCCCCACAATCTCCTCCCCCACAAAAAAGTTAAGGCGTAAGGATAGTCTTTCCCTTTATTTATTTTCTCCATGTAGTGACTACAGGGCATTTGGTGAGTGAGATCCTGTTTGGAGGATGTTGAGTGAAAATATGGTACCTTTGAACTGGAGTAATATTCAATTGGCTCCTATCTAGGTTGCTGTGCCAAAGCACAAAGTTAATAGCAGGTCACTGAAGGTGGCCAACACAAGCCTGAACAAAATCACCAAGAATAACTCCTTCCATTAAAGTCTTTGTCCAATGCCTCCCTCATGGGAGTGACCTTGAGTTATGGAAGGTATAGGTAGTGCCCTTCTCCCAAATTAGAAAGGTTTCAAATACAGGCTCAGTGATGAACTGTTCATAGTCTGAAGACTAGCTGGGCTAAGTGTGAGAAGGCTCATTCCCAGGTTGCCTACAAGGGATGACTTTTTTGATCAACGTGGAAGTATTGAAATAATGATGACCCAAATCCATATGGCACTTTTTAAGGTTTGCAAAGCTCTTTTCTTATAACAACAAGTGCCATTACCCTCAATTTACAAATTAGGAAACTGAAGCTCATAGAATCAATCAGGTATTTATTAATATCTGAGCAGAAAACAGGAGACAATGGAGTAAGCATTGACTTTGGAGTTAGAGGACCTGGGTTCATATTCTCCTCTAATGCTATCTTGCTACAGGACCATGGACAAATCACTTAACCTCTCTAGACCTGTTTCCCTCACTATAAAATTAGGTGGCTGAAGCAATTGGACACTGATTTCTCTTCCAGCTTTCTATCTGTGACACACTAATCATGCTATAATCTTAAATACCTATTATGTTCCAGGCATTGTGCTGGGCATGAAAGACACAAAGGCAAAAATTAATCAACAAGTGTTATTAAACACCTACTATGTGTCAGGCACATAGCAGTTAAATGTAATGCCTAATTGTGTTAAATGAAATAGATCCTGTCCTCCCAGAGCTTTTATTCTATTGGAGAGGTAAGGTTTCTATAAATAAATAAGCCCATAAACTCAGCATGAGATCAATGGATTAGGAGAGGAGGTGATGAGGTGAGGGAATCAGGAAAGAATTCTTGCAAATGGGAGTGATTGAGGGAAGAAAGGCATCATCTGAGGAAGAGATGAGGACAAAATACATTCAGGTATGGAGGATAGATAGTGCAAGGTCATGAATGGAGACGAAGGTCAGATTGATTAGACAATAGTGCAAGGTCATGAATGGGGACCAAGGTCAGATTGACTAGACTTTGAAGAAAAGTGGGGGAAGGAGAATGATGTATAATAAAGTTAGAAAAAGTTTGGTGCCAGCATGTAAGGGGATTTAAGTGTTAAACCAAAGAGTTTCTATTTGATCCTAAGGGCAACAGGAAACCATTAAAATTTAATGAATTGAGTGACTTGCTCAAGGTCACATACAAGTGTCTGAACCATGAGTTGAATCCAAGTCAGCTGACTCCAGATACAGGGTCCTTTCTACCATACTCTATTGCCTAGAAACCACACGGGTCTTTGGGAAAATTTCCTGGAACAGATAAGTTATGTCAACTGGACCAAACCGACCTCTAACCTGCGGGTGGCCAGAGCCGAACAGAGCAGGCAAGAGACAAACGAGTCAGGAATCTAACAAGTTTAATTTCAAAGTGAGGGAAAAGGCTTGCAATCAAGGAGGCAGATTAGACACATGTGCTGGGGACCTGCCACTAGTTGGGGGAGTCGATTTACTGTGGGGAGATCTTGATACTTAAATCAAAAACTATGCAGTGATCTATAGCCTTGACAAGGAGGGTTAACAGTAAATATGAGGTAAGTTTGATTCATAGCAGGGCTTCATGACCAAAACATGGATCCAACAGGTGCTTGTCTAAGCTCAGACAACACTTGGTGCTGATCAAGGCAATACAATAATTATATGAAAAAATTCTGGGATTTTGCTGTGGCTGAGATCGTCCAGAAGGTAAGAGCAAGGGATTGTTGTTATCCCCAGCTCAGGGTGTAGCTTGCTTGCTGGGTCTTAGCTCTGGAAAACAGGGTATCTCTTAAGATCTTGACATTTACACAGGATAATGATCTATAAGGGCAAGAGTTGGGGGACTATAGAAATTGACACTTTTTTGCTGAATTTTTGCTTTCTGTGTTGATATCCATAGAATAGGCCCTCTCACCCTCTAAGCCTTAACCTCAAATCACCCCCACAACGTAGGGCTCAGAAGGCTGCTGGAGGATGAGGCAGAACTGTGCAGACTGGCCCACGCACTGTCCAACTCCAACTTGGCCCTTGTTGCTTCTAGGCAATCTTACTAAGCACAATCCTCCTCATGATTGTTCCAGGTTCTCTTTCCTTAAGCCTCCCGCCCCCACTCTTGGCAAATGACCTTGCCTCTTACTTTACTGAGGAGATGGAGACCATCTGGTGTCAGTTCTTGCTTCTACCCGCTGTCTCAACCTCAGGCCTACAGAGATCAAGATTTGCTGGCTCAAGCCCCCACATATACCCTCATCTTCAACTTCACATATTTATCTAGTCTCTCATATTTCCCTCCAGAGAGGGCATTTCAGCTTCCCATTCCCATGTGAAAGGTCTGCTCTTTGTGGAGTTGGAAAGGATACACTTCAGTTTCTTGCCCTATGCCACCCTTTTTCCTCAGTTTTCCAGCTCCTTGGGCCAGGAAACTTCTCCCCAGGTTCCAGTGTCTATACATCTATAGGTGAGTATCTTCCACTCTGGTGGGACCTCACCATCGGGTCCAGAGCACGGTGCCTTCAATGACCCATGTGAACTGCTATTGTGTCTATTTCACAGGAAAGGAAATGGGAGCACTACAAACTTCCTGAAACCACCCTGCAATTTGTGGCAGAGCCGGGGCGACACCACAAGGGTCTTGATCTCTTCCTTACTCGGTCTGCAGTCGTCTTGGCCATGTTCCCTATCTTGATTGCTGCTTCCCTCATTCAACTAAATTCATTCACATCCGATCTCCTCCAGCAACCCACTACTGGTCTTTTAAAAATAGCTCTACTCTCTCCCTGCTTATTCACATCCATCCTCAACACCAAGGACAGAATGAGTTTTCTTAGGAGTAGACCTGCTCCACAGTCTTCCATGGATCCCTATTGCCCCTCAAGCTCAAACATCTTTCAAAGCTCTCCAGACCCTGATACCAGTCTACATTTCCAGCTTTATTTCCTATTAATCTCCTCTGCAAACTCTGTTCTTCAGCCAAACTAGACTGCTGTAAACTCCCTGAATATTCTACATACTCTGTTTTTCTTTAGGTTATTGTCCTAGAATATGCTCCCTCCTCAGCAGAGCCTGCTAAATTCCCACCCATCCTTGAAATTTCAACTCCAATGCCACCTCCCCGTTAAACTTTTCCTAAGCCTCTCTGTTACTAATAACTCTCCTCCTTTTACTTCAGTCATCTTTCTTTTAAAAGAAAAACCTTTCTAATACACTTAACTGGCAGCTAGGTGGTGCAGACCTGGAGTCAGGAAGGGTTATCTTCATGAGTTCAAATCTGATCTCAGACACTTACTAGCTGTGTGACTCTGGGCATGTCACTTAATCATGTTTGCTTCAATTTCCTCAACAGTAAAATGAGTTGGAGAAGTAAATGACAAACCATTCCAACCAAGAAAACCCCAATGGCATTACAGTCAGAAATGACTGCAAACAACTGCATAACAATAATATACTTAACATGTATTAAGGATAGGAGCTGGACCTATGATCACATTGGTATAGGAAACTCCCTAGTGAGAGAACCCTCTTTACGAATGCAGTTCAGCTCCTTCTCTGGGCCTCAGAGTCTCAAGCATGGAGAGGTTAAGTGATTTACCCATAGTCCTACAGCCAGTAGGCATCAGAGACAGGAACAGAGGTCTTACAAACTCCAACTATACCAACTTCCTGTCCATTAATCCATGCTGTCTCCTTAGCATATAATGTCATGTATTTTAGTCAACTATGTCTTATCCAACCAATAGGATATAAGCTCCATGTGAACAGGGACAATTTCTTATCCAAACTTTGTATTTCTCCAAGTATCTAGTATATGAAGGGAAGAAGCAAACAATTGTTAAGGACTTAACATATGCCAGGCACTATGCTGAGCACTTTCCAAATCTTATTTCATTATGCTGTAGACACAGTAGGCACTTAAAAAATGTTTCTTATGCCGTATCATCTTTTTGGAAGCAAGGGGGTTGGACCCATAATTTTATCAATGTAGGGAGTTCCCTTAGGAGGAAACTCTATCAAGATCAACAGCTGTTCTCCAATTCTACAACTGATAATTTTAGATAATTGTCTATATCATGGGTGATTAAGTTATTTGTCACACTGGCTGTTTGACACTGGTCGTGTGAAAGGTGGAATTTGAACCCAGGTCTTCTGATTTCAAGGCCTGTTATCTACTCTGCCATATCTCTCATTGACTATCATATTATGAAAAAATTTATATCTATACTAATTGCTAAATTTGCTCAGGTGGTAAAGCATTTATTTAGCATGAGAGAGAATAGGATTAATCCCTATATTCTCTAATTTAAGGAGTGGATAGAGTGCTGCACTTGAAGTAAGAGAGACCTAGGCAGCTCATTTAATCTCCCAGGACCTTCAAGCTTTCTCATCTATAACATGCAGGGACTGGACACCATAACCTTGAGATGTGGGAAGTCAAGGAGGAGGGAGCAACTAGCAACTTGTCCAATCAATCAAACAAACATCGTTAAGCTCTCACTGTGTCCTAGGCACTAAGCTAGGCACTGAGGACACAGAAAACAAAACCATAGAAGTTGTAAGTTGTTCGTGGACAGTGAAGAGAGAGCTGAAGGACAAACATGATGGTGGTCAGGACAGAGAGAGCCTGTCCTGGTTTTGCTGTCAATTTACCATAATGAGACTGTACCTTTGGGCCAGAGGAGGGTCATAAGGCCCTGACCACAGAGGATGAGCTGCAGCAGAGAGAATCAGTGGCAGCGTCTGAACTCAGATTACCAATGGTTGTCTAAGAGAAGAAGCTTACCCCAGCCAAATCTCTTTAAATTGTGAGTTCCTATAGCTAACTCCACAGCATGGTTCATGGAGACCATGAGTGAGAAACCCAAAGGACAATGAGTGGAACAACATTTGAGGATGTTTATTTAATCCTGACAGAAGTAACTAGCAATAGTCTATTTGGCAACAGAACTTCCTTCCTAATTCCTAGCTTGGAGTTGTACCTATAGACTAGTTAAGGAATATCTTAGGCTTAGAAGGAGTTACACAAACAACTTATAGAAATCATGTTGATATATACTTAACTTCATTCATTTTGTTGACTCTATGGCTATAAGTAAAAGAACGTGGACACAGTAAGCCATGCTTTTGGGTGGTTGACTCCTGTATGGCATGTTTATATGATCAGTGTTCATTGAGACACAGTCAAACCCAGGAAAAGTGATTAGATGACACCTTGGGAGCTAAGATTCTAGTTGTAGAAATTTACACTGAGCACTCCCTTTGTGGATTGAGGAGGTGAACAAGGCAGCATTAGGGGATATGGGCAGGAGTTGTCTGTGAGTTATAAACAGCTTGACAGCCTTCTCTATATGCTTTCCATGATGGATGGAACACTCAAACCTCAGAATCAACAGATTGTAGATTTCAACTTGGAAGACACCTTAGAGGTCATCTAGTCTATGTACACTTCATCTTACAGATGTGGAAAATAAGGCCTAGACAAGTTAAGTCAGCTATTCAATTTCACACAAGTAGTTAAGAGCAGAATCCACATTCAAATTCAAATCCTCCAACTTCAGATGCATTTCTCTTTTCGTACCTAATTCTTATTTTCAGTCAAATCAGTCTAGAGGCTAGCAGTGCCACCTCGGGGCAAGCAAAAATAATACAATTATTGGATTACAGATTTCGAAGCTAGAAGGGACCTTAAAAGTCATGGAATCCAACACCCTCATTTTACAGATGAGGAGACTCAGAAAGAGAGAATTTAAGTGACTTGTCCAGGGTCACACAGCTACCAAATATCTGACATGGGATTTGAAACCAAGTTTTCCTGACTCCAAACCTAACATTCTATCCACTACTTCCAAGCTGTCTGAGTTACTCAAGTATTAATCTTTTCTCCTTTCCTCACACTTAAGAAGTAAGGCTAGCACATCTGTCTTTGAATTCCATGATCAATGAAATAGCTTGGATAACCAAAGCACCTAAGAAGTCTTTAAATTTCAAGTAAATAGTAAATTGTCTGGTGGAAAGATCACTGGTTTAAGAAAGAGCCCACAGAGACCAAGTTGCTAAACCTGGTTTTGCCACTAACTAGTTGTGTTGACCTTGGCCTTGATACTTAGCATCTCCAGGCTGCTAAGGAGAAGCACTGCTTTCCCTTCTTACCTCACAGAGCCCTGGCGAGAATAACATGAGATCATGTTTGCGAAAACACTTTCCAGGGGAATGGAGGAAAAATCAAAGGCACTTTCCCAAAGTTAGGTATTATCTCAGCATCCCAAGAATCCTGTCCGAATCTGGAAAGGATCTGTCTTTTGAGTGTTCGCAGGGCGCTATCAAGGCATCCTGTGGAGTTTTTCAAGAAGCTCCCTGGGATCCAAGTCAGGCAGCTCATTGCTCAGCCTGGACAGCCAGAACAGGGAATTCTTGATTCAGAGGCACATCTGCTGGTGATTAGGTTTGTATTTTGCAGGCATGTGGCCTCTGAAAATGGAGGACATGCTCCAGCATTTGTAAAACTGGCTCCATTGTTAAGCTCAGGAGAAAGGTGACTAGGGAAGTAGCCTCCAGCAGACAGCCAAGATGATTGGGTGGCTGCTTTACCCCCATGAAAGGGAACAAAAACAACCCCAGATTCAAGAGTCCAGTCTGAAACCCTGAGCAAATACTCCAAAAGAACTTTTTCATCTATCCCGCATCAATCACAGAATAGGATCAACTGTTGAATGGTCCTTCCAGTGATGTCACTTTTTATTTTAAATCAAAATACAGTAGAGTTTAGTCTTTGGCCAAACAAACAAAAAACAAGCCCCAAACTTGGCTTTCTCAAAAGTCATAGTCATCACGAGAGTAAATAACCGATCCAACTTGCAATTAATGGTCAAATGTGCAAAATGACTGGGCCATGCCACAAGTTAGTGGCTTACCCTAGACTAGAATCCCAGGGTTGAAAATCAAATGAGACAACATATGTAAAGTGTTTTGAAAACCTTAAAGCCATATATAAAAGCTAGAAATTGTTATGGAAGCCATCAGATGGCTCAGAAGCCATCTCATCCAATCCCATACGCAAACAATAATCCCCGCTATGAAGTTCCCAGCAAGCAATCATTATCTTTTGCTTAAAGACCACCAGTGACAGACAAATCACTGTCTCCTCAGACATCCTACTCTAATTTTGGAGAGCTGAAACTGTTAGGAAGTTTTTGTTTCTAGTAAGCTTCTGACAAGGGCTTTAAATTACCATCGTGGACAAGACAATGAGATGTGAGCTGGATGACAGCACAGTTAGGTAGATTCAGAAATGGGTTGAATGACAGGTCCCAAAGAGTGTTGATTAATAGTCTTGTACTCTGGCCCTAGTTCTACTATCCAGAGTAAAAGAGTAATCTGTTTTCCATTATGACATCCTTTCAAATATTTGAAAGCAGAAATCCTGTTTGAGAGTATCATCTCTAAGGCCTGTCTGATGCAGGTAAAACCTTCAACTTACTTTTGTGGCCTGGGTTTGAGTCCCCTTGCTATCCTGGGAGTCTTCCTTTGGACATACTCCAAGCCTGTCACTGTCAGTCTGGAAAGTGGGAAGTTCAGAACTATACACTATACTCCTAATGGGTTCTGGCTAGTGTATATAATACAATGGGATAATATATTACTTCCCTTATTCTGGACAGAGTGAAGACAGAGTATTATAGTGGGAAGGGAAGTGGTATTAGCAATTAATGACCTGGGTTCAATTCCTTCATCTATAAGATGCATAATCTTGCAGACATTCAGATTCGATTTCCTTGTTTATATACTAAATACTTACACCGTCATAGATAGCCAAGGGATCATCACAAAAAGAGCATCACAAAAGAACCTTTTGATCAAAGACTTATTCCAGCAAAGAAACACCCTGGCCCAGTAAAGGAGCAAAGTTCCATAGTCCAGCTCCAGAGCAGCCCAGATTAATAGCTGAGTCACTTATCCAACAGAGAGAACATGCCCATTAGTGAACTTTGTGAGGACAATCCCCAAGTAAGACAAAAGACCTTGTCTCATAGTTCAAGACCTGCAAACAACTTTAGTCATATGTGTGCCTCATTACTAGGATATTTTAAGTTGTGACCACTCCCCACTAATATAGTCTGTAGGTGGGGTATGGTAGACCCCAAGTTTATGTGTGGGATATTATATAATTATTGTTCTTGTTTTGGTTTTTTGAGTAAATTTACCTTTGTTAAAAGTTGAGTTTGCTGACTGATTTGTTAAAAGGAAGCACACTGATAGGGGCTTAGGATCTATAGTACTACAATTAGCTACTCACATGCTTTCCCCTAGAATCCCAAGAGCAGTAATAGCTACCCCTCTAAGAACTCAACCTACTAGCAAAGATTGTGAACTAAAGGAATGAGGAGAGATATGGGGGAATCAGTGCTGAGATAGATAGATGGATGGATGGATGGGTGGATGGGTGGATGGGTGCATGGGTGGTTGGATGAATGGGTGGATGGGTGGATGGATAGATGTAGTTATTTTGAAAACCATAAATTACTAGATTTTATATGTGTGTGTGTGTGTGTGTAGAAATGTATATGAATAGGTACATATGCATTATGTATGCATGTACTATGTAAATGCACTAAGGTCCCTGTGGATTTAGTCTTAATACGAATATAATTCAAACCTTAAACTAATGTGATTGATAGAGAGAAAGGCAGTAGAGTTTAATGGATAAACAGTAAGACTTGGAATCAGGAACATCTGAGTTTGAAATCTGATAGTCATTACCTGTATAACAATGGGAAAGTCACAAGTTCATTAAGCCTTAAGCAACTCTCTAAGATTAAAAGTATTACTATGGATTTAGGATTTAGGATGAGGGAGGTCATCTGAGTTCAAGCCCCTCATTTTACAGATGGAGAAACTGAGGCTCAGAGAGGTGAAATGACTTATCTAAGGTCATACAAGTGGCAGAGCCAAGGAGGAGATCATATAACAAAGAAATCACAGATCATAGGATCATAGATTTAAAGCTAGAAGGATGTTCAGTGCTGTCTACCCCAAATCATTCATTTTGCAAATGGAGAAAAAGATGTCCTGGGAAGTTAAGTGATTTGCCCAAAATCATAAGCATCAGAGGCAGGATTTGAACCTGGGTCTTTCTGACATCAGAGCCAGTGCTCTTTCCACTCATCATTGATAAAATAGTTTATAATTACTTCTGAAATGCTTTAAAAAAAATCACCTGGAGCCCCATTCAATTGGGTTCTTTTTAGAATTTTTATTGATATTTTTTGTTTTTATATCACCTATATCTCCCTACATGCCATTCCTCTTTCCCCTCTCAGAGACAACTCAATCCCCAATACAAAGAAGAAAAAAACCAGTTCATCAAATTAACAAAGTCTGACATGTTAAGCAAGGTCACTTCTGCAAAGAATGGCAGGCGGTGTATGCATGTTCCTCCTAACTCAACTTGGAGAGCCAGTTTGGTCATGAAACCTTCAGAGCACTTACCTTACATTGTTCTGTTGGCCTCCTTTCCATTCGCGTCATTGTAGTCCTTGTAACAGACTGTTTTCCTATCACTTCACTCTTCATGAGTATATAAATCTTCCCCAGCTTCTCTGTTCTTACTATTTCATTATAGACTGTGAACTTCCCGAAAAAGCAATAACCATTTTTCTTTGCATCTCAATGCCTAATCTAGGCCAGAATACGGTAGGTACAAAATAAATTTATCGGTTGATTGCCCCGAGAGGAGGGACCATTTCATTTTGTCTTTCTATCCCCAGGTGCCTAGAACAGTACCTGGAATGTAGGAGGTAATTAAAATAAACTTCTGACAGATTATTATTTATCAAGTCTCAAGGTGAAGCAACATTCCATTATAATCACATACCATATTTTATTTTTCATCCATTCCCCAATTGATGGGCATCTGTTTTTGGTTTTTTGCTACTACAAAAAAATGCTGCTATAATATGGTGTCTGTAAATGGTGTATGAAACTAGGACCTAAAATTAGAAGCCACGAGCATGCCTAAATTTAAATAGATTCACAGACCTTTTTTTTTTTTCCTGAGAGCTAGAATCAGAGGTATGCTGGAGTCAGCTCTAACCTGCTGGAAAGCCAGTTGTTAAATTTTCAGGGTGAGAATTTATACCTCATAAATCATCTAACACTACATATTGGAGCTTGATTTATTGTTTGGTTGATAGCCTAGACTTAAGAAAGAGATGGAGAAAATGTTAGAAATGCAGATTAAGCTTTAAAATGTGTAACGTACTTTTTTTCCCCAAAGTACCAGTTGTTAAACATTTGCCCGTGGGTCCGCAGCTAGAATGGACTTTAACAGTCATCTAACTTAACACCTTTCCCCCTTTAAAGATAAGGAAACTGAGGCACAGAGAAATGAAATAACTAGCCTGAATTCACACATCCAATTAGATGGCTTAGTCAGGACAAGAGCCCAAGTCTCTTGATTGTCCATAACTCCATTCTCATTCTCATTCTCATTCTCTCTCTCTCTCTCTCTCTCTCTCTCTCTCTCTCTCTCTCTCTCTCTCTCTCTCTCTGTGTGTGTGTGTGTCTCTCTCTGTCTCTCTGTCTCTCTGTCTCTCTGTCTCTCTCTGTCTCTCTCTCTCTCTCTGTCTCTCTCTCTTCTTTCTCCATCCTGTTGCTTCCCAAACACAACACAAATCCATATTCCATCATCCTAGCCACAATGCAGTGCCATCACTGAGAAAGGTTAAGCCACAGCTTTGGTTTCCAGGAGTATTTAATCATCATGGCATTGGGTCCTCTTTGGCTCTAGCTCAAGAGCTGAATGTGCAAAAGTAACATCTTAGAACACACTCAGTTCAGGCAAGCCACCCCTGGGAAGCTGACCACTAACCTTTGCTCCAAATGCCAAGCCCTCCACATAGGCTCCCAAATGCCGAGTAAAGAACACAGCAAATGACTTATGCTCCATTTCATCCAATTGGAAGTTCTTTCCACCAGCAAATGGATGGTCACCCTTTAACAGTTTAATCCAACCATAAACCACTTCAATCAATCTTACAGAAACCACTCTTTCACAGCATCCAACAGACAAAGAAAATGAAATCACCTCAAAAATAAAATTAGAAAATGCTATAAGTGAAGAGGATTGTGAAAGGTGACCATCATGGCTACAGCCATTATTTTTTTAATTAAAAACTAATTGTAGCTACTAGTGACCAGAACTTTTTGTTTTATTTTTCTTTGTTTTCATTTAAAAATAATTGGCAACTCTCTTCACTGTTATTTCTTGCTTTGAATTTTTAAAAATGAATGTAACCAATGACAACAGTTCACATTTCTGTGGAATTTCACATCCATTGTCTCACTTGATCACAATCACCCCAGAAAGTAGCTACTGTTTGTTCCAGTTTTGTCCTGACCTGTGATTTCCTCAGATTCCTGGTAAGGAAAATTCTCTACCAGGACAAATGAACAATATATATCTATATCTATATATCTATATATATGCACATTTAATAATGCTATCTGTTCTACAGATATCTGTTATCTAGCTATCTAGCTATCTGTTCATAAGTAATTCTAAGAAAGTAAGTGGCATCTAATTTGGAAAAGGATTCATTTATGGAGGAGATTGTAGAAGGGCAGAAAATGGGATATAGTTCAGTATGATGGTCAAGAATGTCTAACTGCTATGTACCATGGGGAAAAGCAATGTGGACTAGGAGATAGATAGCTATGGGGAGAGGTAGACCTAGACTCTTACCTCTGACACTGGTAGGCTGTGTGACACTGGAGAAGTCACTTGACTTAGGTGATGTAGCTAACTCTCTAAGACTGTAGGTTGGAGAAAAGGTGTCAACTTGCATTGATGGAAGGAGTTTCCTATTTTAATGAAATCATAGATCCCTGTCCCTATTTCTCTAACTAGGTATTCTTAACCTGAAATCCATGAACCCCCAAAGAATCCATAGAAAGATTTCAGGGGGTCTGTAAATTTGTATGGAAAAAAGTCATATCTTTACTTTTCACTAAGCTTTAATTTCCTTTGCCATCTTCTTATTTTATGTTATATATTTAAAAGCATTCTTCTTTTTTGTTTTTGGAGGCAATCAGGGTTAAGTGACTTATTCAGGATCACACAGCTAGTAAGTGTCTGAAGCCAAATTTGAACTCAGATTCGCCTGACTCCAGAACTCTCTTGACTGCACAACCTTGTAAAAGTATGATTCTATTATAGGCCTTACCAGGTTGCCAAAGGGGGTCATGGCCAAAAAAAGGTTTAGGACATTCTGCTATAAACCATGGGAAATGGCAAATGTAGATGATGTAAAAATAAATTTTATTATTATTAAAATTAGTAGATTTTTAGTTTATCTACTAAAAAGTAGATAGAAAAAAGAAGTAATGAAGATACTGAGACACAAAGTGATTTCCAAGAAGTCACACAATTGAAATCTGAATTCTGGTTCTCTGATTCCAAAGCCAGTGTTTCTGTCAATTGACATCTCCCATTGTCTAAATCTCTAGCAGCATAGTACAAAAGGATTTGATAAATGGAAAGGAAATGGGGTGAGTTTATCACAATAAAGACCATATGTCTATAGTTTTTGAACTGATCATACTTTTTAAACTTAGTCTGTTATCTTGGGTAAACCACATAACCTCTCTGGGACTCAGTTTCTTCATCTGTAAAATAAAGGCACTGCATTAAAATACCTCTAGGGTATCTTCTGCCTCTAATTCTAGGATCTTATGATCCCATGTCATCACATTGGAAGCCTAAGTAAGAAATACATTGACATCCCTGCATGGATAAAGGGCATTAGGGAAAGAATTCAGCTCTCCCAGACCACACCTGCACTAGGGCTGAATCTAAGTTAGATATATTTGTTTTTAATTAGGGAAAAGGAAGATTTAATTAACAAGTCCCTGGTCCTTAAGCTTATCAAGGCTAGAGTAACATTACTCAAACAAAATGATCTGGTAACATTAGAGGGGGAAAATAATTAAGCTCACGTAGCCAAGAGTTCTTATCTAACTTTGTTTTCATTGTCTCAGGGTCAGAAAACCCACATGAGCAGCAACCAATGGGTTTCACATAACCCTGGCTCTAGCCTGGATCCCAATTATTTGTTTTAGAGCTTCTCAGAAAAAGAAACCACTTCACTCTAAACCCCATGGGCCAGAAAGTTTGCAGGTAGTATTGAGCCAAAGGGTCTGGTTTGCTTGTATGAGCCAAGATATGAGTCGAGCCATCTGAGCTGACTAGACACATATGCAAGAGAAAATTCATAAGTTTAGGTGGTCAGATAGACTGATGGACAGATAGACCACATATGCATAGTCACGGCCTAGATTCATATTCTAGGCATATCTATATATAATCACATATGTGTGTGTGCATGTGTGTCTGTGCGTATCAAAGGCCACTGTGTCTGATGGGGAGTAACAACAGAAGTGTTTGCATTGGCTCAGTTTCCTGTTGGCTCATCTTCTTTGCTGGATGTAGACCTGAGCTAGTGCCAGGCCCTAAATCCTACTCATTTACCTACCTCTCATTTCTTGACATTCATAAATAGACCTTTGCTCCCTCTGCAACTGGTCCAAGACTATAACCAATCAGTAGCAATTAACAAGTACTTATTAAGTGTACTGTCCTAGGCACTGAGGAATGCAATTTTTAAAAATGAGAGCATCCTTGCCTTCAGGGAGCTTCCATTCTGCTAGGGAGTATCAACATGCGCACCTATAAGTAAATATGAAATATATCAAAGCAAATCAAAGAAATTGGGTAGAAGGCACTAGCAGTTAGGGGATCAGGAAAAGCCTCCTACAAGAGGTGAAATGATCTGGCTTTCTGTCACTTGACTACCTGTGTGATCTTGGGCAAGTCACTTTTGACTTCTATATCTTTTTTTTCCTCATCTAAAAATCAGGAAATACCTTGGAGGTCTCTTTCAGCTCTGTGCCTACAATCCTAGAGATTCTAGGAGGTCAAAGTGAGAAGGCAAGATGGTGAATGAATGAAAACAGTAGCTAAATTTCCTATCATGCCAGGCACTGGGCCAAGTGCTTCACAATCATTATTTCATTTGATTCTCACAGCAGCTCTGGGAGATAGATGCTTTACAGTGTGCCAGGCATTGTGTGTTAAGCACAGAGTATAGAAGTATAAAAACTAGCTATTTCTTGCTATCCTGGAACGTACATTCTAATAGAAGGAGAGAGCAGATGCAGAGGAAGGATGACAAGGAAAGAGAGTTTTAGTTTGGGGAATCACAGGGAGGTTGAGTCAATTCACTGACATACCCTTTTCCGAAAAAGTAATCTAGTACTGATTTGATGACTGTGACCAGAGCAAGAGGTAGACAGGGGTTAAGGGTTACCCATCAGTGTGCAATGGCAAGACAGCTATGGTAGATAGCTACATGAGATATGTATCATGACCTGGTTTGGGGTCACCCAGATAGAATGTGCTGGATGAGTTGTCCATCACTCAGACCCAAGATGAAAGTTCCAAAACTGAACAGATTAACTCTTTCAAAGATTTTCTCCCACTTAAAAGCATCTCCCTTACCATATTTCCATCCATGCTTCCATTCACCATGAAATTTCCAATCTCCATGCACTGACTATTCTAGGTGATAGTCCAAAAAATGGAGCCAATAATAACATCTACTTCATTGAGTAGCCATGAGGATCAAATGAGCTAACACATATGCAGTGTGATCTAAGTATTGGCTATTATTATTACCAATGAGGGTAGGGATCTTCTCTGCAACTTATTAGTCTTAGAGAGTTACAGTCTACGTAAAGGCATCGAGAAGTCAAACAACCAGGATGCATCTGAACCAAGAATTAAGTCCAAATCTTCCTGGTCTCAAGGTCAAAGCCAGGATAAATAAATATGCATGTCCTTGTGTGTATATGTATATATGTACATATGAGTGTGCACACATCTATACATATGAGTATAGAGAGAGAGAACTATAGAATTTCAGAGCCAAAAAGAACCTCAGCAGCCATTTTGTCCAATGCTTACCCAAAGGGATTCCTACAGCCTTTGTTTGAAAGCTTCCAAGAAGGGGTAACTTCTCACCACTAAAAGCAAGCCACACTTTGGGACATCTGACATTGAACCTAAATAGCTCCATTAACTAGATTCCCAGGGATCAAATCATGGAACCAAGTCAGACCCAGACCATTAAAGTTTCACCTCATATCTCCCATTATCAGCTTTAATTCTGCAAGTTGTCCACCTAAACCATTTCAGATCCCAATATCCATCTAATATTTTAGCAATGCCTAAATAGGGGCACTCATTTAAATGAACTGGAGAACTGTTAGCCAGACTTAGGAAGAACAGGAAAGTTTTCTTAAAATGCTTAAAAAGCTGATGCATGGAAGACAAATGATATTTGCTACTCATAGAAATGACAGGGAAGGAGGAGCCAAGATGGCGGTGTAGAAAGACTCACTGTATGCTAGCTCCAAACCCACAGCCCATAAATTTCCTGGAAAAAGAACTCCCCACAAATTCTGGATCAGTGCAAGCTACGTAGGAACACAGTGGAGGAGATTTCTGTTCCAGAGAGCCCTGAAAAACCAACCCCAAAGGTCCGTCACACACCGGACAGCGGAGCCCACCATCATATTGTATGATACAATACATTTCTATTATTGTGTGAAAAAAATTTTAAAGGTTCAAATTTCATTTGAGATACCAAACCGAATCTCCATTAAATTTCTCCTCTAACATCAGCCCATGCTTTATCTTCTACATAAAATCCTTATTGATTCCCTCAGGAGTTAGTGGCTCCCCTGTATTACCTATTTCTTAGTTTACATGGTAATGTGTCTGTGCATATATACATATCATTTATATATATTTGTAGTTTCACAGATTTGGGGTGTAGGGTGTGTTCAGGGAGGACCAGTGCCTTTGGTGTGTTGACTGCCGAGCCCTTTTCAGGGCTCTTTCCACCTTTGGTGTCCACCTGTTCCACCTAACTCTATGGCTCCAAGAAGTTGCAACACACTCAGCGGTCACACTCTGGTAAACGGTTTTGGCAGATGGGCCAAACCAGGTTGAGGATAACCAAGGTTTTCTAAACCCATTGGTGAGTTAGGGGGGGTGTCTAACCCAAGCATGTGAAGACTTCCTCTGGTGGAATGGGCAGATGAAAACAATTTGTTCCAAGGGTCATGAAGGCAGATGAAGATGATATGGAGCACTTAGAGCTTGGTGAGACACCCAAGATGCCAAGGTCATCCACTTCATCCTGAGCCATCACCAGCCGTCTTGATTCTATCCTGCCATTGGACTATGATGACTCTGGAGGAGGAAATATGGCTGAAGACTTCATGCAACTCTGCCTCACTTAAATCCAATTTACACACGAATCAAAAGACATCACTTATATCATTTCACTGTTGTGCCTGAAAGTCCTGTGGCAACAGGCAAGTGATGAAGCAGCATGTGAGGATACACTGGGAGCTGTAGTCACAATACTGCACACAAGCAGCACAGGCCACAGGGTTGTCTCACTGGAAGCAGCAGTGGGACTCAGCAGCCCCCTGAGTGTCTGAGCAGCCTTTTAACGATTGCACTGCTCACCTCCTGGCGTGAGGAAGGGTACTAGAAAAGGTGTCCTAAACATTGTCTGCTTACCCAACCTGATTACCACGGCAAGGACTTCCACTATGCAGTCAAAACACAAAAAATGTACCAAATGTATGAAAACATCTGCAAAGATGATTCCACTCACCATCAGCACATGAAACGTGCACACACTAACAGACAACACAAAATCCAGTAGATCTGAATGAACTGCTCTTATTGCAAGAGAACTCAATAGGTATCACATCCAAATTACAGCCCTGAATGAAACATTATTGGCAAATGAAGGCCAGCTTTCTAAAGTTGGAGCTGGATATACCTTTTTCCAGAGTGGGCATAGTGAAGGTGAGCTCTGTGAAGCTGGTACAGGTTTTGCAATCAAAACTAATCTAGTCAGCAAGCTGGTATACCTGCCAAAAGGAGTAAATGACAGGCTCATCACAATGCAATTGCCACTCGCAGGAAAATGTCATGCCATCATATCAGTGCCTATGCTCCCACCATGACAATCCATGATGAAGTCAAAGAAAAATTTTATGAAGATGAGAGAACCTTATCATCAATGTGCCAAAAGAGGACAAGCTTATAATTCTGAGTGACTTTAATGCTAGAGTAGTCTCAGACTACCAGACTTGGCAGTGAGTCCTAGGGAGGAATGGAATTGGAAACCGCAACAGCAATGGTCATTTACTGCTGAAGACTTGGACATCACATGACCTCATCACCAACAATGTTTTCCACTTACTTAAATGCAATAAAACTTCATGGATGCACCCCCACAGCAAAACTGGCATCTAATAGACTATGTGACTGTAAGGAGAAGAGACAGACAAGATGTGAGAGTGACAAGGCAAAGTGTGGTGCAGAGTACCGGACTGATCATAAACTTATCCTTTCGAAGTTAAATATCCACATTCATCAAAAGCGCCGCCCCTGAGGCAAAAGGACTACCAGAAGAATTAATGTCAATAAATTAGAGCTCCTCTCTGAGTGTGAACAGTTTGTTGCTAACTTTGAGGGAAATTTGAGGCAATACACAGTTGTTAACAGTGGAACAGAAAAGGAGTGGGCAGTTTTCAGAGATTTGGCATACAGCACTGCATTTGCTCAGTTCGGTCAGAATGCTCACAAACATCAAGACTGGTTTGATGAAAATGATGGGGAAATTCAGAAACTGTTAAATGAAAAACAAGAACTCCACAGGATTTACCAGCAGGATAGTTCATCCACCTCTAAGAAGGCAGCACTTAATTCCATCAAAAGCAAAGTACAAGTAAAGTTTAGAGAGATGCTGGATTCCTGGCTCAGGAAGAAGGCAGATGAAATTCAGTTTCATGTTGATAACAACAATCTTAAGCGCTTTTATGATTCCCTGAAAGCTATTTATGGACCAAAAACCTATGGTGTATCACAACTACTCAGTGCTGATGAAGCCACATTGATTACTGATAAGAGCATGATCCTAGAGAAATGGGCTGAATACTTCCATAGTGTTCTCAACAGACAGTGCTGAGGACGTTAACCATTTACCTCAGGTTGAAGTCAATCCCTCCTTAGCTGAACTTTCAACTAAAGAAGAGGTTTTGAGGACCATTAGGCTCCTTTCACGTGGCAAAGCACCTGGTGCTGATTCTATTCCAGTTGAGATTAAGCTGACTGAAATTTTCCAGGTTATATGACAAGAGGAGGTTATCCTCCAGGAGTTCAAGGATGCCTCCAATTGTCCATTTCTGTAAAGGTAAAGGGAATAGATTGTCCTGCGACAATCACAGGGGTATCTCTCTCTTAGTCATTGTTGGCAAAATTCTTGTAAGAGTCCTCCTTAAAAGGCTGATCCTTCACTTGGAAGATGGTCATATACCTGAGAGCCAGTGTGGCTTCAGCAAAGGACGAGGAACAGTCAATATAGTGTTTACTGCCCGACAACTCCAGGAGAAATGCCAGGAGCAGAACAGAGGTCTGTACACAGTGTTTGTAGATCTGACCAAGATCTTTGACACTTTTAGTTGTGAGGATTTATGAAAAATTATGTCAAAATTTGGTTGCCTGGAGAAGTTCATCAGTATTGAACATCAATTTCATGATGGTATGTTTGCCAGGTTCTGGATAGTGGGCAATGCTCGCGTGCCTTCCAAGTCACCAATGGAGTGAAATAGGACTGTATGCTTGCTCCCATGCTTTTTTAGCATGATATTTTCAGCCATGTTGTCAAATGCTTTCAATGAGAATGAACATGGCATCAAGGTCAGCCAAGACCAAAGTGGAGGGAGTGTTGGTGCATGATTTTCTGTGTGCAGATGATTTTGCACTCAATGCAGCCTCTGAAGCTGAGATGCAACAAAGTATCAATCAATTCTCTGCTGCCTGTGCTAATTTTGACCTAATAATCAACACCAAGAAAACATAGGTGCTCCATCAGTCACCACCACACCATCCACACATCGAACCATTGGTCACAACAAATGGAGAAGTTTTGAATGCTGTGGATAAGTTCAGTTACCTTTAGAGTGTACTTTCCAGAGATTTACACGTTGACAATGAAACTGATGCATGCATTGCCAGAGCTAGCTCAGTGTTTGGGAGGCTCCAAAGAAAAGTTTGGGAGAGAAGAGGTGTTAGACTGACTACCAAACTGAAGGTCTGCAGAGCCATAGTGCTGACCTCGTTGTTATATGCTTGTGAAATATGGACAGTCTACCAGTGCCATGCCAGGAAACTCAAGCACTTTCATTTGAATTGTATTAGGAAGATTCTGAGGATCATCTGGCAAGATAAGGTACCAAACACTGAAGTCCTTGCTTGAACTGAACTGCCGAGTATTCAAGCTATGCTTCAGAGAGTGCAATTCCAATGACATGGCCATGTTGTTCGAATGCAGAATGTATGCTTGCCAAAAGGACTATTTCATGGAGAACTCACATGGGGCAGGTGATTATATGGTAGTCAGAAGAAGAGATACAAGGACACTCTCAAGGTCTCTCTCAAGAACTTTGGATTTGACTGCATGACATGGGAAACACTAGCACAGGACTACTCAGCATGGCATGCCCACATCAGAAAGGGTGCTGTGTTCTTTGAGCAAAGCAGAATAGAGACAGCACAAAGTAAATGCAGGATGCACAAATCTTGGATATACACCCCAAATATTCACACAAACTATCTGTGTCCAATCTGTGGTAAAGCATTGTGAGCTCGTATTGGTCTGATCAGCCACAGTTGGAGACACTGAAATTTCACATTATCATGGTGATGTCATTTTGGTCCTCTTCGAAGATGAAGGACAACAACCAACCAACCAATCACAAATTTATATGTAGAAGGGACATTTAAGGGACATCCAATCTACCTCTCTGTCAGAGGAGAAAATGAAGCCATTAGAGGTTAAAAGACTTTTCCAGGATCATAAAGCTAGTAAGTTCTACAAATTTCAGGATAATATTAACCCAGAAGTAAAGTATAAGGCTCATCAAGATGCAAAACTCAACTAGATATAAAGAAATTTGAGGTTTGTATGAACTAAAGCAAAATGAATAACCACAAAAAACAATTTACAAAATGACTGCAATAATGCAAAAAAAATATGACATTACAATACATAAGGATGTTGATCAACCTTAATTCCAGAGGATTGTCAAAGAAATACAACTTCTTCTCAGCAAAGAGGTGGTGATCCATAGGTGCAGAGTGATACAGATGCTATTAGCTATAGTCAGACATGAATCCATTTTGCTTAGTTATACTTCTTTGTTACAAGGGTCTGTGGGTCTGAGTGTTACTGGGAATTAACCACAATGTAATTTTTTAAGGCATCAATAATGCTTTAATTAAATGCAAATTAAAACAACTCTGAGGGACCACATCACACCTATCAGATTAAGCTAACATAACAAAACAGGAAAATGATAAGTATTGGAGAAGATGTGGGAAAACTAAAATACTGATGTGTTGTTAGTGGAGTTGTGAATAGATCCAACCATTCTGGAGAACAATTTGGAACTATGCCCAAAGGGCTATAAAACTGTACATGCTTTGATCCAGCAATATCACTAATTGGCCTGTATCTCAAAGAGATCATAAAAAAAAGAGAAAATTATCTACATGTACAAAAGTATTTATAGCACCTCTTTTTAGAGTGCCAAAGAATTAGAAATTGAGGGGATGCCCATCAATTGAGGAATGGCTGAATAAATTGTACTATGTGAATGTAATAGAATACTATTGTTTCATAAGAAATGGTGAGCAGGCAGACTTCAGAAAAGTCTGGAAAGACTTGCATGAACTGATGCTAAGTGAAGTGAGCAGAATCAGAAGAATATTGTACACAGTGACAGCAACATTGTGCAATGATCAACTTTGTTGGACTTAGCTCTTCTAAGCAATGCAATAATTTAAGACAATTCCAAAGACTCACGATGGTAAAAGCTATCCACATCCAGAAAGAACTATGGAGTCTGAATGCAGATAAAGTTAGCAGACTATTTACTATTTTCTCTTTCTTTTGTTGTTTTTTGTTTTTTCTTTCTAATGGTTTTTCCCCTTGGTCATGATTCTTCTTTCAAATCATGAGTAATATAGATATATATTTAATATAATCATACATGTATACCTTATATAAGAATGCATACCATCTTGGAAAGGGAGGTGTGAAGAGGAGGGAAATTTAGAACTCAAAATCTTATAAAAGCAAATGTTGAAAACCAAAAATAAATTAATTTTTTAAAAATAATAAAAAGAAGAAAAAGCATCAATAATAAAAAAAATAACATCCGGTATATTGTAAGCATCATTCCTGTGCAGACCTCTAGTTTAGTCTAAAGTCTGCTATCTTGTTTATGCCAGAGTACTTGTCTGCTAAATGGTCTGCTAACTTTGTTGATATAATTTTCTAATGTCTTGACTATTAATACATTGGTTGACCATATGTTGTCAAAATTGCATAACTGAATAAAAGCTTTCATCTTGGCCTTGCCAAAATTTTGATTCTATCTGTTTGTAGCCAATCAACCATCATTTGGTGGGTTCAGTTCTTCCGAGATCTCTAACATGTTGTAATCTGTTGATCAATCACCCCACTATCCAAATTGGTCACCAAGTCTGCCAAAGAATACTCTTCATTACATGGAATAAGTGATATGGAGTTGCCAGGAATAAAATGACTCCTCACAAATTGATTGCCAATTTACTATGTCTTAAAGACTCAGTAAGGGGTATATGTATTGGGTTCAAGGAGACAGCAGTCTAGAGAAGGTCATAGTCAACAAGTGAATAAGCATTTATTCATCGTTTTCTATGTTCTAGGCACTAGGCTAAATGTTGAGTATACAAATAAAAGCAAAAAGAATGACCATTCTGCCTTCAAAGAACTTACTGTAATGTAGGAAAAGAGCACATATAGGGAAGCCAAAAGGGAGTAGGGGACAGGCAGGGAGAAAGTACCTTCAGCTCAGGGTCATGGTGGAGAAAGTCAGGAGAATCAAGACTGGAACCCATAGAAGAATGAATGCACAACTGAACATTTTCCTTAAAGTGGAGGTTCTGGGAAGAACTAACCAATGAAAACAACATGAATTTCCACAGGGAGAAGACTGCTTTGTCACTGGCTGCTTTGTCATTGACTGCTTTGTCGTGGAGCTTGAAGAATGAGGAAATGGAAAACAATAAAGACATAGCTAGAAGGACCCTATCTATCCTAGCCCTGGGCTTTTACCCTGCCCTTACCAATTTGGTATTAAGGTAGTGAGTGTCTTTTGTTTGCTTTTTAAATTGGAAATGTTCTTTTTTTTTGAATTATGAATTTAACAGCCATCCACAAATACTAGCAGTTCAGTACAAAGAACAAGAAAGAGAATTGTTTATATGAATGTCTGTTGTGTGTAGTTTTTTAAATGTTATATGCACATATGGTATATATGAATATATACACATAAATATTTTATATGTAGATAGAGATAGGTAGATAGATAGACTCATAGATAGATACATAAGAGTGTCCCAAAAATCTTTGTGCAGTTTGGAGCTTTGGAAGTTTAAAATTGCATAAAGACTTTCAGGGCTAGATAGAGAGGTAAATATGAAGATAGATAAAAAGATGGATAGGTAGGTAGAGAGAGAGAGATGGACAGATGGAGAGAGATAGGTAGGTAGACAATAGATAAATAGATATGGATGGATAAATGATAGCTAGATAACTGGACAGGTGGATAGGGAGAGATGGTTATATGGTAGATAAAGAGATAGGTATATAGACAGTAGATAGATCAATTGATAGATAAACTGACTGATAGATATGCATGGATGGATGGATGGATGGAGAGGTATGTGGTAGGTAGATAGGTAAATAGACAATAGGTAGGGAGAGACAGATTTGTCTCTCCATCTCTAAAAACTAATGCATCCCTCCTTCTCCCAAGAAGCCCATCCATGCCAATATAATTTATAGCAAATATTTAATATTATATATTACATATATAGTATCTAGATAATACATAGTGAGGCAAAACAGATCAACCCACTGGCTGCATCTAAAAATGCATTGGATATTGAGGAGTTCTTACCAGCAAGACTATATATGAAGACCTGAAAGGAATGTAAGAGGTCATCTAGGACAGTCCTTGATTTTACATTGCCTCTTGTTCAGGTTAAACACCCAAGTTCCTTCAACCAATCCTCGTGATATAGTTCTAACTCTTTCCCCACCAACCTCCCTCTAGACTCACTCCAGCTAAGTAATTTCTCTTCTGGATGCGGAGCCCAGAACCCTAACACAGCACTCCACATGGGATCTGACCAGTATAGAGTAGAGCAAGGCTACAATCTCACATACTTTTGAAACTATACTCCTTGTCATTTGGCCTGGGATTGCCACATCACAAAACTGAATCATATTAAACTTGCACTACAACCTCTAGGTTTGTTTATTGTTTTTTTAAACACAAATTGCTTTCTAATCATGTCCCCTCTCCCATTCTCATCCCAGCCTAACCCATCTCCACAGATCTTTTTGGAACCTACTATCTATCCAGTGTTGGAGCTATCCCTTTAAATTTCATGTCATTCACAGATTCAATACAGAAACAGAAGAGGACCAAAACAGACCCACCTCTCCCCAGCCAATACCTCTTCCTTCATGTTGCTATTAAGCCATGAATTAAAACTCTTCGGATTGAGGTTGTTCAAGCCCTCCTGGGCCCATTTAACTGTACTACCCTTTCCCTATCTCATCTATGAGGATGTTGTGACTGTCAAATGCATGGGGCGAGGAAAGGAACCTTCAGTGTTGAGGCCACATGTGGCCTTCTAGGTCTTTGGGTACAGCCAACTTTTACATAACAAATCTGTTTATTAAGGAGATTGATTCTGTGAAGTTTGGATTCAGTCAAGCAACAGCACCTGAGGACCGAGAGATCCATATGTGACCTTAAGGCTACAGTTTCCCCAACCCTGATACATATCCTACATGTTTAACCTTGGGTATGTTGGTTAACCTCTCTGAGCATCATTTCCTCTTCTGTAAATCAAGAAGTTCAAAATAAATGACTTCTAAAGGCTTTTCCAGCTCTAAATCTAGGAGTCTGTTTGGAAACTGATGGATACTCAGTACTTAATACTGTAATAGCTTTATGATCTCTTCTATTTGGAAATTCCCTCCAAGGTCGATGGCCATTCCCCACCTTACCCCTAGCCATGTCTGCCTTTCCTTTCCAAATCTTGTCTGTCTTTCCCATAATTTTCCTGGAGTGTGTGTGAGGTGGTGGAGGGTATTACCCACTCAACATATTGGAGATTTTCCTATAGTGTATCAACGTTCACCTGCCATTCCTCCCCATTGCTCTTGGCAATGTAGCCAGTCCATCTTATTTTACCACCACAAACTTCCCTGATGACATCTTTTTTTCCTCTAGGTCTTCAAAACTAATCATTCCATAAAAATTCTGTACCAAATTCTATAATGCACACATGAGAAAAGATACAATTTCCCAAAACTTAATCAAGATCAACACTATACCACTTGTTAGTCTATGAAGTGATTCCAGGAACCCCTCCCCCACTAGAACAAGGAGCCAGATTTATTTATTGCTGAGAAACAGACCTTGGCTTGCTGGGGACTTAAGGTATAAACATTAAAACACAACAAACTCAACTACAGCCACTATTCAAGGGAAATGTTTAACAAATATTTAATTTTAAAAGAAACGCAAATAAAGCCATAGGAATTTCCAGCTACATTAAATGTCACTAACCATATTTTATTGACTCATGAGTCACATCAGGTTTCAAGGGAAGCTGCCCAAGTTTCATGGTAACGTGACTCGGTGAAAGAGCAATCACTTCGAAAATGATTGTGCCGGTTGGATATGTGCTCCATGAGTATCGTTAAGTTTGTATTAACAGTGCAAAGAGCTAGCCAATTTGATAAGAGTCCAGACCCTTTCAGAGAATGTTTATGCCGTTTGCTGACATAGATGCTGTCACTTTGGTCTTTTTTTGTTATCTGGCAAAACTGGAGCGTGTTAAGACTAAATGAGCAAAAACTGGGCACTTTATCAGATGCTTAGTATAGTTGGTGGTTGGTTGTTGTCCTTTGTTTTCGAGGACCAAAATGACATCACCATGATAAAATAAAGTTTCAGTGTGTCCAACTGTGGATACTGAGACCAATATAAACTTAGAATGCTCTACCAGAGCTTGGGCACATAGTCCATATGAATATTTGGGGTGGACATTCCAAATTTGCGCATCCTACATTTACTTTGTGCTGTCTCAATTCTGCTTTGCTCATAGAGCACAGTACCTTTCCTGATGTAGATACGCCATGCTGAGCAGTCCTGTAAAAGTGTCTCCCATGTTGCACAGTCAAATCCAAAGTTCTTGAGAGAGACCTTGAGAGTGTCCTTGTATCACTTCTTCTGACTACCATGTGATCACCTGCCCCATGTGAGTTCTCCATGAAATAGTCCTTTTGGCAAGCATACATTCTGCATTCGAACAACATGGCTAGCCCATTGGAGTTGCACTCTCTGAAGCATAGTTTGAATGCTTGGCAGTTCAGCTTGAGCAAGGACTTCAGTGTCTGGTACCTTATCCTGCCAGGTGATCCTCAGAATCTTCCTGATACAGTTCAAATGAAAGTGATTCAGTTTCCTGGTTCAGTTTCCACAGTAGACTGTCCATATTTCACAGGCATACAACAATGAGGTCAGTACAATGGCTCTGTAGACCTTCAGTTTGGTAGTCAGTCTAACACCTCTTCTCTCCCAAACTTTTCTTTGGAGCCTCCCAAACACTGAGCTAGCTCTGGCAATGCATGCATCAATTTCATTGTCAACGTGTAAATCTCTGGAAAGTACACTCCAAAGGTAACTGAACTTATCCACAGCATTCAAAACTTCTCCATTTGTTGTGACCCATGGTTCCATGTATGGATGGCGTGGTGGTGACTGATGGAGCACCTATATTTTCTTGGTGTTGATTATTAGGCCAAAGTTAGCCCAGGCAGCAGAGAATTGATCCATACTTTGTTGCATCTCAGCTTCAGAGGCTGCATTGAGTGCACAATCATCTGCAAACAGAAAATCATGCACCAACACTCCCTCCACTTTGGTCTTGGCTTGTACCTTTTTCAAATTGAAGAACTTACCATCAGTATGGCAGTTGACCTTCATTCTCATTGAAAGCATTTGACAACATGGCTGAAAACATCATGCTAAAAAAGCATGGGAGCAACCACACAACCATGTTTCACTCCACCGATGACTGGGAAGGCACGAGAACATTGTCCACTATCCAGAATGTTGGCAAGCATGCCATTATGAAATTGACACACAAGATTGATGAACTTCCCCAGGCAACGAAATTTTGACATAATTTTCCATAAGCTCTCACACCCAACAGTGTCAAAGGCCTTGGTCAGATCTGCAAACATTGTGTACAGATGCTTAGTATATCTGGATACTCAAAGGACCCAGGTCTTTGAAAAGTCCTTTGGTACTGGTGTCCTCGAGAATGTTGGCTCAGTTCTTGGAGTCCATGATCCCTTGCCACTAGTTGCTACATTCCTTATCCATAGAGTTTGAGTCTAAATGGCAGTTTGCTCTATACCAATGGAAATGAGCTAAGATTTTTTGTGCATAGTCACATAGCTACCTCTATCCCCCTTCTAGCCTTCTTACACCTTATACCCTGCCCCGCATTACTCCAAATGCTCTTTGATCCAATGATACTGGCTTCCTTGCTGTTCATCAAACAAGATACCCATCTATCCATTTGGGGCATTTTTTCTTGCTGTTTCTCATGCCTGGATTACTTGGTCCCCCTCACCTACCATTTCTCCCTCCTGGTTTCCCTAGCTTCCTTCAAGTCCCAGCTAAAACCTCATCTTATATAGGAAGTCTTTCCCAAATATTCTCAATTCCAATGACTTCTATTATTTTCTATTTTTCCTGTATATAGCTTGTTTGTAAATAGTCACTTGCATATATTGTCTCCCTCCTTAGACTGGGAGCCCCTTCATGACAGGGATTTTTATTTGCCTTCCTTTCTATCCTCAAAGCTTAGCACAGTGTCTGGCACATAGGAGATACTTATTAACTGACTTGCTGGACCTACCATGGTAATTAATTGCAGGATTCAATCCCTTTTTTTATCCCAATTATTTGTTATAAATAACAACATCTCAAACTTATTATCTAGCATTCAGGTTTGCTGAGTGCTCTCATAAAAACTTTCTGAGGGATGCGGGAAGAGTACTTTTGTCATCCTCATTCACTGGAGAAAGAAACTAAGTATCTGAGAAGCTATGTGCTATAAATAGAAAGAGCATTGGCTTTGGAGTCTAAAGACCTGGAATCAAATCCTAATTTTGACAAATATGACCCTGGACAAGTAACAACCTCTCTGGGACTCAATTTTCTCATCTGTAAAATGAGGAAACTAGACTAGATGGTATCTGAGGTTCTTTCCAACTTTAAATCTATGATTCCATGGACCTAAGTGACTCACTCAGCTGGTCACATGGCTAAGTGAAATCGATAGGTGAAGGGAACTTGGGGTATTTCACCTGGAGAAGAGATTCATGAGGAGTACTCTAGCCATCTGAAAATACTTGAAGGGCTTTCACATGGAGGAGGGAAAAGACTCATTCTGCTTGACATCAGAAAATAGAATAAGAAGGAATATGGAAAAGTTACAAAGAGGCTGATTTAGACAATAACAGAAAAAACTTCCTAACAGTTAGAGTTCTAATGGGAGTGAATGGGTTTACAGGAAATGGCTGATTCCTGCTAACTCAAAGTCTTCAAACAGACTAAATAACTACTTGTTGGGTGTATTACAAAGAAGAATTACTTTTGGGTATATGTTGGATGGTTGCTAATGTCCCTTCTGACTCTAAAATTCTGTAATTATTATAAAACATTTAAGATAGGATTTGAACCCAGGTCTCCTGCCTCTAACTCATGCTCTCTTTTCCATTCCACCATGTTTCTTCTCAAGTAGAGTTTACCCAGACTGACTTACAAGTTTTTTAAAGCTTGTCTTCACTTTTTTTTAATTTATCTTTTAATAATTTAAATTTTTTTTAAATTTTAAAATAATTTAAATAAATTATTTATTTTTACTTCACTTTTCATTTCCATCAACTAACATAGTACTTTATACATAATAGGTACTTAGTAAATACCATATATTATGTTTATTATATATTTTATATTGCATTTATTATGTATTATATATTTGTGTTATCTATTGACTAGGGTTTTCCAAACCTTGGGTCTGAACATCCCACCTTGCAGTATATTCTACCATTTAGGTAGCAGAGATTCTCAACATATATCCATTGGATTAAATTCTCACATAAACACAGATTTATTATCCTAAGGGAACTAGGTCTAAAACTGGCTCCTCTTTGGAAGAAAAACTTAAGAACATAGAGTTCCATCTGAAAAGGCATTCAGAGATCATCTAGCCCAACCCCCTCATTTTATGGATAGGGAAACCAAGGCCTACATAAAATAAGTGACTTGCCCAAAGTGAGGAACGTTGAATGACCATCAAAGGTAGGATTCAAACCCAGGTTCTCTAATTCCAGAGCATCTACTTTGTCATGACTTGGTTAGTAAATCACCTAGGAGAAGAACCAAGCAAGCCTCTCTCCTAGGACGACTTTTGAAATGAATGTTGAATACTAGGTAGACTTCAGAAACTCAGCTCCATTGCATTTAAGTGACCCTTTCCTGTCATGGAGAGCAAGATGTCTCAAATCAAACTGGAGAGTTTGGGCTCTTTCAAAAGTTAAACTTCTCTAAAGGAACTTAGAAAGGACGGCCCCATAACTCCAACGGGAGAATCAACCGCAGCAAAATAGCCACAGTTGGGGTTAGGTAGGCCCCTTTTCTCAGGCAGACTCTACCAAGGAGTGTTTTTGTTTCTTGGTTTTGTTAAAATAAAACCCGAGTTATGGTTTCATAATTTCCCCATCGCCAGCCCCAAAATGAAGTTACTACAGCCCTTAAGTTGGAGTGTCTCCCACTAGCTGCATAGCAAGCTTTTGTCCAAGAATCAAACCAAACTGAATGTTTGAGGGTTTGGGTTGTTTTGAGAGTTTTCTAAAATTCAGCTTTAAGTTTTCATGAACCTTGTTGCACTTCCTGATTGAGGAAAAGGATGGGGAGGGGGGAGCAGGGAGAACTGGGGACAGGGAAGGGGGGTAAAAAAAATCAGGAGTGAAGAGAGTGGCATTTTCAGCACGTCATGCTGGATTCTAGGATTGGCAATACATGAAGGAAGAGAACATGAGAATGGTTGGGCATGGGTCCACTGAGATGAAAACCACAGCATCTTAGAGCTAGAATCGATCAACAAACATTTATTAAACACCAGCTATGTGCCAGATCCTCTACTAGATGATGAAGGGATCATAGGTCAAGAGCTGGAAGAGCCTCATAGGCCAACCCCTTCATTTTATTTTTAAATTTTTATTTTTTTAATTAACAAGCATTTATTTTTCTCTCTGTTCTATCCTTCCAATTGAAAAAAGAAAAAAAAAGAGGAAGGAAGGAAGGAAGGAAGGAAGGAAGGAAGGAAGGAAGGAAGGAAGGAAGGAAGGAAGGAAGGAAGGAAGGAAGGAAGGAAAGAAAGAAAAGGAAGGAAGGGAGGGAAGGAGGAAAAGAGAAAGGACATTTTTAATGCATTATACAGCTAGGTGGTACAGTGGATAAAGTGCTGGACTTAGAGTCCAACTTGAATCCAAGCTTGAATTCAGTCTCAGACACTTAAGAGATGTGTGACCCTAGGAAAGTCACTTGACATTGCTACTCCTCCATTTCAAAATCTGTAAAATAAGCAGGTTGAACCAGACAGTCTCTAGAGAGCCTTCATCCTTTAAGTCTCTAAGCCTAAGAACTTCAATATCGGGGGAAAGTCTGTCAGTTGATTTCAGAGGCATCAAGGACATGCTGTTTCTTTAGAGAGTGAGAAGTGCTGAGACATGATGTTGTATTGGGAGGGTGAAGTCAGATTGTAGAGGGACTGACGAACCAAGAGGAGGACTTTAATTTGATGGAGTAAGAGCAACTCTGCCCCCTCCCCCACTTTCCAGTTCTGGATCCATAATCAAATCAATGCAGCCATTATTATTTCTCTCCCATGACTCCAATCACCATTGCTATGACTTTCAAAGAAAAAATGGCCCTCCCTGGCCACTATGCGATCTCCTCCACTAGAATATAAGCTCTTTCATGGCAGAGATAGTCTCCCTTTACGTTTTGTCTCCATTGTTTTAAAAGTTGCTTGGCACAGGGTAAGAGCTTATAAATGCTTTTTCATTCATTCATTCATGAAAAGATTTTTAAAAGGACTCCACAAGTTGTACTTAAGTAAGATGTGTGAACATAGCTTATAGGATTATGGATAACTGGTGTCTGCTGAGATATACTGGAGGGAATGTGCTTGCAAATTCATATCAAGCACCCTTTCCATGACTCCAGGAATAAAGTAAAAGTTCCCAGTCCTGATGGTGTGCCTCCAAGAAGTTCCTATGGGAGCAAAATATAATTTTCATCCTCATCAAAACAAGCAGAGTGACAGAGTAGAAAGAACCCTGACTCTGAATTCAGACCTAGGTTCAAATCCTGCCTCTGACAATTACTGCCTGAATGATCTTGTATAAGTCATTAAACTTCCCTGTACCTCAGTTTCCTCATTTGTAAAAAAGAATTTTTTTTAAAGGAGGGGTTTGTACTCAAAAGCTGTGATCCTAAATGATTTTTCAATTCTGAGCCTCAGTTCTCCCATTTGTAAATAATAATAATTTAAAATTTGAAAAAGAATGAAGAGGTTGGCCTCAATGACTTGTCAGATCCCTTCCAGGGAAGCTGCTTTCCATGATCATGAGATCCATGATCATGATCTTCCTTCATATGCTTGTTGCAATATTGCCTGATGTGCAATCCCAAATAAGCTTACCAGATGTGCTCTCTGCCCCCTAGAGATTGTCCAGACATTGGTCACAGCATGTATAGGACTTCAGAAGATATCATCATTGCCATCAATGTGAAGAAACAAGAAAAATAGAGCTTGTGGCAACTGCTAGGTCACTTTCCATCCCCTTGGCTAGAATTCTCTTGATTCAGCTTCTACTCAACGATGTCAACTGTGTACTCCCAGAATAACTGTGGCTTTGAACCGCAGGGAAGCTCAATTGACGTGATCTTTGCAGCATGCCAAAAATAAGAAAAGGGCAGGCAAGAGCACCAGGGTTCTGAATCGCCTTTCCTCACTGTACTTGATTCACCCTGGATGGCATCTGGAGACCTCCACTGTAAAGACAGACTTGATGCCCAAGAGTTGGGCAGGATTTTTTCACAGGTGCAAGTTGTCCAATGTTCATCAAGCTGGTATTTCCTTAGAAGCTGATACTTTGTGCTCAGATCTGTCAGTCAGTCACTAACACTTACAAAGGGCATTTTCTGTCTGTTCCCAATGCCTAGAATGTTCTGCCTCCTCTGCACTGACTACTAACTCCCCTAGCTTCTTTTAAGTCCCAACTAAAATACCATCTTCTATAGAAAGTCTTCCTTCCTTTAATCCCTCTTAATTCAAGAGCTTTTCCTCTTTTAATTACTTCCTATTTATACTATATATAGCTTGCTTTGTCTATATTTGCCCGCAGATTGTTCTCCGCTCATTTGTGAGCTCCTTGGTTCTTTTTATATCCCTAGCACTTAGCACAATGCCTGGCACATACTAAAACACCTAACAGTGGCACACAGTAGGTAGTTAATAAATATTGATTGACTGATGTACCAGGTGCTGTGGTGAGTATGTGGGAGATACAGAACAGAGAGAAGAATTACAAGACATAGTTCCTGCCCTTAAGAGCAGTGGTGTCAAATTCAAATAGAAACAGGGGATACTAAACTGTAAATAAGGATCCCTTTGGAATTCATACTGTCTTAGTTTTAAAATGTAATGTTATCTATGTTTGACTATATTTTTCTTTATTTCATTAAAATTCTACCAATTATATTTTAACCTGGAGCCCATATTTGACACTTCTATCTAGTAGCAGAGATAAAAACCATGAAACATGAAATATACACATGAAACAACTTTTCCACTTGCACACTGGTCTCCCCAAAACAATGCCTGCATTATGTCATTTCTTAGCTCCAAAATCTTCTCTAGTTTCTAGCTACCTATAGGACAAAGTCAAGATTCCCTGCTTTTAAGTATTTGGATAGCCTTTTAGCAAATCCTACATCCTTATCTCTGACTTTTTAAAGAGTATACTCCAGCCAAACTGTCCACTCATTGTCCTTTCAACATTCCTTTAATTTCCTGCCTCCAAATCAATCTCTCCTGATCTGATTTCTCTGTTTTCACATTATCAGTCACTGACTACTTATCATAAGCTGTCTTATTTGGCTAGTGTTAGATTTTTTTGACTAAATGGAAGTAAAAAAAAAGAATCTTGATTTAGGGTTAATATCATGAATATCATTCTCTCTTCCCCTACCCAAAAGTGAATCCAGGCTAGAGAAAGTGTTCTTCATTGTTTACATTCCTAGTTAAAGTCATTCCCAACCGATCAGTGGTCAAAGGAGATAAATAAACCCCACTCTAAAGAAGAACTGCAAATAACAAGAGAGATTACTCCAAATCAACAGTAAGAATTGTATAGTCATTGATTTAGTTGGGACCTGAGAAATCAACACCCCTCATTTTACATATGAGTTAACTGAGGCAAAGGGAGGTTAAGCGACTTACTCTAAGTGACACAGGTTGCAAGTGGTAGAGCCAGGATTGGAACCTAGGTCCTTCACCCACAAATTCAGCACTTTTCTCCACTATACCACTCACAAGATATGCGAATTAAGCAACTTTGGGGTTGTAACTCACATCCAAAACTTGGCAAAGATCACGAAAGATGGAAAGGACCACTTTGGAGGAACACATTGTTGATGGAATTGCAAATGGGTCTGACCATTCTGGAAACAACTGTGAAGAGAAACAAGGATTTAAATCCATCCTCTGACATTTACTAGCTCTTTGACTTTGGACAAATAATTTAACTCTTCTGAGCCTCTGTAGAACTGAGAGAATGTTAACTCTATTACTTTCTTCATAGGCCTGATGTGTAGATCAAATGAATAATGTATATAAAGGTATTTTATAAACCTTTAGCACTCTAGAGATTTTTTTAATCAGATATGTGATTTAATTAGTATAATTATAAAAGTTGGTTCAGTCACTTTGGGAAGCTATTTGGCACTATGACCAAAAAATTATTGAATTGTGAAAATACTCTTTGACCCCAGAGATACCATTACTAGACCCACACCCTCCAAAAAGAAGGAAAAGACCCACAATACAAAAATATTTATAACTGTGCTTTTTGTAGAGGCAAAGAACTTTAAATTAAAGGAGGTAGCCCATCATTTGGGGAATGGCGGAACAAAATTAGAGCATATTAATGTAATAGAATAATATTCTGATGATGAAATGGTTTCAGAGAAACATGCAAAGACTGTATAAACTGCTGCAGAGTAACATGGGAAGACTGTATAAACTGCTGCAGAGTAAAGTGCGCAGAACCAAGAGAATAATATATACAATAACAATATGATTGTAAAGACAAACAACTTAGAAAGACAAGAATAGTGATCAATGAAATGACCAACTGTGATTTCAGGGGACCAACTGATGAGGGTGAAAGAGGAGTGTAAAAGCTGGCTTGAAGTTTAACATCAAAAACCCAAGATCTTGGCAACTGGTCACATCACTTCTGAGGAAACAGAGGGAGAAGAAATGGAAGCAGTGTCCGTTTTTATATTTTTGGGCTCAAAGATCATTGTAGATGGTGACTGCAGCCATGAAATTAAGATACTTGCTCACTGGAAGGAAAGCTATGGCAAATCTGAAGAGCATACAGAGATATCACTTTGCTGACAAAGGTTCACATAGTCAAAGCTATGGTTTTTCCAGTAGTAATGTATGGTTATGAGAACTGAACTATGAGGAAAGCCAAGCACTTCAGGATCAATGTTTTGAATTATGGTGCTTTGAGAGTCTCTTGGACAACAAGGAGATCAAATCAATCAATACTTGAAGAAAGTTCGGTCATCACTAGGCATCTTGACTTTGTCTTGTGTCTGGACTCTGATGGCTCTGGAGGAGAGAGCAAGGCTGATGACTTTGTACAGCTCTGCTCCATTTAAATCTAATTCTTGCACATGTTAAGACATCACCCTCATGATGTCATTGGTACTCTTGGAAGGATAAACAACAAAGAACAACTCAAAGAAATTAGTGCAGGTCAAATACTGAAGCTAAAGCTTAACTACTTTGGTCATATTGGGACCCATTGGAAAAGTGCTTATGTTGGGAAAGATTGAAGGTAAAAGGAGAAGGCGACAGCAGAGGATGAGATGGATAGAAACAATGCACATGAACTTGGATAGACTTTGAGAGATCATGGAGGATAGAAGGGGCTGGTGTACTACAGTCTATGGGATCACAAAGAGTCAGCCCCCAGTGAATGACTAAAAACAAAAAAAATTAAGATAAAGCAGGCTATTCACATCTTGATAGAGATGCCAGATTCAGGGTAAGGACTTAGACATAAGTTTTTTGCACGTAGCCAATGCAGGAATTTGTTTTGGTTGATTGTATGTTTATTGCGAAAATTTTATTTTTATCTTTTTTTTCCTCATGGGCAGGGGGGCGGTAAGAGAGAGAGAAAATAGGTTTTTAATTTTTTTAAAAAAGAAACTATTTACATTCATATAGCACTCGGAGGCTTGCAAAATGCTTTTCCTATATTATCTCATTTGATATATAGGAACATGGAACTTTCCTTCCAGTGAGGAAAGTCTCTCTATCAATGTAATTCAGTCCCTACTCTGAAGTTTTATCTTGCAGCTTTTTAGGATACTTATAGAGTTGCCCAGGGTCACACAGCCAATATGTATTAGGAGTGGAATTTGAGGCCAGCTTTTCCTGACTTGGAGGCTGGTTTTGTATCCACTCATCCATTCTGCTTTTCAGAGGTAGATATCTATTATTGATGATTAAAATAATTTCAAGAGACATAGTTTCTGGGTAATTTAATCATTTTATTAATAAGGCCAACACATTATTAATAAAAGGATGGCCATTTGGCCTTCTCTCTTAGACCAAAGACCTCTGATGCTGATGGGCTCACAGATTATGTGCCCTTTGAAGAGGTGTTCCTGAGTGGTGGCAATTGACACTGAGTGGTTAACATAATGGGAGGTGGGCTATATTAAAATGAGAGTCTTGGGGTACTTGACCTGTGTAGTCCAGTTCTTGACTTATCAATTTCTACATCACCTACCTCAGAAAAAGGAGAGTCCACATTTTCCCAGAACTGTTTGAGCAAACACAATAAGCAGGAATATATCCGTTAGTCCAAACTTAGAATTTCTTTAACTGTCTTGTTAGATCTTGTCCTGGAGAAATTTTTAAGAGAGATTTCCCATACTGATTGGTTTCTCAATGAGGAAGTAGAAAAGGGGAGAAACCTTGGTCCTGATTCAATAATCATCTATTAAACATAAAAGAGAAATAATTAGTTTCTCACATTATTTTTTTGTGAAATTGAATATGTACCATTTTAAAGAGACAAATATAATAATAATAGCATCTACTATATAGGCACCAGACAGTGTAGACAGTTTATAAATACTACCTCATCTGATCCTCATAATTACCACCTTGTGAGATAAGTGCTATTATTATCATCTCCATTTTACAGTTGAGAAGCTGAGGCAGATGGAGGTGAAGTGCCCAGGATTTCAGAGTTAGGAAGTGTCTAAGGCAAGATTCAAATTCAGATCTTCCTGACTTGAGTCCAACAATCTATCCACCGCCACTTAGCTGGCTAGCTGTGTAGTATTTGAGATGCATAAGTGTCCAAAGCCACATCATAGTGACTGGAGATACTACAATATCACTTGGAAATCAGTCCAATATTATGGGTGCTTTCATCATCAAAATATAATTTATGGTGGACCCAGTGGGGCAGGGTAGTATGCCTCTTCATCCAATGACATGCTTGGCAAGCAAACAGAAATTCTTTCCACTAATGGGGGCAGAGTTGGAATCTAGGAAGATATGAATGGGGACCCAACAATGGAAACAGCATTGACTTTACAGTCAGTGAAACTCAGTTCAATTTTTGCCTTTCTCACTTACTACCTTGTAACCCTGGCCAGGTCAATTCAACCACTCTGGGCCTCAGTTTCTCCCAATGTAAAATAAGATGCTTGGACTCAATGACCTCTAAAACCTCTTCTAAGCCTACACCTATGACCTTTCAACTCAAGGGCTGAAGACCCTTGAAAGGGTCAAGATTTTGAAAGGAAGAAAGAGAGGCCAGAATGGGGTGATGTCTTGGGAGACCAGGAGAGGTAGACTGCCCAGATGCCTCATCATCATGTGATACTATCCTATCTCTAAGATGTGGAATTTAACTTCCTCCCCTGTTAGAATGAGGCAACAAATTCATTAATGAATGAATGAATGAAGCATTTGTTAAGAAGTGCCAGGTGGCAGTGGAAGAAGGAGGAGGAGGAGGAGAAAGAAAGAGGAGGAGAAGCAGAAAAAGGAGGAGGAGGAAGAGAAGAAGGGGGTAGAAGAGGAGGAGGAGGAGGAAGAGAAGGAGGGGAGGAGGAGGACAAAGAGGAAGAACAAGATCTAATATTTATATTGCACTTGATAATGTGCCCGTGATGAACACGATAATAATTAAATTATAACAATGATAGCTAACATTACATAGCATTTTCTAGGTGCCAAGCACTGTGTTAAGCACATGATATTTATTATCTCATTAGACCTTCACAACAACCCTCGAGGTAGATACTATGAATAATCTCCATTTTACAATTGAGAAAACTGGGGCAAAGAGAGTTTAAGTGACTTGCCCAGGGTCACACAGCTAATAATACAAGCAAGCAAGATAGTCCATGCTCTGGGTGATTTGGTTTGAAACTGACTAGGAAACAGCCTGATGCCCCAGTTCCAGGGATGGTAAAGTAAAAGCTTACCTTTTAGACACCAGGGTAACTGGGTGGGTATCTGATTTTTTGAACTGTTACCAAGCCTGTTTCCCCATGTCCCAGAAGGGATGAGGTGGGGGCAGGGGAAATGTGGAGGGATAGCCCCTAAGATAAGCCCAGAATGCTACCCCTCTTGTCATCTTCTGAATCTCAGACCTAGATGAACCCAACCTCATCATTCAACTTAAGACCCAAGTTTGACTGTTCTGTATTCACTGCCCTGACATGGCGCTGTCTTTTGAAATTTTGGTCTTTCACAAAGAAAGATAATTTTTTGTCTGGGTTGCAATGCCATCCCTCTGTCTTTTAGCTAGGCCTTCTTCGACATCTACTGGGATGCCCTCTGGTTCCTGGTCTCAAAAATTCTCCACTGCAATTGATTGTCCCTTTGCACAGACCTGGTAGTCTTCTTCCTTGGACATTCTATTTTGTCAGTCTTAATCATCCTATCTTAAATCATGTCTACTTGGTAGGTTCTGAAAGAAAATGAGTTCTATAGGTCTGTCTGACTTCTCTAGAAGTTTTCTTTCGGTCACGGTCCTCTTTGGCAATATGGTGAAGCCAATGGATGCCTCTCATATTAAACACAGAAAATAAAATACATAGGAGTACAAACAAAAAGGATTATGTTGAAATATAATTATCAACATTTTTTTTAAGTTCACACACCTCAGATTAAAAAGCCTTGGGGGAGAAAGATCCAGCCTCCCAATAAATATCCATCAGTACAGATCAGGGAAGGATTTGATCTGTTCCCTGACATGGGAAATCTCTTCGTTATAGGCTTGAAAAACAAAATCTCCTTCCTCCTTCTAACATCCTTTGGCTACCTCGGGCTTTCCCAGATAGTTTATTTTGCTGACAGATGATCCTGAGATATTTCATTTGTCTGAATACTTGACAACATCTCCTGGAATAGTGGTTAATGCAAAAAGCACCTGAAGAAAAGTCAGAAGAGTGGTGTTTTATATGGACTCTGCCATTTACCTAATTAGTGAATATTGATAACTTCGCTGATGACTCAGATTCCCCAGTATGAATAGTAATTATAGCAAAAATAGTATTTATTTAGCATTTTAAGGTTTGCAAAGTGCTTTTCAAAAATTATCTTATTTGATCTCACAATGACTCTGGGAGGTAGGTATTATTATCTCCATTTTACAGATGAGGAAACTGAGGCAGACAGCAGTTAAATGAAGGATAAATGACCTGCCCAGGATTACCGAATATTGTTATTGAATATCTAAGGCATGATTTGAATTCAGGTCTTCCTGATTCCAAGTCTAATACTCTGTCCACTACACCCTCAACAGCTCAGAATCTACTAATCAATTGGTCATGAAGAATTTAATAAGTCCCTTCTATGTCAGTGATTCTTAACCTTTTTTGTGTCATCCCGTCACCAGGTCAGGGAAGTCTATGGACCACTTCTCCAAATCATATTTTTAAGTGCAAAAAGTAAAATGCATAGGATCACAAACTGTACTGTACTGTAATTCATGAAATACCGCTATCAAAACATTTTTTTGAAAAGTTTACTAACCCCCCGCCCTGATCAAGAATTCCTGTTATGTGCTATATACCAAGGATTTTTTTTTTTAAATGAAAGTGTCTGCCTTCAAAGGACTTTACATTGTATTGAGAAAGGCAACACATGTGTATGCATACACACGTACATGTATGTACATGTGTGTGTATACATGTGTGTGTCTGCATGTATATACTGGGGGGGTGTCATCCTTTTAGAAGGGAAGCCTCCTTGACATCAGGACTAATTTGTTTTTCTCTCTGTTTCTCTAGCACTTAGAGAAATGTTCTGCAAATACTAAACATTTAATTGAATTAACATTTAATTAATTAGCATTAATTAATTAATACTAATTAATCTAATACTTTAAAATTTATCCATATAAAAGCGTATGCAAAGTATTAGGTAATTAAATTGGGGAAGAGAATGTTGGGACAGCTGGAGGGATCAGGAAAGGTTTCGTGTAGAAGGTGGTGATTGAGGAGAGTTTTGGAATAAATTAGGGATTCTAGGAGGTAGAGGTGAGGTGGGAGGACAAGCCAGGTATAGGGGACAGTCCATGCAAAAGCATGGAAATGGGAGATAGAGGTATGGAGGTTTTTGGTTCTACATTAATGAATTACTCATAATGATATTAAAAATAGAAATGATGAACCAACTCCTGAGTTGTAGTATCTGTCCTGAAAGAATTCACTCCAAACTAAATAAAAGGCATTTATTGGGGTAATATGCCCAGCGGACCCTACTCCTCACGGGAGATAGAGCATTGAGCCAGGTTATATATCTGATCTATATAGAGTTTAACAGGATAGGTGGAAAGGGGGAACCACTACAATAAAAGAAAATGGAAGAGAACAAGATGGGGGTGGGGGAGGGTTGAGGGCTACTCAGGAATGTCACATAGTCCATATAGAAAAGCAAAGGGAACAGGAAAGTGGGAAGAAGAGCACTGCACTGGAATGTCTGGAACATCAGGTAGTCAGAGATGCTTTGTGAATGCATACAGATAAGCCTACTGCAGGGTGCGGGGGGGCTTCAATGTATAGTCTTCTTGAGATTGGATTGTGATCACTTTCTGGCTGGTCATATCCTGCATCCTGTTTGCTCCATCTGCCTCGAGCATTCTTTTTTACTTCATCAACAATATATTATTTTATATGGTGCTCTAAGGCTTACAAAGCATTTTATCTGATGGAGCCAGAGATCACTTGAACTATAGCACACTGACTTGGACCCAGAAAATCTAGGTTCAAATTCTAACTCTGGGCCTTCTTAGCTCTGAGATCTTGTGGAAGTCACGTCACATCTCATCTGTAACCTCAGTTTCCTCATCTGTAAAATGAGGGGGTTGGCTTGAATAGACAGGTCTTTTCCTACTCTCCATCTCATGAATTCATTTGAGCCAACCTGCATTCTAAACTCATCACGAAATGGCTATGCTAATTAGATTAAGGAGGGTAATTAGGAAGAAGGAGGTGAAAGTTAATTCCCTAGAAAATGTATTTCTCCAATTTGCTTAGAGAGCTTTGGTCTCTTCCCAAGGTTTTCTAAACTACCTAAACCAGTCATTTTTCTTCAAAGTGATATTCTTGCTTGGGGATACCATTCCAAGCATCATTGAAAAAAAGAATTATGCTCCATTGCACATCAGAGCAACCAACGTAAAAGAAAAGCTATCTTTTTTTGTATTTTTTTTTTTAAATTTGGATTGCTTCTACATAATTAAATGGTTATGGGAAAAACCTCATAATGTTCAGAGGCTTATGATAGTTAAATAAAATAAAGGAAAACATTAACCAACCTTTTTAAAACCTCAGAATGGTTTGGATTTGGTTTCAATTTGGTGTGAAGATAAGCCAAACCAGTTCATCCAGCCATAATTTAAATCCAAATATATAATTATTAACACTGATTACCCTACCAGAACTGCAGCAGATTCAGAGAATCTTACTCCCAAGGCACATCTTCTCTACATGGGACAGACAGTTAGCTCCAAGGCAGGTCTTCAGACTGTGGGAAACATACAGGGAAAAAACTAATAACATTCTTCCTCTCTCCCCCAAAGGAAGCTAGAGGATCAAAGCAGCCTGAGTACTTAAGAGCTTTCCGTTCCTAAACACTCTCCCAAAGCAAATCCATCTAATGAGATTCAAACAACCCCTAAAGGAATCAGCTGTTAGCACCATTCACCCCAATCCTGCATCAAATAGGGTGGATTATTTTTAAAGAGAGGGGCAATATAAAATATAATAATGGATATGTGAAATAATTATTTGCCTCCCCTACAATTACCTAGTTCAAAAACAAACACTTTAAAAGAGTCAAAGTATAATGGTATCGAACGAGTCCATTCTTCTAAGGTTAACACGTGATTCCAGAACAAGTTACTGGGTAAGGTGTATGTACTGAGTTTTGTGCACCCAAAAGCTAATTCTCTAGCCTTAAGAATTTTCTGTTGGTGAATGACTCCACTGATTATTGTCCAGGCTATTCAGAGAATATTTTAAAATATTTGAACTGGATTTCCATCATTAATTAACTGCACTGAATCGGAACTCAGAATGTCTCTGATTAGCTTTTTTCTATTTTTTTTTTTTGGATTAGACCTTTATTTTTATTAGTGAAAGGGGCTTAGAGTGTGGAACATCCTCTACCAGGATAGATGGACACCATCTCTCCAACTTATAGCCCTAGAAAATTATCTGAGGAGGTTAAGTGAGTCATCCAGTATCACAGTCAAAATATGGCCTAGGTAAGACCTGGATCTTCCAAACTCAGAGACTAGCTATCTGTCCACTACAACATGCTGGGTTGTGTGTGTGTGTGTGTGACATATACATAAATATACACATACATGCATACACATATAATCATATATGGGTATATATGAATATAGTCAAATATATATGCATATATTGTGCGAACATGCATACACACATGTATATACAGAATGTTCCAAAAGCAAGTGCAATTGTAAGCTACTAAAGTTTACAACTGCACTAAGACTTTTATTCTTATAAATGACAGTCTTGTGTTCTCTTAAGTAAAGCTATTAAGCTTTAACCTATTAAGGGTTAAATTAACCTAGTAAGAGTTCCGTAACCTGCAACACAAACAATTCCATCATCTGGTACCAAAACTCTCACTACCTTTCTCCCAGGTACACCATATTCTATTGAAAGCGGAACCCTGGCCATGCCCTGTGCATGTTTCCTATCTTCTTGACTCTGTACCTATGTTCGTGCCATTGTCTATATCAGGGATATACTTCTCCCTCCTTCCTCCCTCCACAACCATCCTGATCTGATCACCCTTCTCTGAGATGGTCATACTTGACTTTCCATCACCCACCATTTTTCTTCCAATTTTCATGAACTACAAAACTTCTTTATCTGATCACAATCTCTTATTCCATCTTTCCCTATGCTTTGTGACTCAGAACTATTCTCCATCCTCATCATGATCTCCAGGCTTGTCACCTCTCAGTTCTTTCCCTGGCCATTACCTGTACGCTGGTTATACTTTTCCTCCCTTCTCTACATTAATCCTTGCTGAATTGATTCAGTTTTACACTGTCCTCTGCTCAGGAATCCCTCCCTCCTTTGTCTCATCAAAGATCATGTCTTACCGAACTCCAGCCCTGGATTATTCTTATCATATACCTCCTTCACTACTACAAATGTGCCTAAGAATATCTAGAGATGGAGAAAAATCAGGCAACTTTGTATATTGGGTCTATGACATACTTGAATTACATAATCTCAAAGGAGAGTTCACCATAGCAAGGCAATCTTTTCACATATCCCTAATCAATTCACTATCCCATTCATCACAGTTGCTTTTCCAAAGCTTTTTGTCCTTTCTCAAACCTCTCATGGCTGCCGTTGCCCCTTCAGTTGAGAATTTTGCTTCATATTGCAGTAAAAAACACTGAGACCATTCCCCCAAGAGCTCTTCTCTCTTTTTCCTTATGGGATATTAATCAAATGTCTTCCCCACTATATCCTCTTTCATTCCATCCTTGGCTGAAGAGGTAGCCTTTATCCTTACCACAGCAAATATCTCTCAATGCACATATCTTCCCATCTCCTCCAGATTTTCTCTCTGTCATTCTTACTTTCTCTTTTTATCTTCAACCTCTGTGTATAGATTGACTTGTTCCTTACTGTCCAAATACACCCTGTCTCCATCATCATTAAAAAACCCTCACTTGATCCCCAGCTATCATCAAATATATCTCCTCAAGGATTTGAACCCATTGAGTCACCTACACAAAGTGCTCCTACTTCCAGTCCCCTCACCAGCATCTAAATTCTCTGCAATCTGGCTTCTGATTTTATCATTCAACTAAAACTTCTCTATCCAGAGTGAGCAATGATTTCTTTTATTTTAAAAAAGTATTATTTATTTTATCATTTAAAAAAAAATTGAGTTCTAAATTCTCTCTCCCTACTGCCCCTTCCTTACCTACTGAGAAGGAAAGCAATACATCAACTACACATGTGAAATCATGGAAAACATATTTCTGCTTTAACCATATCACAAAAAAGCAATAAAAAGAATGTGACAATTTGTTGAGAAGTGTCTCATTTTTATAAATTTGATACATTCCCAAATATTTGAGAAAAGAGGCTTTTATGAAAGAAACTTGCTATGAAAATTTTTGATATTACTTCATTGTCTGTGGTACATTTTAGCAAATTGAAGATTCCCTGATTATTTCTTTAAATTAAGTGTAATTTTGTTTTTGCTTTGTCTGAGATCATGATTGCTGGTCTTTTTTATTTTAACTGAAGCATATTAGATTCTGCTCCGGGCTTTTCTTTTAACTATACGTGTGTCTTTTTGTTTGAAACACATCTTTTGTAAACAACTTATTGTTGGATTCTGGTCTCTAATTCATTCTGCTGTTTCCATTTCGGGGGTGAGGTCATCCCATTCACATTCACTGTTATGATTAAAATGTATTTTCCTCCTTTCTATCCATTTCTGTTTATCCTTCTCTCTTTTTTTACACTGTCCCTCTTCAAAGTCGGTTTTGCTTCAGCCCACTGCTTCCCTTACTCTGCCCTCCCGTATATCATCCTCCACCTGTCTCATGTCTTTCCCCTCCTTTTTCCCTACTGGGTAAGCTACATTTCTATACATAACTGAAAGCATACATATTTTTCCCTCTTTGAATCAATTCTAATGAGAGTGAAATTCAAGCATCTTCTTCTTTTTTAATATAAATTTATTTCTTAAACTTTTTACATTCATTTTCACAAAATTTTGGGTTCCAAATTTTCTCCCCATTTATCCCCTCCCCCCACCCCAATACACCAAGCATTCTAATTTTCCCTATCACCAATCTGCCCTCTCTTCTATCATCCCTCCCTTCTCTTGTCCCCATCTTCTCTTTTGTCCTGTAGGGCCAGATGACTTTCTATTCCCCATTATAACTGTATTTCTTATTTCCTAGTAGCAACAATAATACTCAACAGTTGTTCCTAAAACTTGGAGTTCCAAATTCTCCCTATCCCTCCCTCCACACCCATTCCCTTTGGGAAGGCAGGCAATTCAATACAGGCTATATCTGTGTAGTTTTGCAAATGACTTCCATAATAGTCGGGTTGTGTAAGACTAACTGTATTTCCCTCCATCATATCCTGCCCCCCCATTGTTTCTATTCTGTCTTTTGATCCTGTCCCTCCCCGAGTGTTGACTTCAAATTGCTCCCTCCTCCCATTGCCCTCCCTTCCACCATCCCCCCCACCTTGCTTATCTCCTCCCCCACTTTCCTGTATTGTAAGATAGGTTTTCATACCAAAATGAGTGTGCATTTTATTCCTTCCTTTAGTCGAATGTGATGAGGGTAAACTTCTTGATTTTTTCTCAGCTCTCCTCTTTTTCCCTCCACTAAAAAGTCTCCTGCTTGCCTCTTGAATGAGATATAATTTACCCCATTCCATTTCACCCTCTTTCCTCCCACTGCATTTCTCTCTCACCATTTACCTTAATTTCTTTTAAGATATGGTCCCATCCTATTCAATTCACTCTGTGCTCTCTGTCTCTGTGTGTGCATGCTTGTGTGTATGTGTGTGTGCACATATGTGTATATGTGTGTACGCATGTGTGCACGTGTGTGCATGTGTGTGTGGTCCCACCAACTACCCAGACACTGAAAAGTTTCAAGAGTTACAAACATTGTCTTTCCATGTAGGAATGTAAACAGTTTACCTTTGGTAAGTCCCTTATGACTTCTCTTTGCTCTTTACTTTTTCATGCTTCTTCTCCTTCTTGTGTCTGAAAGTCAATTTTTCTTTTCAGCTCTGGTCTTTTCTTCAAGAATGCTTGAAAGTCCTCTGTTTCATTGAAAGACCATATTTTCCCCTGAAGTATTTATACTCAGTTTTGCTGGGTAGGTGATTCTTGGTTTGAGTCCTAGTTCCTTTGACTTCTGGAATATCCTATTCCACACCCTTCGATCCCTTAATGTAGAAGCTGCTAGATCTTGAGTTATCCTGATTGTATTTCCACAATACTGGAATTGTTTCTTTCTAGCTGCTTGCAATATTTTCTCCTTGACCTGGGAATTCTGGAATTTGGCCACAATGTTCCTAGGAGTTTCTCTTTTTGGATCTCTTTCAGGCGGTGATTGATGGATTCCTTCAATATTTATTTTGCCCTCTGGTTCTAGAATCTCGGGGCAGTTTTCCTTGATAATTTCATGAAAGATGATGTCTAGGTTCTTTTTTTGATCATGGCTTTCAGGTAGTCCCATAATTTTTAAATTGTCTCTCCTGGATCTATTTTCCAGGTCAGTTGTTTTTCCCATGAGATATTTCAGATTCTCTTCCATTTTTTCATTCTTTTGGTTTTGTTTTGTGATTTCTTGGTTTCTCAGAAAGTCATTAGCCTCCATCTGTTCCATTCTAATTTTGAGAGAACTATTTTCTTCAGTGAACTTTTGAACCTCTTTTTCCATTTGGCTAATTCTGCTTTTGAAAGCATTCTTCTCCTCACTGGCTTTTTGAACCTCTTTTGCCAATTGAGTGAGCCTATTTTTCAAGGTGTTATTTTCTTCAGCATTTTTTTGGGTCTCCTTTACCAAAGTATTGACCCGTTTTTCATGCTTTTCTTGCATCTCTCTCATTTCTCTTCCCAGTTCTTCCTCCACCTGTCTAACTTGATTTTCAAAATCCTTTTTGAGCTCTTCCATGGCCTGAGCCCACCGGACATCCACCTCGGATGTCTGGGATACAGAGGCCCTGACTTCCACATCTTTCCCTGATGGCAAGCATTGTACTTCCTCATCAGAAATGAAAGGAGGAAGAAACATCTGTTCCCCAAGAAAGTAGCCTTCTATGGTCTTATTTTTCTTCCCTTTTCTGGGCATTTTCCCAGCCAGTTACTTGACTTCTGAGATTCCTTTCCACCCCCACCTAGATCCACCCAGCTAGTGCTTGGGGTCTGAGACTCAAATGCTGCTCCCCAGCCTCAGGGCTTTCAGCGGTGAGTGTGGCTGCTATTCAATGTGAGCTTAAGTTCTGGTGCTCGGGTGGGGGCAGGGCTGCCTCCCAGGCTCAGTTCCCTCAGGGGGTTTATGCAGAGACCTTCAGTAATGGCCCTGAGCTCCTGCCTGCTCTGGGAGTCCCGGGTCTGCTGCTGTCCCTGTCTCCGCCGCTGCCTCTGCCTCCCGAGGGGGCCCAAGCCACAGAGACACCCCACTCCCCTCTCAGCCAGCCCAGAAGTTTCTCTCACTGACCTGTAGCACCTGTGGGTGGAGGGACCCTCGCGGCCACTGGAGGTTGGGTCCCTGAAGCCTTCTCGGATCTGCTCCTCTCTGGCTGCGCGGCCATGCCTGGGCTCCGCTGTTCCATGCGCGAGGGACCTTTGGGGTTGGTTTTTCAGGGCTCTCTGGAATGGAAATCTCCTCCACTGTGTTGCTGCACGGCTTGCACTGCTCCAGAATTTGTGGGGAGTTCTTTTTACAGAAAATTTATGGGCTGTGGGTTCGGAGCTAGCATAAGTGACTCTTTCTTCTCCACCATCTTGGCTCCTCCATCTCAAGCATCTTCTTCAATAAACTTTTGTAACTTCTTTTCCATTTGGCCAATTATGCTTTTCAAGGAGTTCTTCAGTGATTTTTTAAAAAGTTTTTTTTATACTTCTTTTACCATTAGGCCAATTCTGATTTTTAAGGTGTTATTATATTCAGTACTTTTTTGCCTCTTTTACCAAACTAATTCTCTTTATAATTTTTTTGCTTCACTCTCATTTCTTTTCCCAGTTTTTCCTCTTTTCAGTCTTATGCCTTTCTTTGACTATTCCAGGAATTCTGATTGGGCTTGTGTCCGGTTAGCATTTTTCTTTGAGGTTTTGGTTGTAGGTGTTCCAATGGTTGTCTTCTTCTGAGTTTGTCTTGGTCTTCCCTGTCGTCATGGTAGCTTTTTATGGCCAAGTTCTTTGGTTGTTATTATTATTGTTTGTCTGTTTGTTCATTTTTTCAGTCTACTTCTTGACTTTGCATTTTATATTAAAATTGGACTCTGCTTCCCTGGGGATGAGGAGGTCCTACCCCAAGTTTCAGACTTTTTCAGGCTGCTGTTTTCAGAGCTAGTTCTGGGGATTTGCAAGTTTTCAATGCTTCTCCATTAGGGTGATCTAGGTAGAGGTGCGGTCACTGCTCTCTTGTACTGTGCTCCAGTCTTTATCCAGGAGGACATCATGATCCTCTGCCATTGCAACTGCTAGTGCTCCTTTATGCCTTGGAACTGAGACCAGGGTCCCTGTTTTCTTGTGGCTGACCACATGTGCTCCTCTTCATTCTATAAACTGTGAACCAGCATTGTATATGGGCAAAAGAGTAGTAAGTCAGTGCCAAGTGCACCCAATGCCAGGATCTCCTGTAATCTCTTTCTGAGCAGTTGTCTAACCCCTTTACTCTCTCTGAGCTGAGAGCTCCCAACGGTACTGTTACAGCTACCACTGTTGCAGTCACCCTCAAAGCCCAATACTGGTGTTCTTTCTGTGCTCTGTACTGGGGCTCCTCCCAGTGTCACAGAACTCTTCCAAAGACCTCTTAACTTGGGTTAGGCTGAAAAAAAATGCCTCACTATGACTTTTTATTGACTCTGCTGCTTCAAAATTTGATTTGAGGTGTTATTTTAAAGTGGTTTTGTGGAGATTATTGAGAGTTCAGTTGGGTTGCTGTCTATACTCCACCATTCTGGCTCCACCTAACTGGTTTCTTAATTGTAAAATCTAATGGCCTTCTCTCAGTCCTCATCCTTCTTGACCTCTTTGTAGTCTTTGATACCAATCGTGACCTGATCACCTACTCCTGAATATTTCTTCAAGTTGGGAAAAAGGGAAGGCTTGGGGAAAAAGAATGAGTTCTGTTTTGGAAATAATGATTTTGAGATACCTATGGGACAACCAATTTCAACAAAATACAAAGTACTCTTTAAAGTTCTTCATAGTCTGTCCCCTTTCAATCTTAGCAATCTTTGTATGCTTCTGTGCCCTCCATCTACCCTCCAATCCAGCCACACTGGCCTGGTTGCTGTTCTTTGAACACAAAACCATCTTGTTTCTGTGTCTCTCCACTGGTTGTTCCCTAAACCTGGAATGCTCTTCCTCCTGACCTCCACCTGTTAGTTTCTCTGGCTTTGTTCTAGCCTCTGCTCAAATCCAACAGGAGCTCTTTTCTTGTCCTGCCAGTAGCTAGTGCCTTAACTTCTGAGATTACCACCAAGAGGCAATAGAATGGCAAAGCATGACCCCTTCCCTTCCCCAAGCAACCCCTTTTACCCAGTTGTCCAGTTCTTACCAGTCACAAGATGCCCACTGTCAGCTGGATGGTGACCCCAACATCTCTATTTTGCTGGAAAGACCCCAGAGCCTCAATCTACTTTAACCCTTGGACCCTTTATCCTCTTGGAAGAGAATCATCTGCCCTACCATTACTGCCCAAGGTCCTCAGCTATCTGCTCGGCTAGTTCCCATAATAGTTCCCATAACCTGGATCTTCCATCTGCCACAAACTGAACATGAATATGAACTCTATCTGGTCTCTTCCATCAGTCTATCAGCCCCTTGAGAGCAGGGACTATCTCAATTTTCTGTTTGTATCTCCAACGCTTAGCATAATGCTTTGCATACAGTAGGTGCTTAAAATATGCTTTTGCATTCCAGTACAAGTAGTCAGTATATATCTTTTTATATATATTTATTTAGATATTGTCTTTTCCAGTCCCTCTAGAGATCAGGAACTGTTTCTCCTGCATATTGTAAGTACTTAACGAACGTTCGTTGATTGGTTGCTACTCCAACCAACTTTAAGAAACTCTCCTTGAACCCCTCAGGCAGTTAGGCTTCTGAGTCCTTCCCACTGAGCTCGAACCTCCCCCAGCACCTGGTTTACACTTCTTTTGGGCATATCTGAATCCTTTTCTATGACTATTCTCTGCATATAGATTGTATCTAACTAAATTTTAGACTGCATGAGCAGAGACTGCTTTCTTTAATTGTTGCATCTTCCTCCTACAATTTAAGCTCAGGTCTGTGCACAGAGTAAGCACCTAATGCATGTTGCTTAAAATTGAAATATACTTAGTCACTAACCAAAAACAAATATGTAATCATCCTCCTCAGAACACATTTATTGAAAATATTGCTTTCACAGGATGGTAGATGAGATATATTATGAAAATATAGATCAGAAAGTTGGCAAAGACTGTCCTTGCTTCTTTTTATATGCTCAGCCCTTAGCACAGTGCCTGGTATATAATAGATGCTTGATAAATATTATTGGTTGATTGGGGAGGATGGTGGTCAGAAGAAGAGGAGAAAAAAGAGAACTGAGGTCAGCTGGGAAGATGGAGGGGGGCCCCTCTGGCATCTGCACTGGTAGTGGGAGAGTCAGGGCTGCTGAATGCCTGAGGGCTTGATCCTGACCACCCACCACTGTTCCAGGTGCTGTACTGGGCCTCCCAGACTCAGCTGCCCTAGTCAGGTCCTGGATGACAGATGCAGCCAGCAAGGGAGAGATTTGTCTCAGACACTTCATAACCTGCATCAAGTCCTTTAGATCTTCCCAGGGAACGCAGTTCTTCTGCAAGAGTAGTGGGATTGCTTCTGGCTTGGACCCAGGGGCTACTGCTTCAGCTGGCAGTCCTAGCAAAGGATGGTACTATTCCTTCAGTCTATCCCACATCACCAAAGTAGTTGCCTTCTGCTATGAACGTTGAGGGGATGACACCTGCACCACCCTCTGCTCATCCAAACATGGATGAGCATCAGCATGGAAGTAACCTGTCACCCACATAGTGATGCTGAGATCTTCCAGGGTGTCTACACCAGTGAATTTGTGGTCGAAGAGATGATCTGGTGAGTCACTCATGACTAAGAGCTGCCACAGTCTTCAATATCAGTGTTCCCTATATTTACCATCAGAAATTCCTGCTATGTCACCCACTAGAGTCTTCCAGTCAAGTGTCTAGCACTATCCACAGCCCATTGCACTGTGGTGTCAGGTCTGGTCCTGTCATCTTTCTCTTCATTGTTGAAGCCATTTTGAGGAGACCTGACTGGGCTCTGCTGCCCATAGCAGGCTTTGCACTGCACATATAAGGTAATGCAAGTTGCTCTTCTTACCTTCTGAAATGCTCCTGGACAGGGGAAAAATTGGATCCTACTTGACATCTACATTGTTAAGATGCCATCAATACCCAAAATGGCTTCTACCTTAAGCCATCTGTGCAGAAGTACTGTAAGAATAAGGAAATCTTTTGAACCTAGACTTTGCTTTAGACTTTTTAAAAGTCTAGACTAGACTTTAAAAAAAAAAAAGCCAATTCCCACTAATCCTGGCTGAGAACATACTGGGTGATACCATAGCCTTGGTAGGTAGTGAGTACCCTCTGGGACAATGATTTTGGGGAGGGGTTGATTAGCCTTGTGGGGAAACTATGTCTTTTCCTTGTAAGTTGGGTAGACCTCTTCCCTCACCTAGGAGAATACTGCAATGGGGAGACCCCATCCATCCTGTAGATATTGTCTAGAGGTAGAAATGTTCAGAAGGATCTCATTGAAGGTGAAAATAAACTAACACTAACTTACTCTTGCCAGATGGACACCCTACTAGAGCCCAGGACATCCCTGGTGTGGATGGAAATCTCATCTGGAAAATGACTTTTAATGGGCTGGATTCGAGAAAGCAGAGAGGGGAGGAAGAAAAGGAGAGAGGAAGACCTGAGTGGACTACAGTTATCTTGGTACCAAAGGTATGTGCTGACAGTGAATTTTATGTCAATGAAATAAGAAAATTTATCAATCAATCAACACACATTTATTAGGGGTATACTATGTGCCAGGCAATGTGCTAAGCACTGTAGATACAAAGAAAAAGCAAATATATCAATATCCTACAAAAGTTCTTTTCCAGAAGTACAGAGATAGACTACTAACACTGTGACTTCAGATGGGATACCTGAGTTATAAACTTGTTTACACTTATATGTATTTCAGTCATTGAGGATTTATTTTGTTAAGTGTTTATCAAAAAACTATCACTTAAAAGCAATTACACTCTATTCAGGGATTAAAAGGAAACAAAATCCTTCTACCTGTCACCTTTGAATAGTTGGATTTTTTTAATGTATTTAATGAAAATGTAAGTTCTATTGAGAAGGGGATGAGCAGAGAGGCAGATGTCCCGTGGACTACATTAATAACATCCCATTTCAAGGAACGTCTAATCTCTTGTACATTAAGCCTTCCACAAAGAATTTTAATCACACTCTGAGAAAATCCATGCTGGAGATTAAAAATCTACAATGCCCAAACCTAAACAATATAAGGCTTTAGCTACACAAAAGGTGAGTGTCTTCATTTGATGAGTCACTCAAAAAGTGATAGCCTTAAATCCTTGAAGTGCTTTCCCTTCACAGGGGAAAACATATAAAAGGTAGGGACAGTGGAGGAAGGATGTCACCTGAGAAGGCTTTCTTTTCCAAGGCACCAGTATCATCGCCTGTGTGGTCCCAGACAAACAGCAAACATAGGCATGGGTTTTTCATCCTATATGCTCTTACTAACTTTTTCTTTCTTCTCCCAAGCATTTTTGCTTTCAGCATCAAAATCCATGAGAACCGTTGAGGATGACATGCTCCTAAATCCATTTGGGCTGGGCAAAGCCATTCAGAAGGAAGATATGGCAGAGAAATCTGGAGCTGTGCCTTCCCTTGAACATTATAAATCTGAAGAGGGTGGTTTTATCAACGAGGAGGAGAGCAGAAACCCAAAGGTATGAGTCAGCATCCACTTTCATTTTCCTTAATATCAATAGGAGTTTAAATCATTTGTATCTTTCTTCTTAGAGCTCAACAAAAAATATCTATAACTGATAGCTATGGCTTTAATGTAATCCTACTGATGCCTCAATATCATCAATGTCATATTATATATCCTGGAAGGTTTTCAGTCTTATTAAACACTGTTCATCCAAGTGTTTCTGAACAAAAATTAAATGGATGTCATTAATTAACATACACATATTTAACCACGAAATTACACTTTCATTTTATAGTAAGAAAGCTGAAACATAATTCAACTTTTTCTTTTAAACAGAACATAGGTTCCAAACATAGTTTCTTAAACCGTGGTCTGCCGTTGAACCTAGCCCTTAAGCAGCTCCCTTATCTTGCGCTGAAGGGATCAGTGGCTTTTCCAGCTGACAATGGAGTTCAGAATATTGAATCAACACAGGAAAGGAGAGAGATTGGGGATGAAGAAAACTCAGTTAAATTTCCAATAGGAAGGAGAGATTTTGACAGTGAGTAGTTTTATTTATTCAACTCAGACATCTCAAAAGTTATCAAAAATGGAAATATGGCTTTAGAAATAGGTAATTACAACAATATCAAACAAGAATACAATTGTAAAAATGCAATTTTTAATATAAAGTACTCTGCACACAATAAATTAACTGATGAAATTATACCAATTCTGGTCACTCAGAATTACTACATGAATCTAATTACTCTTGCATTTCTAGTATAATCACTGTAATTCAATCCCTTTAACAATCTAAACTTTTGGAGGTGTTTTTTCCCTACAGTGCTCAGGTGCATGCTGGGAAGAGTCTATCGACCTTGTTGGCAAGTCTGATACCTGCAGGCCTACATCATCTTTCCCCAAGAAAACAAAGCTATTGAGGTGCCAGTGAAAGCTGCTTTGCTTCATAAATGTGCATGTGGTCAGTGTTTGTATTTTGGAACAAATGACTGAGATTTTTCCTGGGGAAACTAAATGTAACCATTTTGCTGTACAATAAACCTTGTGAGAATTCAGCACAGTCATGACTCATTTGTCTATTTGACGGATGGTAACACCTTCTACATTCTACATTTCAACTGGACAAAGTACTAGTGTACAAGACATATTGACTTTTCCAAAGGTGATAGTCATGACCTTTTCATTGATGACTTGGTTTTTGTTTAGTGACTAATATAAATACAAGAAAACCAGAAAGACAAATTCAGAGTCTAAAAAACTGAGTTAGTTTTGCCTGCCCTGCAATCAATTTATTCTTGGGGGCTGGCCTGCAGCCTTTCACTGCTGATCTGGCTCGAATTTGGTTCGATTTAGTCTGTAGATTGCCCAGTGTCTTAGCGATCTTACCCATTTGTGGCTGAGACAGTTCATTTTCAGGATCACAGAGGTCATTGTCACCATTCAAATTCACCTGTTTCCTCTTGGGGCCCTTGCTTCCTGTCAGACCACTTGATTTTTTGGATAGTTTTTCATTTTTACTTCTGTTCAACTGAACATTTTCAGAACTTGTTCCAAGGGTTGGTACTCCATCAAATGAATTTGTGCCTTCTGTTATGCAAGAGGTATTAAAAAAAAAAAAAAGGAAAATAAATACCTATTCAGTACTATTGCCCAGAAAAATTCAGACTAAGCTGAGGTTATATATTTTCTTCATTCAGAGGTTATATATTTTCTTCAAACATGCTTTATATAAAATTCAGTCAGCTAATTAATTAAATAGGAATTCTACGAAGTGAGAAGGTAGCTAATCTAAGCAAACCACTATCAGACTCCTCTGTCTTCAGTCCTTATCTCTTTACACCATCTAATTTGGTTCTCAACAAAATACTTTCTTTTGATAAACAATCAATTTATAATTTTGTCTAGTCACAAAGGTTACTTAGAGAAAAATATTTTAAATATTTAATGCTCCATGACTTTGAACTAATTTGCAATTAATCTTAGAAATTAAATTTGTCATGGAATTTAGTATATATGTAAAAATATTAGCCAGTCTCATTTTATATAGCATCATCATCCTATATTCTGGGGGGACTGGGAGTTTAATCAACTGAGGCCAAGCATTTCACTGCTGAAGGGGATTCCCAACATGGAAACTCTCTCTACTGGAGGAGACTGAGAAACCACTTGCAACTCGGTAGACAATAAGAGGTAAAAGATATGCCTTTGGCCATTTAAGGGACAAAGGCAGACCTTGGATCTACATGTTTCTAACTCTAAGGCTGGCTCACTATGCATTAACAGCAAGTTGCTTCTTAAATTACTCTATATTACTACATTATTTAAAAGAATCTCTTACTTTTTAATTGCCCATTTAAAAGTTAAGCCCAGGGAGAGAAAACATGGCCATAGATAAGTAAAACACCATGTTTGGGGAAGATAAATTCTTAGGGAAAAGTAATATCTTCCATTGTGAATAGGTTGTGTTTAAGATGTCAACCAGACACCCAAAAATCAGGGTGTGGCCTTGAAATCCCAGAGAGAGAATAGGAATGGAGTTATGAATTTGAGAGTAGTGAGTTTAAAGATAAGAACTGAACCCAGAGGAGCAGAGGAGCTCACAACAGAAAGAATATATAGACAGAATAGGGTCCCAAGTGGTGTCTTGGATCACACACACTTTTAGGGGGCAGGAGATGGATGAGAATCCAACAAAGGTAATTGAGGAGTGGCCAGAGAGCTAAAAGGAGAAATGAAAGACAGCCTTCACTGAGGCCAAGGGGGAAAAAAGGAGCATCCAGGAGGAAGGGAGTAATATATGGTGCCAAATACTATAAGCACCTTAAGGCAGAAATGGTCGTTGAGTTTAGCAATTAACAGATCACAAAATTTTGTTCAGAGAGCAATATTATGGAGTGGTGGTAGGGTGTGAAGCCAGATGACAAGGTGGTGAAAAATGACTGGGTGATTAAGAAGCAGAGATAGTCAATATCTCTTCTTTTTAGAATAGGGATTTGTAATGTCTTGTGTATGACATGGACCCTTTTGATAGTCTGGTAAAACTGATGGAACTCCTCTCTGAATCATGTTTTTGAATAACAGACATTTTAAATTTCACTTAGAGGTTAATGAAAATAAAGATGTATTTTCCCCCAAGTTCACAGACCCCTGAAACCTATTCACAGAAGCCGGGTTAAGAACCCTTATTATAGAACCCTGGGAGTAAAAGACAGTTCTAAAAGGTCAATTTGAGGAGGTCAGGGTCAAGTGAAGGTTTCTAAGGACAAGTGAAGCTTGAGAAAATTTGCAGTGAGTGGGAAAGGAGTGAGATGACATGGAGAGATTGAAATAAAGAGAGAAAATAACTCATGGGGCAAGTTCCTGAAGGAGTCAGGAGGGAAGGAGATCAAGAGTTTAACCTTGGCAGACAAGAGAACCATCTCTTGCTCAGAGACTGGAGCAAAGGTAAGGAAGAACAAATATGTTGAGGGGATGTAATGTAAAAAGGAAGAGAAATGGGAAGACTGATGACAAATCATCTGGATTTTCTCAGCAAAGTAGAGAATGATATTATCTGCTAACAGACAAGAAGAGGCAGCAGTGGGGACTTGAAAGAGAAAGGAGGTTTAGAAAAGTCACTGCATAGAAGGTGATAGACAATCGGAAAAGAAATGTTTTAAAGGAAAAGGATTTCCATTAAAAATAAGAGTGCATATGAGATGACGAAAAATGAATCTGTAACAGATATTGTCAGAACTGTTGAGTGCTTCTTTCCAGAAACATTCAGCATCTTTTGCACCAACTGAGAAAAGGCAGAAGGGGAAGATGACCGAGGCCAGGGAGCTGATAGGGATGAGTGACAAGCCAACACATTGGGCAACAAGGAATTCAAGGGTAGAAGATGCTGGATCAGTGAATTGGTTAACTATAGGATTGAGAGCGTTTAGGATGGCCTGGTAGAATAAGTGGGTAGGGAATCAGGCAGGTATAGGGTGAATAGAGGATAAAGGATAGGTTTAAGAAGAATAAGGCAGAGTGAAGTAACCTTACCATAAAGAAATAATAAGAGAGAAGAATTTAAACTTATATATGTGTATATAATAATTCTTTAAATGAAGAACAAAAATTACACACACACATATAAAATACCCTAAATATTTTTTTTTTAATTCATGAAGTTTGAGATCAATTAAAAGCTCAAGTGTGATGCTTAATGCATTTGCAAACTGTTGTATAGATTTACTTAAGCAAAACATAACATTCTATTTCATTTAAAGAAATGAAAGCTTTAGGGATAAATTACCCATCACTTGAAATACTTTGTCTTATTTTGCTTTCCATTCTATTGTTAGCTCAGAGTTCATTATAAACTGTTCAGAAAACATGACAGCTGTTACCAGGAAGGGCACTTTGCAGGTGAGATGTGCAGGCTGACTCTTCTTCTGCGGCCTGGTTCCTACTGCTGCATCTCTCGTGGCTAGTCATGAAGTCATCTTTGTAAGTACAAGCAAACTGGGATCTGATTAAGGTTTGCTTCATCTGATGAAGCAACAGAAAATGAGCAATTACTAATATGTTTATTGTGCAACTAACACTCGTCTCATAAAAGTCCTTTAAAATTCTTCAGATCATTAGATCTGATGATCTTGAGATCATCATCTTGAGTCCTGAGATCCTTTTTCTGGTATCTAGCTCCCTGCTCCCTGTTCAGCCTTGCATAAGTCTCTTCTCTTCTCATTTAGACCCATTTTCCTCACCTATAAATCAAAGGAGTAGAACTGACACATCTAAGGTCTTTTCCAGGGCTAGCTCTAGGAGCCTATGAACTCTCACAACAAATTTGCTTTTGATCATGTGTCTTTCAAGTCAGAAATTGGTGACATTGAATTAGGAAAGTAAATTCATTTCAGAGAAAAGTATGCTACATGGATAGTATAAAGATTTCTCAAAGAAATTTAAATCTGACAATCAGGGAAGTAACACCTTGTATTAAAACTAAGTTGTGCAATGAATGACATTCTCATGAGATTTTAAGTATTGCACTCTATGACTGCTAATACTTTGGAGATTACATCAGGCAGCTCAGCGGTCTGGTTGAAGGACTTGGTGTCAGTAAGAACTGAGTTTGAATCCTGCCTGAGATACTCAATGTGACCTTGGGCAAGTCACTTACTTTCTCTCTGCCTCAGTTTCCTCATGTGTAAAATGGGGATGATAATAGCACCTATCCCAGAGGGTTATTGTGAAGATAGAATGAAAGAATACAGGTAAAACAGTCTGCAAATCTTAAAGTGCTTTATAAATGTTGACCATTATCCTGGTTAAGAGTAGCTTTGGAGCACACTGAAGTAAACAACTGTGAACCTTTCCAGAGATAATGGCAATGATCTCCACACCAGAGAGAAATGCTCTTCAGTTGTGCATTAAACAAAATTAGAACAAGCTTTCCATTCAGATGGCACAGAGAAGCAGCAAATCTTTCCCAAAAGCAGCCCATAACCCTAAAGGATAAAGGACTTTTATATCTCCCAGACTTGAATTTCCCTTGCCTCTGACATCATTTGTTCCCACTAGCCCACTAAAAACCACTTTTCATCTGCCTCAATTACATAAGATGTCTCTTGTTAAAGACAAAAACAAAAAACTCCTCCCGCCCCAAGAAACTGCACAAAAAAGATTATGAAGGTGGTTTCGGCTATCACAACACACTGGTTGTCAACTGCACAGATGTACAAAGCTAAGCAGGAAAGCTAAGGAAACAGATGCCAGAAGCCAGATTCAAAAGGATTTCACCAAGCTGTAACAAGGGGCCAAAAGCAACAAGGTAAAATTTATTAGGGTTAAATGCAAAGTCCTCTGCTTAGGTTCAAAAAATTACTAACTGCGTAAGAACAAAAGGGATGCAGTTTAATAGTCTTTCATATGGGAGAAGACAGAGAGATTCTGGTCAACTGCAGGTCCAAAATCGCCAATACTGTGATACGGTCGCCAAGAAAGCAATTTCAACGCTCAGTTCCATTAAGAGAAGTATATGCTGGATAATGGGAAAGTAATAGCTCCATCATTCTTTGCACTGGTCAGACTACACTTGGAGTATATGCTCAGCTTTAAATAGGACATTTCAGTGGAGACTGAAAAGCTAGAGAGGATCTGAAGACTGATGACCAAGCTGGTGAAACGTCTGAAAGCCAAGTCATCTGAGGAAACGTTAAACGACCTACTCAGAGAAAAACGGAGGAAATGTGGACAGCCTTTAAGAAGGAGAGTAGAAGGAGAGTAAGCTTATTTGATTATAGTTCTATTATGTATTATATGTAGCTCCAAAGGACTGAACCGTAACCACTGAGTATAAGATTAAAGAAGCAGATACTCTCATAATAAAATAAAGGATTTTTAAATAAGTAACATTATCCAGAAATGTATGTAAGCTCTTGAGGCCAAGGACTTACCAATGCATAACAGGACCTGATACATAGTAGGCCCTCAATAAATGCATGTTGATTTGAACTAGCTGGAATAAGCTATCTAATGAGATAGAGAGCCCTGTCACTAAAAATGTCCAAGAGAGGCTATCTGTATCCCCAGCAGGGATATCAGAGGAATGCCTGAAATGGAAAGGAGGCTGAACTCCCTAAGGTCCCTTCAGACACTAAGATTCTTTGATTCTATTAATTCTACCCCAAAATAGGGAGAAAATGTGAAGTTTCTGCATGAGAGTATATTTATAACTTTAAAAGAGGCTGCTTTTCCTTTGTTCACAAAAGTTGAATTTCTGTTCACAAGATTAGTGGTTACTTAGAATTGAGATTGCTTCCTGTTGCAAATTTTCCAAATCTCTCTGTTTATTTGTATTGGAATCACAAATAGGCAAAACAATTCTCTCTTGAAGTAGCTTTTGAAGTGCTAAACAACTGAGAATAATGTCCAGATTCATGCGTGGCTGTTCAAATCATTTTATGTTCGAGTCACATGAGAAGAAGAGATTGAATTTTGCTTCAGAGTGGTTTCCCCTCCCCCAGCCCACCCCTTGGAAAGATTTCCACGCGCAGTAAAATTGCAATGAACTTCGAGTTTGCCAAGAATTGGTAAAGTCCTTTTGCCACAAACTGTTTTTAAACTGAAATTTTTAGGAGGTTCCCAGTTTGAGGAAAATAGTACCTCATACAGGAAAGCCTGACTCTGGTTATATTAAGGAGAAGGAATCAAACTGCTAAAAAGTTACAACTATTATCATAAGTCAACTCCATTAACAGTGAAATGGAGTTTCTTTAAAAAAAAAAAATGTTTTACTGATGTCTTTTGTCGTTCTATCAGTCATTTGGAGGAAATGGGAAATTTCCCCTCTCCCCCTTTCCAGATTGAACCCTCCAAGGGAAGGAAGAAAAAATTTAAAGAAGAACAGCCAGCATGGTGTATCAGACAATGGACACTTCTCTTCTAGCAGTTCCATGTCTCAATGCCATAACAGTAATATAATAATAGTTAATATTTATATAGTGCCTACTATATAACCAGGCACTATGCTAAGAGCTTTACAGTGATCTCATTTGGTCCTCACCATAACCCTGGGAGGTAGGTGCTGTTATTATACCCATCTTACAGATGAGGAAGCTGAGGCAGACAGGCTAAGTGACTTCCCCAGGGACCCACAACTAGTAAGTATTTGAGGCTGGATTTGAACTCAGGTCTTTCTGCCTCCAACCGTATATTATTTGTTCTTTAGGACCATCATTTTTGGGTTTTGTCTTTCAATGAATCTGAGAGTAGTTTTCAGAATTTTTTTTTCCCTTTATATTGCATACAATACTCTTTGAGCTGTAGTTACTTTGTTCTGTACCAGTCCATTCAAATCTTCTAACATTTCTCTGAATTCCTTATATTTGTCTGTTCTTATTAAGTGATGTTCCACTACAATCACAGACCATAGTTTTTCCAACTATTTCTCAGTTGATTAATGCCCATTTTGTTTCCAGTATATTGCCACCAGAAGGAGGGCGCAACTCTACTCTGGGATGACTCTCAGACACCTTTATTTCTGTCCCAGACATTCTTGGGGCCCAGTAGCAGGATCACTGGATAAAAGGCTACAGACAGGTTAGTCACTTTCCTTGCATGACTTCAAAATGATATCCAGAACCACTGGACCGATTCATGGCTGTCCATCTTCCCACAGCCTCACCAACATTGACTATTCCTGATTTTTGTCATCATTGACAATTTTGGGGTATGAAGTGAAACTGTGTAATCTGTGGTTGTTCATTTTAATTTGTCTCTCTCTTCTTGTTAATGGATAGAGAATGTGTTCAAATAATCATTTATATTTGGAATGAGTTTCTAAGGCTTAAGTATAATAATTACATCTTGAATTTTAAAATTATAAATAGCTTTTCAAAATCACGTGTTTTCTTTCTAATCAGTACGGTAGTCCCACATTAAAATTTTTTTTAATTTAAATTAATTTTTTTCCTAAACATGTTAAGCTCCTTTTGCCATAATAAGTTGTAGGACAATAGATGGTACAGTGGAGAGTGAACTGGGCCTGGAGTCAAGAAAGATTTGAGTTCAAATCTGCTCTCACTTGTTGGTTATATGATCTTGTACAAGCCATTTGACCTCAAATGGGAATAGTAATAGTACCAACCTTCCAGGATGATTGTGAAGATCAAGTGAGATAATATTTGTAAAGAATTCAGTACAGTGCCTGGTACATAGTACTAGCTATCACCATAGTGCTAGCTATCACCATTATTATTTATATTTTCCACTTAACTGGTAGTACCACTATTAATTATAATTAGGTTACCTTCATTTATTCTTTTTTAACATTTCTAAATTTACTATCATTCCAGATAGAATTTCAGCCCAATTTTGGTTTAATTCAAGTCATCAATTATTTCAAGTTGTTTATATTGGAAAAAGTAAGAATTCCCCTTTTCAGTTAACTTCTAATTTTTGGTTCTATATAAAGTTCAAAGTAACAATTCATGTTTGACTCTGACTAATGCAAAGTAAACAAAGGAAAAGCACAAAAGTCTCACAATGGAGATATTTTCAGTTTAATCCCTACTTTTAAGTATTCTTTATGGGAATACCACTAATGCATCAACTGACCAGCAGTAGCGTTTGACAGTGCTGACTACCTCCTCCTTCTTAAACCTTTGCCCTTGTTTTTAGTGACACTCTGTTGTCCTGTACCTTCTCCTCACTTTGACTCCCATTCACCTCAGCCCTCACACTATAACGAGCAGGGACTGGTTTTTGCCTTTCTGTGTATTCCCAACAGTTCCACAGCTCCCAGCACATAGTATGGGCTTAAGAAATGCCATCTGACTAACATGAGAGGCACCAAGGTATGGTGCAAAGAGGGCTGGATTTAGAGTTGCAGGACATAGGTAAGAGCACAGGTAGTGTAATTACTACCTGTGGGATCTTGGACAAGTCACTATCTGCGTTGCAGAAGGAGATAAACTACGCTTGTTTACCTGGTCCATCAGAGACATTTATTATTTCATAAGCAGCTTACTTGAAGAGAAAGTTTAGCTAAAAGATTCCCCGATTAATCAGAAAACTCTCTTATTCAAGGCATTTCCAACTCGCAGTTATGGTAATGATGGAACAAAAGACGGATACATTCCAGGGCAACAAAAGAACCAATGCACACAAGCTTTAATTATCGTTCTGAATTATGTATCAAAAAGAGAACATTGGTAATGTGGGCACATGCTAAGGAAGGGGACTTCTCTGACCCTTCCTAGATCAAGTCAAAGGCTCTGATGACTCAGGGGATTAAGAATTCATAACAGCATTTTCAAATCCTAATCTGGTCCGAGATTCTGGGGGGACCAAGGACACCATGACATGCCAGCTTGTAAGGGAATTGCCAACCCCCAGCCTCTTGGACAGCATTCACTGGTCACGACTCAGGTAAACTGAGGGGAGACTGGTAAGGCATGAACAAGATGGCGCTGGGAGGAAGGGTTCTGCCCCTGTTTTGCTCAAGGTTATTTTCCCGGGCTTTTCAGAGAACAAAGAAGCCAAAAATGTTTTTCTTTCTTGGGGCTACATGTCCAACCTAGGCAGTCCTGGTTAAGGTAAATTACTTTCTTATATGGGCAAACTAATTGGTGATAGGTTCACTTAGAGCACTGGTGTCAGAAAAGAGATAAAAGCGCCTCTCACTGCTTGAATAAACAGAGTTCTTACTATCTTGTCTCCCGCCTAGGTCGTTGCTTACCCACCAAGGCCTACAGGTCTCTGCTGGTCAGATAAGCCTGTGGGCCTGAGAGATCAGGCCCAAACTCCCGGGGTCCCTAAGACCAGCTTTTCATTTTTGTAACATAATGAAGGCCAGGTGCTGCAGGCTTCTCTAGGCTGTTAATCTTTTCCAGTTCTGATCAGAGGACAGGACACGATCTCAAAATGCTCTAAACTAATCTCGTCTATTTGGCAAAAACCAGCTTTTCTTGGATTCAGTGCCACCAGCATTCTTTCCTTCCTCTAGGTTTAGTCATCTTTGATTTCTCCCTCAACTTCTCAACTAGCTACTATCAAATCAAGCCTTCTCTCCTCCCACAGGCACGACTCTCTCTTATTCACAGCCCCTATTAAGATAAGATGCATAAAGCACTTGGCAAACCTTAATCTATACATGCCAGGTATTATTAGCTATTATTGCTCAGGCCCTTCAAAGATCAGAGAAAGATTACCCCGCCTATTTTCTCTCTTCAAATTCTTCTCAACCCTCACTGCACAATGTTGCTATAATTATCTTCCTCAAACAGAGCTATTTAAGTTCTAAAATGGGACCCTATCGCCCACAGCATCCAATTCAAGCCTGGTATTCATGGTCTGCCAAAACTGGACTCTTGTGGTATCACTACGACTTTATTTTCTACTACTTTCCGTTGCTCTCCCTGATGTTCCCTGTTGAGGCCTTTGCTGGTTCTGTTGGCCCAGACTAGAACGGCCTCTCCTTCTTTCCATCTCCTGCCTATTCTTCAAGCTCCAATTCAAGTTTGATCTCTTTGTAGAAGCCTTCTTACCATAGCTAGAGATTTGGAGCTGGAAAGCATCTGAGGGAGCAGCAAATTCAGCCCCCTCATTTTCCAAAGGGTCTTTCTGTTTCCAAGTCCAGTGTCCTATCCATATCTGCCACTTCTCTAATCTTCTAATTAAAATTATAGAGATTTAGAGGTGCAAGGAATCTCAGAGATCCTGCATTCCAATTTCCTAGGCCATTAGGTGGCTCAGTAGATAGGGCTCTGGATCGATAGTCAGAAAAGCCTGAGTTCAAACCTAGTCTCAGATACTTTCTGGACCCTAAGCAAGTCACTTCATCTCTGCCTCAGTTTCCTCAATTGTAAAATAGGGATAATAACAGTATCTATCTCCCAAGATTTTTGTGAGAATCAAATGAGAAAATATTTATAATGCGCTTAGCAAAGTGCCTGGGACACAGTAGGGGCTTGATAAATGCCCGTTTCCTTCCTTCCACTTGCACAGAGCTGAATGTGATTTGGTGGCTAATTGACTGGTAAATTTGCCTGACTATTTCTAGCTGGCCCCAGATCATACTTCATATTAATCCACCCTAGACATCAGGAGATATTCTGCCATCCTCCTGCCACCCATGTGTACCCTCACCAACTGGTCCTTCTCTCCTGCCCCCTGCCTCTGTTACACACAAACATTTCCCATCTCTGTCTCTGGGATCAGTAATCTAATCACAGTACTACCAAGGCTTCCAGAAATGGTGGGATGAGCAACTGGTTGCCTGGTGGCTCCCTTCTCGGGCCACTGCTCTCTTCTATATGTGACTTTGAGTACAGGAGTGGTGTTGGGTCCCAACTTTTAACACTAACATTAATAAATGTTTCATTCACTCATCCAGAGTAGAGTCAGAGAAACTCAGGATCTTGACCAAGATGATATAAGACGGGTAGTTCACAAACAAGTCACCAAATGTGCCAAATCTCCAAATTTAGTCTCATTTCCTATTTTAAAATATACTTTACTAGACAGAGTTTCAACTGTAGAGAACAGTCTTTGCATAACTGAAAAGGAAATTTTCTATCAAGAGAGTCAGAGGTAGAAAGCATTTACAAGCTGCTACAGTACTCAGCCATCGTTAGCTCAGTGACACATTGTTCTTTTACAATTCCGGCACCCCAACAGGTGCTACATCTACTGAAGAACCTGGTCACATCGATTCTTTTGGGGCCACAAAACATGACAACACCAACTCAGTTTCCTTTGGAATTACTTACTTTACATCAGGGCTATTTGCTAGGCCAACTCAAAAGCTAAGTAAAAGCTATAGAAAAAAATAAAGTAATAGAGCTATGACACCAAAGGTGTTCATGGCCTGTTTTACATTTATTAGAATAAACCACATTTATAAAGGGTTTTAAAGTTTGCAAAGCACTTTCCTAAAAAGTGTCAACAAAAACAAAGCCTTCTAATTTGATATTTCTATCCATTTTATAGAGGAGAAAACTGAGACCACATGGTTAGCTGACTTGCCAATCGTATTTATATTTGGCAGAAAAAAGAAATTTTAATTATTAATCCTGTAACTCACTTGGTTGTTCCTGTCTGGCCTGCGCTACCGACTAGACTTTCTTCTCCATTTGCCAACAGTATCGGCCACCAAACACTAGCGGCTCCCTCATCCTCTAAGATCCCTCTGCCCTATGACCCTTCTTCTGAGTAGTCATTTTTCTCCTAAACTCCACTTCAAGGAAGGACTCTCTAGGCTACCCAAGTTCCCTGCTTCACCGCTCTTTAGGCACTATTCCTGAGTCTCTGGTTTTCCTTCTTCATTATGTCCCTTGGAGGGTATTTCTAGGGGGCACAGTGGCTAGAAAGCTGTCCCTGGGGTACTGAAGACGCGCTCAATTCCAGCCTTGGACACTTAGTAACTGGGTGACTGACAAGTCACAGCTTCTGTTTGCCCCAGTTTATAAAAGCAACTACCTCCCAGCATCAAACACCAAATAATATTTGTAAAGCACAGTGCCTGGAACACAGGTGCTTAATAAATGCTTGCTCCCTTCACACCACTTTTACAATGTCCTTTTAAGTGTTGTCTCTCCCCTCCCCACTTTGAATATAAGCTCCTCAAGGGCTCTTAGATAAATTCCCAGTCTTTTTGTTTCTTTTGTATCTTCAGCTTAGCATCGAGCTCAGCACATACTAAGCACTTAATTAATGCTTACTTGGGGCAGTGGATAGGGTGCCTAGGCAATATTTTAGAACCAGAATTCCCCACCTCTTTACAGAGAAGCAGGATGTTTGTTTCATCAGATGATCTCCTGGACTGGAGACAGTTACCACAATTAATCGAAGTTCCATCTCTTTTAAGTGTACTTCCATTTATATTGTTATGACTGTGTTCTTGGTTCTCCTGGTTTCACTACTATATTCTGCATCAGTTCATACTGCTGTCCTATTTCTCTAAATTTTCCATATTCATCATCTCTTATGGTACAACAATTCTCCACTATACCCAGACTACATAATTTATCTCAGCTGTTCCCCAATTGATAGGCACAAATTCTATTTTATGTTTTTGCCACCACAAAAAGTGCTGCCCTATATATTTGATACAAATGAAAAATTTCTGTATTTGACCAATATGCCCAGTACTAGGATCACCAGTTTAAATTATAAACAATTTTATCATTTTCTATGGAGTTTTCTTGGCAAAGATACTGGAATGGTTTGCCATTTCTTTATCCAGTAGACAAAGTAAACAGAGGTTAAGTGACCTGCCCAGGGTCACACTGCTAGTAAGTGTCTAAGGATGGACTTGAATTCTGCCCTTCCTGACTCTAGGCTCTGTATAGCTGCCTCAGAGTCAGGAGGATCAGCCTTCTGGAAGGAAGCTTCAGTTTCCTCATCTATAAAATGGGGAGAATAATAGCAGCTACCTCAGGATTGTTGTGAAGATTCATGAAATAACGTGTACACTGCTTGGCAAACTTTAAAGTATGATATAAATGCTATTGTTATGGAGTGCTAAACAAAAGCTGTTACCATTATTACCGTTAATTATGTCACCTTCCCATAACCTCTCCAAAACTGACCATCCCGTCTTCCGTCACCTTCACCAAATTGCTCAAAGCTGTGTTGATCAGTTAGTAATCTGGAGTGTTCCTTCACCCGACAATTAATAGTCTGCATCTGAGTCCAGTGCCTGATATTCCTCAGGACGACTGGAGATGGCCCAATATGCAACGGGAGACCTTGGTCCCATTAGGACAAGGTACTCACTGAGGTTGAAGCAACACCCATTCACTGAATAAGCCCCTTGAAGAAGTACACTGCACATGCATTGATAGGATCGACATGAGCACTGAATAATTCACCAACTGTTGGAGATGTTCTTTTTCTTTTGAGGGCTATTTTAAAACTGCATCTATACAAATACTTTGTATGCTTTATATCAGAGTGAGTCCCCAAATATTTTAAACGTTTTGTAGTTATTTTGGATAGGAGTTCCATTTCTATCATTGCCTTTTTGGTTTTGTTATTATTACATAGAAATGAGTTTTATTTTTGTGGGTATACTTTTACTGAAGCTTTTAATTATCTCACACCACATCTTGCTGATTCCCTAGGATTTTCTAAATAGAACATCATACCATCAGGAAATAGGGATTGCTTTATCTCCATTTTGCTTACCTTTACACATTAAATTCCTTTCTCTTGTCTTATTGTAACTGGTTGCTTTCCTAGAATATCAAATAACAGCAGGGAGAATGTGCATACTTGCTCTATTCTCAAATTTACTGGAAAAGCTTCTAGTGTTTCCTCATTACATATGATACCTTACTTTTTGATATTATTTTTATATTATTTTTAAAAAAAGATCCTCTCCAACCATTCTGGAGAGCAATTTGGAACTATACCCAAAGGGCTACAAAAATGTGCATACCCTTTGACCCAGCAATATTGCTTCTAGGACTGTATCCCAAACAGATCATAAAAATGGGAAAGGGTCCCACATATACAAAAATATTTACAGCAGTTCTCTTTGTGGTGGCCAAAAACTGGGAATCAAGGGGATGCCCATCAATGGGGAATGACTGAATAAATTATGGTATATGAATGTAATGGCATACTACTGTACCATAAGAAATGATGAACAAGAAGACTTCAGACAGACCTGGAAGAACTTATATGCACTGATGCTGAGTGAAAGGAGTAGAACCAGGAGAACTTTATACACAGCAACAACCATAGTGTGCGAGGAATTTTTCTGGTAGAATTAGTACTTCACTGCAATGCATGGACTTAAAAAATTCCCAATGGTCTCTTGAGGCAAAATGTCTTCCACATCCAGAGAAAGAACTATGAAATTGGATCGCAGAATGCAGCAGATCACTTTCTTTTTTATGTTTTGGTTTGTTTTATGGTTTCTCCCATTCATTTTAAGTCTTCTACGCAACATGACTAAGATGAAAATGTATTTAATAGGAATGCATGTGTAGAACCTATATAAAACTGCATGCTACCTCAGGGAGGGAGGTGGAAGGGAGGGGAAAAAAATCTAAGTTATATGCAAGTGATTGTAGAACACTGTAAACAAATAAAATAATAATAAAAAAAAAGATCCTCTATGCCTATACATTGAAAAGGGCTTTTGTTTCAGTTTTATGGCATAAAAGTGATTGGATCGATGCCTTTTCACGTGATTTTGGTTGTTTTTGTTTTTAATAAGATTGATTACATTGATTGTATTCCTAATGCTGAACCAACCTTGCAATTCAGATATAAATCATAATGAATGATTTCTTGCATGAATTGCTGTATTTGGCAGAATCTTATGTGAAACTTTTGAATTGATAGTAATCAAAGATGTTGGTCTATAGCTCTGTGCTTTATACTTCTCTGCTTTAGTTACTCATTATTTAGTTATTACATTGTCTGTTAAAGGAGTTTAGTAGAGTGATTTTTTTCCATTTTGGAGAATAATTTGCATAGTTGACTTTCTAATTTTTAAAAATGCATATTTGGTTCATTAATTGTTATTTTCTATTTTGTATAAACTTCTAGAGATTTTTTTATAATTTCTTTTTATATTTTTGGGGAAATTTTTCCTGTGGACACTGTTTTTCCGACATCATAGAAATTTTGGTATGTTACATCCTCATTATCATTTCCTTTCATAGAATCATTAATTGTGGTTATGATTTTATTTTTTAACTTGCTTATTATTTAGGATTGTGTTGTTTCCCCATCTGCAACAGAAGGATAAAAACAGGGCCTACCTGCCAGAGTTGTTGTGAGGCTCCGAAGAGATGACACACATAAAGCACCTGGCACACCCTAAGTGGTGCTATATAAATGGGAGCCATTATTGCTACTGGACCTTACCCTCATTTCTGTCAGTCTCCTAGTCCCAGCCCATATGCTGACACCTCACTCTGTTCATTCTCCTGTCACACCACCGAGGGTTTCTGTTTTCTGATTTCCTCTATCCCATTCCCCAATTAGCACCTATTCAGACCTCATCTGTTCCTGCCTTAATCATCATCTTCTTTGAAAGGGCCTTAATCTCCGGAGGATACTCCCAGAAAATCACCAACCATGAAGGAGGCTCTGTGGCTGGATGGGAAATGCTCTGAATGCTCTGCCTGACGGATCATGAGTGCTACCGCTACACACGCACTGTACCCTTAACGTCACCACTCCACCTCCTCTGGATCTCAACTCCTCACTCCTTCCACTTTGGAAGCTGGTCACCTCTGAGGGTATCTCCTCTCCCTCTCCTGCGGGGAGACCCGCGCTTGGGGAGCTTTTCCCCTGCTCAGAGGTGGAGGTCTCTTGTGGTGCCCATCCCCACTACCCCCTGGGTACACACTTCAATGCCTCCCTCATCACTAGCCCTCCTATATTTCTTGCTCCCACCAAGTCTTTCCAGTCCCCTCTTGTTATCCTGCTCCACAAAATCCTCCACATAGACATTCAGAGATCCTCTCTCTGCTCAAACTCATGGCAAGCTGGTCCCTTCTCACTCCTTTCTCGCACACTGCACATGACTAACCTTCACTCATCGCACTGTTGAGAGAGTGTGGATTTCAGCCTGCCAAATAGTAATCCGGTTCTCTTCCATGCCTTCTCCTCCTTGCATTTAGCCCCTTAAATCTTTTAACTTCCTGAATCCTTTTGTCCTCTGATAATTCTTTGTTTTCTCTCTGGCCTTGAGTTATTGTTTTTTTTAAAAAAAAGGCTTTTTTGGTCTTGCCTTACCTTAGCTGAGTTGATTTATGGTTTAGTCTTTTTTTGTTAACTGTACTTTTTTTTAAGCAATCTTTTGTGTCCCTAGTGCTTAGTACAGTGCTTGACTCATAGGAGGAACACAATAAATGCATGATGAATGATTGCCTGAAAAGTTTAGAATTCACATAACCTATTCAATTCTGGCTTCTTTTGGAGGAATCAATCAAATATTTCTTTTATGTTGAAATTCCACCTTTTTTTTAAACCAATGTTCAGTTTTCTAGATTATCTTATTTGGGGTGCATCACAATCTTTTCCTTGATCGCTCTTAAAGAAGTGGTCCTAGACTATTTAAATGAAGATTCATTGATAAAGACCTTTCTCTTAGCTACTTTTAGCCTCTTTAATATTCATGGTTTGGCAACGAATTCCAGAACTGAACCACTCTGTGCCTTGGTGTTTTTGTCAGAAATTTGTACTGATTTGTGCAAGTTCTGATGATCAGTTCTCTGTTCTCTGTTTTTAATATTTATAAAGGACAGATGTGTTTTCACTTCCTAGAGTACTATATTCTGACTTCATAAATGACTGTGTTTTTCTGAGAATCCTATGATCTTTCAGCTATCCTTACAAATCATGTTTTCAAGATCAGTCACTTTGGTTGTCATAAAATTCATGTGTTCTCCCAACATGGTTTTCTTTTGTTTTGGTTCTGCCTAAATTTCTTCCATTTCTTTATTAGGTTCCAAGTATGCCATTTTTCTTACGGCCTTTACTGTTCTGAAAAAATTCCATCATCTGTTCTAAATAGTCCTCTCAGATTTGTTTTATTGATTTCTTCTTTAGATGTCCTGAGTGCCGCACTAATTCCCTCTGAATTTCTTCCTATAACAGTTTAATTTCTCTGTTAAACAATTCTGGAGTTCCTTGTTCTAACATTTCTAGAGATTCTGCATAATTATTATCTTTATTTTTCATTGTGAAATTTTGGCTCAGTTTCCAGAACACTGCAATATTCATTCACTGCATCGTGGTTATTTTATTGCCTGCTTGCTCACTTTTCTCTTTCTTTATTATTTTGACTGTTGTTTCATTGGCTAGTTTATACCCAACCTCTCAGGCAGCAAGGTGGCACAGTGGATAGAGCCAGGCCTGGGAGTCAGAAAGAGTCATCCTTCTGAGTTCAAGGCTGGACTTGGACATTTACTAGATGAATGACCCTGGGCAAGTCACTTAACCCTGTTTGCCTCAGCTTCCTCATCTGTAAAAGGATGCCTTTATCATCTTTTATGTTTATCTCCCCTCCTCTTTTTCTTCTTTGAAAACAATAAAGATTTAAATGCAAAGGAAGAGGATTTTTATAATGGTCAACTTAAAAATTTACAATAATCTCTTTACAACTGATTTTCCTAGATGTGTTACATTTTAACCTTGCATCTCCTTTATGTAGTTTGCTAACACCAAAGATGTTTTTAGTTGTACATCCTATATCTATGCTAATATAATTTCATGTATCATTTTATCCAAATTAATCATACTATACCTTTATTTTTTTCTCTTCCATTAATTTCCGAACACGTTCTCTTAAAGGCTTGATCAAGAATTCACTTGCTTGTATTGGAGAACTAAATAAAAAAGAATTAGGGAATGATAAGCCATCATATAATTTACAAGGTGTCATTTATTTTGTCTTATTCTCCCCACAAAAAGCAGTGTTTCTATGATCTTAGATGATTTATTCTGGATTATGAGTCTCTGCAGTTTTACATAATGGTGCTGTCATCCCCTTTTTCTTTTCTTAGAGCCCTAGGAGTTACCAAGTTTACATAGGTCATTTTTCACACAGGTCATTATTATTTTCATTACTTAAAAACCCAAATATTAGGCAACTACTTAGGATAGAAACTTTCAGCCAATTATAATGATTCAAATTATTTAAAAAATGAATTGATTTGATTTTGCTTCTGAATGCTGGTCATCATAAACCCAATATCACAGAATATCAAAATGGGACAGGACCTCAGAGGCTACTAGTACAACACATGCCTGAGAAAGAATCCTTCCTCATTCTGTTTTTTGCAGAAGACCTACAATGAGTGCTATACTATAAGTGGGGAGCAACTGGGGGCCTTTAGAAGGACTCAGGCCAAAAATTTGATTATTATCATCCGTACTACTTGGTTCGCATTTCTTAATGCAGTTCACATAGAACCAATCTGAGACCAAAATGGCCTCACCCTATTATTTATTTATATTTGGCTTTCTGTGGTAAATTTTCCAAAATGGGGTAACTTAATTTTTTTTTCACTTGAATAAGAGTATTGCAATGAAATATATCTTCTATAGACCTTCTGAAGGCACTTTTGGGATGGCTCTAATAGATGATCAAAAATGTTTGGAGATCACTGCTCTAGAGGCCGAATTGGGTCAGCATCTTTTAACAAAATGAATGTTTTGAGGAAAAAAGTTAGAATCAGAAAATGAATGATTTAAAAGCCTCCTTGAGAGGTCATCTGGCTTAACCTCCTTTCAAGTAAACAAATAACTAAACTAATAAGGAGAGATGTTAATTTAAAGAAATTTCCTCATTTAGTAAGTAACCTTTTGGCACCCATTTTTCTTTATATCAACGGCAGTTAGAAAAAGCCTATATTACCTGCATGATTCCCCTTTCTGAGCCCTTCAGTCACCTAAGCTGCCAATCTGGCCACTCTGCATTCTGGCTTCCACTGCCCTGCTTCTGCCCACCAGACCAGCACTTACCACATCAGGCCCAGACCTCCTAGAACCCATCCGCGCTTCCAGTCCCTGGAGAAGTTCATTCCCTCATCATGGAAGCTTCTACTCAAAAAGGCATCTCAGCTCGCTAATGAATGAATGCAAACCAGTCCTCTTAGTCCAACGAGTCTCCTGACCGGTGTTAGACACCAGACCACTATTCACTTCTATATTCCATCCAGCTCTCCAGCTGTCAGCCCAGGCTATCTTGGCATCTATTTGTCATGAACAGATATCCCAGGCCACTCTGCTTTGCTTTTCTTGGCCCCCACTTCCTTAGAGGCCTTGTTTGTCCCCTTTAGCTCCCTGGAGGGCGAGGGGTATCACTCTTTTTACATTTGCATTCCAACCCATCATAAGCACTTAACAAATTTTCATTTGTTCATTTATTTATTCATTCATTTCTCACCTAAAAAGAGTCAGGATAGGAGTGCCAGGGTGTGAAGCTGTGTTTTCATCCCCATACAAAAGGTTGGCTTTGTTTTCAGTGGGAGGATTCGATGCTTCTTTGTCCAAGAGAATAAGCAAAACTTTCACAGTGTCTCTGCCACAGTAAGCGGTGCCATGATTAATGGCATAAGATTTTGGCTAAAACCAAAAATAATTTCAAGCAGATGTAATAAAGACTGTACACACACACACACACACACACACACACACACACACGCACGCACTCATCCCCTCCTCAGCCCACCCCTATTTCTCACAGTCTTCCATTATCTGTGTCGAGCCGGAGGAGGGTCTCCAAAATAACCAATCCAAAATAACAATAACCATTTATTAAGCACGATCTGCTAAGAGCCTGTGAGTACAGTTCACTTCATACCAGCCTTGTTTGTGCATGTACCTTATTCTCCCTGATGATGATAAACAAAGACTCCCCTTTGTCATTCTTCCTAGTACCTTGAATTTAGAAGATGACGATCAACATTTTTTTAATTGATGATTTGCATTAATTAATTATGTGGATGGTGGCACACAGTAGATATTTCATAAATGCTTACTGGATGCAGGAATGAATGACTGAGGACCTTGGCAGCCATGTTCTTTATACCACCAAGGACCAAATTGGCTGACTAAATCTGTCTTAGTTAAAATTTAAATATTTCTTTTAATAAATATCATAGCTTCCTCTAAGACTCAATAGACACTAGACTACCTAGGAAGTTGTAGGTAGTCTACAACTACCTAGGTAGTTTTTTCTATAAAACTTCAATGTGGAGCTTGTTTGCTGTTGAGGCTAGTGTCTACTTGGGGCCATTTGGGTTCCTGTGTGGGCTCATCGAACTCTGTTAAGACACCTTTTATGTGCCAGGCACTGGGGATACAAAGACAAAAGTAAAATGGTCCCTACTCTCAGGGACCTTACGTTCTGCAACGGGAAATACCATGGACAGAAATAAGCATCTATGAAATAGATACCACTCAAATACAAGGGAAAGTTTCAGGTGGGGGAGGTAATGAGCTATGGTGAGAATGACAAGAGGCTCCATAGGGAAGGCAGTACTTGCTCTCAGGGATCCAGAGAAATGGAGGTAAGGTGGGAGTGTATTCCAGCCATGGGGAATAGCAGGGGTGAAGGACAGAGGTGGAAGATGGAGCACCTGCCTGCCTCCTGTGTGAGGGGTAGAGGTGGCCAGTCTGGCTGAACGGCAGAATACAGGAAGGAGAGGCTGGAAAGGTAGGCTGAAGTCACATTGTGTAGGTTTTAAAAGTTAAGTAGGAGTTTATATTTAATCCTAATGGAAAAAAAGAGCCACTGGGACATATGAAGTGGGGAAGTGACAGTCCTAATTATAGCTCAGGAAAATCATTTTGGTAACTATGAGGCACAACCACAAAATGGCAAAACAAGAAGTACAAATCACACATGAAAACCAGTGTCACTGGGCCTCAGTTTCCTCCAATGAAAAATGAAGAGACTAAACTAGATAACCTAGAAAGTCCCTCAAAGTCCAAACCTATAGCTTTATAGAAAGGAGTAGGAGCAAGAAGAAAGAGCAGAAGACTGTGCCAAGACACCCAGGCCCAAGTGTTCTTCCGGTCAGGGCCTGACCATAGGACTCCAGGAAGGACACTTTTTTGTACCTGTTTCCTGAGACATCACATGGGGATAATACTCTCAGCCTAAACTTACAGGACTGTCCTGAAGATTGGAGGACAGAAAACAGCAAAGCATTGTGACTATATGACAGCAAGCATCTCACTGTGATTTAAAATGGTGGTCCTTGTCCAACATTCTGTCTCAGCAACAGTGGCACCAAAACTACGTCTGCGGCAAACCTCAAAAGGCTAGGGACGTGTTCCAAATACCCTTCACTTCTACTTAATAACCCATAGTGCTAACATCCACAAACCTACCTAAACCACTTCTAGTTTGTTATCAGGACCAATAAATTCCATCTGTTAATCAACATTTATTTATTACTATATGGAGACAATATAAAAGCAAGCACCAAGTCCAAGCCTCAAGGAATGTCCCTAGTTTTATGATTTGAGACTTGCTTAAAAGACTACATTATGACACCAGGTTCTTGCTGCTTTCAGTCCTTAACACAAGAGGTGGGAAATTCTTGAGCCCCCAGAGGCAGGAGCTGCTGGTCCCTTTATGCCGCGGCTCTGGGTCTATCACCTGACCCATGCTCGGTAGGCAGTCAGAGGTCAGGGATTCTTGGGAGCAAGGCCTGGTGCTCACCCCTTTAGGCTTACGCAAAATACCCATTGGAGAGGCAGGGCTTTCTCCCATTTGCACTGCCGTAGTATGGGGCAATCTCAGCCATGATGGTATCCCTCAATATAGCGCCTCCTGACATGAATCTAATGTAAGGACAAGAGTTAAGCAAAGTCTTTCATTCTAAACTGGCATCCATTACAGTTCTGTCTGTAAGGTCAATACCATGGAGCTACGCTATGAAAAGGTCCTTACCTGGCTGATTACAAAATTTATTCTAGGGCAAAACAATATTATAACAAGCTTCCTATTAGACATTAAAAGTACTTCAAAGATTTCATTGTTACAGGTACTACCCTCTACTGATGAAGAATCTATGCACTGATAAAGAATGCTTTTAAAAGCTTCTGTACCCCAAGAATTCGTCACCTGTAGCCAACTGGGTGATGAGAAACTAGAAAATTCATCTGTGTCTTTCTTTTTCTGTATAGGTATGTACAGAGTTAAAGGATGTCCATAGTCTGGTATAGAATGAGAGATTCTAGTGCAGGGGAAATTATGCTGAGGAAAAGGTGAGTTCAACCTACAGTTCACAAGCACCACTAGACATGGTTTGAAATTGACCACTGAAAAACCTAACATCACTTTATAACGTCTAACATGCCTTGCCCCCTGGGAGATGAAAATAATGTTATTTTATAATTGGTATCAATGGGGAGAAATTAGGATATGCTTTAGAAAAACTGACATAGTAGCTAAATTGCAAATATTTACACATATTTATAAACTACATCTAGACTACCAAATGAGCTAAAGATCCTAATATTGTTCAGGATGGAAAGGAACTTAAAGATTATTTTGAATTAATAGAATGTAATTGCTGGAAGGGCTACATTAGAGGTCAATTGGTCCAAACTCCACATTTTACACTTGAGGAAACTGAGGCCCAGGAAGGGTAGGTCACCGCTTACACAGGTAGTAAGTGTCAGAGCTGGAATTTGCACCCAGGACCTCTGACTCCAGGGAACCATTTTGTCTGCTCAATATTAAATGATTTGTTTAAGTTCATACAACTGTACTTAGCATTCAATAAAGGACTAAAACCAGGATGCTCTGACCTTTACCCAGTACTCTTCCCACTGGGTTATACTGCCTCAGATGGCAACATCCAATTTAGGAATATTTTTAGTTGTTAGAAATTGACAACCAAAAAACTCTAACATGATCTTACTTGAAAAGATTTTCTTTTAACAAAGTCTCAGGACAGAAGAAGTCACACTCTTCTGCCTTAAGCGAGTATTGAATCATATTTCCAATGACAAAAGAGATAATTCTTTCTTTAGAAGGTTAAAAAGGAAAAAGGCAATTCATTACCCGTGCTGGGCTGCTGCCAGTGGTGTTAACAACTCTATCTTCTTGTTGAGAGTTCATAATGTTTTTAATCCTCAAATCCAAATCCTGAGTAACTTCCTCCATCGCTTGCCGGAATGGATCCCCACTGCTTCGGCCTTTTATTAACTCTGTCTTCATTACTGAGAGTATCCGACCTCCTGCAATTCTGAAAATAGGAATAAGGGATCATCCTTCATTGTAATATTGGCAATGCTTCAATAGACTTGTTATTTTGAAAATCAGATTTTCACAGTTAATCAACACTGTTGAAAGAAGGTGAGTGATCTTTTAAGTCAAACAGCAGCATCTAGTGAAACAACGACTGGTCTTTTGAGGCAAGCAACTTAAGGCAAAATAAAAGTTTGTTTTCTAAAGGTGAGAATCATTTCTACTATTAATGGCAACTTCTCGACTTATAAGACTAGAGGCAAAAGATTTTTTTTTTAATGAAAGACTAAAGAAAATGTCAAACAATTTTGTAATGGGCATCTTGGAACATTTCTGACCAAAAAACTGAGCCTTCCATTAAAACTTACTTTAGACAAATTTGCAATGTATATAAATTTACAAGAACAGTTCCACCTATCTTTTTTTTTTTTTGGTGATTCTAACAAAATATAATATAGTGACTTTTTATTAAGGGGATTTGTTCTGTGAAGTTTGAATTCTGTCAAAGGGCCATACTTGAGGACCTAGAAGGCCACAGGTGACCTCAAGGCTGCAGGTTCCCCACCCCTGTATGATCCAGAACAACCATCCATATGGTTGTTAAATATAGTATTTCCTCTTCTGTCATAAAGGACCCTCATTATTAAAGTTAGCAAGTAAAAAAGTATTAAATAAAAATTTCTAGTAATAACATTGAAAAAAGTATCTCTCTAGTGTTACATGAAAAATACGTGGAGTTCTCCAAGGCCCAGAAATTCAGTAGAAGTCAATAACATCTGGTTTTTTGTGGTAAAAAGAGATCAAGCAACTCTAGGCCACACATTAATGCAAGTAATGAATCTGGGATGAAAGATAAGAGTTCCTCTGAAGTCCAGCTCTGGCCCAATCACATCTAAAATATTGTGCTAAGTTCTGGAGACCACGTATAGATAAACTAGAGGATTCTCAGGAAAGTGTGACTAAGACATAGGATACAAACTAGGTACAGACTGACATCTCACACCATATACCAAGATAAGATCAAAACAGGTACATGACTTAGACATAAAGAGTGACACCATAAACACATTAGAAGAGCAAACAGTAGTCTCTCTGTCTGGTCTGTGGTGAAGGAAGAATTCATGATCCAACAAGAGACAGAGAACATTACAAAATGTAAAAAATAGGTCATTTTGATTATTTTAAATTAAAAGGCTTTTGCACAAACTAAACCAATCCAATCAAGATTAGAAGGAAAGCAGAGAGCTGGGAAATCTATATAGCAAGTGTTTCTGATAAAGGTTTCATTTCTTAAATAGAAAACTGAGGCAAATTCATGAGAATATAAGTCATTGCCCAACTGATAAATGGTTAGAGGATATCAACGAAGTTTTCAGATGAAAAAAATAAAGATATCTATAGGTATATAAAAAAGTGCTCTAAACCAATTTTAATTAGAGAAATGCAAATTAAAACAACTCTGAGTACCACCTCACACTTATCAGATTGGCTAATATGACAGAAAAGGAAAATAATAAATACTGGAGAGGATATAGGAAAATTGGAACATTAATTGGTAGAGTTGTGAACTGATCCAACCATTCTGGAGAGCAATTTGAAACTATGCCCAAAGGGCTATAAAACTATGTATACCCTTTGATCCAGAAATACCACCATTAGGTTTGTATGCCAAAGAGATAATACAAGAGGGAAAATGACCTACATATGAAAAAAATATATATAGCAGTCCTTTTCATGGTGAAAAAATATTAGAAATTGCAGAGATGCCCATCAATTGGAGGACAGCTGTACATATGGAATATTAATGTGTGATAAGAAATGATGAACAGGCAGATTTCAGAAAAACATTGAAAAACATACAAACTGATCAAAGTGAAATGAGCAGAACCAGGAAAACATTATATACAGTATCAGTAATATTCTGTGATGATCAGCTATGAACGATTCAGCTCTTCTCAGCAACACAGTGATCCGAGACAAGTACAAACAATTCACAAAGGAAAATGCTATCCACATCCAGATAAAGAACTGAGGGATTCAATGCAGATTGGAGCATACTTTTTTCACTTACTTTTAAATGTTTTTTTCTTTTGATCTATTTCTTCTTTCACAATTGTGACTAATGTGGAAATATATTTTATATGATAGCACATGTATAATCTATATCAACTTGCCTACCATTTTAGGAAGAGGGGAGGGGAATGAGAAAAATTTGGAACTCAAAATCTTGTAAAAATCAATGCTAAAAACTGTCTGAACATGTAATTGGTGGGGTGGGGGGAAGAAAATACTATTTAAAAAAAAGAAAAGAAAGTGACTAGGACAACAAGGAATCTAGGAACCAGATTTTGTGAGGATTGCTTGAAGGAACTGAGAGTACTAGCATTAAAACAAGAAGAGAGTGTCTTCCTGATGAAAAAACACTTGTTTGGAATGTAAACAATTTAGTCAGTGAGGCTGCTACATCTGATACATTTCACCCCTTCTGCCTAACACCCTATATTTGGTACAATTGATTTTGTGAACCCAACCTCACAGCTTTACATTTACTCCTATAAACATTATCTTATAACTTTAGTATTCTGTTCAAATCTGTTCAGATACTTCTGGACACTGATTTTGTTGTCATTTTATGTAATGAATACTGGTTTAATTTCATTTTATCCACAAACTTGAGAAGCATAACAGCTGAATCTTCTTCCAAGCAAATATAAAAATGCTAAAGGTTCTGATATGCAAACCCAAGAGAGACAAAGCAGAGAAAGGGATCTATAGATCAATTTTGCTAATGAAAATTGATGCAAAAAAATTTAAGTAAAATCTTATTATAGTAATATATCTATAAAATTACTTACTTTGACCAAGTTGGATTCATACCAGAGATTCAAATTTGGCTCAGCCTTATGAATAAGCATAATTAATCAAATAAACAACAAAAATAACAGAAATCTACATGTAATTGGGAAACAATAAAATAAATGGTAAAAAAAAAATCACAAAAACCACAAGGTTAATTCAGTAGATACAGAAGAAGCTTTTGACAAAGTTTAGCATTGTACTGGGTGCTGACACAATTAGTGGGCATGACCTGGAGGAAGATGCAGCAATTCTGAGAAAGACTGATCAGACAAGTAGGAAAAGAACCAGGAGAGATAAGTGTTATAAAAATCAAGAGTATCAAGAGGATGGCGGTCAGTAAGTCAGTCAATAAACATGTGTCTGCTATGTGCTAGCCACTGCAAAGCACAAGAGATGCAAATCTGAAAAACAAAGACAGTGCCCACCTTCAAGGTGCTTACAATCTAATGGAGGAATACAACATACAAAAGAAAGCTCATAAAGAGAAGGGGGCATCTATCCTCCAATCAAAGACGTTCCAGAGACGGAGGATGCTAATGAGATATTATCAACAGTCAAGGGATGCAGAGAATTCAAGAAGTCTGAGAAAAGGCTTTTTGATTTGACAATTAAGAAACCACTGCTAACTTACTTTGGAGAGAATGATGTCAATGAACGATGAGGTGAGAAGTCAGATTCTAGAGAGAAGATAGGAAGTGGAAGAACCATTGTAGAGAGCCTTTGCAAGAAGTGTAGCCACAAAAGGCACAAGAAGTGGCGGGTGATTGCCAGGGAAGATGGACAAATTACATGAGGATTTTTTTAAAGCTAGGGAGTTTGCAGATGGTAGGGAAGCAGCCAGTAGACAGGGAAAGAGTGAGGATTAGTGAGAGTAGGGATGATAGTGAAGGGAATCTGCTTGAGAAGATGGGATAGAATAAGCGTGTGTGTGTGTGTGTGTGTGTGTGTGTGTGTGTGTGTGTGTGTGTGTGTATGTGTTTAGAGGGGTTTGCCATGGACCGGAGAAAGGCCATCTCTTCATGTGAGACAGTTGAAAAAGGAGATAATGGCCAGCTGACATTCAGAAGAAACAGCCCACTTCTTATTTCAACAGCAGGTATAGAGGGGAAGCTGGAATGAAACTGGGGGGGATCTACTAGATTTGTGGTGTCAAAGTCCAGTAGAAAAGGGAGCTTCTAAGCTATACATCAGGCTCCCTGCAAACTGCCTATTGTCTTAGAAAAACCACATATCAGCATTATCTATGTTTTATCGTTCCTTTTATTTATTTTTGTTAAATACTTTCCAATTATAGTTCAATCTGGTTCCAGCCAGGTTCAACAACGTTATAGGCCACACGAAGCCACGGGTCATGCGGCTGAGACCTCTGCCCTGGACCATACTCACATCTCTGAGCATCTGAGTTCACCAAGCACTAATATACCGAATCTCTTTCTTTTGCCTTTGACTCATTAATGAAACACTGTCATAGCTGAGCTAGTAAGTTGAGCAGCTATTACTACAGGGGCTCACGTTAGAGTTCTAAGTACAGAAACACCCTGATTCTTTAAAAGTCAGAGAAGAACATGTTCTCCATTTGTAATCTCCATTGTCTTTACTCTGCATGTATTTTGTGAGTGTCTGTACACACCATCTCCTCTGGCAGAACAGCAGCTCTGTGACGTCAGGGGCTTTCATTCTCATCTCTGGAATTCCAGTACTGAGGTAGTGCAGTGGAGAGAGTGCCTGGGTCCGGAGTAAGGAAGATTCTTATTCACAAATTCAAATTTGGCCTCAGTCACTTCCTACCTGTGTGACCCTGGACAAGTCATTTAATCTGATATAGCTCACAAGCAGGGGTTGAAGCAGGAAATGACAAAACACTTCAGTATCTTTGCCAAGATGGGTCATGAAGAGTCAGACACAACTGAAAACAACTGAACAACTCCAGCACCTAGCACAACAAACACATGTGGCACATAGTAGGTCTTTAATACACGCTTGTTGATAGACTAACTGACATCCTTACAATGGCCTTGCAACCCTCTTTGTTTGCCTACAAAACACAGTAGATGCTTGGCCATTGTTAAACTCACTTTCCACATCTGAATTACTGGAATCAAATGATCTGTTTTCAAATACATCACTTTAGATGTTTTTCCAATTCTGTGTCATTTCCAAAAACCATCTTTCTAAACACAGTGATTTTTTCAAGTATACTATCTGCTTTCATTAACTCTCCCTGGGTTATATCAAGAAAAAAAACCTCATACCATAATTAATGACTAATAATGGCCACTCTTTACATAATACTAGTTTCTTTGGCTTGTTTCTTTATAAATTCCTTTATGTGAGTTCTTATGAGCTGACTTATTTACTTAAGGATATTCAAGAACTGAGATACAGCTGAAATGAAGACTTAATAGAACATAATACCCAGTAGGTTATACAATATTCACTCTTTCTGGGAATAAACCCTTACTGGAAAAAGACTTAAAAAAAAGAAGGTATATTCAAAAACTTGATAAAATATGAAGCAGCTTCAATGCCTGTTCTAAGAACAGGAAAAATTAATTACATTATGGCAGTCAGCTTTGGGGACTTTTCCCTTTTTCTCATTTCCTCTACAGGAAACAAGCTGAATTTTATGACTATTACAAACTCCACTGTATTGGGGACAAACTGTAAGACAGTGACTTTTGACCCCATTATGACCTCTGACAAACAGAAACAAGAAGGAGAGCTGGAATCCATCTTTGTTGGCTGAGGCAGTATGTGTTCAGGCAAACATCCATTTGGATGTCACTAGAATTCTAGAGTTGAAAGTGACCTGAGAGGTCATCTGTCTAACTCCCTCCCCATTCAATTCATGAATCCTCTGGAAAACATCTCAGACAATTTCCATTTCAAACCTTGGCCCCACAGACTAGATAAAGGGGTGGGGAACCTGCAGCCTTGAGGCCACATGTGGCCCTCTAGGTCCTCAAGTGCAGCCCTTTGTTTGAATCCGAACTTCACAGAACAAATCCCCTTAATAAAAGGATTTGTGCTGTAAAACTTAGATTCAGCCAAAAGGCTGCACCCAAGGAACTAAAAGGCCACATGTGGCCTCAAGGCCATAGGTTCCCCACCCCTGGATCAGAACTATGTAGGAAGAGTTTTACAGCTATGTTATCACGGCCCAAAGTAAGACCTGGGGAGAAAGGCATATGAAGGGGAACAGGGTATTTTAGAAGTTTCATCCTGGCCAGCCTGGACAGACACCAAAGCGGGAATAGATCGAACATATTATTTTAGAACTTACAACGTCCCTAAATACCATTTAGGTGGAAGAAAAGGGAACAAGCATGGATTAAGTACCTACTATGTGCCAGGCACTGGCTAGGCCCTGTACAAATATTACCTCATTTGATTCTTATTACAGCCTTGGGAAGTAGGTGTCATTATTATCCCCACTTTGTAGATGAGGAAACTTAAAACAGAGGCTTAATGACTTGCCCAGGGTCCCACCTAATAAGTGTGAGGTCAGATTTGAGCTTCAGTCTTCCTGACTCCAAGTCCCATACTCTATCCACTAGGCCACCTCACTGCCACTTATCTGACAGATGAGGAAACTGAGGCCCAGCAAGATGACAGAACTTGCCCAAATCTGTATCAGAACTAAGACCCCGTGACTCCTCAGAATTCTGTCATCTACACCACACTGGATTTCACTGGTTCCTGGGGGTTTACCTACACCTCTATCACACAGGCATGGAGCTGGACTGAAGAAAGCCTGAAACCATAGTCCAAACTCCTAAGACAATGTCAGAATACAAATGCTCAAGACCAGAAAAAGAAGCTGCTCAACAGAGGAGAATTTAGGGAGGAAACACAATTAATTTCACCCATTCTGAAGAGATAAAGTGACTATTTTCCCCCTGATCTTTTCAAGGATTAGACAGTTATCTCTTTTACTCCGTAAGGAAATGTATATTGATGCAAATAAAATCTGGTTTCAATAAAACCCAAGTCCCCATAATCAGTATGATTTTTCAATGTACACCTTGATACTTTGATGGATCACAGATGTATGTATATGCATGTATGTATATATACATATACATACATACATAGAGAGAGAGACAAGGGATGAAAGGAGAATTTTATTTTTCCTTTTAGTGAAAGATCCTACTTTATAAGGAAAAATTATGAGTGATGGATTTTAAAATCATACTTATAAAAAACCCTTGGTAATAATACTTGAAATACTAGAATGAATATGTATATATATATATATATAGAGAGAGAGAGAGAGAGAGAGAGAGATAGATAGATATAGATATAGATATAGATATGTATATGTATGTGCATTATATATATATATGTATATATATGTATATATACACACAAATATATGTACACACTCTAGAGACAGATAATAGAACTATCACTTGCTTTAAAACAGACCTGAAATAGAGAATTCAAAATCTTGCAGACAATAGGGAAATGCAATCATTTTAGATAATCTGAAGCCTGTGACTGAAGGGATTTTCTGGTGAATACAGCACGTCAGATGGTGGCACCTACTGGAAAAATGTGAAGATGCGGCCCAAGTACAAATGTCAAGGCCTATGGAAAAATAAAAACATAAAAATTCAGGCAGAATGTTCTGCTGTTTCCCTCCTCACTCCCAGTACTTTCAAGGGGTTTTCCAACACTGCTCTTCCTCCCATTCCACTACCCCACCCACAGCAAAAAAAAAAAAAAAAAAAAGGCAAAAGGAAGAAAACACTAGGGGGAAATATTTTTTGTTGAATACAGCAGTTAACATCAGACTCAAGGGCCGTTCATCCAGACCTTTTCTCCCCAAAATAATGCCTAAGAACATGATCTGGAATATCAGAAACTCCTAGAGTTTCTCCTCAAGTCATAGAGAAAGGACCTGCCATCTTCTTGGTTTGGGAGCTTTCCCATGTAGACTTTTGGCCTACGTATCGGTGGACTTATTTCTATCCTCTAATGTCCTCAGGACAAGGGTAGGCATCGAAATAAGTAATATATTTGTTCTGATTACTCCAAAAGACTAGGAAGGACAAAAAGGAATTAAAAAAAAACTTAAGAGTTTTGTTATTGGAAGAGCCAAAAATCATGGAATTTTTTGATTGGAAGGTACTTAGGCAATTGTCTAGTCTCATCTCTACTGGCCAAAGAATCGCTCCACAACGCAGTCAATGGGTAGTCCACCAGCCTCTGCTCAAGATCTCCAACGAAGAGGAAGCCACTCTCCTACAAGACTCCATGGCACAGCTTTGTTAGAAGTTCTTCCTGGCATCAACCCTTTTCTCCTGCCTGGTTTGGCCCTCAACAGTCAAGTGGGACAAGTCTACTACTTCTTCCCCATAACAGCCCTTTAAATACCTGAAGACCATTCTCATGCTCCCACTGTCTCCTCTTCTTCAGGCTTTCCATCTCTCCTTCTTTCAAAATCAGTCCTCATAGGATGTGGACTCAAGGTCCTTCGCTATTCCGGCTGCCTTCCCTTGGTAGATGCCCATCAAAGGCACTCCTAATGGCAGTATGCTAATGGAGCCCTGTATTCTAGATATGGCCTGAGCAAGGCAGTGAACAGCAAAAGGCCCTTCTGAGGTCTAGGAGCAAGGTCTCTTTGAAAGTCACCCAATAGCACATTAGCTTCCTGACTATCATATCACATTGGTGACTCACATCACTGAAAAAGAATGAAAAAAAGAAAGTTGAAGTCTGTCTCCTTCTGGTCCCACAAACTTCTGAATCACCAAAGAGAGGAAATAAAAAATATTTATTTCTAGAAAAATAAGCATTTTAAAAAATCTATTTTAGCTGCATCAGCATACTTCATAATCTATGTAAACAAATATCTATTAATCTGATGTTTTGCAACAAAATCACATGCCCAGGCTTGGTAATAAGATGAGCCTCCAGGTGTGTGACTACAGTTGAGAGAGAAATAACCATATTTGTACATGTTCTATGAAGCTCTGTGAAAGCCAGACACCAAAATACATCTTTTTTCTTATTTTTCCCTTAAAAATGCCGAGATCAAATTCTAGTATATAAAAGCATTTAGATACTATAAATAATTTTGAAGAAAAAAATGTGTTTTCCCAAAACTGTCAAATGAAATAAGCAGTTATATATATTACTAAGGTATTAAAATAAAAAACAAAACTTTATATGCAAGTAGTAATCTTATATGTGAGGTAACATTCAAAACAACTTCTGAGATATGAACATATCCCAGTCCAAAACTCCCCCTCAAGGCTTTCCAAATGCAGCCTGGAGGAGGAGAGGAAAAGGGCATCTACCCAGGGAGAAGAAAAGGGATCTACCAGCTTCAAAAAGGTAGTGAAGGTTAGAACCTTCACTAACCTCCTAACAACTAGCCCATTTTACTTTTGACAATCCTGCCATGCCTCCAGGAGAAGTACTGGTATCCGTTGGCAAATAGATCCTTTTGCAGCAAAGGCTTTGGCAGAATTTTTCAGGGGTCCCCTAGAATCTTTGTTGGAGGGGCCTCAGAGGTGGTGCCCAGAAAAATCCTCTCAATGGGTGACACTGACGAAACCACAGGTCCAGTTACAAAGAACACAGAGTCACCGGAGTTCACTGAATGGGGGGAGGTGGGGCGACATGGTCAGCTGTGTACTTTATAACTTTAACAACTAATGAGAGAATGGTCCATGGTGGAGGGAGACATGAAGCAGGCAGACCCACCAGCTGCTATTGCCATAATCCAAGCACGGAGATGAGGGCCTGCATCAGGATGGAGGCAGCGTCAGAGGAGAGAAGGGAGCATAGCTGAGCAATGTTTCCCAGGTGAGATTAACAGGCCTTGACAATAGATTGGATATGGGGGATGGGAGATAATGAGGAGGCAAGCCTAGGGGACAGGTAGGATGAGTATTATCCTCTCTAGCAATAGGGAAGGAATGGGGTGAAGAAGAGAAGGTTTGGGGGAAAGATAATGAGTTCCATTTTGGACATGTTGAGTTTAAGCTGAAGACCAGACATCGAGTTTGAAATATCTGAAAGGTGATTTGGAGATAATGAGACCAGTGGTCAGTAGACAGGTTAAGACTGAATGAGTAGATGTGAGAATCATTAGCATAGAGCTGGTCATTAAATCCATGGGAAATAATGAGATCAACAAGTGAAGTAGTAAAGAGGGGGAGAAAAGAGGGTCTAGGGCAGAGGTGTGAGTATAGCATGTGTACGGAGATGACACAAGCCCATTGGTGCTGGGAACCACTGGTATGGAGTGTCCCTCCAGGGATGAGATTCAGATCATTAACATAGCTGAGCAATCACGTCTCTCAGAACCTTGGAGGGAGTCAAGCTGGTCTGAACTCATAAGGGCAGTTGGGTGGACTTTATTATCTTCTAACTCGTCTTGGGTATCCCTTCCTCATAAGCTAAATTAGTTTTCTCCTTTTCAATCCAAGGATTGCTCTCCTTGGCAAAGAAAGAACCATCCATTTCAGAGTTTTGCACAAGGTCAATCCCGAGTTCTTTTTGTTACTTTGAATCTTCAGTATCATAACTTTGCATTTACTTATCCATGCATTTGTTGCTTTCCCCAAGTTGTCACAGTTCCTGATATAAAATATATACTTAGTGTTTGTAGAATTGAATCATCCTAGCTCATCCAGTAAGCCAATGGAGGAGACAGGACTTGAATCCAGGTCTACAATGACACCAAAGTCTTGAGCTCCTTCTACCTTATGTGACATTTCTTACACATCTATAATTCCATAATTCTAGAAATCCTTCCAAAGACCTGTGATAAACATGCTTATTTGAGAAAGGTAATTAAAATAGTCTGTTTACCCTTGACAAAATTCTTGATATCAAAGCTAGACAAAAGCTCTTGAAAACTCAAAAATCACAAGGTTACAGTTTTGTCAATTACTTAAGATCCCAATATTCGCTTATTTGAGAGCAGCTAGGTGGTGCAGTAATAAAGTGGTGAGCCTGGAGTCAGGAAGACTCATCTTCTTAGTTCAAATCTGGCCTCAGACACTAACTATGTGACCCTGGACAAATCACTTAACCCTATTTGCCTCAGTTTCCTCATCTATCAAATGAGCTAGAGAAAGAAATGTCAAACCACTCCTTTGCCAAAAAAAGCCCAAATGGAGTCACAAAGAGATGGACATGACTGAACAACATCCACCTATTTACTATTCACCGATTCATCTTGACTTCATAATTTTAATACTTTTTACATGTAAGGGGCAGCTAGGTACTGCAGTGGATAGAGCACCAGTGTAGGTGTCAGGAGGACCTGAGTTCAAATCTCACCTCAGACACTTGACACTCACTAGCTGTGTGATCTTGGGCAAGTCACTTAACCCCAATTGCCTCATCCTGGGTCATCTCCAGACATTCTGATGAATGGTCACTGGATTCAGATGACTCTGGAGGAGAAGTGAGGCTGGTGCCCTGCACAGCCCTCCCTCACTCAAAACAAAGTCAAGTGCAAATCATGTTGCTATTTCTCTGATGGCATCGTCTTCTTCGGCAACGGACAAGTACACTTTTTACATGTCCATCTATAAGTTAATGCATTAAAATTTAAACTGATTACTATGAATACCACATGAGCTATTACCTTGGATTTGGTATTTCTCCCAGAATTTCTTCCAGTTTGTCCATGAAGATAATAAAATTACTCAACCCCTTTCCATGTGTCCTGAGAGGATCAGATGGTGAAGGCGCATAGCCTTTCCCTCCAAGCTCTATCATCCTAATGAATGAGGTGGCAACCTGTAAGTTGAAGTTATTTAGCATTATTTACTAATTAAGAGTAATAAGAAAAGCTGTAATTGTAACCAAAAGGTAGACATGAAGACATGATATAAATATCTTGGTCCAAAGTTAAAACAGGGTAGAGATGAGACCAATACTAGATGGCAAAAAGATAGTTTGATAAAGACATGTTCAGAGAGCCAGGGCAAAGTTAATAGTCGAGAGGATGCCAAGCCAGGCCCTAGCAGAAGATCAGAGGCAAAGGCTGGGATTTCTCCCAGAAGGGAGGGTTGGGCTAAATTAGGAGGCTTACCAGGAAGTAAATGCCACATTTGCATTGCTCACTCCAGGCTTTCCCAACCACCCCTCTCTGAGCAGGGGCTACCCTGTCTAGAGTTTGAGGGGTACAGACATCATACCGGGTTTGATTTATTTAGGCCAGGATCTTGGCCTCTCAGCCAAGGAATCTTGTGAGTAAGAAACTGGAAGGTTATATCTCCTTGTCAAGTAGACCAGAGTGGGTGAGAATATTGGATACTTCTTGGGCTTTTTGCTATCTTCTAGGGGTGGGGGTCAGGAAGGGCCTTCAACTCTGGTCTTCAGAATGTAAGTTCCTTGAGGCCAGGAACTTTTTCCTATTTTCTTTGAGATTAGAATAAAGTTCTTTTTAGTTTTAAAATTCCAGGAAACTATGATCATATATATATGATCATATATCATATACTCATGCCTAGGAGCAAGGAGAAATTATTTTGGCTGTAGATAATGGAATAAGAGATCTTGAGTTCAAAGGGTCCTCAGAGGCCATTTAGTGTAACTCATTTTACAAATGAAGAAACTGAGACTCAAGGATGTACTTTTGTTGAAAGTCACTCAAATAAGAACTTTTATATAAAGAAAAAGTCTTGAGAAATTTTCCTTTGGAAAACAGTCAAAGAATTAGGTGAGGGAGCCCATGCATATACATAGATGTAAAGAAAATTATTAGAATCTAAATTAGTGATATAGATGAGATTTCTTCTGAGTCTCAAGAAATCTAACCATAAGTTACTTTAAACAACCTCTTTACAACAACACTATAGGGAAGTTTTAAACCAAATGCCAAACTAACTGAAGTACTTTGAAAATTCAGGTTTCCATACCTGGAAGACAGACATTTGCTTTTCTCGAGCAGCATGTTTGAGATCCGTGAAAGCTTCTCTTCCAAGTCCTCTATCAGGAATGTTAATGATATGAGCCAAGGCTAAGTCATTCTTTGAATTCACCAACAGGCTTAAATATGAACAGATAATTTTCCTTGCTATTGACCGTACCTATTCAATAAAAAATCAGATGATCATCTGGAGGGTTACAATCTCATATACACCGAAGAAAATGCAAGTCCCAAAGAGCTTTTGGGAAGTAGCAGCAATGAAACTTCTCAATAATACTTTCCTCTTCTCTTTACAAGTATTTCTTTTCTTAATCACCCAATCTGCTCCCAAATCACCTTTCCTTTGCTCTCTCTACATTTTCTCTTTGAGCCAATCCTACGCATTCTCATAGATGCAGGTATCTCTCATCTACTCATCTATCACACCATTTTATCTCCAGCTCCTTTGTAAAGCTGGTTCATTCCTAGAATGCCCTCCTTCTCATTCTACCTTGAAGAATCCCGAGAGTTCATCTTATTTTGTCTGGTCTTGAACAATCAAATCTTTCTTCCCAGATAACTTCAAACCATGCTCCTGCACAAATAACCTCTTCCCCCACCTTTTTAACCTTAGTTTTCAAGGGATAGAGAAGATTTGGAATCAGGAAAACCTGACTATAAATCCTGCCTCAGAGACTTATTAGCTGTGTGACCCTGGGCAATCATTTCACTTCTGTTTGCCTCCGTTTCCTCATCTGTAAAATGGAGATAATAATAGCACCCACTTCCCATGGTTATTGGGAGCACTTTGGATACCTTAAAGGGCTCCAGAGCACTATTAATACCATTGTTGCTGTTGTTTTCATCTTACATTATTCAAATGTACAGTTCTTAAGGACACAGACTCTTGCTTGAGAGCTGGTCTCTCCCACCCATCTTCTCTCTATTTCTATACCCCCAAATTCCACCAAAAGCTTGGGTATAATCCTAAGAATCTCCTAGATCTTTCCCACCTTGCCTCACTGTCTGCCTTCCAAACTATGGTTTTTCTATCTTACCATTGAACTTCTCTTTCTTATATGGTCATAAAATCTGCAGTGCCTCAGCATCTCAGACTTCCACAAGACATTTAATGGCCTTCATAATCTGCTCTCATCTCTCTCTTTAACCTTCTTCAAGTGCATCTCCTCCATGCAAGAAATCCCCAAACACTCTCACACTCACACCGCCAAGCATTTGTCCATGGTATTCCTCATGCCTGACATTTATCCCTTTTCCTGTTTCATCTAATGACTTCCCAAACATCCTTCAAAATCTAACTCAAAGACTTCCTGTGTGCAGAAAGATTTTTAAAGACCCAATGAATTCTAAAATTCTAGGGCTGATCCTGAAAACATAGAAAATATCACCACTGTGGGAACCTTTGAACACTTCCCACATTGGTAGCCAAGGAGGGTGGGAGAAGGCACCTTGGTTAAAAACGATACTCAGAAAACCTGAAATTCTTGTTGGTAACTCAAGAGCAAGAACTGAAAGGGAAAGAGGGAGGAAGTCATGGGAAATGCTCTATTTTCTAGGACATTCTCCAGTTGATAAAGACTGATGTTTTTCAAGGAAAGTAGTTGAATCTAGACAACTGAAGTGGATGTCCCTGAGGAATCTTCATCCACAAATGGTCATTAGTTGGTGTCCCTGGAGAATTTTCTACGAAGGGAGGAATCCCTAGGCAGGTGGTCAGTCACTGTTGAGTTGCTAGTTCCGTAGGCTTCACTCCTGAATCCCAACAGCTACCCGAGGTCTATATCTCCCCCGACATTTCCTGTACAGCTGGGCTAAGATGAGGCTCCAGTAGGAGGCATATTTATTTCAATCCTTCACATAGCATTATGGGGGCTCAATAACTATTTGAATGAACATCATCATGTGTGTTTGGAGGTTTTTTCTTGATGCTCTTGATCCTCGCCCCTCTTTCCAGTGTCTGACACTGCTGACTGTCCTGTCCTCTCTTCCTCCACACTCTCTCCTCTCTAGGTTTTTGTGTCCCCCCTTCATTGAAGATCTCTCTGCTTCTTTTCCCCCTGACTGCTCCTTCTCAGCCTTCTCTGCTGAATTATCATCCACACCAACTAGGGGTGTCCCCTAAGGCTCTGCCCTGGTGTTTCTATCTCTCTCCCCACTCCCTCTCTCTCTCACTGGGTGGTCTCATAAGCTACTATAGGTTCAATTTTCATCACTATATAGATGACTATTGGACATTTCAAACTAAATGTCCTATAAATTCCACATCTCTAAAACAAAATTCATTATCTTTTCCTCCTAAACTCACACTACTTTTGAACTGTCTTATAAATACTGGTGAGGACATCACCATCCTTTTAATCATTTTGTAACTTTGGTAGTATCCTCAACTCTTCTAACTCACCAGCCTTCTTTTGTGAAGGTAAACTAGGCCATCTTTCACCTCATTTCTTACCTAGCCTTTAACTACTGAATGGGTGTTGCCTCAGACAAACTGAGGAAAGACGTTAACTTAAAAAGGTCAAGCTCTCCCACTGCATCTGAGGCCATCACCAGACATCTTGACTTAGGTCTTGCTATTGGACTCGATGACTCTGGAGGAGTGAGACCGATGACTTTGCACAGCTCTGCCTCAATTAAATCCAATCTACTTGCAAGTCAAAACATCACCCTCCTGATGTCACTGATCCTCTTCAAGAATGAAAGATGAACATCCACATCCAGAGAAAGAACTAGAGAGTCAGAACACGAATGAAGCAGACTATTTTCTCTTGCATTATGTTTAGTTTGGGTTTGGTTTTTTCTCATGGTTTCTCCCACTCATTTTAATTCTTCCATGCAACATGAGTAATGTGAAAATGTGGTTAATAAGAATGTATATGTAGAGCCCGTATAAGATGGCATGCCATCTTGGGGAGGGGAAGAAAATTTAAAACTTATGGACATGATGTTGAAAACTGAAAACAAACAAACTAATTATATAAACAAAAGAATGTAGGTTGGACAACAGCAGCACCCTCACTAGCCCCATCGGGACTGGCGCAGTATCTCTTACATGCACGCCTTTCTCTCCACTCAGAATGCCGCCCTTCTTTGTCCAAGTCCTCATCTCCTCTTGCCTAGGTTATTACAATAGCCTTCTGATTCGTCTTTCCCTTCACCTAGTCTCAAACCCCTCCTCTCCCCAATCCATTTTCCATAGCTACAAATGACCATGTCATTCCCCTACACAATGTACTTCCTACATGAGGCCTTCCTTGATCTCTCCAAAAGTTAGTGTTTCCCTCCTAAATCACTTATCATCTATTTTGTATGTTTTTATATGCATAAACATTTCATGTGTCTCCCCTTACAGAATGTGAGCTCCTTGAGGACAAGCTCCAGTTCACTGATATCTCTGTAGTCTCATATTGGGCACAGGGTCAGACCCATAGAAGACACTCAACAAATACTAAATGGTAGGTTGGTTATAATTTCAGATTATACTTCTGGTTATAAATTGGTTATAACTTTTCTAACATTTGGTTTGGATTCTGGAGTATTTTAATTTTTTTTGGTCTTGTATCGCAAATTGTAATTTTTTTTGGATGTTCTTAAAAAAAACCTTCAACACTTGTGGTCTCATTCGTCCACTAATGAAATGAGGTAATATTTGTAAGGCACTTAGCACAGCAGCAGGCACACAGTTGTTATTAAATAAATGATTGTTCCCTCCTCCTCACCCTGATCTATAAGCACTAAGAGGGAATGCAATTTCTTAATGGTTGTCCAAAAAGTATGCAACTTTACAAACAGATGTAGAAATTGGAAGGTTGGATAGTTCATATAACTGAAGGAGTAAGCTACTAGGAGATGACAATTTGCTTTGGAGATATTACAGAGGAAGCAAGGTATTGATCTATTTTTATACTCTGATCTTAAAGGAATTTCTAAATAATAAGTGAAACTTGTAAAGAAATTATAATGCAGTAAGCTAAATGTTAAATAAACTTTTAATTCCCTCTATGTATCTCTTATCTAGCAAACATTTGAATACTATTTGCATCCATCTGACATCTGGAAGAAGTATTCAATCTGACAAAAAGTTAAAGTCAGCAGGGCAAGTGAAAGCTTTTGGTTATCAGTAACTTTATTCTCTATTTTTTCTACATCTAATCTCATCTAGTTCTTATTTTGCTGTCTATCCTCCTGATCCCACCCCGATAAAAGAGATTAATCACTAGAGATTTACCAGTTCTCTGCTGGGTATAAGATTAGGCTTCAGTTCTCACATTTACAACTTGCTTGCTAGGGTTGGCACGTTCTCTCCTGACTTGTGGGCCTGGGCAAACTTGAAGGAAAAATATCTTGGATTCTTTACAGTTAGAGTCATTTTAACTTCTGTCTACAGTTGGAGTTCTCTCCCTCTCATTATGGTCAGATAACATGGCAGTTATGGTGCCCTTACTCTAGTATTCTCAAGTGACTTTAAAGAGGCACTCTCAAAAAGCATTCCACAGAAGGAGAGTTCTTTGGACCAGAAGAAATAGCATAGATTGGAAAAATCCACAAGATTGGAGCTTTTCTGAAGATGCCCAAAATAAAAATACCACTATTTGTTTTTGTGAAATGGAATGATTCCATGGGTCTCAAAAAGTATTTGCAGAGCTTATTTTGATATTGAACAATTTTATTCAAGTTTTTCTCTTTCTTCATTCCTTCACTCCCCACTTAGTTCTTATTAAAGAAAACCAGTCTTTGTGCCAATTTGTGCATAATACATAAGGGAGAAAATAGAACAGGGCTAGCAAAACTATGGGAGAAAGAGAGATTGTGAATCTTTATGCATTTGTATTTGTTGCTTCAGAATTTGCACAGCACCAATTTATCCTAACCAAAGCATGTGAAATTAAAGCACATTACACATACAACCAAGAAAAAAGGGCCACTCCACCTAGGAATACCAACCCAGAAATAGTAAATATCTTTGGTGTCTATTGTGAAGGCTAACTAGAAGGCTACCTCAGGCATTTAGTATGCTTCTAATGCTTTCTAAGAATATTTTCTGACATGAAACTGCATGTTTTACAGCTTTCCCCTTTACAAAATACATGGGAAAAGCATACTTACTGCAAACAGAATGTCTGCTCTTCTGTCTTCAGGGGATCCACAACAAGGACTAGCTCATCAGTAAATCAGATCATCTTAGATGTAATGGAAGCAACTACAATGTATAAAGCAATGGAATAATACTAAAGAATGTATTAACATCAGTATTTCTGGGGGGGAAGGTGATTAGAATATTCTTTGCAATTCTATAAACCTCCAAAGGAGATTTAGACCCTTTGTGAGACCTTTAACATACTTTTGCTAGACCTAATGTGGGAAAAGGGTGAACTAACCTGGGGGGAAATAAAGTATTTCACTCCATTTTCTATGACTTGTCTGTTTGTTACATAGGTTGACTCATTATTTAAAAAAGAAAAAAAAAAGGAATGGAGACTGACAGTTGCCCAGTCCATGATACACATAGCCAGGCCATCAAACTGATCCATCAATATTGATATCTTTGACACACACTGTGCGTGGACAATGAGCTGGGGGCAAAATTGAACAGGAGAAAAGGAGCTAGTTTGCCTTTGGGAAATGGAGCAGGTTTCAATGAATACATGCTTCTATTGGAAATGAAGACCAATCTTTTTAATGTTAATAGTCTTTGGTGATGTTTTGTGGTTATTGGTCACTGAACAATCACCTTCTCTGTAGCATCAAAGCAGATCATCCAGAAAGCAAAGACAATGCAGCACATGGTGGGCGGGACTAACCTGCAATGTTTGGTTATGAGGAACTACACTCTAGTGATAGGCAACATGTCAGAGATGGTTGCCTAGAAGATATTATGAATTGGTAGTGTGATGAAAAGTTCAGATCCACAGTGTCTAGAGAGCTAAAGGAAGGCTCCCAGCACTTTGAAGAGATGCCTTGGGGAGGATTTATGGGAAGACAAGAGTTACGCAGGATAGGAAGCTCTGGACAGCCTACCATCATTCCTGAAGGGTGTACTGACATCAATAAGCTTACAGAATCTTCTAAGTATCCCAGCATTCTTTATGTCAAAAATCATATCATTGGAGTTCTGATCTCTTAATCTTTTCATTCAACAAAACCACCTTCAACAAAAAAGACTAGTCAATTTTAGAACTGTCCATGTTCATAGGTTTAGCCCATAGAAAGTCTACATAATTCAACCTGATGCCCTTTTCTGTTCTACTTTGCATGTGAAAATGCTCACTTTATTTGATGTTTGTTAATATCAGAATAAAAAAAGAAAATTATTAGGGGAAAATGTCTTCATAAGAAAGTTCTAGGAGGTAATACTTGTAAAGGGAAACTATCTGGGTACATCAACTAAGTGACTGCACCTTGGAGTCTTGAGAACTCTCTAGCCACCTCACCTCAGACTCTTCTTTCTTATCATCCAGTTGTTATATGAGGATCCTGGTCATTCTCTCTACCACCAATTTGTATTACTTGCAAATGAATCAAGATATTGGTCACTACTTCATTTAAATGAATTTTTAGGGGGCAGAGCCAAGACAGCAGAGTAGAAAAATGTACATACTCTAGCTCTTCCCCCACAACCCATAAAATACCTGCAAAGAATGACTCTCAACAAATTCTAGAGCAGCAGAAGCCACAAAATGACAGAGTGAAGATTTTCAGCCCAGGGTGACCTGGAAGGCCAACAGGAAAGGTCTGTCACACCACACATGGAGCACAGCCCCACCTTGCCCTTGCAGCACCTGGAGGAGCAGGCCTTGGGGGTGGAATCCCCAGCAGCAGTGGAAGTTCTCAGATCCCTCAACCTACAGGCATCAAAGGCAGGTTCCAAGGTCAGTGAGAATACGTTTTTCAGCTGGGCGAGAAGAGAGAAGGGTCCCCCCCAGCACTGGTCCCAGGCAGGGTGGCAGAGGCAGCAGCACAAGAAGTGGTGGTGGCCGCAGCAGGGCAGCTAGCGTCCATTGTTAGAGCCCTCAGCTTAAAGCATCTGGGGGAATTGAGCAGCTGATCTGAACCTCAGCCCTGAGTGGCAGCTCTTCCCTCTTCTTAAAGCCCCTGGAAGAATTGAACAGCTAATCTGAATCTCAGCCCTGAGTGCTGGTGTGGCAGAACTGGAAGGAGTTGTGGAGAAAGAATTCTCCTATTCACAGATTCTGGACAGAAAATTTTCTGATTGCTCCCACACCAGTGTGCACCATTGATTGTGCCACCTTGGAGGAACTCTGATCTTACAGGTCCCCAGAGTACACCCTACTCTTTTTCTTTTTTAAATATAAATTTATTTATTAAACATTTTACATTCATTTTCACAAAATTTTGGGTTCCAAATTTTCTCCCCATTTACCCCCTTCACCCCACCCCACTACACCAAGCCTTCTAATTTTCCCTATCACCAATCTGCCCTCTCTTCTATCCTCCCTCCCTTCTCTTGTCCCCATCTTCTCTTTTGTCCTATAGGGCCAGATGACTTTCTATTCCCCCTTAACTATATTTCTTATTTCCTAGTAGCAAGAACAATACTAAACAGTTGTTCCTAAAACTTGGAGTTCCAAATTCTCCCCATCCCTCCCTCCCCATCCATTCCCTTTGGGAAGGCAGGCAACTCAATATAAGCCATATCTGTGTAGTTTTGCAAATGACTTCCATAATAGTCGTGTTGTGTAAGACTAACTGTATTTCCCTCCATCCTATCCTGCCCCCCATTGTTTCTATTCTATCTTTTGATCCTGTCCCTCCCCAACAGTGTTGACTTCAAATTGCTCCCTCCTCCCATTGCCCTCCCTTCCATCATCCCTCCCTCCCTGCTTATCTCCTTCTCCCCCACTTTCCTGTACTGTAAGATAGGTTTTCATACTAAAATGAGTGTGCATTTTACTCCTTCCTATAGTAGAATGTGATGAGGGTAAACTTCATGTTTTTTTCTCAGCTCTCCTCTTTTTCCCTCCACTAAAAAGTCTCCTGCTTGCCTCTTGAATGAGATATAAGTTACCCCATTCCATTTCACCCTCTCTCCTCCCACTACATTTATCTCTCACCGTTTACCTTAATTTCTTTTAAAATATGGTCCCATCCTATTCAATTCACTCTGTGCTCTCTCTCTCTCTCTGTGCGTGCATGTGTGTATGTGTGTGGGTGTGCATGCATGTACATGTGTGTGCGTATGTGCACGTGTGTGTGTGGTCCCACCAATTACCCAGATACTGAAACGTTTCAAGAGTTACAAATATTGTCTTTCCATGTAGGAATGTAAACAGTTCACCTTTGGTAAGTCCCTTATGACTTCTCTTTGCTCTTTACTTTTTCATGCTTCTTCTCATTCTTCTGTTTGAAAGTTAAATTTTCTTTTCAGCTCTGGTCTTTTCATCAAGAATGCTTGAAAGTCCTGTTTCATTGAAAAACCATATTTTCCCCTGAAGTATTATACTCAGTTTTGCTGGGTAGGTGATTCTTGGTTTGAGTCCTAGTTCCTTTGACTTCTGGAATAGCCTATTCCACACCCTTCAATCCCTTAATGTAGAAGCTGTTAGATCTTGTGTTATCCTGATTTTATTTCCGCAATACTCAAATTGTTTCTTTCTAGCTGCTTGCAATACTTTCTCCTTGACCTGGGAATTCTGGAATTTGGCCACAATGTTCCTAGGAGTTTCTCTTTTTGGATCTCTTTCAGGCAGTGATCGATGGATTCCTTCAATACTTATTTTGCCCTCTGGTTGTAGAATCTCAGGGCAGTTTTCCTTGATAATTTCATGAAAGATGATGTCTAGGCTCTTTTTTTGATCATGGCTTTCAGGTAGTCCCATAATTTTTAAATTGTCTCTCCTGGATCTATTTTCCAGGTCAGTTATTTTTCCAATGAGATATTTCACATTCTCTTCCATTTTTTCATTCTTTTGGTTTTGTTTTATGATTTCTTGGTTTCTCAGAAAATCATTAGACTCCATCTCTTCCATTCTAATCTTGAGAGAACTATTTTCTTCAGTGAGCTTTTAAACCTCTTTTTCCATTTGGCTAATTCTGCTTTTGAAAGCATTGTTCTCCTCATTGGCTTTTTGAACCTCTTTTGCCAATTGAGTGAGCCTATTTTTCAAGGTGTTATTTTCTTCAGCATTTTTTTGGGTCTCCTTTAGCAAGGTATTGACCCGTTTTTCATGCTTTTCTTGCATCTCTCTCATTTCTCTTCCTAGTTCTTCCTCCACCTGTCTAACTTGATTTTCAAAATCCTTTTTGAGCTCTTCCATGGCCTGAGCCCACCAGACATCCACCTCGGATGTCTGGGATACAGAGGCCCTGACTTCCACATCTTTCCCTGATGGCAAGCATTGTACTTCCTCATCAGAAATGAAAGGAGGAAGAAACATTTGTTCCCCAAGAAAGTAGCCTTCTATGGTCTTGTTTTTCTTCCCTTTTCTGGGCATTTTCCCAGCCAGTTACTTGACTTCTGAGATTCCTCTCCACTCCCACCTAGATCCGCCCAGCTAGTGCTTGGGGTCTGAGATTCAAATGCTGCTTCCCAGCCTCAGGGCTTTCCATGGAGGGAGTGGCTGCTATTCAATGTGACCTTAAGTTCTGGTGCTTGGGTGGGGGAAGGGCTGCCTCCCAGGCTCAGTTCCCTCAGGGGGTTTATGCTGAGACCTTCAGTAATGGAGCTGGTGGGGGCAGGGCCACCTCCCAGGCTCAGTTCCCTCAGGGGGTTTATGCAGAGACCCTAGGTAATGGCCCTGAGCTCCTGTCTGATGCTCCGGGAGTTCCAGGCCACCACTGCCTCTGCTGCTGCCTCCCGAGGGGGCCCAAGCCACGGAGACACCCTGCTCCCCTCTTGGCTAGCCCAGAAGTCTCTCTCACTGACCTGTAGCGCCTGTGGGTGGAGGGACCCTCGTGGCCGCCGGAGATTGGGTCCCTGAAGCCTGCTCGGATCTGCTCCTCTGGGGCTGCTTGGCCAGGGCAGCTCAGGGGTGGGCTCTGCTGTCCAGAGTGCGACAGACCCCTGTGGACAGCTTTCCAGAGCTCTCTGGAACGGAAATCTCTTCCACTGCATTGGTGCGCAGCTTCCAGTGCTCCAGAATTTGTGGAGAGTTCTTTTTACAGGAAATTTATGGGCAGTAGATTCGGAGCTAGCATACGTGAGTCTTTCTACTCCGACATCTTGGTTCCTTGCCCCAGAGTATACCCTACTCTTGACAAAGGACCCAAAAGTCAAGTAACTGGTTGGAAGAATGCCCAAAAAAAGGGAGAAAAAATAAGACTATAGAATGTTACTTTCTTGGTGAACAGGTATTTTCTTCCATCCTTTCAGATGAGGAAGAAGAATGCTTACCATGAGGGGAAGACATAAAAGTCAAGGTTTCTGCATCCCAAACATCCGAAATAAATATCCAATGGTCTCAGGCAATGGAAGAGCCCAAAAAGGATTTTGAAAATCAAGTAGGAGAGATGGAGGAAAAATTGGGAAGAGAAATGAGAGAGATGCAAGAAAATCATGAAAAGCAAGTCTATAGCTTGCTGAAGGAGACCCAAAAAAATGCTGAAGAATATAAAACCTTTAAAAATAGGCTAACTCAATTGGAAAAAGAGGTTCAAAAAGCCAATGAGGAGAAGAATGACGTAAAAAGCAGAATTAGCTAAATGGAAAAGGAGGTTCAAAAGCTCACTGAAGAAAATACTTCTTTAAAAGTTAGAATGGAACAGATAGAAGCTAATGAGTTTATGAGAAACCAAGAAATTACGAAACAAAATCAAAAGAATGAAAAAATGGAAGATAATGTAAAATATCTCATTGGAAAAACAATTGACCTGGAAAATAGATCCAGGAGAGATAATTTTAAAATTATGAGACTATCTGAAAGTCATGATCAAAAACAAAGCCCAGACATCATCTTTCATGAATTATCAAGGAAAATTGCCCTGATATTCTAGAACCAGAGGGCAAAATAAATATTGAAAGAATCCACTGATCACCTCCTGAAAGAGATCCAAAAAGAGAAACTCCTAGGAACATTATAGCCAAATTCCAGAGTTCCCAAGTCAAGGAGAAAATATTGCAAGCAGCTAGAAAGAAACAATTTGAGTGTTGTAGAAATACAATCAGGATAACACAAGATCTAGAAGCTTCAAATTAAGGGATTGAAGGATGTGGAATACGATATTCCAGAAGTCAAAGGAACTAGGATTAAAACCAAGAATCACCTACCCAGCAAAACTGAGTGTAATACTTCAGGGGAAAAAATGGTCATTCAATGAAATAGAGGACTTTCAAGCATTCCTGATGAAAAGACCAGAGCTGAAAAGAAAATCTGACTTTCAAACACAAGAATCAAGAGAAGCATGAAAAGGTAAGCAGCAAAGAGAAATCATAAGGGACTTAGTAAAGTTGAACTGTTTACATTCCTACATGGAAAGACAATATTTGTAACTCTTGAAACTTTTCTCGGTATCTGGGTAGTTGGTGGGCTTACACACACACACACACACACACACACACACACACAAAGAGACAGAGAGCACAGGGTGAGTTGAATAGGATGAGATCGTATCTAAAAAAAATGAAATTAAGGGATGAGAGAGGAATATATTGGGAGAAGAAAGGGAGAAATGGAATGTGGCAAATTATCTGACATAGAAGACGCAAGAAAAAGCTTTTCCAATGGAGGGGAAAAGGGAAGAAGTGAGAGGAAAAAAGTGAAGCTTACTCTCATCACATTTAGCTCAAGGAAGGAATAACATGCACACTCAATTTGGTATGAAAACCTATTCTACACTACAGGAAAGTAGGGGAGAAGGGGAGAAGTGGAGTGGGGGAGATGGTAGAAGGGAGGGCAAATGGAAGGAGGGAGTAATTAGAAGTAAACACTCTTGGGGAGGGACAAGATCAAAAGAGAGAATAGAAGAAATGGTGAGCAGGATAGGATGGAGGGAAATATAGTTAGTCTTGTACAACATGACTATTATAGAAGCCATTTGCAAAACTACATATATATAGCCTATATTGATTGAATTGCTTTCCTTCTCAGTGGGGATGGGTGGGGAGGGAGGAAGGAAGAGAAGTCAGAATTCAAAGTTTTAGGAACAAATGTTGAGAATTGTTTTTGCAGATAATGGGGTACAGAAATTTATCTTGCCCTACAGGATAAAAGAGAAGATGGGGATAAGTGAACGGAGGGGTGTTAAAAGAAAGGACAGATTGATAGAAGGGGTAATCAGAATGTTCGGTGTTTTGGAGTGAGGGGAGGGGAGAGATGGGGAGAAAATTTGGAACTCAAAATTTTGTGGAAATGAATGTTGAAAACAAAATAAATAAATAGTTTTTTTTAAAAAAATGAATTTTTAAAGCCCATTCAAATCACACCACCAGCCTTCACCCACTCACCATACATACATACACACATGTGAGTTGTGTTTTAATAAAGACTAGATACAACATACAACATAATCAATTGACCAGTAATTATTAAGCAAAAAGAACAGTTTTTAAACTACATGAAAACACTAGAGATACAAAAATAAAAGTGAAGCACTATCTGTCCTTGAGGAGCTTACATTCAAATTCAGGGGATCATTGGTTCTGAGACTTAGAGCCGGAAGGGATCTTAGAGGTCTTCGAATGTTACACTTGCATTTTACAGATGAGGAAACTGAGTCTTAGGGAGGGTGAGTGTCTTGCCCAAGGTTGCACAGCTACTAAGTGAGAAAGGCAGTTCTGAACTCAGGTCTGCTTGACTCCAAATCCAGTTCTCTTATTTACATAGAGTTATTTCAGGGATCATATCCTACTAATTCCACTTTCCCAGTACCTTTTTATTGTCCAAGTTGCATTTACTGGTTGGAGATTCTGATCCAGAAAGATTTATATTTTCGTAGGATGTGCATGATCTGCCAGATATGAAATCTAATAGTTGTACCTGCAATAAATGTACAAGATACAATGAATATATTACAATACAAGGGATCAAAAAGTTCTACTAAGTACTTCTGTAAGGTCAAGGATCTGTCAGAGGCATTTGCCATGGCATTTCTGCTCATAGAACCACAGCAATCCCAACAATTTATTCTACCTCTCTAGTGTTACAAAAGTGGAAGCCTGAGGCTTAGAGTAATTTAATGACAAGACCAAGGACACAGTACTTTGCCATATTTCCCTTCCTTATACAAGTGATCATTTGTGGCCTAATAAACTTAAGCAACTAAAGATGATAATAATTTATGTATAACTTAGGTAAATGTAGAAAAAAGCAATTGTAAGGATAGCCAAAAACTGTAGAGAAATTTTCATTTCAGAATGTATTTTGTACTTATTTAAACAGAATTATAGTTAATGTTCTTGGAAATAATGTTGCTTCAGATAAAAGAACAGTCACACTAAGAGCAGCTGGAAAGTTATCTGGCTTGTTACTTCTGTTTCCACCTCTTAGCTTTTCCTAATTCTTCCCTAGGGACACAAAGAGCCACATAGAGCAGAATTGTTTCTTAAATGACAGGGATTCAGGAGAGACACATAGTTATTTCTTGGGAGTAATCTCAGAATAAAACTGAACTGATATAATCCACATCAGTTTGTTATCTTTTAAAAAGTTTTTTCTACATTCAATTTTATTTTTGGCTCCAAATTCTTTCTCTTCCACCCTCCACCCCCACTCTTCCATTGAGAAAGCAAGAAAAACAAAACCCATTGCAGACATATACATTCAAGCAAAACATTACTGTGTTAGCCATGTCCAAAATCAGAATAAAAACATGTGCCTCAGTCTGCACTCTGAGGCTACCATCTCTCCAACTGAAGATTGGTTTCATCATGAGTCCTCTGGAATTGTGATGGGCATTCCTAAGTCTTTTCAAAGTTGTTTGCCTTTACAGTATTGTTTTTATTGTCTGAATTGATGATCTAGTTCTGCTCACTACAGTTTACATCAGGTCATATATATCTTTCCAAGTTTCTCTGAAACCTTTCCTTTCATCATTTCTTATGGCACAATACTATTCCGTTACATTCATATATCCCAACTTGCTCAGCCATTCCCCAACTGATGGGCATCCCCTCACTTTTCAATTCTTTGCCACCACAAAAAGAGCCGATAGAAATGTTTTTGTACATATGAGTCCTTTTCCTCTTTCTTTGATGTTGAGATTTAATAGCTTTGGGGGCATAGTTCCATATTGCTTTCCAGAATGGCTTGACCTGTAGATAGTTCTACCAATGCAGCATTAAGATACTTGTTTCCCCACAGCCCTTCCAGCATGTCATTTTCTTTTCTGTTTTCTTAGTCAATTTGATGGGTGATAGTGATACCTAAGTGTTAAGTGATACCTCAAAGTTGTTTTAATTTGTATTTTTCTAATTAGCAATTTATAAAATTTTTCAAAATGACTACCAACATAATTTGTATTTCTTCCTCTAAAAACTGCCTATTCATATCCTTTGACCATTTATCAACTGGAGAATGGGTTATTCTTATAAATTTGAATCAGTTCCCTATTTACCTTAGAAATTAGGCTTTTATCAGAGAAACTTGGTACAAAGAATTTCCCCCCAATTTCCTATTTCCCTTCTAATTTTAGCAGCTATGGTTATGTTTGTTTTTTAATTATGTTTTTTAATTTCAAGTAATCAAATTATCCATTTTGCCCCTATGAACTTCTAGGTCTCTTTTGTAGTCATGATCTCTTCCCTTATTCATAGGTCTAATGGGTTATTTCTTCCATATTCCTTTAATTCTATATATATCTCATGTGCTTTTGAACTTATCAGGGTATATGGTGAGATATTTCTGCCAGGCTACTTTACAGTTTTGCCCAAAGTTTTTTTTTTTTAATAATGTTTTTAATAGTGAGTTCTTGCCCCAAAAGTTGGGACTCACTTGCTTTTGTATATTATATACCTAATCTATTCCACTGACCAACCTCTATATTTCTTACCTAATGCCAAATCATTTTATGATTATGACTTTGAAATATAACCTGAAATCTGATATTGCTAGGCTGCCCTTTTCCCATGTTTTTCCTTTAATTCCCTTGGTAGTCTTTTTATTCTTCCAGAAAAATTTTATTACTTTTCCTAGTTCTATAAAGTAATTATTTGGTAGTTTGATATGGCACTAAATTAGCAAATTAATTTGGGCAGTGCTGTCATGTTTATTATATGGACTTGGCCTACCCATACACTGTCTTTATTTGTGTGAAAAGTTTTATAAATGTGATCATATAGTTCTTCTGTGTGTCTTAGTAGGTAGACTCTTGAGTGTTTTATACTTTCTGTAGTTATTTGAAATGGAATTTTTCTTTCATCTCTTAGTACTGAACTTTGTTGAAACAAAACTAAAAGAATGAAAAAATGAAAGATAATGTGAAATATCTCATTGGAAAAACAACTGATCTGGAGAATAGATCCAGGAGAGACAATTTAAAAATTATGGGACTACCTGAAAGCCATGACCAAAAAAAGAGCCTAGACATCATCTTTCATGAAATTATCAAGGAAAATTGCCCTGATATTCTAGAACCAGAAGGCAAAATAAATATTGAAAGAATCCACTGATCACCTCCTGAAAGAGATCCAAAAAGAGAAACTCCTAGGAACATTATAGCCAAATTCCAGAGTTCCCAAGTCAAGGAGAAAATATTGCAAGCAGCTAGAAAGAAACAATTTGAGTGTTGTAGAAATACAATCAGGATAACACAAGATCTAGAAGCTTCAAATTAAGGGATTGAAGGATGTGGAATACGATATTCCAGAAGTCAAAGGAACTAGGATTAAAACCAAGAATCACCTACCCAGCAAAACTGAGTGTAATACTTCAGGGGAAAAAATGGTCATTCAATGAAATAGAGGACTTTCAAGCATTCCTGATGAAAAGACCAGAGCTAAAAAGAAAATTTGACTTTCAAACACAAGAATCAAGAGAAGCATGAAAAGGTAAGCAGCAAAGAGAAATCATAAGGGACTTAGCAAAGTTGAACTGTTTACATTCCTACATGGAAAGACAATATTTGTAACTCTTGAAACTTTTCTCAGTATCTGGGTAGTTGGTGGGCTTACACACACACACACACACACACACACACACACACACACACACAAAGAGACAGAGAGCACAGGGTGAGTTGAATAGGATGAGATCATATCTAAAAAAATGAAATTAAGGGGTGAGAGAGGAATATATTGGGAGAAGAAAGGGAGAAATGGAATGTGGCAAATTATCTCTCATAAAAGAGGCAAGTAAAAGACTTTTCCATGGAGGGGAAAAGGGGAGACATGAGAGAAAAAACATGAAGCTTACTTTCATCACATTTAGCTCAAGGAAGGAATAACATGCACACTCATTTTGGTATGAAAACCTATCTTACAATACAGGAAAGTAGGGGAGAAGGGGATAAGCAGGGGGGGATGATGAAGGGAGGGCAGTGGGAGGAGGGAGCAATTTGAAGTTAATACTCTTAGGGAGGGACAGGATCAAAAGAGAGAATAGAAGAAATATAGTTAGTCTTGCACAACATGACTAGTATGGAAGTCATTTGCAAAACTACACAGATATGGCCTATATTGAATTGCTTAACTTCCCAATGGGGATAGGTGGGGAGGGAGGAAGGAAGAGAAGTTGGAACTTAAAGTTTTAGGAACAACTGTTGAGTATTGTTCTTGCATAGAACTGGGAAATAAGAAGTACAGGTAATGGGGTATAGGAACTTATCTTGCTCTACAGGACAAAAGAGAAGATGTGGATAAGGGAAGGGAGGGATGTTAGAAGAGAGGGCTGATTGGTGATAGAGGTAATTAGAATGCTCGCAATTTTGGGGTGGGGAGGGGAGAGATGGGGAGAAAATTTGGAACTCAAAATTTTGTGGAAATGAATGTTGAAAATTTAAATAAAAAAATAAAAAGCAAATAAATATTGAGATAGAGCAATTCTATTTCTTCATGTGTAAAATGAAGATAATACCGTATAATGTTATTTTGAGAAAAATACAATAAAAATATAATACAATAATACAATAAACAAAATAATACAAAAATATGCTAAGAAAAAAAAACAGATCAAAGAGGCCATTCTTTGCCTCACTTTTAACCTATCCTTAATCACTGGATGGGCACTGCCTCAGACAAACTGAGAACTCGGAAAGACCTTAGTTTAAAAAGGTCAAGGTCTCTCATTGCATCCAGAGTCATTTCTAGTCATCCTGATCTATATCTTGCCACTGACACCAGAGGGCTCTAGAGGAGAGAGTGAGTCTGGTGACCTTGCACAGCCCTCCGTCACTTAAATCCAATCCACTTGCAAGTTATGAAATCACCTTCCTGATGCCATGGCCCTCTTTGAGAATGAAGGACAAACGAAAACAATCTCTAAAGTTAAATAGGCAAACAAAAATAGCCCTTGAGATATTTTGTGGGAAATGAGATCTCCAGCAATACAATTCTAACATCATAGGCGCAATGAAAATAGAAAAAGGAAAGTTCCGGGAAGTAAATCTTATTTGATAAAGAATTTGGTCTAGGTCAGAGATCTAGAGCTAGAAGAAACTTCAGAGGTCATCAAGTCCAACTTAATTTTTTACAGATGAGGAAATTGAGGCTCAGAGATACTAAGCCCAAGGTTACATAGGCAGCGGGCATCAGAGAGGAGATCTGAAGCCAGGTTCTCTGATTCGAGAGCTCTTACTCTTTCCACTATACTAAATTTTATCACTAAATTACATAATTAAAGAATAGCTTTCAGACATTTTCTACCTTCAACATACTTCTCCAAAGTAAAAGAAGCATTTAAAAAAAAACTTATAAACGCTCACATTTTGTTAAAAACTAAACTAGTTTAAGCCTAATGAAGCAAAATAACATTTTAGAAATACTTACAGGAGACATCACTTTATTTTCACAAGTAGAAGTCAGTGTTTGGCACTTCTGGTACACATCAATCAGGTCAAGAATGTTATTCTTCTTCAAAAAAGCATCATAGGCCTTTCTGATGTCTTTATAATGTTCAACCGTTTCTACATCTTCAAATGGCAAATCTAGTTTCTCATGCAGTAAGTGTTTCCAAGCCACCAAGACATCACTAAGAGAGACAGTGAATTCTCCAGAGTGCTGATGAAAAATGAAAATTGAATGCTTCAAAATGAGAATTTTAAATTGTTAATTAAGACATTCTGCTCATCATTTCTTATAGCACAATATTCCATCACAATCATATACCACAACTTGTTCAGCCATTCCCCAACCGATGGATATATTCCCTTAGTTTCCAATTCTTTGCCACCACAAAAAAGAGTTGCTATAAATATTTGTGTACAAACAGGTCCTACTCCTTTTTCTTTAATTTCATTGGGATACAGACTTAGTAGTGCTTTTGCAAGGTCAAAAATTATGCAATTTTACATCTCTTTGAGCACAGTTCTAAATTGTTCTCCACAATGGCTGGATTTGTTCAAAACTCTACCAACAGAGTATTAGTGTCCCAAATTTTTCCACATTGCCTACATTTGTCATTTTCCTTTTCTCTCAGGTTAGCCAATCTGACAGGCATGAGATAGTATCAGTTAGTTTAATTTGCATTTCTCTAATCAGCGGTAATATGGAGCGCACTTTTTTCATATGACTATTGACAGTTTTGATTTCTTCTTATAAAAACAATCTGTTCATATCCTTTGACCATTTATCAACTGGGGAATGGCTCTTATTTTTACAAATTTGGCTCAACCCTACATATTTGAGAAATATGTCCTTTATCAGAGAAACTTGCTGTAAATTTTTCTCCCAGTTTTGTTTTCCTTCTAATTTTAGTTATATTAGTTTTATTTGTGCAAAAGCCTTTTAATTTCATGCAATAAAAATTATTCATTTTACACCTTGTGATCTTCTCTATTTCTTGGCTGGTCATAACCTTTTCCCTTATTTTTTGATCTGACAGATACATTTTTTCCATGCTTCCCCAGTTTACTCATAATATCACTGTTTATTTCTGAATCATTTATCCATTTTAGCCTTCTCTTGGAATATGGTGGGAGAGTCTATGTCTAGTTTCTGCCAAACTGCTTTCCAGTTTTCCCAGCAATTTTTGCCAAATATTAAGTTCTTACCCCAAAAGCTTTGGACCTTTGGATTTATCAAACATTATTATATACCCAATCTGTTCCACTAACCCTCCACTCTATTTCTTAGCCAGTACCAGATCATTTTTATGATTATCACTTTTTAACACAGTTGGAGAACTGGCACTTGTAGGTTACCTTCCTTCACATTTTTTTCCATTAATTCCATTGATACTCTTGACCTTTTATTCTTTTATATGAATTCTGCTGTGATTTTTTTTCTAGCTCTACAAGGTAATTCTTTGGCAATTTGACTGGCATGGCACTGAATAAAGAATTAACTTAGATAGAATTGTCATTTTTATGATATTGGCTCAGCCTACCCATAAACAACTAATATTTTTCCAGTTGTTTAGATCTGTCTTTATTTCTATGAAAAGTGTTTTGTAATTGTGTTCTTATAATCCCAGGGCCTGTCTTGGAAGGTAGACACTACCAAGGATTTTATATTATCTGCAGTTATTTTAAATGGAAATTCTCTATCATTTGCTGCTAGGTTTTGTTGTTAGTATATAGAAATGCTAATAATTTATATGGGGTTATCTCATATCATAAAACTTTGCTAAAATTGTCAATAGTTTCAACTAGTTTTTCAGTTGATTCTCTAGGGTTCTCCAAGTATACCATCATATCTTCGGCAAAGTGATAGTTTCGTTTCCTCATCGCTTATTTTTATCTCATCAACTTCCTTTTCTAATCATATTGTACAGCTAACATTTCTAGTACAATATTGACTAATAGTGATGATAATGGATGCCCTTGCTTCACCCATGATCTTATTGGAAAAGCTTCAAGTTTATTCCTATTACAGATAATGCTCACTCCTAGTTTTAGGTAGATACTACTTTTCATTCTAAAGAAAGTTCCACTATTTCTTGTGTTTTGACTAGGAATCAGTGTTACATTTTGCGAAAGGCTTTTTGTGCATCCATTGAGATATCCATATTATTTTTGCTGTTATTGTTATTGATATGGTCAATTATACTGATATGGTCAATTATATTGATATACTGCATTCCTGGTATAAATCCTACCTGGTCATAGGGTATTATCTTTATAATAAATGATTGTAATGTACTTGCAAGTATTTTGTTTAAATTTTTCACATTGAAATTCATTATGGAAATTGTTCTATCATTTTCTTTCTCTATTTTTGCTCTCCCAGGGATTTAGGTATCAAAACCATATTTGTGTCATAAAAGGAATTTGGTAGAACTCCCTCTTTGTCTATTTCTTCGAACAATTTAGATAGTATTGGGGTTGACTGGTCCTTAAATGTTTGCTAGAATTCACTTTTAAATCGATGTGGTTCTGTGGACTGATGGCTTGTCTAATTTATTTTTCTAAGACAGGATTATGTAAGCATTCTACTTCCTCTTCTGCTAATCTGGGCAATTTATATTTTTGCAAACATCCATCCATTTCACTTAGATTGTTTTACTGGAATGTAGTTAGGCAAAATAACTCCTAATAATTGCTTTGATTTCATCTTCACTGGTGGTGCATTTACCCTTTTTGTACTGGCAATTTCTTGTTTTTTAAATTACATTAACCAGTGGTTTATCTATTTTATAAGTATTTCATAAAACCAGTTACTAGTTTTATTATAAATAATAATTTATTATTACTCAATGGTTTTCTTACTTTCAATTTTATTCCTCTCCCTTGATTTTCAGGAATTCATTTTGGCATTTAATTGGGGACTTTTAATTTGTTCCTTTTTTAGTTGCATATACAATTTATTGATCTGTTCTTTCTCTGTTTTATTGATGTATGAACTTAGATATGTAAATTTTCCCCTAAGTACTTCTTTGGCTGCATCCTATGAATTTTGGAATGTTGCTTCACTGCTGTCATTCTCTTTAATAAAATTCTCTTTAATATGTTTAATGTTTTCATTCTTTTTAATAAAATTATTGTTTCTATGATTTGTTCTTCAACCCATTTCTTCTTTAGGACTAGATTATTCAGTTTACAATAAACTTTTAATTTTTCGCTCTTCCAACAAGTCTTGTTGGGCTTGTTCAATTCCCATTTTTCTTTGAGGCTTTGGGTATAGCTGTTTCGATTTCATTATCTTCTGAGTTTGTGTCTTGATCATCCCTGTCATCTAGTCTATGCTTCCACAGTCTTTTATTAAATGTAATTTTTTATTGCATGGTGGTCTGAAAATGATGCATTTAATATTTCTGATTTTCTGCATTTGCTCATGAGTTTTCCATGTGCTAATGCATAGTCAATTTTTTGTGAATGTGCCATGTACTGCTAAGAAAGGGTATACTCCTTTCTATTCCCATTTGAGTTTCTCTAGAGGTCTATCATATCTAACTCTTCTAAGATTCTACCTATTTGATATCTTTCTTATTTATTTTATAGTTAGATTTATTTAGCAAACTGAAGGTCTACAGAGCCATTGTGCTGACCTTATTGTTGTATGTCTGTGAAGCATGGACAGTCTACCAGCACCATGCCAGGAAACTGAATCACTTCCATTTGAACTGTCTTAGGAAGATTCTGAAGATCACCTGGCAGGATAAGGTACCAGACACTGAGGTCCTTGCTCGAATAGAAGTGCCAACAATTCAAATTATGCTTCAGAGAGCACCACTCCAATAGGGCGGCCACGTTGTTCAAATGCAAAATGTACACTTGCCAAAAAGACTATCTTATGGAGAACTTACATGGGGCAGGCGATCACACGGTGGTCAGTAAAAGTGATACAAGAACACTCTCAAGGCCTCTCTCAAGACCTTTGGATTTGACTGTGCAACGTGGCAGACGCTGGCACCGGACCGCTCAGCATGGCATGCCCACATCAGAAAGGGTGCTGTGCTCTATGAGCAAAGTAGAATTCAGGTAGCACAAAGTAAACATAAAATGTGCACATTTGGAATATCTACCCCAAATATCATACAGACGATTTATGCCCAACCTGTGATAGAGCATTCCAAGCTCATACTGGTCTGATCAGCCACAGTCAGACACACAGAACTTCACTCTATCATAGTGATGTCATTTTGGTCCTCTTGAGAATGAAGGACAATAACAAGATTTATTTAGCTCCACTAGGGGAAGGTTGAGGGCCCCACTAGAAGAGTTTAACTATTTCCTTTTAGGAGTTGGGTGCTGCGCTATCTGGTGCGTATGTTCCCCTGCTCATTGCTTTTATTTTTCCCGTTCCTTTGTCTGGGATCGTGAGCGCTACTCCTGCCTTTTTAACTTTAAGTTGACGCGTGATGGATTCTTCTCCAATCCCTTACTTTAGTTCTATGTGTGTCTATTTCAAGTGCATTCCTTGTAAACATGTTATTGGACTCTGGCTTCTGAGTTCAACTCATTGACGTTCACAGTTGTGATTACTGACTTGACATTTCCCTTCATCCTGTTTTCTTCACTTTCTTCTTTTTCTTTCTTTTTATTCTTTCTACTCTCAAGTCTGTTTTGCTGCTGACTACTGCTTTCTTTAACTCCCCTATCTTTTATCAACCACTTCTTTTCTCTTGTTCCTTTCCCTCCTACTTCCCTGTTGGATAGGATACATATCACCAATTGTGTGTGTGTGTGTGTGTGTGTGTGTGTGTGTGTGTGTGAGAGAGAGAGAGAGAGAGAGAGAGAGAGAGTGTGTGTGTATTTAGATGTGAATGAGGTTCAAGAATTGCCTGCCCCACACACCTTCCCCCACTCCCTCCACTGTAAAAGCTCTTCCTTGCATGACATAATTTTCTCCATTCTACCTCTCCCTTCTCCTTTCTTCCAGGGCATCCTTCTTTCTTATCTTCCAGTTGTTTTTTTTTTTACATCATCCCACAATAATCAAGTCATTCTTGCACCCTCTTTCTATGAAGAATTCTTCTAATTGCCCTATATGATAAAATTCTTAGAAGATATATGTATCATCTTCCCATATTGAAAATGATAGTTTAATTTTATTTAGTCTCTTATGATTTCTCCTTCATGTCAAATTTTCTATTTAGCTCTGATCTTTTCAGGAATGCTTAACAGTCCTCTATTCCATTAAAGATTCATTTATTTCCTTTGAAAGGTTATACTCCATTTTTCTGGATAGGGTATTCTTGGTTGTAATCCTAGCTCTTTTGCCTTCTGAAAATCATATTCCAAACCCTCTGCTCCTTTAATGGAGAAAATACTAAATCTTATGTGATCCTGACTGCAGCTCCATAATCTACAAATTAGTTCTTTGTGGCTGAAGTATTTTTTTTAACCTGGGAGTTTTTGTTTTTGGATCACTTTTAGGTGGTGATCAATGAATTCTAGTATATCCTCTGGTTCTACAATATCAAGACAATTTTCCTTGATAATTACTTGAAAGATTATGTTTAGGTTCTTTTTTTAAATAATATTTCATTCCCCCCCCAATACATGTAAAAACTATTTTTAACTTCCATTTTTAAAAAGGCTTTGAGATCCAAATTCTATCCCTCTCTCCCTCCCATCCCTTCTCCTTCCCTGAAATGGTAAGCAATATGACCTAAGTTATACATGTGTAATTATGTAAAATATATTTCCATATCAGTCATTTTATAGAAAAAGAGAAAGGAAAGGAAAAGGAATGAAGAAAGAAAGAAGGATGAGAGAGAGAAAGAGTGTATTTAGGCTCTTTCTTTAATCATGGCTTTCAAGTAATTGATAACTCTTAAATTTTCTCTCCTTTATCTATTTTTCCAGGTTAGTTTCTTTTTCAATGGAATATTTCACATTTTCTTCCTTTTTTCCTCATTCTTTTTTCTGTTTATTTTTATTATTTGTTTTCAGTTTTCTACAACCACTTCTATGTCTTAGATTTTCTATCCACCCCTCCCCCTATATCTCCTCTCTCTCCTCAAGATGGCATGCAATCTTATATAAGTTCTACATATACATTTTTATTAAACACATTTTCACATTGATCATGTTGCACAGAAGAATTAAAATGAATGAGAGAAACCATGAGAAAAAACAAAACATAACAAGAGAAAATGATCTGCCACATTCTGTGATTGAATTTCACAGTTCTTTCTCTGGATATGGAAGGCATTTTGCCTCAAGAGTCCATTGAGAATTTTTTAGGTCCTTGCATTGCTGTGAAGGGCTAAGTCTACCAGAAAAATTTCTCATGCACTGTGTTTGTTGCTGTGCACAATGTTTTCCTGGTTCTGCTCCTTTCACTCAGCCTCAGTTCATATAAGACCTTCCAGGACTCACTGAAGTCTTCCTGTTCATCATTTCCTATAGCACAATTGCATTCTATTACATTCATAAACCACAATTTGTTCAGCCATTCCCCAATTAATGGGCATCCCCTTGATTTCCAGTTTTTGGCCACCACAAAGAGGACTGCCATAAATATTTTTGTACATGTGGGACCCTTTCCCAGTTTTATAATCTCTTGGGGATACCGTCCCAGAAGCAATATCACTGGGTCAAAGGGTATGCACATTTTTGTAGCCCTTTGGACATAGTTCCAAATTACCCTCCAGAATGGTTGGACCAGCTCACAGCTACACTAACAATGAATTAGTGTTCCAACTCTCCCACATCTTCTCCAACATTTATCATCTTCTTGTTTTGTCATGTTAGTCAATCTGATAGGTGTGATATGATATCTCAGAGTTGTTTTGATTTGCATCTCTCTAATCAATAGTGATTTAGAGTGTTTTTTCATATGACTATAGATAGCTTTAATTTCTTCCTCTGAAGACTGCCTGTTCATATCCTTTGACCATTTATCAATTGGGGAATGACTTGTATTTTTGTAAATTTGACTCAGTTCTCTATATATTTTAGAAATGAGGTCTTCATCACAAATATTAGTTGTAAAAAATTCTTTCCAGTTTTCTGCTTCCCTCCTAATCTTGATTGCATTAGGTTTGTTTGTGCAAAAACTTTTCAATTTAATGTAATCAAAATTATCCATTTTGCACTTCATAATGTTCTCTGTCTCTTATTTGGCCAAAAATTTCTTTCTTTTCCTTAAATCTGACAAATACACTATTTCTTGCTCCCTTAATTTGTTTATAGTATCAATCTTTGTACCTAGATCATGCATCCATTTGGACTTTATTCTTGCATAAAGTGTGAGGCATTGGTCTATGCCCAGTTTCCACCACACTGTTATCCAGTTTTCCCAGCAGTTTTTGTCAGTGAGTTTTTATCCCAGAAACTAGGGTCCTTGGGTTTGTCAAACAGATTGCTATATTCATTGACTTCAGTACCTAACCTGTTTCACTGATTTACCCCTCTATTTCTCAGTCCAGTACCAAGTGGTTTTGATGATTGTTGCTTTATAATACAATTTGAGATCTGGTAGGGCTAGGCCACCTTCGCTAGCATTTCCTTTTACTAGTTCCCTTGATATTCTGGACCTGTTTTTTTCTCATTCTTTAGACTTCATTATATTGTTTCTTGATTTCTCATGTAGTCACTAGCTTCCACTTGCCTGATTCTAATTTTTAAGGAATCATTTTCTCCAGTGAGTTTTTGTACCTCTTTTTTTCTATTTGAATCTTGCTGTTAGTTTTTGTATCTCTTTTTCCATTGCCAATTCTTTAAGGTGTTATTTTCTTCAATGTTTTTTGTGCCTCTTTTACTATGCTGTTAACTGTCTTTTCATAATTTTCTTGCTTTGCTTTCATTTCTTTCCCGAATTTTTCTTCTACCACTCTAATTTAATTTTGAAAATCAACTTTTACTTCTTCCAACAAGTGTTGTTGGGCTTGCATTCAATTCCCATTTTTCTTTGAGGCTTTTGGGTGTAATTGTTTGGATTTCATTGTCTTCTGAGTTTGTGTCTTGATCTTCCCTGTCATCAAAGTAGCTTTTTATGTTCTGGTTCTTTTTAGTGTTGTTGTTTGCTCATTTTTCCACCCTATTTTTTAATTTAGAACTTTACCTTGATGTTGGGTTCTGTAGGGGGTTCAGGCAGGAAAGCACTGTCTCAAGTTTCAGGCTGTTTTGCTCTACTGCTTTCAAAGCTGGTTCTGGGATTTGGAAGTTTTTAGTGATATGGGGAGATGTGTGATCACTGCTTTCCTGGTCTATACTCTGGTCCTTACCTAGGAAAAGCTCCTATTTCTTGGGATTGCAATCAATACTACTCTTTAGGACCCTTGTTCCATTAGGTCTGGAAACAATACTGTTCCTCACAGTGCTTGATCCATTAGGGCCATAATTAATACTGTTCCTCAGGGTTTCCATTCCCTCTTGACTAAAAGTTTTCCTTCTTAACCTTGAGCCATGACCCAAAAGTGGTATAGGTGATAGATTTGCCAAACATTATGTGGTCCTGTGTCCAGTGCTAGCACAGGGATCCCCTATAATCCCTTTCTAACCAGCTGCCAGGTCTCCTTAATGTCTCTGACTAGAGAACTCCCAAAGCTGCTACTGCTTCTGTCACCATGATCATACCACTGATGTTTTATCTATTTGGGCTCTGGGTCAGACTCCTCCCCAGTACTACAGATCTCTTTTTCTGACCTCTATATTGTCTTGAATTGGAAGAATGTCTCGTTGATGTTTCTTTGGCTTTGTCACTCTAGAATTCAATGCGAGGTGTTATTTTAAAGTGACTTGGAGAGGAATACTGGGAGAGCTTAGTGGAGCATTTTCTCTACTTCACCATCTTAGCTCCATTCCTGGAAGTTCATCTATATATTTTTAACCTCATCTGAATTTGTCTAATGTCTTTGTGAATTCCCATAGCCCACACTATTCCAAGAAGTGTTTGTCTTAAAATATGGGCACACAGATACATAGAGAGAATTAGATTTCATTTCTTTAATTTGTTCCAAGGAAAGCAAACTATCATTGCTAAAAATCTAACATTACACTTTCCCACCTTAGTCCAATGAGAACAATTTTGATTCAATGCTGAACTAAAGCAAGCTCATATTAAAAGTCAGAGTTCCTTTCAAGAGAGATCAGACTACAACAAATATGCATAATCAATATCTTTTCTAGTCCTTTCTTCTTGGCTTGCTGCCCAGGAGAAATAACATGAATTGCAATCTGACTTGAATTACATCCTAGTTGCTTAGAGACCCAGTATTGTGATGGGGAACATTTTGTTACTCACTATCAACATTTCCTTGCAAATCTTAGATAAGTATATAGTTTTCCTGAAAAGTCTCTTCTTCAACATTTCCATGATAGCATCAGTTAATGACCATGCTTGGGACTCACCACTAATTAGTTTTCCTTCTTATAGTTCTCTTTTTCAAAGAATCTATAGTCAGACAGTTATTATGGTACCTTTCAGAAAGTGTCAACCATTAATTCACTCAGTAATTTCACTGTCTCTAACACGGCATATTTATGAGCTTTGACTGTATTTATAAGATGCCTACATACCACTTTGAGAAGTTTCACATGTTGTTCTTCTGAGAATCTATTATTCATGAATAAAAAAAAAAATCTAACTACTAGGACCAAGATCATCTCTCAGTGTGTTAAACTTAAAGATTAGTCACAGTAATTATCCAGGACAACTCTTTTTATCCAATAAATGGAAAGGACATGATGGTCAAAGAAGCCTGGAATTATAGGAAGGGATTCTGCTATGTATTGCCTCTTTTATCCAACAAACCTAATTCTCTATTTGATAATCATATTTAAAACAAGATGCCCTGAAATGACCAGAAAGTTACTTCTTTGCTCTTCTTTGTAGAGGTTAAATAGTATGATTTTCAAAATGCTGGAACTAGAATCAAAGGATCTAGGCTTGCATCCTGGTCATTAGTTAATAACTACCTAGCTTGGGCAAATCACACTCTCCTTGAATCTGTTTGCTTTATCTGAAAATGAGGGGGGCTGGTTTGAGTGACCTCTGAGGTTCCTTGCAGTTGTAAATCCTAAGGTCCCAGGCTCACAGGTAAGAAATTTGTCCTCAGTGTCTCCTGGAATTTACAGTACATCAGAACTTGTGAAAACAAAATATTTCATACGACTAGCCCAATTAGCAATTGTTTTCAAAAGGTAGATAATTGGTTATTTTGAAACATGGAGCCTCTAACTTGACAGATTTATAATTTTCCAATTAAGTATTCACATTATACACACAAGAGGTAGTATGGTGAATCTACCAACTTCTGGAGTCAGGAAGACCTGGGTTCAAGCCCTATCTCTGACACATACTAGTTACATGACCCCAGGCAACTCATTTAACATCTTGATGCCCACAGGCAGCTCATTAAGACTGTAACTTACTGAACAACATCGATAGAATCTACAGGCATCAAGAAAGAAAATTTCTCACTGGAAGTTCCCTATGCCAATTAAATCACAGGTCTAGTGAAACCAAAAAATTATACACATACATACATAGGCTCAATGCAATAAATCAGAAAGCACTTGAATCAGGAACCCTGGAGTTCTAATACCCATTCTTTCATTAACTGGCTATGCAAAGTGAGGAAAATCATTTAACCTGCCAATTTCTGCATTCTTAAAATGGGGATATTATTTCTAGCTTTCCTTACAGCTCTATAATTCGCTGATCTATGCTTTAAAACACCCTCCCAATTAATCAAATTCAGACATTTCTAAGACAATATGAATTATGTGAATTATCTTAAATATTCCAGGTGCTATTTTTTCTCTTATAACATCCTTTAAGTTAAAAATAGATCAAATCTAACACAAATGGCCATGAGACTTAAAATGTTTTCTCACACTGTCCTAAAATAAATTTCTCTGAATGTAACTAGCTAAAACAAAACTTTGCAATCCCTTGATCTTATGAGAAAAGGTTTTGACTAGATTAACAGCATTTATAATGGGGTTGTAAAAACATTTTAAATCCAAATAAAAATGCTCTCCAGATATCAACTTTCATGATCAGGTGCCCACCATGACAGCATATTCTATTATTCAAACCAGTAACAACTGATTGAGAGAGTCTGTGGTCAAATCGCAAAATGTTTTGTTAGGAAAACATGCCAGCTGGCCGATGTTTGAAGAAAGTTCAAAATGTTCAGAGCTTTAATTCTCTGATGGACATTAGGAAGATTATATTTCACAAGAATTAAATGAGAAAAACTTTATGCATTTTTCAGAACACAATGGTTGTTCTTTTTGATGATGTCAGACTCGTTATTCTTTTGCAATAATTCAAAGTTTTACTCCTTTCAAAATGCTTACATCTAGGTCTTGTTGGGGGGAGTTAGATTAAAGAAAATGAAAAGGAAGAGTATTTTTCATGACTATTAGTTGTCTTCCTTGCTCTATTAGAACTGACCATCTGTGGAATGCAGTTCATGGTTCTACTGTATGTCTGTTTCAGACATGTACTGCTATCCCACCCCAAGAGACTGACCATTCAAACACTTGCACAACAGTCTGGACTATAGGGATTTTCCACACGTTTGTTTTTTTCCTGTTGACCGATCTCTGCCATAATCACAAATCTTCTGGGGCTTGATACAGTCAGCACAAGGTCATTCACAACCAGAAGCATCTGGAGAACTTGATCATCTGCAGGGATCCTCTTTTTGCTGGAACCCTGGGCATGGTGTCTTTCGTGGTAATGGTAAATGTTTTGATGAGTAGGTACCGCCTTTCCTACACTCCCTTGACTTGAACAATCAAAGGCTCCTAGAGGGGAGTTATCTCTGTGGTAGTGTGTGTGGCAAGCAGTCTTGTATAATCTTCATTTATTCATTCCTTATTGTAGAACTGTTTTGAAGTCATTCAGCAAAACACAGTCTCACACATGTTTAGAATCAAACACAATGGGATCATCTACCACAGCACATCTCACTTAGTGGTGTGACTATGAAGATGGGGGTCTACTCTAGAAAATAACGTGCCAAAGCAAGACAAGAAGGACTTGGATGTGAATGAGAGGATGAGAGAATACAGAACAGCATTTAGGCAATTGTAAAGTGCTTCTAAGGATTTTTCAGAACCTGCTTGGCAACACAAGAACTCATCTTTTTTTTGAAAACACAAATATTCTCCCAGGGGTGCAGAATGAACAGGGATTAATCCTGAGACAATCCAGTCTCAGAAGGACCCAAAGCATCAAGGCCTCATGGCTCACATGAGGAGGCTATGTAGCCTATTTCCTACCCCAAGCAGTGATGAGGTGGTGAGGATGGGGAAACAACCTGACTTTCTAAGAGCTGGAAAAGAATTACACAAGATAGTCTGAGAGCATCATCAAGGGGATGCGATTTTCTGCTGGGGAGAGCTAGGGATGTCTGCTGGCTGCCTGGAAGGAGACATCTGGGAGACCAAGACTGAGGGAAAAGGAGGGGTTGATGGGACGAGCTGCCAGAGAAGACTAGAAGGGGCAGAATTAGGAGGGAGCAAGTCAAGGCCTTGGCCTTGGGAAACCAAAGGCTCTATTTTCTAAGGCCAAGAGGGAAGACACTGACAGGTTTTGATGAGCAAAGTTCTGATCCAAGTCACTAACCCTCGCAGAGTCCAGTACCTGGCTCGTAGTCTTCCTCTTCACCTCAACCCATCCTCTGATATTCTAGGGACTGCGAGAGAGATCCTGAGGCCCTTACTTACCAACCCCTTGCAATCAGCCTTCCAGTTCCCAAACCCCCAATTCATTTTAGTAGAAGGTCTGACCACAGTGTCTCTTTTTTCTTTCATACTTTTACTTTCCTGATCTGTTTTGTTGTTGCGTCGTTTCTCATGTGTCTGACTCTTCCTAACCATTTGGGGGTTTTCTTGGACGCTGGAGTGGCTTGCCATTTCTTTTCCAGCTCATTTTACAAATGAGAAAACTAGGGTAAACAGGGAGAAGTGACTTGCCCAAGGCCACAGAGTGACTAAGTATCTGAGGCTGGATTTGAACTCAAAGAGATGAGTCTTCCTGATGCTAGGCCCTGCACTCTATTCTCTGCACCACCTAGCAGGCTTCCTGATCTAAGAAGGATGAATGTTCTGAGATGGAAGTACCTAAGCAAGTAAGTCAAGAAGACCTAGAAGTCACATCAGAAGTCCCACCAGTGACCTGAGATAGAAATGCCCAGGTAGCGACCTTGCTTTGTGGGGCAGCAGTTAAGCAGCCTAGCCCAACAACAGCCAAGCTCAAGTGACACTTTTTTTTCCCTTCCCCAGTTGAGGTCTACATGTGAGAAAGGGGGGATGATGGGAAAGAACCACAGCAGCAAGACTGGAGTTCCTGGCCCAGGAGAAAAATGGCTCAATTCAGCAATGGATGGCCTTGCAAGCCCAGCAGAGAGCTTCAGCTAAGAACTTCATGAAGACTCCATGAAGGATTTCCAGGGTCGTAGTGGAGAGTTTAACTCAAGGGCAGAGAACCTTGAGGTCACAGGTGGTCCACTAGGACTCAAGTGCAGCCCTGTGACTGAATCCAAAGTTCACAGAAGTTCTCTACACATGTATCTCATTGCTTTAGTTTTATTTCCAGCCTACTGTCCAGAGGAACTTAGTAGGTTCAAGGAGAGAGCATACCACTCGTTTCGAGGGAAAGCTTTATACCAACTGTTCATGTTAAACTTCCACAAATTCTTTCTCTTTTAACAAAAAAAAAAAAAAAGGAAGGGGGAGGACATTGAATGTAGCAATTAAAAGATCATTGACAACCTTGGAAACAACCTTGGAAAGAGCAATTCTCCTTGCATGATGAGGTCAGTGATAGATGAATATGTGAAAGCTAGGACTATGAACAATTTTTCTAGGACTTTGTCTATGAAAGGGACAACACTTGAGAAGATGTTAGGACAAAAAGAAATTTTTTTTTTTTAAGATGGGAGAAACCAGTATATTTGTAAAGTAGAGATAGAGCCAGTAGTTAAAAAGAAAGGGAAAATCAATAAAAGGGAGCAGAGACAGGGTGAAGGGAGAGGGAATAATCTAAGGGCCAAAGAAGAGACAGTAGTGGGAATGAGAGCATAAATAAAGGCATTAGAGTTTCCAAGAAGACAGCCACCCCCTCCTCATATCCTAGAGTGTAGGAGAGAGTGGGAGGTGATTAGGTGATCTAAAGTGTAGAATTTGGGAGAAAAAGTCAGTAGTGACAGATGGCCTCAATGTTTTCTAGTGAAGTATGAGTCAGGGTCCTCTGCTGAGAAACAGCAAGGGGGTCACATAGGTAGCTTATAAGAAAAGAGAAGGTTTGAAGCAAAGACTTTGGGAAAGGCAATCAGGTTCAAAACTGGTAGGTATGAGGACAAAGAAATAATCAAGGAGGAGTAAAAAGGGTTGGGGGACAAAAGTGAGGACTCAGTGGAGTGGATACCATCCACCTAGGGTGGATCTGGACAGTCCAGATGTGGGACTTCCTCTAGAGGCATTCCATATCAAGTGACTAGGCCTGGAAAAGGAAGAAGGGGGAAGAAGTGAGAAAGGAGGGACAACAGAGCAAGGCAGCAAGGGAAGAATAGTGTGTAAAATGTGAAAAGGAGGAAAAAGAGGCCAGAGCAGTGGGGATTGTCTTGGGAACAAGGAGGGACAGAATGACAAGGTTCTGGGGAAAATGGACACAAGGCACAAGAGGGGCTAAGGTGGCTTCACAAGTGTGGATTAAACATAATGTCAGGTTTTTTCAATGTTTTACTAGGGGTTGCTGATTCTTTTTTCCTCCACTTTATTTTTTTTCCTTCAGAGGCAACTGGGTTAAGTGTCTTGTCCATAGTCACACAAGTAGGAAGTATCTGAGGCCTGATTTGAACTCAGGTCCTCCTGACTCCAGGGCTGGCATTCTATCCACTGCACCACCTAGCTGCCCTTCTTTTGGGTTTTCAAAAATTCTTTGTTATAAGGGATGATTCTCTGGAAGCAGCAACAGGAGGAATAAAGAGGGAGATCTAGGCAGTATAAAAATAAAGATATCCCCCCAAAAATCTATTTTTAAAAAATACAAATTCCTTAACTTTCAGGCTGCATCACTTTTATACTTGTCTCCCTAAGCATGGTATCTGGAACACAGGAAACACACATGCTTTTTTTTCATTCATTCTTTAAAAATGGGGGGAGGGTCGATCTTTAATGTGCCTTCCAATTCTAGAACTGTGATCCCATAAGAGAATAAAGGGCAAGAGGAATTTTAGTTTTGGAACAGAGATAGAACACCTGGAGATAAAGAGGTAAAGAGGACGAGCCATCCTTGGGTGTGGTTGGGTTGGAGATCAATAACAGTACAATCCCATGGATTTGGAACTAGCTTGGCCCCCACTCATGTTCAGATCTCCCCTATACTAAGAAACCTTTTCTGGCCCTGCCCCTCATTCGAGTTTTAGAGAAAAATCCAACAGCTTTTTCTCAGATCTTAGTCTTCTTGCATTTTCTTCAGCACCTGACATTGCTAACTGTTGTCCTCCATTTTGACAGTTTCTTTGTCTTTGTGTGACATTCTTCAACCAGTCAACAACCATTTATGAAGCATCTACTTTGTGCTGAACATGAAGCCGGCAAAGACAAAAGGGAAACAGTCTCTACTTTCAAGGGGGCTGCTTTCCAACAGGATAGACAATATATGAATACACTATATATGTGTATATGTCTATGCATGTATATGTAGACATATGTGTATATGTGATACAGTGGATAGAATAGCAGCCCTGGAGACAGGAGGACTTAAGTTCAAATCCAGCCTGGGCAAGTCATTTAACCTGGTCTGCCTCAGTTTTCTCATCTGTAAAATGAAATGGAGAAGGAAATAGCAAACCACTTCAGTATCTTTGCCAAGAAAACTCCAAATGGGGTCACAGTCAGACGACTGAAACAATTCAACCAAAAATGCATAAAAATATACATGGGTGTATGTATGGGCATGTAAATGTGTGTATACATAAACACAATTATGTGAGTATACATATATGTGTCTAGATATATTTATATAAATGCGCGCACACACACACACCACAGGGTAGATACATAGTCTAGGAGGGGAAGAGATCAGAAGATAGGAGGACCACTAGCTGCTACTTTCTACTTCTCTTCCTCCTTAACAATACTCTCTTGGTTTCTTCATTCATTCAACACTGATTCCAAAAGTCACATATGTCCTGGTGAGGACTCTCCTCTGTTACTCCAGGTCAGCCCCCTTGTCTTAGACAGTGGCCTGGACCACTGAGGGCTGGAGGAACTTGCCCAGGGTCACACAGCCCGCATATGTCAGAGATGGGACCCGAACCGAGGTCTTCCAGACTAAAGCCGGTTTACTATATCCACTCCCCCATTGCAGCATCTTGACATTATATATGAGAAAAATACAAATAACCTCCAGGGCCTCAGACAAGCTGCCTGACCTCCCCAGGCCTCAGCATCCTCCTTTGTAAGAGGAGGGCATTAGTGGGAACGACAACTCTTCTCAGCAATACAATAAGCAATTCGGAAAGACATGATAAAAAATTACCATTCCCCCTCCAGAGAAAGAACTGATGGAGTCTGAATGCAGATGGAAGCAGACTTTTTTTTTTTACTTTATTTTTCTTAGGGGTTTTTGATTTTTTTCTTTCACATGACTAACATGGAAACATTTTACATGACTATACATCTATTAACCTAGATCAAGTTGCTTGCCTTCTCAATGAAGGGGGAAAAGATGGAGGAAAGAATTTAGAACTCAAAAAAATTTTTTAAAAACACATGTGAAAAATTGTTTTTACATGTAATTGGAGAAAAAGGGGGTGCAGGTGGGGTTGGCCAAGTCAAATGATCTATGAGGTGTCTTCTGAATCCAGAACTCAAAAGTGAGTTCCCTGGCCTTGACGTTGGCCTGGCTGCTGAACCCAGGACTTCCAGGTTCTTCTATTCCCCTCTGTCAATAAGTGCTTATATATCTATGTTCTTTCTTCCAATTAGAGTATAATCTCCTTGAGAGCAGAGACCATCTTCTCTATTTGCATTCCTCACACAAAGTACAGGTGTGGCACATAAGAAACACTGGTAAACATTTTTTCACGATCTTCTATCCTTACCCTTTAGTTGAAGGAGCGCTTTCATGTGCTCACATTCTTTCTTCCAAACTGACCTGCAGTGAGCCAGTTCTGTGGCCAAGGTGGGTCTCTACATCCAGCTCACTCATTTCCGGCTTTGTCTTGCATCCCTTCCACCCTTATCTAAAGCTATCTTACCTACACTTCCTTTCCCAAACATCAAAGTCTATCACAATTTTGTAGAAAGAGCACTGGACTTAAAGTCTAAGAGCTGGGTTAAAATATTGGCTCTGATACTTAACTAGCTGTACATTTGAGGATAAGTCCCTTGACCTTTCTGAGTTTTCTCTGCTTCCTCATCCATAAAATGGGCATTAACAGTCACAATCTATCTGCCTCAGACGACTGCAAAGTGTTCTGTCAGTCTTCAAGAGCTGTATGGAGAAGTGCAACGTCTCCAGGAAGCCAGCACATTCCTCCATCCTGTAATGCTCTAGGCTCTGAAGTTTTATCATCCTCAGATTCTTATCAACCTCACCTCCTAGAGACTTATCTTGGAGAAGTAAAATCTAATGGGATTTCATTGGGTGAGTGTTGGGTCTCTCCAAAATGAATGCAATGTTTTTGTTTTGTTTTGTTTACCCAACTAAATTAGAAGAGGCTCCCAAACCCAATCAGTGTTCAATAACTTGCTGAATAAATGAAAAGGAGAGACAGCTTTCTACAGGAATGATCTGGCTCAGTGATTTCAACCTATATTTTTCCACATCACATCAAATAACTCTGCAAGCTACAACTTAACTCTGCCAATGTGAAAATTGGCTTAAGCCTCATATAACTCATTCATTCCTCCGTTTATGAAAAGGAAGTGGTCATAAACAAATGAAAGGCAAGCTTGATAGTGACATATAAATCCAACTATGTGAATCAACCATCACCCACCTGTCATCAAGCCCTACAGACAGGTGAATTACCAACTGGAAGGACATCACACAGGTAGCAATCCAAAGTCAGTTGTCAAAGGTGAATGCAGCGTTAAATAGCCTCTTGGGGATATGATTAAGTCAAGACAGCTGCTCTCAGAGAAGAAACAAAAGCTTGAAAAAATAAATTTTTTCCAAAAACAAAATGTCAAAAATAGTTTACAAAAACAGACTAAACTAACACACATGAGTTCCAAGGCTATTAGCATAAAAAAACCCTTTAAGTGTTCTCTAGCACTACAGACAGATCAACTTTTGAAAGAATTTCAAAATTCATCTCAGTAGCCTGACCATGATGGAAATGAGAAGGCATTGGGACAGCAGAACCCTTATAGAGGCATAAGAAAGAGTATACTCCAGAGATCTTGGAGCATTTACACTCAGGCCAGAGTTCTCTTAAGCAGCTGGTACCTGAGGCTACTATAACCATTTCCACTCTCACCCTCTGGTAGTCTACTGACCTGTTTATTGATCTCTGCCATAGACAGCTGCAAAGCCTCGAGCATGAAATCAGCACCACACACAGTAGTCCTCTCAGAAGGACAAAGGCTGTGCCAATTTCTTCTCAAGCTTTTGATCATATCCAAGACAGCTTCAGAAAGTAGAGTCATTTTCCTAAATGGAAAAAAGAGACTGTGTTAATTAAGTTACTTAAATTTATTTGTCGATGATAGTGGATGGAAATAGGAACAGTCAGGACACAGAAGACAGCGAAAGATTCCTTCCTGTCCACCAGTCTTGGTTTTCATTTAATTCAGAGGGGAAAAGTTTGGGGGTAGGAGGAAGTGGGGAAGGGGACACATAGCAATAATTTGGCTCCATCAGTTGGCTTGAGAAATATCTTACAGAAGTAAGCATCTAGCAGTATGACTGAAAATAGGTATAAGACCCATGCTATAGGCATAGAGAACATACACAATTTTCAGACACATAAAAAAGAATTGTGTCAAGTCAACAAGTCATTGAATTTTCCTGGACTTCAGTTGCTCCTTCTCTGAAATGAGGAATAAGGTGGTCTCTGAGGTCCCAGCCAGCTCTAGAACTGTAATCCTTTGAAACCTACAGATTTGGTGCAGATAAAATGGCTTCACCAACAGCTGGGTGTCCAAGTGATTGGGGTCATTTTCCTGAGTTCAAATCTGGCCTCAGATTCTTCACAGCTCTGTGACCCTGGGCAAGTCACTTAAACCTGTTTGGCTCAGTTTCCTATCCATAAAATGAGCTAGTGAAGGAAATGGCAAACCACCCCAGTATCTTTGCCAAGAAAACCTGAAATGGGGTCACAAAGAGTCAGACACGATTGAAAAGTCACTGAACAAAATATTTTCACAGGGCCTCTGCCAATCTTCCCAAAATACAATACTACACCTTGCCTGATTCCTGTGCCCAAAAGGGCAGAGAGCAACCAGGGGTGTCAAAGACAAATGGAAACCTGCCCTTAGCATACTGACTAAGAAAACCACAAATGAACATTATCTGTGTTGTATTGTATTTTTATTTTTTTTGTTATATGTCTCCCAATTAATTTTAATTGGGTTGCCTTGGAATTTTACAAGGTCACAATTTTGAAGTGTCTAGCAAAAAAAAAAAACCCAGCCTATTCAGAAACATTTCCCCTCGGAACCTTCTTTTCTTGGTCTTTCCCATGCTGGCATCGACAATGAGCTTCTATTAGAAAGATTATCAGCAGGAACAGGACAAATCACTCACTCTGGCTCAGTTTCTTCCTAGTACCTACCAGATCTAACACCACAAACTGTTGAAAGAATCAGTTGAGATTAAAGCTGTTGGAAGAATCCCTGTGGTGCAACAACCCTTTGTATGACACTTTCAGCACAGTAGGACAACCTTTTATTCCTCCCTAAGCGATTTCCTCACGCACTCCCCACAAATTCTTTTCCAAACTACATTACTGAGGAAATACACAAATGAATAAGAGATAAGTCATAGTCTCTGCTCTTAAGAATGAATAGGAACTGGGTCAGAAGACAAACATTCAAAAACTGAATGCATGTGGGACATTTACAAAAAATAAAAATAAAAAAATCACTTCAGGAAGCAAGCATACATACATCATGCTGGAAGAAATATATAATCAGGTTTGGTATAAGGTCAGTGCCTTCTTTAACTACTGAAATGTAGCTTTTGCACTGTCTGCACCCCTCCCCCCATTATGCCCTCCATCATTACCCCCCCATCTTTCAGAATTTTTCATTTTCTTCAAGAATCCACTCAAACTCTGTCTCCTACAAGAAGACCCCAAATGTCGGTGCTTTGCCCTAAAACTATGTTCTTTTGTGAGTGTGTATGGTGCCTTCCACCTACTTTTTCTCCTATTGGAAGATCCTAGAGGGCAGGACCTATTTCACTCTTGACTTTATATCCTGGCACAGAATAGGTACCTTAATAAATGTTAGCCCACTGATTCCTTGATTCTGACATTTTCTTTTTTATAGTCCCAGCATAATGGAAGATGAACTGGAATTGAACACTGCCTCTAGAGTCTTTGCCCTAGTCACTTTCCAGACTGGCTATTTTTTGTCAGAGAGAGCCTGAACCTGTTACTGCATCTGTAAAATGGGAAGATTTTCACTGCCTACTTCACATGAAATCATGTGTATAAAGATACATATACCATGTACAAGAACATGGCAAAGTATACACTGTATCTATTATTATCATTGAGCAAGTGGCCCAAGGTTCCAACTAAAAGCATTAATGACAAATACATTTATATAAAGTTTTTAGGTTTAATAGTCTTCTTATCACCATGAGGTCTGAAGCCATAGCTAATTCAACAAGTTGGAAGGGATGAGTTCCTCAGATTCCCCATGGTATACTAGGTCTCTACTTTGTCCAACATGCTCCACTTTGTATTTGGGTACAAATCACAGCATCTTGACACCTGAAATCATTCATATAGGAAAAGCACCTCCACTATAACATACTTAATAAGGAGTCACCCAGCTGCAATCATTCATATAGGAAAAGCACCTCCACTATAACACACTTAATAAGGAGTCACCCAGCTGCTGCTTGGAACTCTCTAAAGACAGGCAACTAACCCCCAGTAGCAATGCTAATAGCATTTATGGAACACTTTAAGGTTTGTAAAAGGCCTTATTTTTTTTCTTATTTGAGTCTCACAAATGAGAAGTGAATCCTGTGAGGTACATGCAACCGTTTTTTCCACAATTTACACTTGAGGAAACTGAGGCTGAAAAAGTTAGGTAATTTGCCCAGAGTCACATGGTACGTACCTGAGGCAAGATTTAAATTCAGGTCTTGCTGAGTCAAGGCCCATATAGTAATAGCTTGTGGGGCAAATGAGTGGTATAGAATGGATAGAGAGCCAGCCCTGGAGTCAGGATGACAGGAGCTCAAATCTAGCCTCAGACACTTACTAGCTGTGTGTGACCCTGGGCAAGTTTACCCTGTTTGCCTCAGTTTCCTCACCTGTAAAATGAGCTGGAGAAGGAAATGGCAAACCACTCCAATGTCTCTGCCAAGAAAACGCAAAATGCGGTCATGAAGAATTGGACACAACTACACAAGAAAAATAAAAACTGTAGTTTTTATGCTACTTACGTGCAGGGATTAATGCCTTTTCCCACGTTCTTATCTCTAGGCTATAAAAAGTATCCTTTTTGTTACAAAAATTTTCTTTTGCAAGTAGATACTTGAAAAACTATGGTGAAAATGGGGTAAGATGTTTTGTTTTGGGACTGGATTTCATTGGTATAAAGAACTCTAAGGCAAAGAAACTCTAGTTACTGGGTAAAAGTGAACCAATATCTTCTCTGCCGATGAATCTTAGGAATGTGCCTAGGCCAGAGATGTCAGACAACAAAGGACCTCACATGCTTCCTACCACACCCGAGTATGGCCTCAAGTAGAATAAAATATAAGTAGGAAACACTTCATATATAACAATGTAATATAACTATATAATATATAACATATAGCAATTACTAAGAAATACTTAAGAAAAAATTTCAAACGCAATAAAACATAATTACATTTTAAAACTCAATCAATATACTGCCTGCAGGAATCCTTATATATGCACTCATGGCCTGCTTTTGAGTCTGACACCACTGGCCTAGAACACTAACAGATTAAGTGAACCACCCAGAGTCACACAGCGTATGTGAAACCCAGGTTTTCCTGAAACCACCATCTTGCCTTTCTTTTGTACATTTTTGGGGAGCACCTAACTTGTTATTTCATTGGTACAGAGGATGTGCTGAAGCTAGCTCAGACCAACTAGTGAGAGCTGACTGTTAAATTTTCAGTGTGAACATTTATACCTCTAAAACACTACCAGTCAGGCCTGAGTTTACTGTTTGCTTAAGAAAATGAGAGAAAATAATGCAGGTTCAGCTTAAAAGTGTGTCCGAAACAGCCAGTCCTGGAGTCAGGTTAAGACCTGAGTTCACATCCATCCTCAGACACTTCCTAGCTGTGTGACCTCAGGCCTGCCATTTAACCTCTGCTGCCTCACTTTGCTCAACTGTGATATGGCGATAAGAGCAGCCACTTTGTAGCTGGGAGCATTTAGCACAGTGCCTGGCATATAGTAGGAGCTTAATAAATGTTTACCAAAATGAGCTGAATTGCCATCAAGGTCACAAAGGTGGTAAGTGGCAGGGGGCAGGGATCATAGCAGGGATTGTGGATGCCGGTGTCTTGGGCACCCTCCCCTCCCCCACTATTAGTGTGCTTCCCACAGAACTGGCCTGGAGTCAGGAGGACCTGAGTTCAAATCCGACCCCAGGCACTCTCTGGCTGTGTGACCCTGGGCAAGTCACTTCCCTTTTTTGCCTCAGTTTCCTCATCTGTCAAATGAGCTGGAGAAGGAGATGGCAAACCTGTCAGAAAACCCTAGACTGGATCAGGAGCACCATGATAATTATCGTTACTGGGGGGGCCTCGGGGGAGTGGTCCTGCCTCGGTTTCCCTATCCGTAGGGCAGGGATGATGATGACAAGCACCGACACCCCCTCCCCCACAAAGCTCCCGTCATTTTACAAGTGAGGAAACTGAGGCCCCCAACTTGCCCAAGCTCCCCGGACTGGTAAGTGACGGCGGCAGGATTTGAACCCGTGAACCCTCGGTCTCCTCTCCTCCCGCCCCCGGTCCCCCGCGCTCACCTGACCAGCCCCACCGCCCGCCGGGGTCGTCACCGGCTCGTGCCGCCTCAGCTGCTTCCGCTGGGGCCCGGGGAGATTTAAACTTCGGCTCCGCGAGCGGTTGGAGGCCACGGACCAATCAGCGGCGGCGCCCTCTGACCCGGAAGCACTAGCGCGCGCCACCTGCGCCGGGGCCAGAGCGCGCACGCGCCGGAGGTGGAGGCGGCGCTGTGCTGTCCACCGTGGGTCGGGAAGCCTGATCAACCGAATTTTCGTCTCCTCCTCTTCCTTTCCCTCTCCGCCGCCTCCTCCTCCTCACCCGAGTCTCACCCGCCGCCTGGGAAGGAGGTGCCCTTGTCCTCCTCATTCCGCAGGTGAGGAAACTGAGGCCAGGAAGAGGGCGGGGGCAAGAGCTGGTACCGCCCTGCCAGGCCGGGGCTAGACCCCCTCCTGATAATAATTGTTAGCGTAGCTAGATAATTGTTATTTATTTTATGTGTTAATACGTATGTCACCCTTTATAGACACGTACTTGTATTTGTATAAATGTGTTTATATATTGCATATTTAAATACATGTTTATATATTCAAAGCTGCTCCATTTGTTGTAACTCATGGTTCCACGGGTGGATGGTGTGGTGGTGGCCCATGCAGCACCTGTGTTTTCTTGGGGTTGATAATTAGGCCAAAATGAGCACAGGCTGCAGAGAATTGATGGATACTTTGTTGCATCTCAGCTTCAGAGGCTGCACTGAGTGCATCTGCAGCATCTGCAAGCAGAAAATCATGCACCAACACTCCCTCCACTTTGGTCTTGGCTTGTAGCCTTTTCAAACTGAAGAACTTACCATCAGTACGGTAGTTGACCTTGATGCTGTGTTCATCCTCGTTGAAAGCATTTGACAACATGGCTGAAAACATCCTGTTAAAAAAGCACACAGTCCTGTTTCATTCCTGGTGACTGGGAAGGCACTGGAGCATTGTCCGCTCTCCAGAACCTGGGCAAACATGTCATCATGAAATTGATGTACAATGTTCACGAACTTCTCTGGGCAACCAAATTTTGACGTAATTTTCCATAAGCCCTCATGACTAGCCGTTTCAAAGGCCATAGTGGGATCTACAAACGGTTCTGCTCCTGTCATTTCTCTTGGAGTTTAGGCAGCATATAGTTATGCCAGTTGTCTATGTATTACATATATACAAATACAGTGCTTTAAGGTTTGCGAAGCACTTCATAAATATGATCTCATTTGGCCCTCACAACAACCTTGGGAGGCAGGTGCCCTGATGATCCCCATTTAACAGATGAGGAAATAGAGGCAAATCAATTTGAGTCAACTTGACTTATCCCTGAGTCACACCACTAGTGAGTGACTAAGGTTGGATTTGAACTCAGACATCATATCCACCTGGCTGCCTGTAGGATCCTAGAACTAGAGCTGGAAGAGGCCTCAGAGGCTGTTTAGTGGAACCCCCTTATTTTGCAGTTGGGGGAAAATGAGGCTTAGAGTTTTAAGCTCATAGACCTAGTGCTGGGAGGGGCTTCAGAGGTACAGCCTCATTTTAGAGAGGAGCAAATTTAGGCTTAACAAAGGCGATCTAGCTAGAAGAGCCTCAGAATACATCTCTTCCAACTGCCTCATTCTACAGAAGAGAAAACATCTAAGACGCTAGGTTTCTACTTCCTCACCTGTAAAATGAAGGGTTTGGATTAAATGCCTTCTGAAGTCCCTTCCAACTCTCACTCTAGGTCTGAGGACCACAGATTTAGATCCAGAAGGGATCTCAGGGATCATCTCATCCATTCACCTGGTTTGTTTTATTGTATTCATTGACAAGCATTTATTTTCTCTTCATCCCTCCCTCAGTTTAAAAGAAAAAGAAAACTCTTGTAACACATATCCACAACAAAGCCCCACATTGTCTCATTTTGCATCTTGAATCCATCTTATTTCCATCAGGAGGTGAGTCCTCTGAAGTCAGGACTAGTTGTTACTTTGATCAGAATTTTCACATCTTTTGTAGTTGTCTGTATGATGTTGCTAATGTATAAATTCTGATATTGGTCACTTCATTCTGCATCAGTTCATAAAAGTCTTCACAATTTTTTCACCATTTCTTAGTACAAAATAGTATTCCATAGTCTGTTCACTCATTCCCCAATTGATGGATACCTCTTACTTTCTAGTTCTTTGGCTCTGCAAATGAGCTATAGATATTTCTATATGTATGGGTCCTTTTCCTCTTTCTTTGATCTGGACTGTGGCCTAGTACAGGTATGACCGAATCAATATGCAAAGGGTCTATTTACTGACTCTTTGGTCATGGTTTCAAATCGATTTCAGAGTGTCTGGACTAAGTAACCGTCAGGTCGGTAGTGCATTAATATACCTGATTTCCTTCGGCCCCTCCATCACCGTAGTTTTCCTTTTTTTTGTTGTATTTGCCAATCTGGTGGAACCTCAGGGTTGCTTTGTTCTTCTCTGATTACCAGTGATGTGCTGCATTTTTCCTTACGGCTGCTAATAGCTTCAGTGTCTCCCTTTTAGAAGTGTCTGCTCACGTGTTTTGACCATTTCTCAGTTGAAGCATGACTCATATTCTTATGAATATGAGACAGTCCCTTTTATAAAAGTCTTTGAATTGAGCCCCTTATCAAAGAACTTTGCTGTAGTAATTTTCCCCCAGTTAACTCTTTCCCTTCTAATTTTAGCTTCATTGGTTTTATTTATGCAAAAAAAAATTTAATTTTATGTAATCAAAATGGTCTAATCATCCATGAACTCTTCCCTATTCACAGATCTGAAAGAGAATTTCTAACTTGATCTAAGTTGTTTATGACATCACCCTTTTATAGCTCAGTCATTCATTCATTTAGAAGTAATCCTTTTTGTGTACCTTGGTTTACCTTTATTTCTCACAGAACATGATCAGGATGAGAGGTCTGAGTTCCCCCAGACAAAACTAAGCTTGAAGCGACTGAAATGTTGTCAAATACTATTCATCATGCTCCAAGTATCTTGCCATCCAAGTGTTCTGAGACTGAGACTTTTCCACAGAGAACAAGCCTGGAGTAACCATAATGTTACTCGGAGTGTGATTTTGTCCTTTGAGTGTTACATAGTTACCTATGCTGACCTTTGTTTTCTTCCTCCTTCCTGGACATGAGTGGGCCAAAGGCATGCGCATTGCACACGTTTTCCAAATGCACCAGCCAGAGGTGCATTTTCCTCCCTCACATACCCCCATCCATGCTAAGGATCATCCTGCTTTTAGAGACGAAGAAGCTAAGATCCATTTGCCCAAAGTCGCAGGGGGCGTGGCAGGGAATGGAGAAAGATCTGTGACTTCATTGGTCCGGAAGGTACAACTGCCAGCGTGTGTCGGCACTGTCTGTTTGCCTTGTAGTCTTATAGACTTAAATCGCGTAGAGCACTGAGAGGTCTGGGGATTTGCCTAGAGTTGTCCAACCAGCATGTGTGTGTACGTGTGTGTGCGTGTGTGCATACATGTGTATACGTACGCGATGCTCCTGTATCTCTGGCAGTGGCCAGACTAAGCTGCAGGCTTAGGTTCTTCTCTTTGTACCACAATGTCATACCTATTTGCAAGACCTCTGTTTTCTCATTGATAAAAAAGGTGAACCAAGTGATTCTTTAAGTACCTTTCTTTATCTCTTATAGTGTCAGGACATAAATTCTCAGTATTTGTTGGATGGGCTTGATAGAGACAGCAAGATTCATTTTTTTCACATGTATTTTCAGTAGCCCTTAGAGACAGCAAGATTCGTTTTTTTTTCGCATGTATTTTCAGTAGCCCATAAGCTTAAAAAAATTAATTTTTAATTTAAATTTTTAAAAATCCTGTTTAGAAAATCTGGTGGTCATGCAAAGGCAACAGTATTACTCTCAGAGAGCAGATCATGGTCTGGTGGTTGATGTTTTGTACCATTTCTCTACTAGGTGATTATCGTTCACCAGGGGTTCCACTTATGTCTTTTACAAGATTACTCAATCCTGTTTTATACTCCCAATTAATGAGGCAACTGTCATATAGTAAAAAGAAAACTGAATTTGATATCAGAATGCTCTGAGTTCATCAGACCTGGTTCTGTTACTTGGAAAAGGCGATCTCTGGGCCTCAGTTTCCTAGAAAGGGGTTGGATTAGATGATCTCTAAATTTCCCTTGCTTTCTACATCTTATTATACTGATTTCAATATAGTCAATTAAATGAGAACTTTCCAGTGATATCATGCAGGTATCATTCATTAATGTTTATGGAGAAGTGTCAGGCATAAGTGTGATGGCATATGGCTCGGATTTTTTAATGGGTTTGGAATGTTTGCAGGGAGGGGGATATGAAAGGGGAGAGTGGTAATTTAAAGACTTTTAACTGCTTAGTACCTTTAGAACTCATATTGGGCAACATAAGGCCTTTTATAGTCTATTGTCTGAATGTGTGGTACTCTGATGACACATTGTCTGTTTCTAATTGTAGCTGTTTATGCTGCAATCCACAGTCTTCTGACTTTGTCCAGAAAACTGTGTTTTTAACTTTGCTTCTGTTTTGTCATAGGAGATGAAGCAAGATTCCTCTCGAAATGCTGCCTACACTGTGGATTGTGAGGATTATGTTCACGTAGTGGAATTTAATCCCTTTGAGTGTGGTGATGCAGGAACCTTAATTGCATATGGTGGCAGTAATTATGTGGTCGTTGGCACGTGTACATTTCAGGTGCGTATGCAGTATCACAGCGCTTACTGAAACTAGATGGGGGAAGTGCGCAGTGAAAGTCCTAGTAAAGAGGCGTCACTGAATTCTTAAATTAGTTCAACCCGTCTCATTGCATGGAATTATAATTCTAAGACAGTTTCTATTCATCTTAACTTAAACAACAAAAGAATTTACAGATAAATGGGCCCTTTTGTAGTACAACCATTATGTAAATTGTGGGGAAAGAAGTATGTACCAGAGAACTATAGTAAATTCCTGGGTTTTTTTTAAAGTCTTTGGGTACTAGCGTGCTCTGGCATTTAATATTCTGGTGGCTAAATGAGATGTCATATGTCAGTGCTCAGTAATAATTGCTTATTTGGATGGATGTTCCACCATCATGATGGGAAAAAATGGCATGACAAGCTGTTATTTAAAATTACTTCCAGGTGTAACATAGGATTTGTGCTAATCATTGGTCTTAAACATCTACATCTATAGTGCTGAACTATAATTAGTTTTCAAAATAAATCCTGGGGTATTGCAAGATGTTCATTCATCAAAAATTTAATTGCATCAAACACATCGTATTTTACAAAAGGGAAGTGGCCTGTATCCCTCTACAGAAAGGCTTAAAACCAAAAAATATTTATGATTAACTTTTTATCAACCAAATTATTCAGTCGGTTATTCCAGTTAGTGCAATGCATGGTTTACTAGTTTCCAGAGAAGTGAAATATGCTTTTAGCATTAAATGTGTACTGAATATAATTTAATCTTTCTTCGATTCTGAAGACATTTTTGGATCATGCAGTGCCTGAGAATGATGAATGTTACTTATACTTATGTAGCTATTTTAGGAGGTATATGTTTGGACTAAATCTGTGCTGTTGTTACAAGATTCCTTTAAAAAGGTTAAAACTTAAATAAAAAGGTTAAGACTTAGCTGATCTCTGGGTAATTTAAGAGAACCATACCAAATTGTCTTGTATCAAGAGTGAGATACCCTAGATCAGGGGCAGGGAACCTGAGTCCTCGAGGCCACCTGCGGCCCTCCAGGTTCTCAAGCAAGGCCCTTTGGTGATAGGGTATATATAGTCTATATATATATATATATATAGTCATAGGGCTGCCCTTGAGGACCTAGAGTTCACAGGTTCCCCACACCTGCCCTAGATACTTTTAGGTCTTGTCTGGGTATTGATTTTATCAGGCCCAGCAGGTGACAGCAGCCAGCTGATTAGAAACAAACAGAAATAATAAGCTCATGGTTAGCGTCATGAAAGGGCATCTAATTGGGAAGAATTGTTATAAGGCAAGTAATAAACTTTTTTCTTTATCCTAATGGAGACTGCTCACCCATGGGGGGAAAATCCATTCAGAGTCACAAGTTATGTCTAAAAATATATATAATACGAAATACAATAACTATTTTAGTTCCATTTCAGTTATTGGAAAAGTAGAATAGAGATTGGAAGTTTAAAAAAAGAGAGTGAGAAGAGGGAGGGACAGAATTCAGTGGACAAGAATTTGAAGGGAGAGGAGCCAAACAGAAACTGAGGAAGAGGGAGCAGGACAGATAAAGAAACAGAGGAAGGGAGGGAGGGAGAGAACAGAGCCATGGAAAGAAGAGAGAGGGAGAGGGGAGAATTCAGAAGGTTCTGAGGGAGTGACTAGGAACAGGCTGTTTCCCACTTACTTGGAATTCTTACTAAGTGATTGATTCCTCTTTGGAGCTTGTCTGCTCATTCAGGTTCCACACCTCACAATAAAATGTGGTGTGTGGAGATCACACAGTGAACATGTTGTTGTTGTGTTCGTCCTTCATTGCCAAAGAAGACCATGCCAGAGAAATGATGACATGACTTGCATTTGGGTCACAGTCAAGTCACCCAGTAAATAGAAACTGGTAGTCTTCACTTTTTAGTATGTTTGTGCCTGGAATGAAGACATCTCAGGAATTTTTGTCAACTTTAAATCCTTACCTGTGACCTTGGACAAGTCACTTTGACTCTGAGACTTTGGTTTCCTTCTCCGAAGGTTCATCTAGATAATCTTGAATATCATTTTGAGTTCCAAAGTTATGATGCTCTGACGCTTACTTTTCCATCATTCAGCAATGACTTCCACATCAAGTACAGTGGAAATACGCATTAGCAACACTTTGTCTACTTTTCAAAAGCAGGTTGTCTTGATTTCCTGTCTCTACGGTAACGTGCAGTCCCACATTAGCCTCAAAATAGCATCCATCTCTGCCTCTACCACACCCGCCCATCTTTTTTAGCTGGCTCAGGACACGTTATTGGCTGCCAGGAATAAGCTTCATTGGTGACACATGATTGCGTAGACTATATAATCGTTAGGTTTTCTGAGGCTTTTTCTCCATAAAATTCCATGTGTTAGTTTGGTAACAAATTACAGTGACTAACTGTCACACATACTTTTCCAGTATCCACAGAGTTATATTTTGATTTTAAAACCCATAGCCTTCATTTTTCAGAAGATTGATTAGTCAGATGGAGAAAAACTAAAAATAATCTGAACTCTTAAGAAGTGAGTTGTTGGACTACCTAAATTATTTTTAAATTGTTTAGCAGGTGTCACTTGACAGATTGAGATGTCAGCTAAAGTTATACATCCAGCATGAATATAAGCTGTACAGTTCTAAAACCTGATGTGTTTCTCTCCTGGACAAATTGATTTCCATTCCTTTTTCTTTTATTTTTAAGGAAATGATTTGTTGTTACTCTGAAATAATCTTAAAATTTATAATCCTTTTCAAATGATGGCAGTAAGTGTGAGGGAGCATATCCTGAGCTTAAGAACCAAGCAGATATCTTGATATCCTCAATCCTTGTGGCTATCCTTGGGAGGCCAGGAAGGATTTGAAATAGATATCATATAGAAAAACCTTCTACCAACACAGTTCAAATTTAATCTGAGGGAAGTTCTTGGATATAAAGAGAATATTCAAGTAGAGTGCCCTTAGGAGATACCCAATTCTGTATAACCTCGGTATATTTTATTATTAACCATGAAATTTTGTGAAGTTTGGCAAAGGAATGCTTTTTTGCCGGCTTGGATATGATGTTCTCTGTGTAATAATCTAAACTTCATTTGTTCATAGCAGTGAGTAACGTAGCAGTTCATAGCATTGACTAACTTCTTAAAATTTTCTCTTTTATACATTTCTTAGAATAACAACTCAAATCAGTTCAATGATACTAGCCATGTAGTTAGTGATACTAACTCAGCCAAGGAGTTTCCTTGTAGCAGTCAGTTAAATCTGATTTAATACTTTTTGTACAGATTCCAACAAATAACCCAAGTAACAAGAATTTACATATATTCTTTACTTTTTGAGCCAGGCAGATAACATGTAAATAAACTAGTATCAGGAATATGGTCCAAAAAGCAGTTCTCAGATGAGCTTGAGCAGGGGGTAGATGATTTCTACCCAAGTTTCTCTATAGTGATATAGAGTAAGAAAATCAGGATTAGGTCCTAGACCCCCTGGGGAGGAGCGTGCAGAAGCTTATGGCTTCCTAGAAGTACACAAATCATTACTTTCAGAATTTGTTGCTTTTCAAGATAGAAAAGCATTTCTTTTGTAATCCCAGTTATTCTTCTGACTCCACAAAGTTTCCCCAAGTCATTCAGTTGCCTTATTTATACCTTCTAATGTTAATTCATCGGCGCTCTTCACAGTAATGTCCCTGAAGCACTACACAATAATGAAGTGTCTCCCAAATAACAAATTGTCTGTTTGAATCCTAATTATTTGCTAATAAATTTCCCAGGTATGGTAGCGCATTTAACAAAAATATCTCATTCTCCCTATTCTTGTTAAACAGCTTAACACATTAAAAAATTTATTATAACATTAAAAACAAATTTATTAAGTAAGAAAAATATGTGATGATTTATTTTTGTCATAATATTTAATTTGTCTTAGATTATCTCATTCGTGTACTTAAACAGATTTTTCATCTTGAAACAAAATGCATCACCCCTTTCCCCCTAATGATTATGTAACTCTGCCTTGCTCACTTCAGGAGGAGGAGGCAGATGTAGAAGGGATTCAGTATAGGACACTGAGAACGTTTCACCATGGACTCAGAGTTGACGCCATCGCATGGAGCCCAGAGACCAGGCTCGATACTTTGCCTCCAATGATCAGGTAAAGTACAATGAATTAGCTGTGAGAAGTACTGATGTGCCATTTTGGGATGTGTCCTCTAGGTTTTGGCATCAGAATCTCTACTCTGTGACTTTGGATAAGTTGCTTACGCTGTCTGAGCTAAAGTAGGAATCACACGAGCACTTCCTGGGGAAAGTGCTTTGTCCACCTCCCAGCATCCTCTAAATGGATGTCAGGAGTTACCAGTGATGCTGACTGACTGACACTTAACGCCGTCCATCAGGACAGCACAGTGAAGAAATCAATGTCTTTGGGCCAGTTCAGCACCTTTCTAACTAATGCTTAGCTTTCCTTTGTCCTCAGAAGCTCTCACACCTCATCAGGTTCCATTCTCTGGTGAGCCTTTCAGAGGGGCCTCTGTTTATTATCATAGAGCATAGATTTAGAATGGGAGGGGAATCTCAGAGGCCATGGAGGGCAGCGTCTTTGGCATGAGGACGCGGGGCCCAGAGTGGATCACTTACAAATCTGTTCTGCACTGCTCACTGCTCTGACAGCTTCTTATTTGGCCACGGATACATGTTTTGTACATTCCTTGAGCTGTTCAGCCTAATTAAGAGAGAGCCTGAGTTTGCCTTTCTAGCCCTCGCTTATGTTCTCTTCTTGCTTGGAGGGACAGTGTCATTTGTGCCTCTGACGCAGTATAGATGTTTAATAGCTGATGGTTGGTAGGTTAATTGAGTTTCATAACAGCCTTGTGAAGGACTTTGTTGCAAATGTTATTGTGCAGATTAGAAAACTGAAGCTCAGAGAAGTTAAGTGTTCCATAGATGTAATGAGTTCAGTCCTAGGATGCTAATACAGGTCTTTTGACTTTTAACATAGACTTCAGGAAGGTTAAGGTTTCTATAATAATTTTTCTCTTCATTTTTGTTTTGTTTAAAAGAAAAGAAAACAAGCCCCTCACCTTCTTCCCTGTGTTGTTTGCTGGCTTCAGTCAGAACTAGTTGAGATTCAGTTGAATCACAGTTTTAGGCATGCCACTTTTCAAAACAAAGTCCAGTGCAGGTCCTGTCATTGTTTCTCTGATGTCGTGGCCTGCGAAAACGAAGGACAAACACCACAAGCTTTTCATGCGTTTATAAATTGCCTTCTCAGCTAAATTGTGATTCCTTTAAGGGGACAAATTATATCTTACATTTTTTTGTCCGTCACAGCCTTTAGCACAGTACTGTATAGTAAGTATTTATTGAATGGCAAATAAATGGTATGAAAATTTGTATTTATAATGTCTCCTGATTTGTTGTGTTGGGTTTTTTTTAATTTCACTTCCAGTGACCAGATTTTTTTTTTTTTTTCCAGATTTTGTACTGCAGCTGCCGATAGGAAACTGAGACTATTCACTTCAGATCTTCAGGATAAAAATGAATATAAGGTACACAGTAATATAGTGTATTTGTAATAATAATAATATGTACATCTATAAGTCTTTACAAATTATTGGTCGATATTTATTTCCTTTTAAAATTACATTTTGCAGTTTATTGAGTGGTAGAGTGCTTACTGTTGAAAACATTGTCCTTGTATTTTCTGCCTCACTGGGTCGTTTGAGTAAAATGCTTTACCAACTGTAAAGTGTTTCCCACCTGAGCTGTTTTTAAAAATGGTTATTAGCAAGAAGCAGAAGCATCCAAAATAATTTCTTTAACCTTTGACCTGTGCTCTAAGTTCAGATCATTCTTTAGTAAAATGGCCATCTCTGGAATGGCTTGACTTGGGGGGTTTGGAGAAGCCCAGCCTGCTCAGGCTAGTGCTCTTGTTCATCAGCTTCTCTCCATGTGTTCCCTTCCACGGCCCCCTGGAAATCAAGGATAGCCTCTTCACAGGGGTATGTTCAGTGCAGTGATTGGCCTTTGTGATGGGCTGGCATATGGCTCAGAGCTGTCAGACAGGCTTAGTACCAGCTGACAGGGCTCCTTCCTTCCAGGTCACTCCTGCCTCAGGCCTTGAAATGATGCAGGTAAGGGAGCAGAATAGGAAACGGCCTTTGTGAGAGCCAGAATATCCCAAGAACACATCTCTCTCAGAGCATGATTTTGTTATCCTCTACAGGACATAAAATAAAGGCAGCCAGAGAAGAATGGAGCATCTCCATTTTAACAAGTGCTACTCAACTGAAAATCAAGATCCAGCTACTAGCGGTGTGGGATTGTGAGCATGTTTCCAAGATAAACTGTGTGTGTGTGTGTGCGTGTGTGTGTGTGCTACTTTTAAAATATCATATTGCTTAAGAAGTGTTTCTAGAAAACAGTCACACACAGTAGAAGTTTTTGAGGCAAGGAAATGAAAAGAGAAATGGACTTTTTTTCTCTCATGCTTTTGTTACTTTTTCCCCCATGATAGGTTTTGGCTGGTCATTCAGATTACATAAATGATTTGGTGTTTGCCCCCAAAGAAGGCCAAGAGATTGCCAGTGTGAGTGATGACCATACATGCAGGTAGGTCATCTTTCTTACAACAACAACGTATTTTGATAATCAAGAGACAGGGAGGTGAAATGGAATGGTTAGGTGCCTGGTCTCAGAGTCAGGACGACTGATGGAAGGACCCCGGCAGGTTACGTAGCAGCTCAGGGCAGTAAATAAGGGGTATTTCTTACCAAGGACTCCCTCAAGAAGGATCGCTCTTCCTGACCCCACCCCTCATAAATAAATAGGAATTACATGGAAAACTATAGGAAGCAAAAAATATACCCTATACAAAATAGAGAAAATTCAGTTTAAATCTTTTAGTACCTAATATGTGCAAAGCATTCATAGGGGATCATTTCAGTTGGCATATGAATACATATTTCAGAGCCAGCAATAATGAGATCTATTCCTAATACATATTTCCTATTTGCTTTATGCAAGCCTCTTTCCTTGTATAATCTTGTTTGAGATTTTCATATATATAAAAGTACTCAAAATCTCCACTTTTTTTGTAAGGTCAAAATGATAACAAGAAGCTATATTAAGGTTCATTAGGAACCACTCTTTTAAAAATGAAATTTGGATATGCAAATGAACTGTGACTTTTATTTTTTAAAAAAAGCCATAGATTGATTCATAATTGTATGGCAAAATTTACAGAAATTTTATATGTGAGGCTTTCTGTGTTCAATATGGCTCACTTAAGGATCATGCATTTTGTTCAGGATTGTGTACTGATGGAGTATAAAATGCTAATAATTCTAAAACCTGTGAATATCACAGATAAAAATGCTAAAAGAGGAAGAGTAGGAGGTGGAAGGAGGATGTATAGAGGGAAAGGATGAGGTAGGGAGAGAATTGAAATGAGGACCGATTTTCCTAATGAAAAGTGACTTTATGTAAAATTCATACTTTATACAATTTTACTGTAGGATAATATTTGGTAATAAGATATAGATTTATGGAGCACCCCCATGCATTTAAAATGTGAAGTATCTATTCACATTACCATTAAAGTTTCTTTTTTAGTTTAAAATATTTTTCTACTTCAAGTAATTTATCTGTTTTTCTATTATCATCAGTAACTTTTCTAACTTGCAAAAATAAGACTTACTCATTGTGTATTGCATTATATATTGGCATTTTCATATTAGAGACCCAAAAGATTTAAATGTCATTAAAATTTCTTTCTGACCATGTACTTTTATCATTTTTGTCCTCATCGCATGTTCACTAACTGTCCATCACAAGGGTGGCATTCCTTAGGAAAGCCCCAAGGCCAAATGGGCCAAAACTTGACCAAGTCCTAAAAAGCAAGTTTGAAAACACTGGGCTGTAAGGGGAAGAGGCTTGGGTTTGGGGTCCTGAAACCTGGGTTCAGGTTAGACCTCTGCATTTATGAGCTGTGTGGCCTTGGGAAAGACATTTAATTTCTCTGACTGTGTCCTGCTCTGTCAGGCAGGCATAATCAGATGCATATGGCCACCTCGAAGGGCTGTAGGGAACACATTTTGAAAGCCATGAGCACTCTCAGTGCTGCACATGTGGACATTAGACAGCCTTACTTAAGACAAATGCTTAGTTGTCCAGAGGTCAGGCTCAGCAAATTGAAGCCTCTAGACTAGCCCCAAAGCTGGCAGGCTCGGGGTAAACAAGCCCTCTCTCAGGAAAGAAACAGTCAGTGAGCAACAAAAGAAAAGGCTGGGATCCAGTGTGGGGAGATCACGCCCAATGAGCTGTGGTGCTTTGATCTGCCAAAAAGGAGTAAGGGAGCATTCAGATGGGCCAAGCCTGTTAGAAGGAAAACCCAGCTCTGTTGGCAGAGCCACAGGGGACCAAGCCAGGGATGGGGGGAGAAAAGAGAGAAGTAGAGAGTGGACAGCACCCCCACCCAAGAATGGAAGACAGAGCCATCCTGAGGGAAGAGGTAGGGGGGGAGGGGACAGGGGGTAGCAACCATCTGAATTTAGCGTGATAGGGCAAATGTGACTATGCCAGAGACACCAGCTGGGGGGTCTCCTCTGCTGTCCCAGACAGCAGTGGCAGGGAAGGCTGTAGTCCATGAGTAAGCCTGTCCACAAATGCATCAGTCACATACCTTTAGTTTTAAAAGTTGGAGAGAATATTAGAGAGATGTTCCGCACTATAATTCAATAACAGGCATCTAGGTGGGTGCAGTGGATAGAGCACCAGTCCTGGAATCAGAAGGACATGAGTTCAAATTTGGCCTCAGATCCATGACACTAACCAGCTGTATGACCCTAGGCAAGTCAATTAACCCCAGTTGCTTCACAAAAAACAAAAAAAGTACAATTCACTAACAGGTAAACAGAGTACATTAGAGTATTTATTATAGAAGCTCATTTTGCATCATGGATGGTGACCTCAGACTGTATAGTCCAAACTCCACCCAATCAGGGACACAACCCACAACAGCCTGCATGGCAGGCTGTCATCTAGCTGTGCTTGTGGTGGTGAGCTCAGTCTGCCCTATAGGGAGCCCTTTCCTTTACACGCAATTCTCATTGGCTCTTCATAAGGAAAGACTTCCTAAGAAAACTGTATCCTGGAACTTCTTCGACATGTTTGTTCTGCTTTCTTTGGCCACGCAGGGCCATTCTATTTGCCATTCTATAGGAAGCCTTTAGGTACTTGAAAAGAGCTATCAAGTCATACCCTCCTCTTCCCCTCTCCAGATTTTTAGTTTCCCAGGTTCACATCCATACTTCTCTAAAACAGTTCTTGGGTGACTGAGTTTCAATTCTCTTTGACTTCTGGGGTGTTCTCCTTTCCCCATAATATCACTCGTCAGCAGCCCTTCCAAACTGTGTTCCCAGAACTGGATAGAATAGCCTCTATTGATCTAACCAGAACAGAGTACTTCATTAGCCCCCACCCTTCTCTGTTGGAGAAATCGTGCATCTTTAAATTTGGCCTGTCGTTGATCATATGAGTGTTTCTATCTACCACATCAAACTATAACTCCCGATCTTGCAGTACCATAAAGATACTTTGCTTTTTCATATGAACAGTTTTCAGGCTGTACCCCCAAGAATCTTGTCCTGCTGATTTTTTTTAACCCAACGGCAGGATTTTGCATTTGTACCTATTGAATTTCATGTTGTTATCTTCAGTTCTCTATTCTAGGCTATCAAGATCTTTTGAGATGCTGATTCTGTTATGGCAACATATTAACAATAACTCTCAACTTTCTTGTCTGCAAAAACATGATCTCTGTCTACGTCCATGTCATTGATAGAAATGTTGGAACAGAAAGTTTTATGACAATCCAGGCTCTCGTACCAGGTTGTGCTACATCCTTTGATCAAAGGACAGTACTCAACCATTTCCAAACCTACCCATTTAATCATTTCTCTTTCTTGTATTGTCTATGAAAATTGAACAGCCTTTGTTAAATAATAATCCAGATATACCATGTGCCCAACGTTCCCCTAGACTACGGTAGTTTAGTCATATAAGAAAATTAGTTTACAGTATGATTTATTCTTTTAATGTAACATGATTAATGTTATTGTGACAGTTTTTGACATAACATAAATCATGTGTTTTCTTTTTTTAATATTTCTTTTCAATTGATGTTTATTTTCTTCCCTTCTATTCTCCACTTTAAAAAAAAAGCGAAACAAAACCTTTGTAAACAATAGTTAAGTAAAACCAATTCTCACATTAACCACGTCCAAAAACTATGGCTTGTTAAGAGTCCATCAGCAGTTAGAAATTGGAAAACATGTGTTATCATTGGTCCTCTAGAGTCACAGTTGCTCAATGTTGTTGAGTAATTTGGCTTATTCTCAGTGAACCCATATTGGCTCACCGTGACTTTCCCCTGTAGATGTATTAAAACAGAAAGAAAAGCTCATTATATTGTAGTTCTTTAAAGTTGATTATCAGATTCTCTTGAGTGAATAGATTTAATGCCCAGCATGCATTACAGATAATGGACATATAAATATTTAATTTAATGGAAAATGGTAGGGCCCAGTGTTCATTGAAAAGGTGTAAATAATTTATAATCAAAAATTATTTATAGAACTACATATATTTTCTTTGTGTGTGAGGAATAAGACATTATCAGATGCACATATGATAAGGAAATATTGCTTGTTTGATGGCAAGAATACTAGAGAACCCTGGGAGTAGGCGGGCGCCCTCAAGATACAGAAAAGTAAGAACAGGAGGAACACTTCATCTTCCATGGAATAAACAAGGGAAGTTTTCACAGGATGAGAAAGCATGGGTGTTGTCTTTCGTTTTCTGAGAGGACAAAATTGACCTCACTATGTTAGAGGCAAGCGACAGTGTATCCGACTGTGGCTGATGAAACCACTACAAGCTCAGAATGTTCTGCCACAGATTGGGCCCAGATAGCCCATGTGAACATTTGAGGTGGATTGTCTACATTTGTGCATCTCCCTTTTCTTTTGAGCTACTTCACTTCTGCTTTGCTCATAGAGCGCAGCACCTTCTCCAATGAAGGAGTATGGAGGGTGGTTTTGATCTGTGATGTTGGTGTTTTCCATGCTACTGAAATCACGAATTGCCCTAAGCATCAAAGTAAATGTATTTTCTGATGACTGACAATATCTAGAAAAAAGCAACTAGCAATTCGTAAACCTGCAAAACAATATTGTGGGTTTTTCAGAGATCTCCTTTCTAAATAATACTGATGAAATTGGAAGTATAATGTCATCAAGTTAATCTTGAAATCAGAAGGCCTAACTCAGAGGTTGGAACCTGTAAAGTCAGGATGTGAAGGGTGATAATCGGGAAACATTTATGAAGTGCCTACTGTGTGCCAAGCATTGTGCGAAGTGCTGGAGATACAAAAAGAACTAAAAGATAGCTCCTGCCTTCAAAGAATTTACAGTCTAATAGGGAAACAACACTTGAATAAATGTACACAAAGCAAACTGTATAATCCGTCCTCTCCACCATCATTTTGTCCTCCAGTACCTGGATTTCGTTTTGTAAGTATATGGTCTTGATATAAAGTGCTGTCCCAATGCCTCTTTTTTCCCACTCTGTGTCTTTTGAAACAGTTATGCCCTTTCCTGACAGTATTATAATCAAGTCATATACTAAACCGATGATAATGAATTTACCTCCTTGTGTTAAGATTAGTATTTCATTTTATCTTGCATAGTTGGTACATTTGTATATAAATGTTTGAGGCCATGAATTATATTATTGCCCTCTTTGTGGATATTTGTCTCCTAAGAATTATTCTTCTCCACTGATTTTCCAGTATCATGCCCATTAACCTCTATAGTAACCAGCTCAATGGATAAATGAAGGCCATATTCTCCTTCCTTTTCCATTTTCTGTTTAAAGCCCTTTTAATCAGGTTCATAAAATCTCCAGGTAAATGTATTAATTTCTATTCCCTCTCATTTGATGTGCCCAAAATCTTTGTGTACAGACTCACATTTCATTCTTTAGCACTATCCAAGCTACCTCTCTTTTATGAAGTGCCTCCTGTCTTTGGTTTACAGCAAGGGTGAAAACACCAGCTGAGCTGAGATTTTTAGTTTCTTTCCCAGGATTTCCATTTACTTGGCACCATTTTCAGGCTTCATGCTGGCGTTGTCTCTCATTCCCATATGAGTACTCCAAGTGAGTGGTGGTCTTCATATTGGACATGTAGAGGGAGGCTCTGATTGAGTCTGGGTGCCTCCCATAGGAAAGCAAGATTTCTCTCCCTTCTCCTGATGCTGCATTTTAGATTGTAGAAACTCTCCTGTGAAAGCCAGCATCATGTAGACACCCCCTCCCCCAGTCAGCAAGGACCATCGGCCCTCAGATCCCAGAGTACCTGGTTTTTCAGCTTTCTGATACACATGTGGCAAGTATGCACCCCAAGTGCATTTCAAATCAGATTAAAATCTAATTAGGAAATATTTAACAAAATAAGGAAAAATATAATAAAACGTAGATATTATTACATTGTAAAATTAGGTCCATATGTGACATGCAGGGATCCTTACATGTGGATTCGTGACCTTGTTTCTGTTTCCATTTGATGCTGTTCTCATTTGTGTAGATAATATTTATTGATTTGGACTGTCCAGGTACTTGTGTCCTGCCTTTAGGCTATTTGATGGCCTCGAAAGTAGGTAGCTTGCCTCATCTGCCCTGAGTGCCTTGGAGAGCATGCTGACAAGTATTGAGAAAGAAAGGGGAGGCAACAGGCTGGGAGGACGAAAACTATTGGATGTAGCAGTCAAGTAAGTCTTCTCCAAGGATGGGAGGAGACTTGGGCAGGTTTACATGGAACAACGAAGGAGCCAGTGGAAAGGGCAAGAGTGCTGATTAGAGTGGGCATTATGGAGGGTAGGAGAGGTAATCCGCATGCAGTAACAGACTGGGCAGCACGGTTGTGACTTCCTCCAGAACAATAGAGCTGCTTGTGAATAGGAGGCAGTTATTGGGAGGAATCCAGGGTTAGGACTTGGCAAGTATGAGCAACAGTAAGACAGGAAGGCAAGAAGTATTAAAGAGCTATCTCACTGGTTACCTACAGGAGCAGTATTGGGAGAAGAGCACAGTGGGCTCAGGGGAAAGTTTGGTGCTTGGGTTTTCATCACCAAAGGGGTGGAGAGATTGGCAATCCCTATAAGAACAAAGAAGTGTTTAAGGAGAAGGAAAATGGGGAGAGAGGGAAGGGAAATTCCACTGGAAGTTACTTTTCAGTTATTCTGCATCTGTCTTGTAGGTACATAATCTCAGACATGTTCTCTGTCCTTTAGAATGTGGCCACCTTAAAAGCAGGAGCCATGTTTTTTCCTCTCCTAGTATCCTGAAAGCTTACCATAGTGTGTGGCTTGATAAATGTTTATTGACAGATTGAAAGGAGGTTATGGTTGGAGTTACATAAATTTTAATCATGTAAATAAAAGTTATGGGTAATGGCAGGATCAAGGATGTGCCCATTTTTTGTGGGCCTGCAGTGGAATGAAAATACAGGTCACTGGTGTTAAAGAAGCTGACTGACAAATTGAAATTTGTATCCAAAAATGGCTCTTTTCTCCTCTGTATATAGTCTTTACAAAACTGGTCCATATGCATTTTGTAGTACCCTAATATGGCAATATGAAAAGGTGATACGTAGGCTTTTGGAGATTACCTACAGCCGACCATGTCTGCACTATCATACAAGTGACTTAAGACATGAGGAATATCCAGCCTTGCTGCATCTGTGCTTTCTAAGGTGGTTCTGTGCATCTTTTCAAACAAGGAGTTTCCTGTGCATGTTATAAACATACAAGAATCAGTAACCGTTATGACCATGGATATTACTTGGCTCAGTGATTAACTGAATGCCAGCATAAAGCAAGACAACAGACACATGCTTACCTGAGGTACTGGCCATGGCACAGAGAAAGAATCCCGTCCGAGTTCTCCGGGACCTTGGGCAAGGCGTTGAAGTTCTTGAAGAGGGAGATGAAACTGAATTGCACTTGGGAAATTGTGTGGTGTTCGCAGTAATGCCACAATAATACAATTTTCTTGCTGCCACAAAAGCCCTCCTTCGGCACACCAGTATAATCATAGCCATGTCTTATGGTTATGGATTTACAGAAAACTTATATGAGAATTCAATAGGATGAGAAGACATGAAAGAATTGCTGTATGAACCAGTCCTAATAATAATCATAGTTGGCATTTATATAGTGCTTACTGTGTGCCAAGTACTGTGTCATCACTTTACAAATACTGTGTGATTTAATCTTCACCAAAGCTGTGGGAGCAGGTATCATTATCTCCATTTTACCATTGAGAACATTGAGGTAAACCAAGGTTCAGTGGTTCATAAGGCTGGATTTGAACTCAGGTGCTCCTCACTCCAGGCCCAGTGCTATGGGGCCATCTCCAGTCGTGCTGATCTGTATCTTGTCACTGGACCAAGATGATTCCAGAGGAGAAAGTGAGGCTGGGGTGCCTTTGCACAGCCCTCCCCCACTTAAATCCTTTTCACTTGCAAGTCATGGCCTCACCTCCCTGATGTCATGTTCCCCTTCAAGAACAAGGACAAATGACCCGGTGCTGCATTTTCCACATCACCTTGCTTGCCTAGGTAGTAGAGGGGATTATCAACATAGCTGAGGTCATGGATCCATCAGTAGCACATACTAAGTACTAGGGATACAGATGGCAGCAAGCGTGATAGGCCCCAGCATGAGGAATTTACATTCCGTTGGAGATGAGGAGGCAAGAGCTAGCGTTAGAAGGGCCAAGAGCACGGCCGTATGGTTTGGAGCTGGCTGAGATAGAGGTCGGCTTCACTGGTTCTGAGAAGGAGAAGCTGAAGCCTGCGCCCAGGATCCCTGGAGTAGGAGGGAGGCCAAGTTCTCCCCCCTTCCACAAGGCAGAGGGGGCCCAGAGTTTGGAACTGTGGCATAGATGACTCTAGCCAAGTGGTGAAATGTTGATCTAATGCAATGGCATGATTAGGTTAGGACTGGTATAAGATTTAAGCCCCCATATAAAAGTGGTTCCTGAATCTCAATATGTTGTTGCTTTGTAAAACTTCATCCACCCACAATGTACTGTGCAGGGGCAACTTACTTAGCACTCTTTCTTTAATCCTTCAATTGCTGTATTCTTAATTGAAATTTCAACTTCTGTGAATGTCATGTTTCATAGAAATGGGCTGCACTGAAGAGTCACTAAGCATCATTCAAATGGGGATTTGGGTTTGTTTTAAGTCTCTCTGTTAATGTGAATGGCAAAAGGTGTTTTCCTTTAAAGTTAGAATTAATATTCAGTAGAAAATTAAATTTAAGGCTACAAATTGGACTCTTAATTTTTTCTTGGAAATAAGGGAATACTAATATTCCCTATGTGAAATTACTGGTAAGTTTATGTTAAAACTTATTATTTTGCAGAAAATTTCTCATATTTATTCTGCATTCCTTAAAAACGAAGTCATCACATGTGATCTGCTGGAAAACTGACATGGTATTTCATTGGCAACAAGAAGGTAGTGATTTGGAGGCTCTCTGCTGCCCCTGCTGAACTTACTACAGACACATTCAACAGATTTATTAAGCATCTAAGTATCAGCATTGTAGAGGAGATACAGTTTAGAAAAGGCAGGCACCCTGCCCTCATGGGGTTTGGTTTTATCTAAGACAGATGCAGAAAAGTAGAATACATGAGCATGTTGTAGAGGTGACAAATTTTTCAATATCCTCATCTTTCCAAAAATATATCTAATCTGGAAAGATGTAAGATTTATCTATTTAATTTAACAAATTACATCATGTTAATGATTCTTCTGTACACTGGCCTCAAAGTAGCTTCTCACCTCTATAAAAATAAATGTTGTTTCACAACCTTGCTTTATATCTATTAGCTGTTTTCACAGAGCATTGATTAATCCTTTTCAAACAATCCCAGGAAACTAAATTGTCAGACCTTACTGTTTCTAAATTTATAAAAAATATTAAGTGACTATTTTTCCCTTCAAATTTTCACGAACTTAACTCAGACGTATGAGTTTTGTATAAAAACAGCCTATGACCTTTTACAGAAGATAGTCTTTGGAATGTTTATTTTAAAAATTAAGTGCCTAAATGAAATTCACACGTATTTTTCTCTGAAATCCTACGTAGTTTATTTTTTGAATCATATAGTGGCAATGTCATTTTTACCATTTAAGAATAAAAAAAGATATACTGATGCAGTAATCTCTTATTTTGGGCCCTTATTTTTATCTTAAAGTAAAAGTGCTAATATTCCCAGACTGTTCTATTATAAATGATGATTGCATAGCCAGATACATAATGTCACTTTTTAGGTAGTCATCAAACAGCTTTTTAAGTGTAGTCTTTGTCCTTCAGGAGTCTATTTTTAGAAGTTTGTAGATATTCGTTAAGGAACTCTTCAAAGCACATGATGTAACCAGCCTTGTCCTCTTTTTGTCTTTGTGCCTTTTTGCCTCATCAAGTTTCAAAGCCTTTTACAGACATCCTGGAAGGTTAATTAATCTACCTCTGCCCTTCCTAGTCTCCCTACTACACTCCAGTAGAGGGGTTAGCACATCTGGAATCCCTCCTTACTCCCAGCCTGTTCAGATTTTCCCATTCATCAGTGTCCTGCTTAAATTGTGCCTCTGTGGTGAAGCCCTCCCCATCTGCTTTAATGAGTGTCTTCTGATCCCTTTTCTGAATACTTTTTGTAGTAATTTCTTCTCTGGTGGCTTCCAGTGTGTTGTGGAACCTGAGTCATATTTTTACAGGAAAAGTCACGTGAAGAGAAGTCCAGAGACTTCCTCAAGCCATTGAAGCCTTCTTTCTCTCTGCCTGGTCTGTTAGGAGAACGGCCTCATTTGGTCCTGTTTCCACATGCGAGGAAATCCGCCCCACACAGAACAGCCACATTGATATTGCTAAAGCCCAAGCCTCAGTGTATCACTCCCTTCCTTAAAGACCCTCTGTGACTTCTTTTTGCCTCCAGGATAGAATGTAAGCTTATCAGCCATTTAAAGGCCTCCAGTCTGCCACTTCATTTCCTGACATTTCACATCAACTCTTCCCTCACACATACTCTTTTCCAGCTAGCCTCGCCTGTTTGCTGTGCTCTGTGCATGCTGGTCAGTCTTTGACCCCAGCCCACTTCCAGGGATGCTCTGCCTTCCTCCTCCTTTCGCACTCTGACTCCGTCGGAGCTCAGGAATCACTTCCTGCACACACTGATTTTCCTAATTCCTACATCACTAATATTTCTGCGCATTGATTTTGTATTTACTTGTTATCCGTGTGGTTTCCTCCAGTAAAAGGGAAGTTCCCTGCGGACAGACAGACATTAAAATGCTCATTGAAAAGTACTCTAGGATTTTTATAATCCAGGGGAGATGTCAAAGCTCAGTGATTACATTGTTATTTAGCAAATATACGGGGTCTTGGCCCGTAATAGGTATTTATGAATCTTCCTTAATTGATTCATCTGAGTAAAGAAGGAAGCAGATTTGCTTTTACAGCCAAAGATATAAACAAAATTAGGATCATATGGGCTGACCAGATGTTGGGAAATACTAGAAAAGGGGTGTAGGTAGTATGAGGCTGTATTATGGGCAGACATTATCTACCAAAAGATGTGTAGATGTGCAGGGAAATCTCTTTCCCTGACTTCCTCCTTGTTATATTTATTGCCTTAGGTATTAGAGGAAGTGCCAGTTTATCCTCCCATGCAACTCTCCAGTGTGGCCTTTAGCCACTTGGATTATATATTTCCAAGCTATTGCTTACCAAATTTTATTGTGCCTTATAGTTCATCAAACAGTTCTTTCACAGGGGTCATGCCAAGTGGACACAGATGTGTCCGTTAATACCATCCATTTTCCTTTTGTCCATATTGATGAAAACATTTGGTAGCAGGAATTTCCTCCTGCAGTGAACTCCCGCCAGAAATCAAGAGCAATAGAATAGAAAGAACAAGTTATTACCCAAAAAGCTCCTTCTTTGGAATCCACAGAAAGAACTTTGCCCTCTGCTGATTATCATTTTTAAAAGACTTGTGAATATCTTGGGTTTGGTCAATATTCCAGTGCTGAATTTGCATAAGTCCTTTCATCTCTTGATTATGTTCAGAGAAAAAGTGAGAAAGAGCATGGAGACCATTCCATGCACCACAAAATCCTGTTTGCTCCTAAGTGAAATTAAGCCATGATTGTTACAGATCACTCTACCCAACTGGAAGCCAGAAGTGACCTTGGAACTCACCTAGTCTCTTATTTCAGCCCTCACATCCTGTGAGCCACACCTCGTAAGCTAAGATTTTTACACTCCAAAGGGACATCAGATGTTTTCGATGGAAACGTTCCAGTCAACGGCATTGCTTATTTCACATAGATCTTCGGTCATTGTTGTTGAATAGACCGGTTTCTGACAGCACAGAGGTGGTGCTCTGTCCAGCAGCGCAGCCTGGGCTCTGAGTGTGCCGTTTCTAAACTCGACCTGTCGTTAAATGTTGCTTCTAGCAGCAACACAGACCTATCCTGCCTAGTCACATACCTGTAATCTCTTTCACAAAGGACATAGAGCTCACTTTCCACTTCGAATTCTGCCCACTGTTGAAGCTGTGTAAAGTCCAAACAGTGAACGACTTCCCCTAACCAAGAAAGGTTTTAGAAAGGGCATTCTTGCATTGGTGACCCATTCTCAGCATAGAGTAGCTTGCAGGGCAAGATGAAGAAACTGAACTGCTTCCCAGCTCTTAAGTGAGATCTTCAAAATGTGGTTTCATTTTTTTTTTTTGGTTTGAAATGAATCCCAGAATATCAGACACACCCATAGTCAAATGTAAGTACAAAAACACCATCCAAAGCCAAGTATAAATGATTTTTGGATTATCTGCCGTTTTGTATTATCCTTACCTCTATTTATAAGAATATTCAAGAGTCAATTGAACTTAGTTAACAACAGGCAAGCCAATATTCCAGGGAATCTTTTCAAATGACTGTATGTTATTTGGCAATGTTATCAAACAACAGTCTGATGAAGAGTTAAAAACAAAATTCATTGTTTTTCCTCTAAACATACCCATTTCTCTCTATATTAACCCCATTCCCTTCAGGTCCCAGGGTTTACAACCTTCAGGTGCCTTGACGTTTAACTCTCCCTACTCCCCCTGTCCCCATCTAGCCCACTGCTAAGTCTTGTCACTTAAACCTCCACCACATATTTATTCTCATTTCTCTCTTTCTACTCCTACATCATCTGTCCTAGCTCAGGCCTTGCCCCTTCTCCCCTAGCCTCTTGCCATCATTTGCTAATAATTAGACTCCCTGAATCCAGAATCTCCCCTCGTGCACTTGTCCTCTACACAGCTGCCAAATGGATAGTACAGCACACAAGGCCAACCATGTCTCTCCCCTTCTTAAGAAGTTTCAATAGCTCCCTATTGGGTCTAGGATGAAATACAAACTACCCAGTTGGGCATTTAAAACCTTGCAAAACCTGGCTCCAGCCTGTCTCTCCAGACTTATTTCCCCTTAGTCATGTACTCTGCACTGGCCAGACTAGCCTACTTGCAGTACTCTGTACATGACATTCTGTCTCCTGCTCTTCCCCTCTTCTGGCTTTTAAAATCTGTATCCCATTCATGGCTCAGCTCAAATATCACCTCCTACAAGAAGTCTTTCAGGATTCACCCAGGTTTTAGTGCTTTTTAGCTCCCTTCCAAAATTCAAAGGCAGCAAGGTGGCCCCATAGTGCCTAGAGGGCTGGGCCTGGAGTCAGGAAGACTCATCTTCATGAGTTCAAATCCAGCCTTAGACACTTACTAGCTGTGTGACCCTGGGCAAGTCACTTTACTCTGCCTCCATTTCTTCATCTGTAAAATGAGCTAGAGAAGGAAATGGTAAATCACTCCAGCATCTTTGCCAAGAAAATCCCACAAGGGGTCATGAGTCAGACATGACTGAAACGACTCAGCAACAGATTTGTGTGATGCTATGTTCTCCTGTCATGGAACCTAAGTTCCTTGAGGTCTGAGACCTTTTTGTTGTTGCATTCCCAGCATCTAGTACAGAGTCTGGCACTTAGGAAGCACTTAATAAATGATTGCTGAATGTAATTAAAGTATCTTGGATTAATGCATGTGATGTTACATGCCTGAAATACAAGTAATCTTTTATCCCTCTGGGTTCTTTATAAATGCTTCCTGGCATCTAAGTTCTAAAGGAAAAATACAAAGTGGAGCCATTTCTTCATTTCAAATTATAATCCTAAATATTTCCTAATCCTAGATCTAGCTCTTGGTTTAACTCTTTGAAATAACCTGCAATTCAGAAAGCAAATACTGAATTCCAATTTCAGCTTGTTTTATGGCAGGTAGTGTTGAAGAACGTAAGCTTTTCTGCATCTTGGTACACTCAGATCCACTATACAGGCATCCCCAGCTTCCAAGATTGCCTTTATTCCACAACTTGATTTGTAAATTTGGAATTCAGAATTCATAAGATAGTCAGACCAGGCCACAAAAGCCAATTTAACCCATAGTGCCAGAAGTTAACCACTGACTATAAATTGTTGCTATGGGAAAACATATTAAGAGTTGAATGTTAGAAACATCTTTCCCCACCTTTCCCCCCTCCCCACTTAAGGAGCTCCTGCTTCATATTTCCCCATTTCTTTGCATCTGAGGATTTAGAGATGGGTCTGCCCACTTCTTCTACCTCTTCTGTCAGAGGACCCTCTCCAGGCATGCTTAGATTGAACTCTGACCCTCCCATCCCTGAGACAGCACAAGTTTTTTGAGGTTTTTAAACGAGCAACAACAGGAAACCCACAAGGGAGCAAATGTAACCAGATAGAGGTAGGGTTTCAGGGGGTCTCACCAAAGTCCATGGCATTCACTGGAGCTAGATGCTGATGGCGCTCTGGGCTGGAGCCTTCCTACAGGACTGCTTAATTGACTATGTTTTCTTCACCCCACAGTAGTAATCCCTGCCCTGTCCGTGGGGCAGTGCCCGACTTCCATTTTCCCGTCTCTGCCACCCCTTGAGTAGTTTTTCTGTTCTCCCAGGTGAAACTTAGTGAAAAGACTAAAGGATGATGAGGGCTGTATTGCAGCCCAACCATCCTATCAACCAACAAATATTTGTTAAGCACCTGCTGCTTCCCAGGCCCTGGGGATATAGGTACAAAAAAAAAGTGCAACTGGCCCTCCCTTCTCAAGGAGTTTACATTCTCTCAGGGAGACAGGTACATAGGATCTTTCTTCCACTGCCACGCACACAGCCTTTCCCTCTCATCTTGATGTTACATTGTTAGGGTATTTGCTATCACCATCTTACAGGTTTAGTGAAGCTAACACAGTACTACATTCAGAATGAGACTACAGGTTTTCTCACTTCAACTCTAATGTACTTTTTTTGGGCCTCCCACAGGTTTCATAAAGCCTCCCTTTGGCTTCATAATGGCCATGCATACTGAACCTGCATGTAGGATGGGCATTTCAAATTACATCTCCAAAAATGTGCGGGGCTCACACTGGTTCCACTTTTCCTTGGCAACTAGAGTTAGCTATAAAGTTTGAGCCAAGGATGCAGAGCTCCCTGACCTAAAAGCTTACCAGGTATAAAGAACAAAGATGTTTAGGGAACAGTGCTGACCCAGCTGCAAACAAGACCTCCACCCACCAGCTCATCTCATGTGGGCCTTGGACACTGAGTGACTGGTACCCAAGAACATAAGCATTTCTCAGATTTTCTTTACACCCAACTCATAAGGGAGCCATGTTTCTCTTATTTCTATCTAGGACATCAGCTGATACCATCTGTTTTGGGGGGTTTGTTGTTGGTATTTCCTTCAGTGCTTCAGAAGCCCTTAAAAAGGGACCTGCTCCAGGACCCTAGGTAGAGAAATGGTTTCTACTGTAACCTGTGAACACTCTTAAGTAAACCAATTCCATTCTTCATTGTCAGCCTGATTTTACTTGAAAACTTGCTCTCAGCATGAATTGTTTAAGATTCAGGTTTATTCCATGACCAAACAGATTTTGAATCACACTCTCTCCATGCTTGTAAGGAGAGGTAATGGGATTTAAGAGGTTTGACTACCAAGGCTATGTGAGGCCATACCTCTTGTATGGCCAAGTCTTGAAATCTTTGAAGAAGTTGTGGCTAGTTGGGACTTTTTTTAAACTGCTTTCACAGTTTTATTAACAGCTCTATTTGATCATCATTTTACTCTTGATAAAAATCATTAATGTCAAATTTTGTCCTAGTCTTTAGTTGATTTTATTAGCATAATTTACAATGTAAGAAAGTTGAATAATGTTAGTGCCATGTTTAAAGTTTAACATTTTTTATTTTGAGTAAGATATATCACCTATTGTGTGTACTAAGCACTGGAGTTAGAAGCACAAAAAATTAACAATACCTGTTTACAAAGAGTTTTCATTCTAATGGGGAAGATAGAAAGCACATATAAAAATATATATAACACATGTAGTATCAGCATAAAGCAAATAAATATAAATGTTAGGATTTTTGTATTTTAAAACTGTTCCATTAAGACAGAGGTTTCATAGGAGAGTCATGTGTGGGTTGGAATCATAGAAGAGTAAAGGTGGAAAGGACCCTGGAGATCATCCCAGTTGTGTCAGTATCATGAGTAATGGTGCCCCCCAGGGGCAGATAGGAAGACACACACTGAACATGGGAATACAGGTGTGAGTTCCACAGAATTTTCTGCACACCCAGTGAGAACTCCCAGCATACTTTGAGAACAAGTCATCTAGTCTGACCACAACCCCAGTGCACCCATCGTTTTGACAGGACAGGGAATTGAGGCCTCCAGCAAGAAAACAACTTTTTGAGCAAGTTCTAGACTTTGCTTGGTCATTTTCTGTTTCTTTTGTAAACTGGAAAGGTCTGTTCAAACACTCTGACAATCAGATCAAAGCTATTGATTCATGCAGTACATTTACAGACAACAGTTAACTGGAGGAAACTCTTACCCTGTTGAGTAACCAAGCAAGAAGAGGCAACTGGTGATGCAGTCGATGGAGGCTGAGTTCAAATGTGGCTTCACATGGTTGTGTGTCTCACTGGTTGTGTGACCCTGGGCAAGTCATTTAACCATCTACCTCAGTATTCTCCACTGAAACTGAGGGTTACAGCATCCACCCCACAAAGTTGTTGTGAGCATCAGATGAGATAGCTTGGCACAGTGCCTGGCTCGTAGCTTTTTAAATATTTTATTTTGCCCATTTTCATTTTCTAAGTATTACTTTTTACCATCAGTGGTGTCTTAGAAAAGAACCTTTTTTTCTTTATAAGCTACATTTTTTCCTCGGAACGATGAAGTTAAATTAATTTAGAAAACACAAAACACATTCCTGAATTGTGAGTTTTAATTCTTTGGATTTCTAAATATATATAAAGCTTATAAATAGATGCTCATAAACAAAAAAATGTAGCATAATTATAATGCAAAGGAAGAATTTACCTTAAATTCTCCGTTTTATTAAGTAATACAGAAAAGCTTTGTCAGCAGGCAGGGTCAGTTTAGATGTCTGAATTAAGTCCCTAATTGTGCCTCAGTTGGAAAGGCTAGGAAAACTCACAAAATGAACATGGGAACACAGGTGCAAGTTGCACAGAACTTTCTGCACGCTGAGTAAGAACTCCCAGGAAATAGACCTTTGTGGAGTAAATCACATTAAGACGCCCAGTCAAGTCATAGAAAAGCGTACGAAGCTCTACTGAAGGTCTTGAAAGAGTTTTTATGAGAACATTCAAAAGGAGTACACATTTTATGTATTGTCTGTAGCTAACTTAGTTATGCTCATTGTGGCCTACGTTATTGTCTTTTGCACGTTTGGACTTAGTTATACAACCACTGAAATCTGTCGAATAAGCATATAATTTTAAACCACAAGTCATCCCAAAGAGGAGGGAGAATCCTGTAGGGAGGTTATTATTTGTCTGGGGTTAAATCGAGGTGCTTTGAGGTGCTATTTGGGCTTTTTAAGTGAAGATAGCACAGTGATCAGATAGGCCATTTGGGAGAATAAATAAATGTCCTTAGTTGACTACCACTTTGAAAATACTGTTGTCCTTATTCTGTAATTTCCACATCTTGTTTTCCTTTGAAAGAGGGGAAAAATCCTGCTATATCCTTGTGTTTTATATAATGGCTAACATGTAAAATCAGCTGCCTATTAGAATGGAATCAAAAGAATGGGGGTTTTAAACCATTCTCTCATGGGATTCACCAAATAGTCAAAGCAACATTTTGTTACTTCAGTAGAAACAAAATAGATGCTAGTGTTAGCATTTTATTTCTTGCTTGTTACTATGTGTGTGTCTAATAAACGTGGATGGTGCCAAACCTAACAATTTTATAATGCAACAAAATCATAATCTTCCCCTGTATACCAGATATAGTTGAAAAAAATTATTTTACTTAAATTGGTCTAAATGCAGCATGTCTGTCAATAGAGAAGGTATGCTCTACTTAGTCAAGTAGATACTCTTTAAAAAAAAGACGAATTAGTTTAAAAGTGAATATATTGATCTCTTGATACTAGAAATGGGCATTTTTCACTGAATATATTTTCTTTCAAATTATTTTTGTCTAGATTTTTGAAATGGCTTTAATTAAAAAGTTAAGTCCTATATTGAGATAATCGGAAAAGTCTAGAAGTAAATTCAATGAAAGATACTGTGGCACAAACAGAAAAGTGTGTAATTACTCAGATGAGTCATAAAAGAAGAATCTTGTGGCTACTTGGTTGACTACTACTTTCTTTGATTCCCCTTTCTCCTGTCAGCATTGTTCTTCCTTTCTGTGGGGGAGAAGAAAGGGAAAGGAATAAGCATTCATTAAGCCCCTGTGTGCCAGACACTATGCTAAGGACTTGCAAATATTATCTCATTTGTCCCTAACAAACACCCACCCCCTCCTACCCCCACCCTCATCTCTCCACCGCCAGGAGGTAGAACCCTATTTACAGTTGAGGAAAGTGAGTCAGACAGATGTGACTTGCCCAGAGTCACACAGTAAGGATCTGAGGTCAAATTTGAACTCGGGTCTTTCTGACCAGGCACAGTGCTCTTACCTATTGCGCTACCTCACTGTCTATAAGTGATAGTGAACCTGGGAGACTTTATGGGGAACAGAGGAAAGAGTTCAGATCATCTAAATAAGTTTTTGAGAAAGTAATCTTTCTTAGAAATGGTCACCTAAACCCTGAGCAAAAGTTGATAGACTGTAGCGGATTAATACAGTTCCTTCTGAGTAATGAATACATCATCTCCCCAGGGCCCAGTTCATTGCCTGGCACAGAGTTAGGCACTTACTAAATGCTTATGGATTGATTGATCATCCTTATCCTGCATTACTACAGTGTGTCTATCACTGCTGTCTCCGTGGGCCCTCCCTCCAGGGCTCTAGAGGGCAGTTCATCTTCAACTTCTCATCCAGTGCAGCTCTTGTCCATGTCTTTCCATCAGGAGTACCTCCAACAGGCCACACAGGCCTCAACATTAAATGAGTACTGGTATAGCACACAGGCTGCCCTTCTCTTATTTTGGCTTGCCATTTCCACTAGGCTTATTCCAAGTTTATCACCCCAAAGAATGAACATTGTATGTGTATTCAGTGCCTTCCTCAGAGGTTCAGTTTCTTTTATTAACTGGCCACCATTATCACAGATTTTTGTTTAAAAAAAAAAAACAAGGAAGTTACTGGAATAAACCCCATTCTGTTTGGCCACCACTCCTGAGTTCTGCTGGGGGAAAAACTGGTAACAAACTGGCCAAGCTTGTGGTAGCAACAGTAAAAAGAGAGGAGAGCTAAAGCAAAAGAATTATGAATAAGAGAACTCTTTGGCTAGGATGGTCAGAGAGGTCAAGTAAATGGCCACTGACCTCAAAGAATTCAATTTTGTCAAGCTGTGTTAGAAGATACAGCATAATTATATGTTGTAATTTTGAAAACGGGAGCCCTGTCTTTCTTTTCAGTTTCATTGATGGAAAGTATAACACGAACTGACTATAGAACTAGGGATTGCAGCCTATTTAGTCTAGTGAGATTCAGCTCCTGGAAACTCCAGAGTACAGCCCACAGTATAGAAAGTAATTAGCTTAAAAGTTTTTCTACCATGTGCCAGAATAGTTTGGCATGTGTTACAGCATATTAGTCACATCGCAGAAAGAGTGTGGCAACTTCCTATATGAATGAGTACAAAAACAATTCAACTTTTTATAATGCAGTAGAGCGCAAGACTTGAATTTCTGTAATGCTGTCTCGTTTGCTTTTAAAAAGGTTTAACTTCCTTTAAAAAAAAATAATGAGTAACTACAAAACCTCAGTGTGTTGTCTTAGTTGACTGCTTTGAATAGTGTCCTGTCAGTGAGGAGTTTTAAAGGGATAGCATTAAACCCTGGCACACTCTCTTACTAGGGTCTGGGACTTAGAAGGGAATCAGAAAGCCCATTTTGTCCTGCGCTCCGCTGGAATGAGTGTCTGCTGGCATCCTGAGGAATCCTGTAAGGTGAGTTGGGATAGGGTTATTTTGTTTTTTAATTTTATCCACGTTTGTACATGGGCTGCGACTATAACGATACTGGTTGTAAGGAACCAGATGTATATATCCTGTGCATACTCAGCAAATAGTTCAATACAAGAATCAGTTGTTAGATCCTCTTGCTTAAAGTTCTGCCTTTGACCTACACTGCTCTGCTTCAAGTCTAGGCCCAACCCATTTGGCCAAATTGACCTTCCTTCTCTCAGAATTCTGCATTCCTTCTACACCTTTGCTTGGGCTGTCTCTGATGTCCAGAAGGCATTGTCTCTTTATCTCTTCCTCTAAAAATCCTCATTTCCCTTCTCAATTCAACTCAAGTGTCCCCTGAGCCTTAACGGATTCTTCCAGCTTTTTGTGCTTTCTCCTTCTTAAGGTGATCTTGCATCTACAGGGCAGTAACTTCCATGCCATTTTGGTGTTTATATTCTCGGTGTCTCTTGTGGCGCTGAGCACGGAGGAGGCATTCATTAAAGTTCGTTGGTTTGAATTGAGTTTCAAGGCTCAGCTCAAGTGCTGTGTCCTCCAGGAAGCCTTCCCTCCATCTAACCTGTGACCCAAAGCTGCTAACACTTTCCTCATCATTGTCCTGGAGTACTTTATTTGATCCCTTCCTTAGTCTCTCTCTTCCCTACCTTGTATTGTATTTATCAGTCTACATTATGGTTTTTCCCTAGTTAACTATAAAGCTCCTTGGGAACAGGAGCTGTTTAGTTTTGCATTTTGTATTTTCCCAGCAGTGCACCAGTGTCTCACATATACTATATACATAAACACTTAATAAATACTTGTTAAATTGAAGAGGGGGAGATAATCTTTTAGGTAGAATTGTCATTTTTATTGTATTGGTTCAGCCTATCCATGGGCAACTGATGTTTTTCCACTTACTTAGATTTGAGTTTATTTGTGCAAAAACTGTTTTGTAATTGTGTTCATATGGTCCCTGGGTTTGTTTTGGCAGGTAGACTCCCAAATATTTTATAATGTCTACTGTAGCTTTAAGTGAGATTTCTCTTTCTATCTCTTGCTTTTGGGCTTTGTTACTAATATATAGAAATGAAGAAGATTTGTGTGGGTTTATTTTGTAACCTTCAACTTTGCCAAAGTTGTTTATTATTTCAAGTATTTTTACTTGATTCTCTGGGATTCTCTAAGTATATCATCATATCATCTGCAAAGAGTAATAACTTAGTTTCTTCTTTGCCTAGTCTAATTCCTTCAGTTTCTTTTTCTTCTCTTATTGCTACAGCTAACATTTCTAGTATCATGTTGAATAATAGTGATGATAGTGGAAATCCTTGTTTCACCCCTGATTTTATTGGAAATGCATCTAGCTTATCTCAACTGCATAAAATGCTTGCTGAAGGTTTTAGGTAGATACTGTGTATTATTTTATGGAAAGTTCCATTTATTCCTATGCTCTCCAGCATTTTCAATAGGAATGGGTGTTGTATTTTGTCAGAAGCTTTTTCTGCATCTATTGAGATAATCATGTGGTTTCTGTTAGTTTTGCTGTTGATATGATCAATAATGCTAATAGTTTTCCTAATATTGAACCAGCCCTACATTCCTGGTATAAATCCTACCTGATCATAATGTATTATTCTCATGGTAAGTTGCTGTGTTCTTTTTGCTAAAATCTCATTTAAAATTTTTGCATCTATATTCATTAGAGAAATTGGTCTATAATTTTCTTTCTCTGTTTTGGCTCTTCCTGGTTTAGTTATCAGAACCATATCTGTATCATAAAAAGAATTTGGGAGGACTCCTTCCCTAATTTTTCCAAATAGTTTATATAGTATTGGAATTAACTGTTCTTTAAATGTTGGATAGAATTCACTTGTAAATCCATCTGGCCCTGGAGATTTTTTCTTAGGGAGTTCATTGATGATTTGTTCAATTTCTTTTTCTGAGGTGGGATTGTTTAAGTATTCATCTTCCTCTTCTGTTAACTTACTTATTCAGTGCCATACCAATCAAACTATCAGATAATTATTTTTGGAGAGCTAGAAAAAATGTCAGATTTCATCTGGAAGAACAGAAGGTCCAGAATGTCAAGGGAACTAATGAAAAGAAATGCTAGAGAAAGTGGCCTAGTCATACAAGATCTTAAATTGTATTAAAAGCAGCAATTATCAAAACCATTTGGTGCTGGCTAAGAAACAGAAGGGCAGACCAGTGGAATAGGTTAGGTACTCAAGACACAGTAGTCAATAGATATAGTAATCTACTGTGATAAACCCAGGACCCCAGCTTCTGGGACAAGAACTCACTGTTCGACCAAAATTGCTGGGAAAACTGGATAACAGTGTGGCAGAAACTAGGTGTAGATCAATGCCTGACACCATACACAAGAATAAAGTCCAAATGAGTACATGATCTAGGTATAAAGACTGATACTATAAATAAATTAGTGGAGCAAGGAATAGTGTATTTATCAGATTTATGGAGAAGGGAAGAATTTTTGACTAAACAAGAGATAGAAAACAGTATTACAATGGATAAAATGGATAATTTTGATTACATTAAATTGAAAAGTTTTTGCACAACCAAACCCAATCCAACCAAGATTAGGAGGGAAGCAGAAAAGTGGGAAAGAATTTTTGTGACTAGTGTCTATGATACAAGTCTCATTTCTAAAATATATAGAGAACTGAGTCAAATGTACAAGAATCCAAGTCATTCCCCAATTGATAAATGGTCAAAGGATATGAACAGGTAGTTTTCAGAGGAAGAAATTAAAGATATCTATAGTCATACGAAAAAATGCTCTAAATCACTTTTGATTGGAGAGATGCAAATCAAAACAACTCTGAGATACCACATCATACCTGTCAGATTGGCTAACATGACAAAACAGGAAGATGATAAATGTTGGAGAAGATGTGGGAGAGTTGGAACACTAATTCATTGTTGGTGTAGCTGTGAGCTGATCCAACCATTCTGGAGAGCAATTTGGAACTATACCCAAAGGGCTACGAAAATGTGCATACCCTTTGATCCAGCAATACCACCCAAGAGATCATAAAAACAAAAATATTTATAGCAGCTCTCTTTGTGGTGGCCAAAAACTGGAAATCAAAAGGATGCCCATCCATTGGGGAATGCCTGAATAAATTGTGGTATATGAATGTAATGGAATACTATTGTGCTATAAGAAATGATGAACAGGAAGACTTCAGAGAGACCTGGAAAGACTTATATGAACTGATGTTGAGTGAAAGGAGCAGAACCAGGAGAACTTTGTACATAGCAACAACCACAATGTGCGAGGAATTTTTCTGGTAGACTTAGTACTTCGTTGCAACACAAGGACTTAAAACATTCCCAGTGGTCTCTTAAGGCAAGACATCCACATCCAGAGAAAGAACTATGGAATTCGATCACAGAATGAAGCAGATCATTTCCTTTTGTATTATGTTTTGGTTTGTTTTATGATTTCTCCCATTCATTTTAATTCTTTTATGCAACATGACTAAGTTGAAAATGTATTTAATAGGAATGTATGTGTAGAACCTAGATAAAATTGTATGCTGTCTCAGGGAAGGAGAGGAGAAGGAGGGGGAGGGTGGGGAAAAAAATCCAAGATACATGGAAGTGATTGTAGAACACTGAAAACAAATTAAAAAAAAAAAGAAAAGAAAAAAGATAATCTTAAGCTACATTAAGTCAAAGTTACCTACTGTCCAGAAAGATGAAGGTGATCATTTTACTTTGCCCCTGGTCAGGTCACATCTGGATTATTATGGTACTTGTGAGCACCACACACCTAGAAAGGACCTTGATAAGCTGTACAAAGCAAGGATGGGGGGTAGGCAGGGGAAGGCTACCATAATGGTGATGGGAAGGGTTGGAGAAGATAGAGATAATTAGCCTGGAGGAGAGAAGATTTCTAAGGGGGAAGCTACAGTGTGGAAGAAGCTAGGGGCAGTAGGAGTTGCTGAGAGAGTCAAGAAAAAAGTAAGAGGGAAGGGGGTCTATTAGACCCAGATTTCTAACTGTATTACAAAGCAATAATCATTAAAAACAGAATTTGGTAAAAGGGAGAGAGGAAAGTGAGCAAGCAGTGGAATAGATTTTAGTTTGTGACATACAGAAGAAAGTATCAGGTTTGATGAACCCAAAGGCCCTGTATAGCAGAGAAGGACTCACTATTTGACAACACTTTCTGGGAAAATTGGACAACATTCTGGCAGAAATTAGGTGTAGGTCAGCAGCTCTCACCACATACCAGGATAAGACAGATACATGACCTGGATACAAAAACTCACATCATAGACAGATTTGTGGAGCAAGGAAGGAATCACCTTTCAGATCTTTGGACAGTGGAAAAGTTCATGACTAAGCCAAGTGGAAGATATATCTGGAAGAAATACTTGTCTGTGCTTGATGAACTCTTGAACTTTAGTATTTTCCTAATTCACAGAGTATCACAAAATTGACATTCTGTAAAATTATATGATTGATTCGTGGCCTCACCCTGAATAATAGTCTTTCTCAGCAGTTTTAGGAGAGCAAACTCTTTCTTCTTAGCCATTAATAGTTTTATCTTATCACTTGAAATTGTATTAATGAATTTCATTAAAATTTATTTTTCTTATTTTATATCCAAGGCCTCTCACTTACTGTTCTTACACAAAACAAGCTACCAAGCCTTGTGACTTGAGAATATAAGCCCCATCTGATATCACCTGGCACAGTGCCTTGCCAATATATTAAATTCTTTTTAAAATGTCTGGTGAGTTGAATCCATCGCCTCATACTTTAGCATACATTTTAAATATTAGGAAGAAAGTTGCTTTAGGGGTTGGGGTTTTTTTTTGGTTTGTTTTTTTTTGGACCAGCATCTTATGGTACAGATTTGCCTGTTGAATTCTTATTATCAACATAATTAGCAGAAAAGTGTTATTTTCCTTTTCAGTAAATGTATCTTTTTCTGTCTTTTAGTTGATGGTTGCAGAGAAGAATGGAACAATCCGGTTCTATGATCTCATTACCCAACAGGCTATTCTGTCTCTGGAATCTGAACAGACGCCATTAATGTCAGCACACTGGTGTTTCAGAAACACCTTCAAAGTTGGAGCTGTTGCAGGAAATGATTGGTTAATCTGGGATATTACTCGGTCCAGGTATTTCCTTAGCATTTTTGTTATTTCTTTTAAAAATCTTTATTCTGCTAAACATTCTGGTGTGGTGGAGTGAATGAGTATTTATTAAGTGCTTACTTTGTATCTGGCACTGTGCTAAGCACTCAGGACACAAATGCAAGAAAACCAGTTCTCCAGCAGTTCTGTTCTCAAGCAGCTCACATTCCTCATGGAGAGGGGAGAACTGAGTCTAGTTGAGAGCAAAGTAAGTGGATGGTGGGGGGCTGCAGGCTCTCATGAAGTCAGCAAACATATGTTGGGCACTTCCTGTGTGCCAAGGACTGTAGTACTGCCAGGCTGGCGTTACCCCACCACTTGACAGAGTCTTCCCCAGAGTTATGTCTTACTTTTCTAATGATTATAGGTCATTGTCTCATCTTTGTTTATGATATTCAAGTTACTGTTGACATTCTCTGGTATTTTATGATAATTGTATTAATACTTTAGACTTGCCATTTTATCATAAAATGCAAGTTTCAATTTAAACCAGATGCCTTATGGAGACCTGGTTCCCTCCTTACGACCCAGCCTGCCTGGGACCTCCTTTCCAGCACAGATTGCACTTTCACTCATTCCCCCTGACTCACTGACAGATATGGAATATTCTTTCCTTCCCGTTGCTACTCCCAGGTTCCCTTTCTACCATGATCATTCAGTAACCTCACCTCTCAATCCGTATCTACCATCCAATCAAAATTTTAGAAGTAGTCCTTTAGCAGCTTCCAGGATACTCCCGTTCTTTCTTCATTGAGTTCAGTGCCTAACTCACCTCATTTCTCTCTAGCCTTCATACTAGGGAGACTTCCACATACTTATTGACAAGCCTTCAAGCACCCTAACCTCATCATCTTCCAGTTACTCATTTCATATGACTTCATCCTCCATCTCGCCTCAGCCACTCACAAAGATGGTCACATCCTTGATCTTGCCATCAGCCACCTTGCTCCACTTCTGGGTTCCTGGACTCCGAAATTCTTTTATCTGATCATAACCTATTACCATTCCACCTCTCCTTTTGTCTTGCAACCCCACACCCTGTTTTTCCTCCACTGTACCATCCAGCCCCTTTCCCAGGCTATCACCCCTGTACTAGCTACACTCCTTTCCTCATCATGGCCTTTTGATAAAACCACTTAAACGCCACACTCTCTTCTTTTGAGTCTCTTGCCCCTTATGTCATTACCAGTCATTCCCTACGTCTCAGCCTTCGATCATTCCCACCATTCACTGTTTTCATTCCTGTAGATTTGCTGTTGAACAAAACTAGAGAAAATTGTGAAAATATACTGACTGGGTCCACTACAGATTTATATTATATAACTTCAACTAGGTTTTCAGTGCTGTAAGGCAATCTTTCCACAGCTCCCTAATTAACTCCCTGTCCTGTTCACCCTAGCAGCTTCTCCAGACCTTTTCATCCCTCCTCAAACTTGCCATGACTCCCCTTCCCTGCTCAGTTGAGAACCTTGCCTCATATTTTGTCAAAAAATTGAGGCCATTCCCTAAAAGGTCCCTCTCCTCCCTTCCTCTTCACCTCAAATTACTCATCTACCATCTTCTACCATCTTCACCTTTCCCCTTATTTCACATGAAAAAGTGGCCTTTCTTCTTTCCAAGTCTAACCCCTCTACATGACCAAATGATCCCATTCCATCCCATCTTTTCCTGCTGATTGCCCCTTTCTCATCTCCACAGTAATTTATCTTCAGTCTTTCTCTGTCTCCTGGCTGCTTCCCTAATGACTACCAGCATGGCTGCGTCTCCCCTATCCTCACAAAACCCTCACTTCATCCATCCTTCCCAGCTGATTCTTGTCCCGTATCTCTTGCCTTTTGTAGGTAAACTCTCTGAGAAGGCCATCTATAATGGGTGTCTCGTCTGGCTTCCAGTCTCACCATACAATTTAAACCACTATGTCCAAAGTTGCTGATGCTCCCAGAATTGCCCATTCTCATGGCCTGTTCTCAGTCTTCATCTTCTTGACCTCTCTGGGACCTGTGACACTGTTGGTCATTCTCTCCTCCTCCATACTCTCTTCTCTCTAGGCTTTCAGGACACCACCTTCTCCTGGTTCTCCTTGTACTTATAGGATCACTTCTCCCTAGTTTCCTCTTTCTTACCCTCTCCCCCCACATCCAGTCTGTTGCCACAACCTCTGCACCTTCTCTCCTCCCTTCCCTTCGCTGACAGTCGCTTCACACGTGGACTGTGTGTTGGTCTGCCTGCCATGGGCTCCATTCCATCTCTCCTTCTGCTATCCAGTTGATCTTCCTAGACTGTAAATCTGATCTGCACTCTCCTGTGCCATATCGCTGACAGGATCAAATACAAAATCCTCTGATTTACAAAGCTCACCTAGTCCCTCCCCTAACTTCTCAGTCTTCTCACACCTTATTCTCCCTCTATTCCCCCGCATACTTTTTGATCTAATAACATCGGCCTCCTGGCTGTTCCACAAACAAGACGCTTCATTTCTCCACTCTGGGAATTTTCTCTGGCTGTTCCCCTGCCTGGACTGCTGTCCCTCCTCACCTCCACCCCTGCTTTTCCTGGCTTCCTTCTCAGCTATAATCTCATCTTCTCTTTCTACAGAAAGCCTTTCCCAATCCCACTTAATTCCCATGCCTTCCCTTGGTTAATTATCTCCAGTTCCTACACCGTTATTTACAGGCTGCCTCCCCTGTTAGAAGGTGAGCTTCCTCAGAACCACTCTGTTTCCTGACCTGGCACATAATAGGCACTTAATAAATGTTTGTTGACTTGACTGGCTAACTGGTTGTAATTACTTCTTTTTAGTTATCCTCAGGATAAGAGACCTGTCCATATGGAGCGAGCCCACTTGTTCAGGTACAGTTTCCCAGTCATTTTGAAAGTTTCTCATTTAATCTTTTGAATGCTGCCTATTGTAACTGGTAAGTTAACCTTTAAGCCAATTTCAGTTTTTAATTAAAAAAGGGATCAGGATAGAAAAAAAGCATTGGAAAGCATTTCAGCTAGGAGGGACCTTAGAGACCATATAGTCCAACCCCTTCAAAATACTAATATTGTTTCTTGTCATATGAATCGACATCCTTTCTCACAAAACACACCTGGAAGCTTGTTGATGATGGTAATGCTCTGCACTTTCTGTCTTACCTGCCTACCTTCCCCCCAGGCTCCATGGCCCAGCTCAAACCCCCCCCCCCCCCTTCCATACATCACCCTCTGACCACTGGAGTGCTCCTCATGTCCCTCTTCCCTGAGCGCCTACAAAACATACCATGCATTCTGCACAGTCCATCACTTGTTGGTTTTCTTGTACTGGTAGGTACAATTTCACTTGTATTAGTCTCCTCACTTCCTTGAAGTGAGAGATTGTCTCGTTACTTTTCTTATCTCCCACCCATTCCTCTCCTTCCCACTGACCCCCAGAGGAGCAAACCACAAAGCAGACAGACATTCAGTGAATACTTTCTGGCTGACTGAAATGGAATAAACATAACAGTGGAGTCAACATCATCAGTATTTCAAGAATAACTTCTTTTTAAATATCCCAAACAAAAACTTGTAGATTGGTGAAAAATTTGGGTGTGTGATGGGTTTAATTTGGCTTGGTTTTATAAAACCAAAAACAAGTTAAAGGATATAGAAAATGGACAGGTATTACAAGAAGGAAAATATGTGTGCTCTACAGTCTGCTATTCCTTCTCTTTTCTATTGTTGGGGTCATAACAGCAATTTGTATTATAGTGAGGGAGATTATTCAACCAGTAAATTGATGGGGAATCCCTCTCCCACTTGGATACTGTACAGGATAATCTTTTATGAATACAGGAGACATGTCTACCATTTTTACGATCTCTTTGATATTAATTAGCAGTCAGGGCAGCTAGGTGGTGCAGTGGATAGAGCACCAGTGCAGGAGTCAGGAGGACCTGAGTTAAAATGTCACCTCAGACACTTGACACTCACTAGCTGTGTGACCTTGGGCAAGTCACTTAACCCCAGGTGCCTCATCCTGGGTCATCTCCAGCCATCCTGAAGAGAAACTGGTCACTGGCTTAAGATGACTCTGGAGGAGAAGTGAGGCTGGTGACCTGCACAGCCCTCCTGCACTCAAAACAAAGTCAAGTGCAAAGTCATGTCATCATTTCTCTGATGGCATGGTCTTCTTCAGCAACAAAGGACGAACACAAAATAAGTAGTCACCAAACAAAGTTACATTTGTCGTTACATCATTGAAGGAATGTTCTATGACTTGAAAAGTGCCTTGCTGAAAAAGAGTTTTTAAGGCATTGGTTAGTTCTACCAAATCAGATGCTTTTTTTTTTTTAATTTTAATTTTAATTTTTTTTTTAATGTTTTACAATCATTTCCTTAAAGTTAAGATTTTATCCCCCCCACCCTTCCTCCAATACCCCCCTCCCTCCCCGTGACAGCATGCAATTCTGTATAGGTTCTACATATACTTTCCTATTGAGCACATTCTCACTATAGTCATGCTATGTGGTCGAACTAAAATAAATGGAAGAAACCATATAACAAATCAAAACATAATACACTAAACCCACCCACACACAAACATGATCTGCTACATTCTGCCAATGACTTCCATATTTCTTTCTCTGAGTGTGGAAGGCATTTTGCCTTAGAAGACCAACATTAGGATTTTTTTTTTCTCTCAGTAAGTTCTTGTGTTATTACAAAGTTCAAAGTCTACCAGAAAAAACTCTCACACACTGTGGTCGTTGCTGTGCACAAAGTTCTCCTGGTTCTGCTCCTTTCACTCAGCATCAGGTCATATAAGTCCTTCCAGGCCTCCCTGAAGTCTTCTTGTTCATCATTTCTTATGGCGCAATAGTATTCCATTACATTCATATACCATAATTTATTCAGCCATTCCCCAATTGATGGGCATCTCCTTGACTTCCAGTTTTTGGCTACCACAAAGAGTGCTGCTATAAATATTTTTGTACACGTGGGACCCTTTCCCGTTTTTATAATCTCTTGGGGATACAGTCCTTAGTAGCGATATTTCTGGGTCAAAGGGTATGCACATTTTTGTAGCCCTTTGGGCATAGTTCCAAACCGTTCTCCAGAATGGTTGGATGATCTCACAGCTCCACCAACAATGAATTAGTGTTCTAACTCTCCCACATCCTCTCCAGCATTTATCATTTTCTTGTTCTGTCATGTTGGCCAATCTTACAGGTGTGATGTGGTACCTCAGAGTTGTTTTGATTTGCATCTCTCTAATCAGTAGTGATTTAGAGCACTTTTTCATATGATTATAGATATCTTTGATTTCTTCCCCTGAAAATTGCTTGTTCATATCCTTTGACCATTTATCAAGTAGGGAGCTTTTTTTTAATAGATAAGCTATAAGCACAGTAAGATCTTAAATTGTATGACTGTAAAAAAAAAGCATCTGCTGGCAAATGTTATTTGTAAAACCCTGCGTGTTCTTCCTCATAACTTCATTGAGAATAACCTCAATATGTGTATAGATTATTTTCGTAAAAATTTTGTAAAGATAGAAAAGTAAACATATGAATCAGTAGTTTTTAGCATTCCATCACTTTTGGTATTGTCATTGTTAAAAAGAACAGTAAGCTCTGAGTTATCTCCCAGGCCTTTGGCCTTCTCACCCTTCCCAGTCGTGCCCCCTCGAGCACTGGCTTCCTCTGCGAGGTGCCGGCAGCTGCTCCACTGTCACTGATGGCCTAAGAGAATCTTCTCCAAAAATCTGCACAGCTTGTTTCCAGTTTTATCTCAGTTCACCCTTCCATGCTCACTGGGTGGTTTTTCTTTGATAGGTCTCCGGCCAAACTTTCTTTAAATTCCTTTCTCCTCTCCTCCTGCTCCCATTATTTAGTAAAATCCAGGCTTCTCTGCCCAACCCTTGTATCTCTCCAGTTGGCCCAAACCTAGCTTTCTAACCTAACTTTCATTAATTCCTTTTATGTACATTCAACAGCTATCTGTATTATACACAATTATAGGGTTTGCCTTGAGGAATAGTTTTTCCATCACAAAGATCTTTCTTTTCCCTCCTTGCCCCACACCCTTCCAAAACGGGGATCCACACTGATTACTATAATATTTGCGCATTAAACATACTAGTTCCTTTAGCAGTGGTTTTGGCAGGCTTCCAGTTAAATTACTAGCCTTTTGATTCCATTTGTTTTCTATATGAGAAAAGGCCTTTGTAGTCTGTATTTGGGGAAGAGCCTCCAACTCCTCTTACCTCCCTCTACAGTCCTTCTGGTCTCCTCAGATCAAAACCTTGGGGTCGTTGTTGATTCCTTCTCCTGAGTCTGATCTAGCATTTTGTCCTTTCACATCTTCCTTTGAAATTTTAGATCAGACAAGTACTGCCACCTTCCTAGTCCGGAGGACCATTATCTCTGTTCAATAAATCGACAGTTTTATACCCTGTCCTCACCCCAGACCACTTAGGAAAAGTCTAGGAGGTTTCAGGGGCATCTAATAAAGAAACATGGAATTAGATAAAGACTGTTAGAAGGCAGTCGAGCAGAAATTTGGGTTAAATCCCTATCTCACACTATGTGCCATACTAAGCTCCCAATGGACATGGGATCTAGAGATAAAAGGTCACATCACAGGCACAACCATCCAAAGAAGAGTTCTTGACTAAACAGGTGATAGAAAAGATAACAAGAAATAAGATGGATGATTTTGATTACCTAAAATTGAAAATTATTTCACAAAGTTGATATAGCTGAAATTAGCAGAGAAAGTTAATGAAGGGGGAAATATTGCAGCATGTTTCTCTGATAAACACCTAATGTCCAAGATATGTAGATAACTGATTCAAACATGTAAGAACAAGTTCCATTCCCCAACAGAGAGTCAAAGCATACAAACTAGCAGTTTTCAAAAAGAATAAAAATGCCATACAAAAAAGTAAAAAAACAAAACATAAAAAAATGTTCCAACACATTATAAAATTAAAACAACTGTGTGGTTCTACTTCATACCCATGAGTCTACCAAAGATGAAAAACAATAGAGTGACAGTTGTTGGAAAGACAGTCAAGCTAATGCCCCATTAGTGGAGCCATGAAGTGATCTGGTGGTTCTGGAAAGCAGTTTGGAACTACCAACCCCCAAAAATAGGCATTGGTGTCAAACTCAAAGAGAAACTCAGAAAACCACAAATCGACATTATCTGTGTTTGTAAAACATTTCCTTACCTCACTGGGGAGTTTTGTAGGCCACAAGCTGCCCAGGCCCCAAGGTTCCTCATAGAATTTTTAATCTAGTAGGTGATAATACAAGGTATAAATGCAGAATGAAAAAAGGAGAAACACAAAATACTATGATACTGCCAGTGAGGAATCAGCCTGGTATCTTCCTAATAGAGTACTGAATTTGGAATGAGAGGACTTTCCAAGTAGGAATCTGTGTTCTGTGACCTCTGAAAAGGCCCATCTCATCTTCAGGCCTCAGTTTCCACATCTGTAAAACAAGGGATTGGACTGAATGGTTTCTAAGATCCCTGAGAATAAAAGTTGAAATGACAGTGGTAGATAGACAAGTTTAGAGAGGAAGGAGACCAGATGCAGACATCAGTCAGGCAACTGCTGCTGTAGCTCAGGCAGAAGACGAGCAGCAAGCAGCAGGTCAGCGTCGCTGGTGAGAGTAACTGTGGCAGGATTTAGCCAGTTAGTACATCTGTGGGTTGACCCCAAGCCTGAATAAATAATAACTTTCCCAAAGCAGGAGCCAAAGTAGGATTGGTCCTCTTAAAACCAATGAGTTTAATTGCAGATCAGTTGAAGTTTTAGGTGTCACTAGGACTGGTTGGAGACATTCTGTTAGATAACATGGAACTAGAGTTTAGGACGGAGGTTGTGGTCAGGATTGGGTGGAGCAGCAGCCTCAGTTGTACGGAGAGGCCAAAGTGACTGATGGCGATTCTTTCCTCAGGTGGTCGACAGTTAACGAGAACCTCTTTGCAACCACTGGCTACCCCGGCAAAATAACCACTCAGCTTCTGATTCATCATTTGGGGCACCCTCAGGTAGTACTGGCTTGGGGTTTGTCCCTTCTGTCCCTTCTGCTTGCTTTCCTCTCTCCAAATTTAGGATCCCTAAATTGGCTGCCATTTTAGCCACTTATGTTACCTATAAAGATGTGTTTTTCTTTGTGTTCATTAATAGCAAGCTAACAAAGTAGTCTTTTCAAATTTAGAAAGTGTTGCATGCTAATATTTCCCTCCTGTTGATGTTCCTGTTTTCCTCCTTTATTTAAATTGTGTCATTGTCTCATAAAATTGTCTGGCTGAAGTGCTAATGACAACAGGGTCCAAAGCGTGATTCCTTAAGGGACTGACTGATCATCTTCCTACCCCCTTGGTCTCAGCTGGTACACTTGCTGCCCCACCATCCCAGGAGCCCATGCTGTGTGGGGCAGAAGGGACTGGCTAAGAACATGGTCTTATCCCACTCCTGGAGACAGCAGGTAGCAGGCACATTCCCCTGAATCCGTCAGTGTGGTCATTTGTATAAATGACAGACAACAGGAGATTTGCTCTCTAAAGCAAATGCCACAGGTTGTTCTGTGAAGTTTGGATTCAGTCAAAGGGCTGCACTTGAGGACCTAAAGGACCACAAGTGGCCTCAAGGCGGGAGGTTCCCCACCCCTGGTATGTACTATAAATGAGGACAGATAGCTAGGACATGCTCATTTGGAGGATGCTTTGTTTAGATTTGGGGACCTTTTGAATTGATTGTTATGTTCTAATGCTTCTCTCCCATCTTTGGCCTTTTGTTTCTTGTAGCCCATCCTCATTGGTTCTGCAGCTGTGGGATCTGGTCTGTCCTGGCACCGGACTCTCCCTCTTTGTGTGATGGGAAGTGACCACAAGTTATTGTTTTGGGTGACTGAGATGTAAAACAAATCTCTTCCTTGTACACCAAGTTCTCAAACTGTATTTTTAATAAATATTTTGGTCAGAATCCTTATTTTTTATATTTCAAATACACCTTCAACAGTCAAGTGTTTTTAATACTAATGTCTAAGCATTTAATCTTATTATTAAATGATTTTTTTTCTTAATCTGTTCTAAATTTTCATTTTTTATGTATTTTTGAGACCATGTAATTGACCCTAATCCAAAAATGGTAAATGAAAGGCCAGTGCTTCTGATTTATTACAGTCATGTACAAAGGGCATCAGCTGTATCGGGATGTATGTATTGCTCCCAGTTCTCCAGAACACAGACATTTTTTACAGGAAGAAAAATGTCAGAAAATTTGGCTCTCTTACGTTATTTCTCCACCACTGCTAGAATATGTATATACATACATATATACATTTGCTTTGGCAGTTTGGCTTTATTGGAATGTTGAGTTTAATAAGATTAAATCTGTAGAGCATTTTGAACTTATCAGTGACTATGAGTTATTGTTTAATGTACTCTAGTAAACTCATTTTGTTGTTCCAGTTCATCTGATCATTTGCTCAACAAAGTAGGACCATCAGATGATTTAACATGATTCACACAATAAAATTTAGGAATGAGTACCACTCAAAATCTGAATCCCAACAACATTTTTTCCAAAATTCTCTCTCATTAGGAAAAATGTATAGGGAAAAGATAAAGAGGATAAGAACGTGTTCACAGAAAACTGAAACCTGCCTAATTACCTACCTCCCTCTGTTTTTTGGCAAAATCTGGTTTGGCAAAATTGTTTTTTTCATAGTGTTAATATGCATCCTTTTAATCTAGCACCACACATCCAGTAAGTGGGTGATTGGCTTTAAGGCCCAAAAAAGTTCTTACAGTACTAATATCCCAGCCACATCTCTTATCACCAGGCTGTCAGTATGGCTGAACTGCTTCTCTTTCACCACCATTTGGACGCAGCCAAACTTCTTCACCTCCAGCTTTTAATCTCCTTGGAGGGTAAATTGGTTTGAGGGGATGTACGTAACATCTCATATTCCTGGTTGCCAGATGGATGTTCCTAGGACAGAATCTTGAGGGGTTCCTGTGGCCAGCGAGTTTGCCTGACCTCCAAGTTCCTCTGTAATCAGTGTCCTCCTCCATTGCCATCCCTGTCTCATGCTGTTCCCTACAACATACAGTGTGCCCTACTGTTCCTATGCCTTTAATGACTGCCATTCTTTAGCTGTTTTCAAAACCCAACTCCTATTTCAATTTCTCCATGAAGCCTTCCCCATTCTTCCCTCTTGGATATCACAAAGTACTTTATTTAGATGTCTGAGTGATACAAAGTAATACATTCCATCAGTAAGCAGTTATTAAGTACCTACCATCTGCTGGGCACAAGGGAAGCAGTGTAGACTGAACACCAGGGTGAATCAGGAGAGGGCTCTTGTAAAGAGAGTGGTCTTTAAGCTGAGAGTTGAAGGAAATTAGAGATCCTGAGAGGAAAAGGTGAGAAGGGGAATGCCTTTCAGGCATAGAAAGAGGCAGGAAAATGGAGTGCTGCATATGAAAAAGAGGGGCTATGTGAAGGGAAGTAATGTGTAATAAATAAAAGTGGCAAGTAAACTTTATTGTGAAAGTCAGTGTCAAAGAGACGAGTTTATATTTGATCCTAGTGATGATAGAGGTTACTGGTATTTTATGAGAAGGAAGGTGACAAGGTCATGCCTGTGCTTTAAAAAAATCACTTTGGCAGCTGTGTGGAGGATAGATTGCAATGGGAAGAGGCCAATGAGAAGATTGTTGGGATAGTTCTGGTGAGGGTGATGAGGGCCTGATTTCAGGTGGGGGCTGTGGGAATGGAGGGAAAGGGAACAGATGGAAAAGATGTTGTGAAGGTGAAATCAATGGGATTTAGCAAGCGACTGGATCCATGTGGAATGAGTAAGAGAGAGGTGTCAAAGATGGCACTGGGGTTTCAAACCTAAGTCACTGGAAGGATGGTAGTGCCCTCAATGGAAATAGTTGGGAAGAAAGGTCATGAGTTCTGTTTTGGACCTGTTGAATTAAGATCCCTCTGAGACATCCACTTGGAAATGTCCAAGAGACGATGATGGGGGACTAGAGCTCAGGACAGAGACTAGATCTGAGTCATCAACATAGAGATCATCATTAATCCCATTTGAGCTGATGAGATCACAAGAGAAAAAAATATTATATCACTTTTAATAATCCTCTACTAAGATGTGTTATGTCTACCAAAGTCCATAAGGATAAGCCCCATATCAGACTATCAATAAACATTTATTAAGGAGCTCCTTTGTGTCAGGCACTGTGCTAAGTGCTGGGGATACAAAGAAAGGTAAAGAACAATCTCTGCCTCCCAGGAGTTTGTAATCTAATGAAACAGACAACATGCAAACATATTCCAAGTGATACATATAAATAGACACATATGTATGCCTGTACACATCTAGATACACATATATGTGCATATTTATATCATAGTATATACAACATTCAAACTGTATTTTTCCTTTGGCACAAAAAACTGCATTAAAGTGTTGCTTAATAAATGTGAATTAAACACAAGTTCACCCTTCAAAATTCAAGAGGCCTCTGAACAACCAAAGAAAAATGTCATTGCAAAGCACCTACCATTTACTCTACTTCCATGTTTTAGTTAGCTCCTTGTTATGTGTGGAGGAAACAAAGCAAAAGCAATAAGCAGTCCTTTCTTTCTCAAAGGTTACATCCATTTGGAAGACACAACACATAAAGCTATATAAATACAAGATAGTGTGAGAGATGTGCCAAATGACAACTAAGGGGATGATGGTCTTTGAAGGAAACCAAAGGCTCCACCAGGTGAAGGCGAGAAGGAAGGGCATGCCAAGCATGCCTGCCCCAACCCCCGCTAGAAATCGCTGCCTTTTTCTTTGAACTCTGAACCAGCAGGACAGGGCAAGGACTACTGTGGCGTTCTCATGTAATTCCTGTTGTAGTAATAAGGGAGTCTTTCTCGCCATCCCTTATCATAAGCACCTTGAGTTCTGGGACCTTTATTTTCTGTATCCTCCAGAGTAACTAACTCTATTGCTTATCACATAATAGGTGCTCAATAAATATTTGTGGAATTAATGACCTGTGAAAGTTCTCAGCTATGTTGTGCTGTGAAAGTCACCACCACACCTCACTGCCTCTTTTGCTCAAGGTCCCAAAGATGAGCACCAAGCCTTAACTCCAGATCTTTTGACATCAAATTCCTGTCTTTCCAGGATGGCTTGCCATTTCACGATACAGGGGCTTGGTGGCACTCAAAGGATGCTATCTATGTCTTTAGCACCAATTACTGCAGAATTTTAAAAGATTTGCCCTTAAGTAGAGGACTTATTTGGAGAATTTTTAAAAATTGTGTTTAGGGTGGAAATTTGGGAATTGTATTCAGCATGAGTATTCAAGGATGAGAGATGATAGCTCTACCTCAGGAAATGTTCAAGAACAGAATCACTAGTTAAACAATCCCCCTCACCTTTCTGGAGGGGAGCTGTCATGAGAAAAGCAAATCCAGGTTACCCATACTGATTCCTGAAGATTGCTGTGCTAGGATGCTGGAGGTGAAAGGGTCATCTGTGAAAGAGATGTTCTTTTGGGGAGTTGTCAGCATTTCCATAAGAAGTTTGAAGTCCCAAAAAAGGTTAGATCTCTACTAGGAAAATGATGCCCTTGTCTCTTACTGTGCTCCAGGGGCAAGAAATATCAGGATTGTCTAGTTTGTATCCACTGATTATTTGTGTATCATTTGGAAAATCACTTCTTTGCCTCAATTTACTCTAAAATGAGAGGGCTAGACGATAGCAGGGATTTTTAACATTTTTGCATGTTGTGGACCCCTTTTGCTGGTCGGATATTTTCAGAATGTTTTCAAATGCATAGGATTACAAAGGAAACCAATTACATTGGAATAAAGATGAAATTTCTCCCAGCTAAGTTCATAGACTCCCTAAAACACCTACCCATGAACCCCAAAGTCCAGGATCAAGAGGTATCTTCTTTTCTCCATCTTTATCCCCATGCTACCTCTCCTTCGCCACTTCTCCCTTCAGTGTTCAAATTGATACGGGCTCCATAAATGAGACATAGCAATTTTGTTTTCCTTTGTATATGGTCCATCCTTTGAAACCTGGTCAGGTGTAGCCATGACACCGGGAAAAAGTGGAAAGGGAAAATTAATTGTTAATAGCTTTCCAGTTCCCAACACACAGTACGGAATCTGACTTCTGTAACCCAGTCACAATCCCTGAGAACCAGACTCTTGCTTTTGTCATTCTATCTCCAGGAGCAGCTAGGTGGCACAGTGGCTAGAACACCAGGCCTGGGGTCAGGAAGACCTGAGTTCAGAAATCTAGCCTCAGACACTTACTAGCTCTGTGACCCTGGGCAAGTCACTTAATCCTGTTTGCCTCAGTCTCCTCATCTGTAAAATGAGCTGGAGAAAGCAATGGCAAACCACTCCAGGATCTTTGCCAAGTAAACCCCAAATGGGGTCACAGAGTTGGACACAACTGAAACAACTAAAGAATTACACAACACAGTCTTTTTTTTACATAGTCAAAAGTTAACATATTCTTGCTGAGCTGAATAAAATTTTCCTTATTTGTCAATATAACTAAGGTAGATTGGCTTTCTGTTGCAATGAAAGCTACTTTGTGCACTTTCTACTTTATTTCTTCATTCAGAAACCCGGCATTAGTTGTGCTGATAGTCTAAAATGCAGTGTGATTTAGGACTGTTGAAACAAAAGTCAGGATGTCACAAATCTGCAAGATGTCAGGACTAAGTCCTACTCTTTCAAAAAGGATGGGATCATAAATCCCATTTTATTTTTATGATTTGGCTTGTACACTGCGAGTGTTTCGGTGTTGCTCCCTTGCCAAAACACAAACTCGCACACCCATGCACTCCAATTTGTTTCTTAGTCTGGTAATTTGTGACTACATGTTGACACTGACCTAGAAATGTTCCTGGTGCTGTTTTAAATCTTATGTCAAGAGGAGAAATTGGAATCTGGTTTGCACATTTGTGTCTGGATTTTTGTAATTGTCCAAAATCTGACTTTGTCCCAGAAATACTGATTGGGAAGTTATGAGATATTCTCATGCCCAAGACTTTTAATGTTAATAGTTCTGAAGGGAGAAGAGCAGCTGTCCAGGGGTATTTCTCATGTTTTTCTGTAGCCCCCAAAGTTAAACTCTGTTTAACCCAACTAAATATCATACCAATAGTCCCAGTTCTGAGCCCAAATATGACTTTAGATTCAAAAGTTAAAAAACAGAAAAAAAAAGAGCTTATTATCATGGCTTTTTCCCTTATATCCTTTATGAGGGGATGAACAAGTCCTCAAAGAAAACAGCCTTTTTCCATGTAGCTTGATCTAGCTGCCAGTATCTTCAGTAATAAGGATAAAGAGAACCGTTTCTTTAACACCTTGATGATTTAAAAACATTTTTTTTAAAAGCAGCTATGTCAAAAGAATTTCAAAATAGCTAGCATTTGTTTCTAATTATGAACTTAAAAAGATATGAACCTTAAAATTATTGGGGGAGGGAGAGTGGTTTGCTGGTTGTTTTGTTTAAATTCACACAATTTTAATTTGCAAAGGATACTTTCCTAACGTGCAATGTAGTAATACAACAAAATGATTATAGTGTCAAGTTGGAGACTCATTTCATCATTTCATAAAAGCAGAGGTGGAGAGCCTGTTGGTGGACCTAATCCATGACAAAGACATCATATAACCACAGTTGCCTCTGCATGTATGGGCTCGGGCTTCGTGGGAAATCAAAAGAATTTGATCTACTTTGTGACCCTTTCAGTTATTCTTTGGACCACCTCAGTAAAAACAAGTGTTGTCCCCATGGAGGAGCAGGTGACAATATGTCTGGAAATTTCCTTGGGTCAGTAGATCTCTGTTTAACTTATCCCCATAACATACAGCTGTTTTGATTTCTCCACCAATTATTAACAGAATAGTCTACCTGGGGAATTATAACACTGAGAGTAGCTTATAAAATCCATACAAGCAATTGTAAGTAAAGGAGGTATCTGCCAGTTTCCTTGGCCTGTCCAAATAATCTCAATTACTGGTATTTGACTCCCCAGTAGACTCTATGTTCCATTTTTGTGTAATTTCAACGTTCCTCCCAATTTCATTTACTGTTGAGCTGCACAGCTCTTTCTTTGCTTTGTAGTAAAAGACAGTAAATCCTGCTAGTATCTTTGCTCCCAACGGTGGTACACATAAAACTTTGATCTTTTTTATAAACACAGCTGTCTTACTTCTCATTGAGCCAAGTCCCATTCAGATTAGCCTTTTGCCAAAAGTAAGGCTAATCTTTGAAGTCAACTGAAGTAAGAGTTCTCTTAAGGCTGTTGGCAAAACTCTTTGGATTGGTGGTTTTGTCACACAAAAATAAGCCAGGGACAATGACTGCCAAAGCAAGCTGAGGGCCACTAATGGAAAATTATACAATAGTGACAAAGAAACAAAGATGTTTCCTCTACAAACTGGTTTTCTCCTTTAAGTAGCTTGGGTTCATTCACTAAAGCAGCTTCATTTGATTAGGCTATAATCAAATAATTTTTCCTCTTTATCTGCTTTGCTTTTAAAATTAGACACAAGTAACCCAACTTTTAATTTTGGAAGACTAATTTCACTTATTCTGTGTTTCCTTCTTGTAGGTGATGTTGTATTGTAAGCTCCACTTAATGGCTGTTTTTTGGACCCTCCTGACTTACAGTGAATGTCAATGGTTTCTCTTTGGAACAGCAACCCTAAGGGTCTTGCCCTCCCATCTTGATTTTTTTTCTTTTTTCTGTTTAAACGGGCCATCCCTTGACTACTTCTTAAAGAGGCCTATTCACTGAATGGGTATTACCTCACTCTAAGTGAGTACCTGAAAAGGCCTTAGCCCAAAAGAGCCAAGGTCTCCCACTGCATCCTGGGCCATCTCCAGTCATCCTGATGAATATCTGGTCACTGGATTCAGATGGCTCTGGAGGAGAAGTGAGGCTGGTGACCTGTATAGCCCTCCCTCACTCAAAGCAAAGTCAACTTCAAGCCATGTCATCATTTCCCTGATGTCATGGTCCTCTTCAAAAATGAAGGACAAACACAACCTTGGATATTGTCTTACACTTACTAATACAAAGCAAGTATCTACGTAGATTTGTAAGTAGTTATATGTTAGAAGCAGCATAAAAGATATTACCAAGAATATCTGTAACTGAAAGAATATCTGTAACTGAATGAACCAGTCACCTAGAGAGAATGAGACACAACAGTCAAACAATCCAAGCAGTTCTCTGGTACCCTGAGTGGTTAAAAGAACACCTATGTTCCTATGTTCCATTGGAGAGACCTTCTGAAGGATTTATGGAGAAAAGCTGTCTAGAACCTTACAAACCAAGAAATCAGGGAGTGCTGACTTCTTCATTAGTGGAGAGAGCACCCAGAACCAAGAGACCATGGATCTTTCAAAGCATGAAAATAAGGACAGGTTCATTTCATCAAGTAAACTTCATGAAATGCTTATTATATGCTAGACACTGTGCTAAGCACTTGAGATACAAAAAAAAAAAATCAAAAACTATCCCTATCCTCCAAAAGTTTACATTCTAAGGAGAGAGACAACATGTATGTATATGTGTATATGTGTGTATGTGTATGTGTGTGTGTGTGTGTAAGGTATATACAAGATCCCTACAAAGCAGATACATGTACATGTGGATACAAGATACCCACAAAGTAATCTTGATAGATACAGAGTAACCTCTGAGAGGATATGACTAGCAGTCCAGGTATTGGGAAATAAGGACAAGAAAAGACTTCCTACTGAAGGCAGGACTTGAACTGAGTCCTGAAAGAAGGGAAACCAAGAAAAAACAAATGTAAGAGCACTCCAGGCATGAAAGTTGTTTTAACTGCATACCATTTTTTTGCATGTTTATTCCTCTAGTTTCATACTCATTTTCATCTTTTATCTAATAAGTTGGTGACCTGAATGTACATACACTGGTTAGGGAATAATTTCCCTAACAGTAATGAGTTATTGGCTGTGGTTCAAATAATCAGGTTGTTGTTTTAAATGTCATTTGGTATTCCCCCTCTATAGTACATCCCAGCTCTTTTACTGAAGAAAGCACTCATATTTGCGATACAGGGATTTTGGCACATGTCAGATCACCTACGATGGAAGTGTCCAAGTGGGAGACACGAGGGACCTGCTTATGGGAGAAAACCATCCCGTGCTCCCATATGATGTGAATGGGAGCAGCCTCTGCTTTGGCTGCATAGCCAGAACTGGGTACATCTCTAAAGCTACCAAACTGGGACTCTCTCACACTCTCTTTCCAGTGGTACCCAAGTAGGAATGTCATGTTCACCCATATTATGGGGACTATGCGCTAAGCTGGTGTGGGAAGGGGGAAAGAGCCATCTTCCCTTTCCTTTTAGACCTATGGGCTAGAAAAACAGGCTTTGGGTTTTAATCTTGTTTCATCCATCTCCTTAAGTTTCAAGGGTAGAGAGTGAAGTCCTGGCCCAGGGAGCTTGAAGTATGGCCACCTGGGAGCCATGATCCCACGCCAGATGTTGCCACCAGCCCTGAGAAGCCAGGGTGCTGAGATGGAAACCCTGGGGACTTTGGATTTGGAATTTGGTGGGACTGATGCTATACAGAAAGTGAACCTAATAATCCTTCTGTCCTCAGAGACTGAGGTGGTAAAAGTCAAGGATCATGCCCCACCAGGTGATGGGAGGGATATTTGTCCTTGCTATGCCTTTGAAGTAAATAATCCTTTATAAAAATTAATCCAACTGGTAAGTGGTTAATTAGAGCTTACGTGCTTGGACTCTTAAAATCTAGAGAACATAATCAGTGGGGATTTGAGCCAATGGCAGACACTAAATATCCTCAATCTCCGCAAACGTATCAGAGAACTCTGGGAGAAGGGCAAAATGTAACATACCTGGCCTACAGACAGTGGGGGCTGTAGAACCACCATTACAGATGCTTGGGACATCTGTATATTCTGAAAGCTTGGGGATTCTCTACTTTCAATCAGGTATCGTATTTTCCAACACAATTATCACCATCCTCTCCTATGCTCAACTTTGTGTAGAATTCACTAAACCTCAAAATTTATGTTAATTTGAAGGGTTTTATCTGCTTCTTCATAGAATTTGTAGATCTCCCCATCCTCTGTCATGGACATTGATGAGTAAGTTCCAATTATTTTCACAGTGATCTTTTTGTAAATGTTTATTCTGGGCACTGCAATACAGGATCACAGGTTTAGTGGTGGAAAGGACCACAGATCTAATCCCTTCATTTTCTAGATGAGGAAACTGAAACCCAGAAAGAATAAATGAAGTACACATAAGTCACACAGTCAGCGAGTAGAAAAGCAAATGCCTCATGGGACAATAGATGTGCAGTAAACCTCAGTAGGATAACACTGTGATAGGAAAACCTATATATTATGCTTTCCTTTGGCTGCAACTCCCATTTGTCTTCAGATATCACAGGGACAAGGTCAAGACTTATAGGACTTATTTCTTCATTCCCTCATCACTGGACAAAAACATCATTTTCAAAGCGGCAATAATTGTTAACGCTTATAAATGGTCTACAAATGTATGATATTTAGCACTCTCTGCCTCCTTTCTCTGACACACAGCCACCATACAACAGAAGAAGGAAAAGGTGTTGATCAGGACTAAATATCATTTTGTATTTTCCTTTGTGTAATGGGTCACCAGGAGAAAAGAATATATCACCAATTGATCAGTCAACTGGGGATGAGCCTCTTCAGGATTAGCTGGACTTATCTTTGGAAAGCAGACAGGACCTGTTGCCAGGACAGTACTCAAAGCCTTTTCATCATGATAGAACCTGCAGGGATTGTACTTTACCAGCATCACTTTCTAAAACTGAGGACCACCATCACATGATAATGTTTCATTGAAGTAGAGATCAGTTCTCAACATAGCTGGAAATAGTAGGGAGGATAATAAATGATTGGAGAAGTGCACAAAAGATGCTATTAATACTACTACTGAACAAAAGCGATCAAGAGGAAATCACCAATTACCAAACCATGTGGCTATGTTTCTATCCTTCTGAAATCTCTAGGAGAATGAGCCACATATACACTGAGAATATTCTTGATGAAAACGTGACAAAGCAGACTTATACAAATGGATAGCTCAAAGGGCCAGGAGTCAAGATGTTCTACTTTGTGACTCCATTTTTCTTGGCAAAGATACTAGAGTGGTTTGCCATTTCCTTTTCCAGCTCATTTTACAGGTGAGGAAACTGAGGCAAATAGGGGTCAAAATTTGCCCAGGGTCAAAAGCTAGTAAGTGTGTGAGGCCAGATTTGAATTCAGGAAGAATCATCTTACTGACTAGAGTTCAGTGATCTACATACTACACCACCTAGTTGCCCTAAACATGAAGTCAAGAAGACCTGAGTTAAAATCCAGCCTCAGACACTAAAAGCTGTGTGACTTAGACAAGTCACTTAACCTCTGTCTACCTCAGTTTCCTCAATAATAGAAGCACCCACTTTCCAAGGTTGTTGTAAACATCAAATGAGATAACATTTGTAAAGCTTTATATTAGGTGCTTAATAAATGCTTATTCACTTCTCTCTTCTCCCAGAAGACCACATCTTCATAATTGTACAGTTAACAGAAAGATGTGTATAAGATGCCATTGTGTCTACTGTTTGATTATAAAAACACTTTGAACTTATTTACTGGTTGTTAAAAACTCCTTGAGATCAGTTACTGTCTTTTGCCTATTTTTGTATCCCCAGTACTTAACACAGTGCCTGGTACATAGTAGACATTTTAAAACTACTTACTGATTGATTGCTTGATAGAACAAAATGAAAGCAGCTAGGTGGCACCATAGGGAATAGAGCTCTGGGCCAGGAGTCAGGAAGACTCCTCTTCCTGAGTTCAAATCTGGCCTCAGCTACTTCCTAGCTGTGTGACCCTGAGCAAGTCACTTAATCCTGTTTTGTCTCAGTTTCCTCATCTGTAAACTGAGCTGGAGAAGGAAATGACAAACCACTCCAGTATCTTTGTCAAGAAAACTCCTAATGAGGTAAAGGTGAGTTGGACATAACTGAAAAGTAATTAAACAACAGAACAAAATGCATCCTTAAAATCACTATACCAAAAAAGGAGTCTCCCTTGCATATGTTAAGGTCACACAAGATTCATTGAAAAATTCAACCACAGAGATAATCATGTTCATGTTCAACATGTGAATCATATTCAACAGTTCTGGTTACTAAAATAAAATGAGTCACAATACAGGGAGCTATACATTAATTTGCTACTGTCGTGGAGGATGTCCAGCATGGAGTTCAAATGGAAAAATTCCCTGTAGATGGCTCACAAGCAGAATGCCCACCTTTTGAACACCAATATTCTCCCACTGATGTGATACAGATGTAGAATGATTCCAAGTAAGCTGTAGCTGTAGCATGTTACTAATAATGTCTGATATATAAGGAGCAATATAGATGACATCATCCAGTATTGGGGAAGGAGGTGGGCAAAAGGGGAAGAAGGACAACTTTTTTTAACAGTATTTTATTTTTTCCAAATACATGTAAGGCCAATTTTCAGCATTCATTTTTTGAAAGATATTGAGTTCCAAATTTTTCTCCCTCCTTCCCCACCCTCCTCTCTCTAAGATGGCAATCATTTCTTATAGCACAATAGTATTCCATCACAATCATTCACCGCAACATGTTCAGCCATTCCCCAGTTGATGTGCATCCCCTCAATTTCCAATTCTTTATTACCACAAAAAGAGCTGCTGTAAATATTTTTGTACATGTGGGTCCTTTTCCCTTTTTTATGATCTCTTTGGGATATTGACCTAGCACTATTGCCGGGTCAAAGGGTAAGCACAGTTTGAAGTTCCAAACTGCTCTCCACAATGATTGGCTCAGTTCACAGCTCCACCAAGGAACAGTGCATTAGGGTCCTAATTTTCCCACATCTCCTTTTCTTTTTCTGTCCTGTTAGCCAATCTGATAGGTGTGAGGTAGTAATGTTGAGGTTTGGGGATTCAACACAAGCCTTCTTAAAGTCAAAGAAAAACAAAGTTTATTAAAGATTCACCATATTGGGTTGACTCTTAAGGAGCCTAAGCATTTGTAATGCTTGTATTGACAAGCAGGCCAGAAAGAATCTCAGCTAGACAGAGTCAAAGCTGGATTGAATCTGAGCGCTTTCATTGAGGCAAGATGGAATTTAAATACAGAAAATCCATGGGAAAGATCTAGAGGTGGTCTAGGGGTCTGAGAGGTGGGGCTCTAAGGAGGATCTTGATCAGACTGGGGTAATTAGTGATGTAATCAAGAGTAGGAAACAGCTGGAGGCATTTGGGAGGTATCAGACACTGGAGGGCTTGGATAGGAAGCAGGTGGGGCAATCAAGAGGTGTGTATGTGTTTGTCCTTCGTTGCCGAAGAAAAACATATCATCAGAAAAATAATGACATGACTTGCACTTGACTTTGTTTTGAGTGAGGGAGGGCTGTGCAGGTTGCCAGCCTCACTTCTCCTCCAGAGATGACCCAGGATGAGTCAGTTTTGGTTAAGTAACTTGCCCAAGGTCACACAGCTAGTGAGTGTCAAGTGTCTGAGGTGAGATTTGAACTCAGATTCTCTTGACTCCTGCACTGAACCCCATCAGTACTGCAGAGTTGCTTGAATTTGCATTTCAAGGAGTCACAACTTGATGGTCCCAAAGTTGCCCCCATCCTTAGATGATACTGAAAGACCCTGCAGAAGATCTTTAGCATTTGGGACAGATTCCCTATGGGGGATTTATGGGAAGACATGGACAAAGTAAGGAAAAAAGGGCCAGTGAATCCACGTGCATTCATTAAGCACTAATTCTGGGCCACGGAGCAGGCTGAGCTCTAAGGATACAAAGGCCAAAACAGTCTTGCCTTTAAGGAGCTCCCAGTCTAAGGGAAAGGAGGACAGAGATATCTATCTAGTTATCTAGATATCTGGCAATCCATCTAGGAAGGAATAGGCACGTTGACAAGATTATGGATCCATCTGTGTTGAAATATGAAGATAGAAAAGATAACTTGAATGAAAATAAGCAAGGCCAGTCTCTATAGTCCTTGGTCCAGTAAAATCAGAGAGTCCATGATCACTCCAAAAAATGAAGTAATACAACACATGTCTACAGGCTTTAAGAGATACACATGCACATGGAAAAAGGAGTAGTTTCTTTGGAAGTTCTGTGACTATTCTTTTAATGAGAACTCGCTGTACAAATCCGTTTTAGTGGCCCTAGGAGTCCAGTGATGAAAACTACACGAAGCTGAGGCTATAATGATGTATGATTGAGATCAGTAGCAGTTGGGCACCCAGTAGGCAAAGAAATATCAAATATTTCCCCAACATGAGAATTAGGGATGTTAACCTTATATTTGGCAAAAATAGATTCAAGAGAGTAGCTCCTCTATAGAGAGATCAGCTGAGAGAACAAATTCAGGCTGAATCTTTTTTTCAGTCCAGATCTGGGATTTTACTCCACCCCACCCTCCCTGCACAGTCAGTCTGTGGCCAAATCTTTTCAATTATATGTCCACATTTTTCCCATCTGTCCCATTCACTCCACTCACGCAGCCAACATCAAATCTCCTCTGGATTATTGCAACAATGTCCTGATTTCTAAGATTCTAATGTCTCCCCTCTCCAAGCCAACTTCCAAACAGCCTACTAGGAAACTGGTTTTCCCAAGGCATGGCTTCCCTTGTCTCTCCCCTTCTCAAGAAGCTTCCTCTCCTTCTTGCCTCTAAGATAAAAGGCAAACTGCTCCATTTGGAATTTAAAGCCTTTTACCACCTGATTCTAGATGATGACTCCAGACTTATTTGAAATTGTTTCCTCTCAGTCACCTTACATTTTACATAAACTGGTCAGACACAACATCTTCCATCTCTGGCCTGAACCCTATGCCTACAAACACTTTCCCACCTCAATTTAGCATCTTTGAGTCCATGCTCTCTTTCAAGGCTCAGCTTTGAGGTTACCTCCTAAATGAGGCCATCCTGATACCCTCCAGTGTTCTCTTTACTACTCCCACAAAAAAAATTACTTTGTATTTATTTCTCTGCGTACCTACCACTTTCCCCAAGAAGAATGTGGGCTCCTGGTGGCCAGGGCCTAGTTTATTTTCATCTTTGTATCCTCACGGCTTTGCCTGGGAGCTGGCCCAGAGTAGGTAGCTGATAAATTTCTGATGAATCTATGAAATCCTACTGTTGGAAGAATTTTCCAGGTCCTTACCAGCTACTGCCCAAATAAGCCAACACAGGATATAGACAGGCAGGTAACTGCAGTTTATTTATTCACTCAAGAGTGTAATACACACAAGTAGGTGATGGGCATGTATATCTCACAGTGGCAGATACAAATATATATATGTAGGCACACACATATGCACACATTTATACGCTCATATACAATATATGTCTGTATCTGTCTATTTATGTGTTCTACCTATAATAGCCATTTGCACTAGAAAAAAGAGAATTTAACCTTCTTTATCAGTCAGGTGGTCAGTAAGTATTTGTTAAGAGACTGTAAGTGCCTTATTAGGTAGAATAAAGAGAAGGGGGTGACTTTCTTGAACTGTTGAGGTCCTTGAATGAGGGTAAATAGTAATTGTTTTCTGTTCCAGCCAGAAACTCTCTAAGGGTTACCCCCTCCCAGAATGATAGTTTTGTGATGGTAAATCTTTTCTCTTGATTCCTACATAACCCTTAGTCATTGAATGGGCACTGCCCTGAGGCAGTGTCTGAACAAACTGAGACCTGGAAAAGACCTTAATGTAGAAAGACCAAGGTCACCCACTGTATCCTGGGCCACCTATCATCATCTTGACTTGTGTCTTGCAACTGGACTTTGATAACTCTGGAAGAGAGAGTGAATGAGGCCAGCAACTTTACACAGCTCTGCCTCACTTAAATCCAATTCACAGGAAAGTCAAGGCATCACCCTCATGGTTGTCTTCTGAGTTTTTCTTTTCTAGTCTTAAAGTGTCTGGATAGAAAGGATGTATCTGAAGGACACACTCAATACTATCAAAGAGGCATCACATAAAAAGAAAAAGAAAAACAGCAAACAATGGACAAAATAGAGTCACGCGTTCTCCCAAAAAATCCACTTTCAACACTATTTATCCTGAAAGGTTCATCTCAAATAAATATTTCTTCCATGAAGCCTTCTCTTAAAGTTCCCCAGCTACCAAGAATAGCTAATATTTATATAGTGCTTACTATGTGCCAGACACTATGCTAAGAACTTTACAAATATTAACACATTTGACCTTCATGACAACTCTGGGAGATAAAGGCTATTATTATCATCCTCATTTTACAGTTAAGGAAACTGAGGCGAACAGAGGTTAAGTGACTTACCCAGATCACTCAGCTAGTAAGTGTCTGAGGCTGGATTTGAACTCAGGTCTTCCTGACTCTAAATCTGGTGCTCCGTGCACTATAGCACCATTGAGCTAAAAATGATGCCTTCCACTACTTTTTGATTCCAGCATCATCTCTTATGGCATTTATTGCACTGTATTTACCAGATGCATTTTGGTGGGGAGGGGTATGGGAAGAACTCTATCTATGCCTAGAGTCAGAGGATCTCTGAAAGTAGCAACTTGGTCAGTTCATTTCTGTTTCTTCCTCTATACAATGAGGCTAATGATGCCTCCCTTCCAAAGCTCTTTCTAGGTCTTCATGTACATTCCAGACTGAAACTGCCGCTGTTAACTTTACCTCAAAATATCCAATTCTATCCACCCAGGACCAATCAGGTTACCTCAATCAGACAGCTGAAGTCTTAGCACAGTAAGAATACTGGGAAGCAACAGATTTTTATGGGATTGCTTTAAAAATTCTATATATAGATCTTATAATTAGAGAACATTATGATCCCATTCTCAGGTCACCAGTACCATGGAATTATCTTGGAAAACCCAGTGACATAAATAACCACTGGACTCGTCAATGGAGACATTTATACATCAGACATTATAGACATTTTCATCCCAGTATGCATACTTAACCAACACCTTCTTACAGAGTACATTTATGAGGCAGGAAGCAACAGGTACATAACTCTCCATGCAGCTGGTTGTTCAACATAAAACACCTCACGTTCCTAGCTGTAATGCTATTGAGATTAAAGATCTTCCCCATCCATTAATGGGCCCACTCATTGATGCCCTCAGGCTCTGAAAAATGTCTAAGTACTCTGAGGTGAGGTTTTACTTTGGGGCTTCCTTTTTGGAAGGTTTGTGTGCCAGATGAGATTCTGGGAAGCTGCTAATGCCGGTGCCATCTGTTGATCTGTCAGACAGTTGGAAACCCTGTCTGTTGGTTGATCTTTGTTTCTCTGCTTGTATTTTCTCTGAAGTTCAGGGTGCTGATTTTTTTCCCTTAACTAAGTGAATGAATGATACATGTGCTCGATTAAAGTGATTGTTGACCCCTCAAAAGTTGCCTTTCCTTTTAGAGAAGCAGATCGAAGAACACGTGATAGCAGGCCCTCTTCTGTATGTAGGGGTACTTGGTTCTACACCAGTTTGATCTTTCATGGTTCTTTCCAAAAAGAAACTCATCATAACTAGATGGTAGAGATGGCAGACACTCTACCAAAGGATTCAGTTTCTGGTCTGAAATGGTACACCATCTTTTCTAGACAGGAGAGAGATCATCTTATCCCTTCTTTCTTGGAGGCAAAAAATTCATTTACACTGTGGTACATGCAATCATGGGAATCGCAGTTTCCAGCTGTCCTGTGGTCACTGACCAAAAGGCTTTGGGCAATTTCCCTGGTGACAGCTTTGAAATCTACCTATGCAACAGTGTCAACTGCAAGTCATATAAAAACATATATACTGTGATGGGAACATGTTCATCACCATAGTGTTTAGTCATCTGAATTCATCAAAAGATAAAAGAACTGTCATGTGTGCTGTTCTTGTCTTTATAGTTTTAGAGAGCACATGACAATTTACAAGGCCTCACAACAATCCTATAAAACCAATGGCACCATTATTCACATTTTACAGATTACGAAACTGAGGCTGAGAGTAATTGCTTTGCCTAGGATCATACCACAAAAATGTGGCTATGGGAGAATCAAAACTCAGGTCTCCCCTTCTCCATCCACTTCGCCATTCAGTTGCCCTAAGGAGACAGTCCAGCTCTGTGTCACTATTCCCAGCATAGTTTCTGAAAAAGCATTCATAATAGACTTCACACGGTCTATGGATCAGAGATACTGAAGTTTGCTCATGGCTCTAATTATTCCACTTAACTTTCTTTTTTCCCTTGAACCCAGTTTTCCTATGAACAAGTTGATGTTCATTCAAGGGGGAGTTTAAGCAGGAGTTGTCTGGATACTTCTAGTAATGAAATGTTGTCTCATATCCCAGAGAAAAGGGATGTCTTTTGCTACCTTCACACCCAATCACACTAGTTAGTTACATGGGCAGCTAGGTGGCACAGAATAGAGTGCTGGGCTTGGAATCAGGAAGACTCATCTCATGAGTTCAAATCCTATCTCAGACACTGACCAGCTCTGTGACCCTGGGCAAATCAGTTAACCCTGTCTGCCTCAGTTACTCATCTGTAAAATGAGCTTGAGAAGGAAATGGCAAACCTCTCCAGTATCTCTGCCAAGAAAACCCCAAACAGCCCAAACAGTCAGATGTAACTGAACACCAGTACACATTAATTGCTTTCAGAAACCAGTGCAGAGAGTAGTTATCACTTCTATTCTCAAAGCTACAAAGGTCTAGCACCAGTAGTTTCCATTATTCAGAGCACAGATCAACTATTCTCTGAATAATAACTGACTCCAATCAAATATCAGTCCAATATGAATCCAAATATTAGGCAACCTCCCTGGGCCTCAGTTTTCTCTATGGTAAGGGAATTTGAACTAGATTGCCTTTGGGGTTACTCTTAGCTCTGGAGCCATGACTTTATACACAGGTATGGCTGGCTACCTAAGTTCCCTCCCACTTCTGGAGTCAAGACCCTAAGTACAGGTGTGATTACCTGGCCACCTCTCAGCTCCAGAGTCAAGACCCTAAGTACAGGTGTGATTACCTGGTCACCTCTCAGCTCCAGAGTCAAGACCCTAAGTACAGGTGTGGTTACCTGGCCACCTCTCAGCTCCAGAGTCAAGACCCTAAGTACAGGTGTGGTTACCTGGCCACCTCTCAGCTCCAGAATCAAGACCTAACTACAGGTGTGGTTACCTGGCCACCTCTCAGCTCCAGAGTCAAGACCCTAAGTACAGGTGTGATTACCTGGTCACCTCTCAGCTCCAGAGTCAAGACCCTAAGTACAGGTGTGGTTACCTGGCCACCTCTCAGCTCCAGAGTCAAGACCCTAAGTACAGGTGTGGTTACCTGGTCGCCTCTCAGCTCCAGAGTCAAGACCCTAAGTACAGGTGTGATTACCTGGCCACCTCTCAGCTCCAGAGTCAAGACCCTAAGTACAGGTGTGGTTACCTGGCCGCCTCTCAGCTCCAGAGTCAAGACCCTAAGTACAGGTGTGGTTACCTGGCCACCTCTCAGCTCCAGAGTCAAGACCCTAAGTACAGGTGTGGTTACCTGGCCACCTCTCAGCTCCAGAGTCAAGTCCCTAAGTACAGGTGTGATTACCTGGCCACCTCTCAGCTCCAGAGTCAAAACCCTAAGTACAGGGGTGGTTACCTGGCCACCTCTCAGCTCCAGAGTCAAGACCCTAAGTACAGGTGTGATTACCTGGCCACCTCTCAGCTCCAGAGTCAAGACCCTAAGTACAGGTGTGGTTACCTGGCCACCTCTCAGCTCCAGAGTCAAGTCCCTAAGTACAGGTGTGATTACCTGGCCACCTCTCAGCTCCAGAGTCAAAACCCTAAGTACAGGGGTGGTTACCTGGCCACCTCTCAGCTCCAGAGTCAAGACCCTAAGTACAGGTGTGATTACCTGGCCACCTCTCAGCTCCAGAGTCAAGACCCTAAGTACAGGGGTGGTTACCTGGCCACCTCTCAGCTCCAGAGTCAAGACCCTAAGTACAGGTGTGGTTACCTGGCCACCTCTCAGCTCCAGAGTCAAGACCCTAAGTACAGGTGTGGTTACCTGGTCACCTCTCAGCTCCAGAGTCAAGACCCTAAGTACAGGTGTGGTTACCTGGCCACCTCTCAGCTCCAGAGTCAAAACCCTAAGTACAGGTGTGGTTACCTGGCCACCTCTCAGCTCCAGAGTCAAGACCCTAAGTACAGGTGTGGTTACCTGGCCACCTCTCAGCTCCAGAGTCAAGACCCTAAGTACAGGTGTGGTTACCTGGCCACCTCTCAGCTCCAGAGTCAAGTCCCTAAGTACAGGTGTGATTACCTGGCCACCTCTCAGCTCCAGAGTCAAAACCCTAAGTACAGGGGTGGTTACCTGGCCACCTCTCAGCTCCAGAGTCAAGACCCTAAGTACAGGTGTGATTACCTGGCCACCTCTCAGCTCCAGAGTCAAGACCCTAAGTACAGGTGTGGTTACCTGGCCACCTCTCAGCTCCAGAGTCAAGTCCCTAAGTACAGGTGTGATTACCTGGCCACCTCTCAGCTCCAGAGTCAAAACCCTAAGTACAGGGGTGGTTACCTGGCCACCTCTCAGCTCCAGAGTCAAGACCCTAAGTACAGGTGTGATTACCTGGCCACCTCTCAGCTCCAGAGTCAAAACCCTAAGTACAGGTGTGGTTACCTGGCCACCTCTCAGCTCCAGAGTCAAGACCCTAAGTACAGGTGGTTACCTGGCCACCTCTCAGCTCCAGAGTAAAGACCCTAAGTACAGGTGTGGTTACCTGGTCACCTCTCAGTTTTGGAGGTAAGAGTCTAAAAATGTGCAGTCACATGGTTACCTGGAGCCAACTCTCAGCCCTGGACTCAAGACCCTAAGTACAGGTATCACCTGGCCACCTGAGCCCCCTCTCAGCTCTGACCCTAAGTTCACACGTGCTTACCTGGCCACGTGAACTCTCTTTCTAGCTCAGACTGATTTTAGTTGTGTCCAGCTCTAACTTGGCGAGCACTATTCTTGAGCATGCGCCGTCAACCTTCCCAGTAGGAGGGTAGAGGAAAAACTACAATTCCCAGAAGGCCGTGCGGAAGGGACCCGGGGAGGTTGGTTTCTTCCTCAGACTCAGAGCCAATGGGAGGCTCTGGAGCAAAACTACGACTCCCAAAACGCCTTGCGAGCGGGGCCCGCTTGGTCTTCTACGCAAGCGCAGACACCCCGGCTGTTCGCTGAGTCCACTTCCGGGGGGGAAAGGGCCGTGGTACCTCAGACTGAGGGGGCCCTTCGGGAGCCGCTCCCGTGGTCCGGGCTGGGAAAGCAGGGGGCGTGGGGCCCGCTCGCCGGGGCCATGGACGAGGACGGGCTGCCTCTGATGGGGTCGGGCATAGACCTGACCAAGGTTGGTAGGGGAGGAGGGTGCTTCCGGGGGTCACGGGGTCACGGAGACCCTGCCTCTTGCTTGACAGAGGAGGAAACTGAGGCCCAGAGGGAACACTTGGGGTCCGCGTGACCGTAGGCAAGCCACTTCTGCTTCCTAAATCGCCCTTTCCCCATCTGTCAAAGGAAGGGTCAGACTCTGGGGTCCCAGCTCTAGATCCGGATCCTGGGATCCTGCCTCAGCTTCCCCATCTGTCAAAGGCAGGGTCAGACTCTGGGGTCCCAGCTCTAGATCCGGATCCTGGGATCCTGCCTCCCCTTCCCCATCTGTCAAAGGAAGGGTCAGACTCTGGGGTCCCAGCTCTAGATCCGGATCCTGGGATCCTGCCTCCCCTTCCCCATCTGTCAAAGGCAGGGTCAGACTCTGGGGTCCCAGCTCTAGATCCGGATCCTGGGATCCTGCCTCCCCTTCCCCATCTGTCAAAGGCAGGGTCAGACTCTGGGGTCCCAGCTCTAGATCCGGATCCTGGGATCCTGCCTCCCCTTCCCCATCTGTCAAAGGAAGGGTCAGACTCTGGGGTCCCAGCTCTAGATCCGGATCCTGGGATCCTGCCTCCCCTTCCCCATCTGTCAAAGGCAGGGTCAGACTCTGGGGTCCCAGCTCTAGATCCGGATCCTGGGATCCTGCCTCCCCTTCCCCATCTGTCAAAGGAAGGGTCAGACTCTGGGGTCCCAGCTCTAGATCCGGATCCTGGGATCCTGCCTCCCCTGCCACATCTGTAAAAGGAAGGGTCAGACTCTGGGGTCCCAGCTCTAGATCCGGATCCTGGGATCCTGCCTCCCCTTCCCCATCTGTCAAAGGAAGGGTCAGACTCTGGGGTCCCAGCTCTAGATCCGGATCCTGGGATCCTGCCTCCCCTTCCCCATCTGTCAAAGGCAGCATCACACTCTGGGGTCCCAGCTCTAGATCTGGATCCTGGGATCCTGCCTCCCCTTCCCCATCTGTCAAAGGAAGGGTCAGACTCTGGGGTCCCAGCTCTAGATCCGGATCCTGGGATCCTGCCTCCCCTTCCCCATCTTTAAAAGGAAGGGTCAGACGCTGGGGTCCCAGCTCTAGATCCGGATCCTGAGATCCTGCCTCAGCTTCCCCATCTGTCAAAGGAAGGGTCAGACTCTGGGGTCCCAGCTCTAGATCCGGATCCTGGGATCCTGCCTCAGCTTCCCCATCTGTAAAAGGAAGGGTCAGACTCTGGGGTCCCAGCTCTAGATCCGGATCCTGGGATCCTGCCTCCCCTTCCCCATCTGTCAAAGGAAGGGTCAGACTCTGGGGTCCCAGCTCTAGATCCGGATCCTGGGATCCTGCCTCCCCTTCCCCATCTGTCAAAGGCAGGGTCAGACTCTGGGGTCCCAGCTCTAGATCCGGATCCTGGGATCCTGCCTCCCCTTCCCCATCTGTCAAAGGCAGGGTCAGACGCTGGGGTCCCAGCTCTAGATCCGGATCCTGGGATCCTGCCTCAGCTTCCCCATCTGTCAAAGGAAGGGTCAGACTCTGGGATCCCAGCTCTAGATCCGGATCCTGGGATCCTGCCTCCCTTTCCCCATCTGTAAAAGGAAGGGTCAGACTCTGAGGTCCCAGCTCTAGATCCATGATCCTGGGATTCTGCCTCAGTCTCCCCATCTATAAAATGAAGGGGTCAGACTCTGAGGTCCCAGCTCTAAATCCACAATCTTGAGAATCTGTGCCTCAGTTTCCCCATCTGTCATCTAGAAGCAACCTTAGAGGGGGTCACCCAGTCCAATAAGAAAACTGAATCCTACAGAAAACATAAGTACTTGCTGAAGTCACCAAAGCTGGTCTTCTGACCCCTGCCCTGTGACTCTGTGATCGAGAGTCACAGCTCCTAGATGGAAAGGCTGAGGAGGACAGTTCCTTCTGTGTATATTTAGTGGCATGCTGAGGTCACAGACCCAGAGGAGATTTGCATCCAGGCCCTTGGACTCCAGGTCTGTGTTCTTTCAGTGTTCAGGACAGTTGGCCCGTTCTTCCCTTCTGTGCAGTATTTAGTGGCATGCTTGAGGTCACAGACACAGAGGAGATTCGCATCCAGGCCCTTGGACTCCAGCAATCACTTAGGCCACAGGGTGGTGGTGGAACCACACCCTTCCTCTTCATTAAACCCTTCCTATGCCCTTCTCATCATTCAGAACACAAGAAGCTGTGTTGTTTTATTCATTGGTCAGTGGGAGGCACACAGCTGGGTTACACCGGCCAGCCTCCCAGACATAGCCCCAGTGTTTGGGACAGGCCTGGAGGGAGGCACTGAATGCGCTGGAGTATTTTCTTTACTTGTTTTTTTACTTTACTTTCTTTACTTCACTTTACGCTAAGTGGCATGGTTCTTCCTACTTAAAGCCTAGGTGTTTGAGAAAAGATGTTGTTCCTTGGCCATTTCATCTGATTGTTTTTCAGTAATTCTGATGTTTAATTCAACCCTCTCCTTTAACATCGGTGGAAACTGAGTCCAGAAAGGTGACTAACCCAAGCTTACACAACCACAGAACTTAACCTCCGGGCTCAAACAAGACCCTCCACCTCTCCGCTCCAGACATGTTCTTTGGCTGTTCCCCATTCCAGCAACGCTCTCCCTCTTTCATTCTGATTTTTCTGTCAGGCACCATTATTCCTCTTAATTCCTATTTATCCTGTAGATAACTTGCTCTGCATATATTTGTCCCCCGCTTTAGTTCATAAATTCCTTGAGGATAGGGACTGACTTTCTCCTCCTTTTGTATCCCCATTACTTAGCATAGCCTGGCACGTAATAGGTACTTAATAAATGTATATTGATTGATTGAAACCCAGATCCTCTTAATTCCAAATCGAGGATCTTTTCTTGGCATTAAAATGTCACAAAGTGTCATTGATCCCAAGACAACATTTTAAATTACAAATAATCAAGCTTCCGAATGGGTTATAAAAGGAGATCATCATGTCTATCCTTGGATGGCTCCTAGAAGAGTAATTCTTTCCCAGAATTCCTCATTTTTGCAGGTTGCAGAGATAGGTATTCACCACTTAAACCTGTCTCACCTCATACCCCATTTTAATTTTCTCATTAAAAAAAAAATATATATATATATATATTTTTTTTTTAAATGTAGATTCTCTGTACTCTGTGTCTCTTGGTCAACTTCAGACTTGGCCATAGAGCTGCATAGTGTAGTGGAAGAAATCCTGGGTTCAGGGCTCAAAGTCTGGCCTTTTCATTTCTTTGTGCCCTTGGGTGAGATGCTTCCTGGCTCTGAACTGTCTCTAATTGTTAGGAAGCATCTCGTATTGAACCAAGATCTGTCTTTACTCTTTGCCCCTAGTTTGGTTCCATAAGCTAGGCCAAGAAAGGAGAATTCTTTTTCCCTTTATTAACCCTTTAAGTGCTTAAAGATAGCTCTCCTAGGATTTGTGGGAAAGGATCTAAGAAGTAAGCTGTTCCAGCCTCCTCATTTTATACATAAGGAAACTGAGACCCCAAGAGGGGTAGTGCCTGGCCCAAAATGACGCAGGTAGTGAGTTGCAAAGCCCAAACTGGAACTCAGGCCCTCTGACTCCAAAATGAGTGTTCCTGGCAGTGCCCTGGATCTCACACAAAGTACTGAACTGTTTCCTGCATGGAAGCCCTTTCTCCTGTTTGAATTATGTTGTGATTTTATGTTAATTATGTTGTGCTTTTACTTAATGCAGGTACCAGCAATTCAACAGAAAAGGACTGTTGCATTTCTAAACCAGTTTGTGGTTCATACTGTACAATTCCTCAACCGTTTTTCTACGGTTTGTGAAGAGGTAGGTTGTTTGATATTTGTTCCTAGAGTGGCAGAAAAATGAGGGTGAATTTTTTTGTTGGAAAAGTGATTTTGGCATCAGGGCCAGTACTCGTTTGTTCTGACCTCTTTGTTCACCTGAATTTGATTCTTGTTATTTGTAATTTTCTAGACATTTTACATGATCTTGTTTCTTCCTTCTGCTAGTTTAGAGTTTTCGATATTTTTAAGCATTGCTCAAATAATTATAGTCAGGCTTTCTGTGGTGGGTGGAAACAGTAAAATCTACCATTCTGGGCTGGATGAAGAAGCTGCAATGGGGAAATCCTAGTACAAGTAGGAGAAAAGAATTCCTGACAGAAACTTTCTACTTTTTTATATACAAAAACATTTTGTTGAACTGCCTAGTAGCAAGCCTGTATAACCTTAATGCGTCACATCGCTTTTGAAGGAATCCACTAACAAGTAGATAGTACAAGAAGGCAGCCACTGCAATTGTCTTCCAGTTAATCATCAGCAGATTGGGCTTCGGTCGTGTAATGAATTTTCTGCGGCCCATGGCTTCTCTCTGTCTACTCTGATTTTTCTTATTTTTGAGAGAAGTTTGCAGGGTTTCATTTCAGTGCTTCTTAATACTTTCACCCACTCCCCCAGTTTTTGTTTGAGGAGAAGACTGCAACTATTGATTGATTTGTTCCTTATCTCTCATGGTACAGATAATTAGGAATTGATCCAAAGTCATATGTACAAGTCGTTCTGTTGCTGTTAGAATGTCTTGGCTATTAGCAGGCTGGGTGCTTATTCAGAATGAATGGAATGAGAGGCATTTTAAGTTGTTTTATATAAGAGAGTAAGTACAGTGTGCCCTTTTAGTCATTTAAACCACATTTATTTTTAATGTTCTCTCCATATCTATGCTTATAAATGTGTGTATGTGTGTGCACACACATATACAATGTCTATTTAACTAGGAAATATGATAATCATTGTCCTTGAAAAGATTATGTACACACATAACATATAGAGTCATTTTTATTCCATGATGGGGAGTATTTGGTTTGCTTACCTGAAACTTTTAAATATTGTACTGGCACCTTTAAGTAATGTAGTTATTCATTTTTTTTTTTTGGAAGAACCATCAAACACAAATAGCTATTTTTTTTCCTCAAATGAAAAATGAATCTTAGTTGCTGTTTTTCGAAGAAAAAAATTTCTATTTTTCCAAGTGAACTGTTTTGAACCCAAACCAAACTGTAACAGATTTGGTTAAACTAAACCCGAACAGGAATTGCATTAGAGAAAAAAATGACTGGCTCGTTTCCTTTGTCACTAGAGTTATTCAGAGTTCATTAATTAAAGGAATATTGCTGCACTAGGGTCTCTTTCTAGACATAAAATAGAGTATTGCATTTTACCATTGTTTCTACTTTTTTTGTTTCTACTCTATACTCACAATATACATTTTTGCTGAAATAATTCAAATACATCGGATGTTGTGACTAGCAGAAACCCACCACTTTCCTCATCACTCTCATTATTTTAGTAGGTGTTATACTTAAAAAGTATCCACTCAAACTGATGCGTCCATTGACTTAACCAAGTTTCCTTTTTTGGGCCCTTAGCAGACCCACAACCCAGTAGTAAGAAGTTCATTTTTTAAGTGGTATTTCTCTTGTAGGGTACGGAATGTGTAAGCAACGTGTACTTTACAGTGCCCAAAGCCACAGCATTTTGGTTTTATGTAATATGTTCAGCCATGAAATATGTATTTTCCCCTTTGTCCTTTAATGTGTTGCATACAAAATATTCTGGTTGATACTGAAGTCTATGGTTGTTGGAACAAATGAGGAGGTACCATGTGAAAGTGATCTAGTCCCTTGTCAGTACATCTTAGAATTGTTCTGAAGAAGTCACTTCTAAAAGGGAGAGGACTTACTTGTCTCCACTGTTTAAATGGATGAACAGACCTAGAACTCAATCAGTGACTTTTCTGCTTTTACAAGTGGAGGCAAGACATTGCTGTGTTGTAATATCATACCTCCTAAGAAATGCAAAAATAAAAAATGGCACACTATTTCCACTAGAGCAGCAAACAGTGGTCTATCCAAATGTTATCTTTTGTCCATAATTAGAAGGAAGATCATTATTCTAGAGCTGAAGGTTGGTTCTGTGGGTCTTTATTTAGAGGCATATTCTTTATTATAGGTTTACATTCTTCAAATGGTTAATTCATTTTTCCCCACAATTCCTGTCCCTTCTGTGTTGTCTTTGTAGGTCATATTTGACTAAATTGAATTCTGTGAATGTTTACATTTTTCTAGGCTAGAATTTTATTATTAACAGTCTGACCTAATTCGTAAATCTGAAATTCATACATCTGAAGAAAAAATAAAATGGAATAAATGCCCAGTCTCTCCGTTAAGAGAAAGGTAATTAATAAGATTTTTAAAGTAGCCTGAGCACAGCAGAAAGAAGAACAAATTGATATGCCCTTCAAGGGAATATAAACATTTCTAGGCCTATTTTTTACATATTTGCCATTTTGATTGATAGTTGGGCAGAGACTTGGCAAAAAGAACATTAGATTTAGAATTGAAGGCCCTGAATGTCGACTCTACCAGAAGGACCTGATCTGTGAAATGGGCGGGAGGGCAGAATGCCAGCCTATTCTTGCTCCCTTGAACCTCCAAATCTCCAATCCCCTGATGACTGATGGGGAGAAGGGAGAGTGAAGGTGACTGCTGCTTACTTTTTTCCCAGTAGCCCAGTCACATATTTCAGAGGTTTCTCTATTCAGACAGAACAGATCTAGGAGGGATTTGACCCCTTCACTGATGCTCCTGCCACTTGTGGCCTTACTGCTACAAACCTACTAGAGTTAGGGAAGAGGATGAAGACCGTTGAGAAGGGACCAATCATTCTTGAGTTTCAAAATGGCCTGAGATCTTCTTAGCAGATGGATCATCTGACCTGGAGTCAGGAAGCTCTGAATTCAAATCCAGGCTTCAACACTTTCTAGCTGTGTAACCCCAGGCAAGTCATTTCATCTGTTTGCTTCAGTCTCCTTATCTGTAAAATGTAACAGCTCCTACCTCTCAAGGTTGTTGTGAGAATCCAGTGAGATAATAATTATAAAGTTCAACTTAGCACAGTGCCTGGAACTAAGTAAGTACTCTATAAAGGTTAGCACGTACCATCTTCTTGTTATCTATCCTAACTTCACCAATATGCACCATATCCACTCTCACATCACACAGCAACATTTAGAAGTAGTTCATGACGGCCGCAAACAATTGCAGAAACATTATGTGATTATGTGCTGGGGATTCATGCGGAACCAAAGCCCAGTGGGACTGCCCACCTTGCAGCTAGAAAGCCAATATTCATGTCTTATTGTCACTGTTATATGGATGCAGACAAATGCAAAATTAAAACACCATTCACACTACTGATTGCACAAGATTATTTTATGTAGAGAATTTGGTGGTGACCAGATCAGCAAAGAATTATCATTGGCCATTTGGTTAAGAATTGATACTGTTTCTGTTTAAACGAACTGCTTGTTCTTGTGTTGTAATTTCTGTCCTATGAGAGTCAGAATCCTACCACTTAGAGCTTCTAGATGACAGTCATTTTGGAGGGATGAGGTTTTTATGTGATTTTGCTAGGGTCCAATGTCATCTGTGAAAAGCACTGGTTAACATAACCAGCATTCTTTCCCAGACTTTGTGGACTGACAACTGGATCATTTTCTAAATTCTTTGTCATTCCCCATTGTCAGCACATTGTTTAAATCGTGTTCTCTAAGTATTCTCTTCTTTCAGTATCCCATTACAAATGCACATGCATAAATATTTGAATCACTTAAGGTTGTTTTTCTGTAAAAATGGAAACTTAGCAATTTGTTGCAATACAGTTTATTATATGTGTGTGTCTGTGTGTACATATAATTTAGAGAAAAAAGGTACAACATTTAAGACACAAGGCTAAGTTTATTTAAACAGTTTTGTTTTTATGTTCCCCAAAACCTTCCTTCTATCACCAAATTAACTGAGTAGTAGACAAAAGACAATTGTAGGAGATTCAAGTTGTTGTCCATACCCATGTCTAGGAAATTAGTTGTTAAGACTGTTCACAGATCACTAGTAGTCTTTGGCCTGTTCTCTCATGAAGAGATAATCCTGTTTTTCCTGGTAACATGAGTGTTTTATTCATGTAAGTCTGTTAATGCTTTACCAGAAGTTTGTTGGAGAGGCAATGTAATATAATGGATATAGGGCTGAATTTAGAGTCATAAAGTCCTGGATTCAAATCTTACCCCAGATATTTGTAAGCTACAATGATAAGCGCATCCCTGGACAGCTTTGAGTCTCACTTTCCTCATGTGGAAAAAGAGAACAGTGGGAACACTGACCTCACACATCATTGTGGGGCTCTCAGGTAAAGTAACAGGGAGGCCCTGAGCCTTCGGTATTAACGGAAGTTGTCCTAAAAGTAAGCAAGGTCGACCATTCAGAGACTTTGCCCTGCCTAAGTCTGCCACCTGAAAACACGGGGAGAGCCACCTGTCTGTTTTCAGCATTCTCCTTCAGTTATTCTGTTCACCAACAAAGCCAAAGACAAATTCTCTTTTTCATTCCATAACCAAATCTGCTGAGAATTGTCTAGCTGATTCCCTGGTTGATAAATGGACAAGAATATGGACAAAGTTTTCAGAAGAATGCTCTAAATTACTAATGATTAGAGAAATGCAAATTAAAACAACTCCTAAATACAACTCTGATACACCACCCCTATAGCCATCAGATTGGCTAATAGGACAGGAAAGAAAAATACCAAATGCTGGAGGGAACGTGGAAGAGTTGGGACACTGATGTACTGTTGGTGAGGTTGTGAGCTGGTCCAGCCATTCTGGAGAGCAATTTGAAACCATGCCCAAAGGGCTGGTCTGTATTCCAAAAAGGTCACAGGAAAGGGAAAAGGATCTATATGGACAAAAATATTTAAAGCAGCTCTTTTTGGGGGCAAAGAATTAGAAACTGAGGGGATGCCTGGCAATTGGGGAATGGTTGAACAAGTCGTGGTGTGATTGTAATGGCCCTAAGAAATGATGAGCAAGCCGATTTCAGAAAAACTGGGGAGATTTGTATAAAGTGATGCAAAGTGAAGCGACCAGAACCGGGAGAGCGTCACGCACAGTAACCTCAGTACTGTAAGGAAGATCAACTGTGAAAGGCTGAGTTACTCTGATCAACACAGTAATCCAAGGAGCCGTGAGGAAAAGTGCTGCCCCCCTCCAAAGAGAGGACGGATGAACTCTGAATGCAGATTGAAACAGACTTAAATTTTTTTTTAATTTTTATTGTTTTATTTTGTTTGTGTTTTCTTTTGCAACATGGCTAGTATGGAAATACGTTTGGCATGACCTTTTATGTGTAATGGAAATCAAAGTGCCTGCCTTCTCAAGGAGGTGGCGGAATAGAAGGAAAGAAGAGAATTTGGAACTCCACATTTTTAAAAATGATGTTTAAAATGTATATTTCTTGTAATTGGGAAATAGTTAACAAAAAAAAACTGGCTGACAGGCCAAGTGACTTTATAGTTTAAGGACTGTTTTTAATAAATGATAATTGATAATAAACGTTTGTTGAATTGGATAGATTAATCCTCATGGATTGAGTTAAGCCTCAAAGGCTTTCAGTGTCTCACCTGCCAAAATTTTAAAAGTTAGTTTCTGTAGAGGTTTATTAGGATTAGTAAAAGGTGAACTTCAGTTATTAATTGAAAATTGATGTGCCACTTGGGGCAGGTGAATTTAATGTAGATACTGCATTCTAACAGGGATACCTGTCTGGCAGCATGCTAGAAATTTCCTCTCCAATCTTAGTGTAAAAATCTTACTTTTAAAAAAAGTGAACTTTCAAAAGTGTTATCTATATTGGTTTAGTTTAAGGTTGAGCTAGTGTATTACAGTAGAATCTGAGTTCCTTGCAAACAGGTAGAGTTTCATTTTTGCCTTTGTATCATGTGCCAGACATATAGTGGACTCTTACTAAATGTCTGCTTCGGGATTGATTCATTCATATATTTAAAGAACCTATAAAATGTCAAAAGAATTATTTTTTTTGCATTCTGAGTACAGGCAAATTTCCCTCAGCTAAGCATATTATAGAGGATGAACATCTATATTTAGAAAACTGACACATTAGGGATTTCATAGATATAACTTTATGATTCATCACAGGTTTCTTTAAGTATTGAGTTTTATAAGATAGTACAATTTCATTGATCAAAACTTGATTTTTAAGATTTTAACAAATCCTTTATGTTAAAAGAAATGAGCATTTATTTGTATTTTGCAAAATTACTTTTTATATGTGAGCTTGAACCAATATTGAATCACTGACCTAATAAATCTCAACAGATTGTTTTTATTACCTTGAATTTGTTGAAAATGTCCTAAATTTCTTACAACCAGAATAACTTAAGTGAACAAATCCTAGCAGGTTAAGGTTAAACTTGGTTCTCGTGTTGACTTTGAATTTCTTTTTTGGCCTTAGTTTGTCTAAATCATATTCTGATGTCTTTGATTTTTCCAATAATGTCCTTCTGGACTTCAAGAATCTCATCTTAAAAAATAGGTGTCTTCTGTAAGAGAGTTAACTACATTGTGGCTACGTATTCTTCTTTTTTTAATTTTTTTAATTTCTTTAAAACAATTGGCAGATTGATCATTTTCAGGGTGTTAAAGTTAGGGTTATAAGCCAGTCATAATCCTGATAATGTGCCAGAAAGCAGTCAGAATGCAAAATACTTGCCAGCTAGCAACTTGGCCAACTACTCTTGGACTGTTTGACTGAATATGGTAATGTTTAGGGTTAGGGTTTTTTTTAAATAAATGTTTTTATGGATCAAATTTTATGATGATGAGCCTGTTGTTTGTGTGTGTGTATGTGTAATTTAATTGTGCAGAATAATTAGAGCATGGTAAGCTCTTAGTTCTGGTTTATCTTTGATTTTAATGGTAGATTGCTTCCTTTTGCTTTTTTATCATGTTCTGATTTTTTTTCCTTTCTCCTTAATTCTTCTCAACAAAAATTACCTATCTCCCAACATGCTCATCTCACCCTTTGACTTCTGAATCTTGAAAGCCAAGGTGGGACCAATAACATATGCTCATGTCTTGATGTAGTAAAGTAGTATCTTATTCCAAGTGAATTCTGGCTAGCTGGTTTACATTACCCTTGTTTTTATATGTATATCCTATTGGGAATCCTTTGGAAATTCCAATAAGGCTACAGACATTATATTTCTTATTTACAAATTGCACGTGTGTGTGTGTGTATATATTTACATATACATATTTTAAGTTTTCCTACATCTACTAAGTCATATAACAGATTGTATCACTCTTTGTAGGGTAGAATGCTCTTTTTTTTCCTCCTTCCTAAATTGATTCAGTACCCCTTTGGTTTTCTATTCCTGGCAGTGAACTGCGTTCTCATGTCTCAACTTTTTCTTTTTTAGAAGCTGTCAGCTCTTTCTCTTCGGATCCAACAAATTGAAACAACTCTCAATATTTTGGATGCAAAGGTTTGTGTTTCCACCCAATTTATCTTTTTCATGGACATATTTTTCTCAGTATCCTAAAACCATAATTCAAGATGAATCAGGTTAGCTTTTTGTTTATATGTAGTAAGAAAGCTAGCATTTTACAACACTGCTGGTTTTCAGAGCTGAAATCGGAGGAGAAATGAGATTTGTTCTAAACCGTTCATTATTTTCATTACAATAAAATGCAACATTGTCTCCTCCAGTAGCCATTTTAAAAATATTTTCTTTTCTTTAAAATATTGAACTTCTTAATGATAGGTGACATGTTTGTCAATTTAAACTACTGAATGAAAAATATAAAATATTGAAAATAATCATGAGTAGAGAAAGTAATAGGATAAGTTCTCTATAAACATATCTTGCATATTGTTGCTCTGGCCAACATCTTTGCAACATGGAAAGTGTGTGTGTGTGTGTGTGTGTGTGTGTGTGTGTGTGTGTGTGTACTACCATCCTCTCTGCTGGAGAAGGTGCCCTTTGACATGGATTCGCCGAAGTCTCTGGTCCTTCTCTCCCCTTTCAGACTCCAGAAGCAGTAAGAGCAGGCTTTCCTAGAAGGGGGCAATAAAAGGATGTCCCAGAACATTCCTTGCTGTGCCTCCAGCTTCATTACACACTTTAAGGCTACTTGGGACTCAGTCCCTCTGCCTTCATCCCTGGCAAATTCTCAGTGTTCTTGAGGTCCTATTGTTTGATTAATGTAATTGTGCTTTGTTTCAATGCTCCAGGAGTGCTTGGGTGTTAGTCGTCTTCCATCAAGTCCCTTCCCTCTCCAGGTCATTTTCCACAAAGCTGCCAGAGTGAGTGCTGTCCCTAAACCCAGGTCTGACTGTGTTGCTCCCCTCTTCAGAAAAGCGCTAGACTCGAGATGGGGAACCTGCAGCCTCAAGGCCACAGGGGGGCCTCTAGGTCCTCGAGTGTGGCCCTTTAACTGAATTCAAACTTCACAGAACAAATCCCTTTAATAAAAGGAGTCTAGGGGCTCCCTGTTACCTCTAGATTGAATGCTTAGCATTCAAAAACTATTTTGATTGGGCCCAGCTCTCCTTTCCATGCTTGTTACATGTTACTCCCCTTTCCTCTGCAGTCCATCTGTAAGGTCAGCTTCCTTTTCCTTGTCTGTGACATTCCTTCTCCTTGCCTCTTCCTCAGGCTGGAATGTGTTCCCTTCTAAGCTTTACCTCTAAATACCCCTAGTGCCTGGCAGAAGCTCAACCCAGGTCATCCTTCTCTTCCTGGTAATTCCCGCTCTCCAGTTTTACACCTTATTTCCACCAGTAGGATGTAAGCTTCCTCATTTTGTCTTTGTGTCCCTGCGGCCCGCACATCGCAGCATGGCAGGGTCCCTTGATTGAGGGCAACAGCGATTTTAATCTCCAGTTAGGTCCTGCATCCTGCATCCATGTTTTTGGTTTATTGGTTTCTGGAGTGCCTGTTGTTTGCAGGGGGGGAATTGAAAGCTCAAGGACTGGCTTCTGATCTCCTAGAGCTTACTCCTGTAGCACCAGAGCGATAGTCACAGCACCTACCAGATTCTCGACTTGGAAGACAACCAAAACACTCATTCAAACACCAGAAAGACACATTGTAGCAACAACGAAATCTAAACACAGTAACAATGCAGGGGGCACCACCATCCCCAAGCCTTCCCTCTGCTAGGGCCTTCCCACAAAGGAACACTCACAGCTCGCTGCAGGCTTCCTCTCTCCTTCAGCTCTAACTGTTGTCATCAGCTTGCTCTCAGCTCTGTTCCACCCATTCAGCAAGCTCCTCCCACCATAGACTCATGTGACTCAGGTTTCCTTGTGACTCAAACAAGTCACATGGGTCTATTAATGGATGAGAAAGATCTTCTCCATTATGCAAAAATACTTTAGCATTACAACTCCTTATTGAGGGGATATGACTCATGCATAAATAGCCATAGCACCAAGTGAAACCTATAAGAAAGGTAAAAACAGGTGCTTACCACTTTGAGATCAGGGAAAACCTAGAGGTGGTGTTATTGAATGTCATTTTAAAGTATTAGTAGGAATTCAGCCAGGAAAGAATGTGTTCCAGACATGTGCAAAGGGTAGGAAATATCCCATGTTCTCTAGAGCAGACTTTACAAAGAGCTATGGTGTACTCTTAAGCAAGATAGGTAGGTGTGTGGGCTTTGGATACCAGGCATATAGTCATCTAGCATGTTGACATTTGTGAAGCATAATATTTCTGTTACATCATGTAAGCCTCGCAGCACTGTGAGGTAGATCCAGAGGATTATTACTCCAATTTTCATATGAGAAAACTGCAACTCAATCAGTGACTTCTGCGTGGTTGTTAACACAGCTCTAGACACTGTGTCATACTGGCATCGATGGAGGGGAAGGATAGAAATGGGACTGTGGTTGGAGCAGGTGAAATGATCAGGACATAACTTTTTGGGAGAAGTTGAGCATATCTATGGGCAGATGGGAAGGAACCAAGATGCTTAAAAGGACCATTATGATAGCAAGACTCTAAACTCGGGGAGCAGGAGCAGGGAGAGGATTCATTTTTACAAGGAAGAGATCCTTCTTCCTGTGAGAGAAAATGAAAGGAGAAAATGGATGGTGATACTGAGTTTTCAGGAATAAAGGAATTGAAGATGCTCCCATCCCAGGAACGTCAAGAGTTAAGAGGTCTTTTCAGAAAGGAGAGAGGAACTTTTGGAATCAACAAAATGGAGGATGGGGTATGAAATTCTCTTCCTTAGTCCTGACCTTGTCTCTAAACCAAGCCTGGCATGCCTTCTGTGTGTGCAGTGGTTGCAACAAGGGAGTGGGGAGGGGTAGGAAACAGCATTTCCCAAGTTTATTTGGCCACAGAGCCTTGGACAGAACTCAGAAGAGCTGGACCGGTAGTTCTTAGGGAATGGGATGTAGGCATGTCAGACAGTCAGCAAGCATTGACCAAGTACCTGCTGCCCCCTGGGCACTGTGCTGTTGGTACTGTATTCCTCCTTTCTTCTTGAAGAGGACCAAGGGCACCGCAAGGGGGATGTCTTGTGCTGCTTTGTGCTAGGGATGAGGGTTAAGGCAGAAATGAAAGCATCCCTGCCCTATGAGGAAGGTGACATTGACATACACAAATACGTATGTCAAGCCAAAATACATGGTGAGTTGTTTTTGTGGAGGAAAGCATTCTCCTCAAGCATCATGGGAGATCAGGAAAGTCTTCAGGTAGAAGGTGTCCCTTGAGCAGAGTTTTGAAGGAAACAAGGGATTCTGACTGTAAACTAGAGCTTCCTTCCAGGCTTCTGCAGCACAAAGGAATGGGAAGAGGAGATGAGTGTCATTTGTGAGGAACCAGGCCGGTTTGGCTGAATTGTAGAGTGTGCAAATCACAGGGACATATAATAAGGTTATAAAAATGTTCTGGGTGGGGCAAACTTCAAAAGCTAAACAGAATAGTTCTTATTTGAGGAAAAGAGGAAGCTATTATAGATTATTGACTAGAGAAGTGACATGATGAAACCTGCATTGGAGGATGAAAGGAGAGGGGAGAGATTTGACTGGGAGACCACTTGGGAAGGGATTATGATCATCCAGGCAAGGGGGGATGAGGGTCTGCCTAGAGGGGTGACTGTGGGAGTAGAGAGAATGGATGGAGTAGATTGTAAAGGGAGAATTAATAAGATATGACAATGTATTGCATAACTGGGGTAAAATGAACTGGTAGTTTGGGGACTAAAGAGATGAAATACTTAAATTTTAAACAAAAAAATTGACACACAAGGGATTTAATTATATATGTATGGATGGATGGATGTACGTCTGTGTATTTGGTCAGAAAAATATCACGAGCCATTTCTCGTAGAAGTCATTAACATCCTGTAAAACCGTGTTGGGAAATCTTGGTAAAGAACAATTAATCTGAAATCAACCAAATATTTGTCCTATTGAAAGCAACTTCATCTTTGATAATCTATTCTTTCTCTCTAGGCCTCCACAAAATAAAGATAATTGTTTTAGATCTTAAATTTTTCAAGCTCCAGAATTATCCAATTTTCCATAATTTTTTTTCTACATCAACAATATCCAGTGATGAATATTAAAAGTGTTTGTATGTATACATACAAAGTTAAACTGGAGGATTATAGGCCAAAAAATCCTCCAAACACTTCCGTTCATGGGAAGTTTACTATAAAACTGGGTTTGGAGATCATTTGTCTGTTCTCCATTTCCCTTTCTGTATAGCTAGACTCAGGACTAATTTCATTAGATTTCTCGTAAAGGTGATTTCTTTTTTTGTAGCTCAGTCCTTATTTATTTGATTGTGTACTGATTTGGAATTACCAGCATCTTCTAATAATGGGAATGGGCAGATACATTTACATAATACTGAGATTCAGGGTAATCAGCCCATTTGGGCTTCAATTTTACTTCTTTTAAATTATTGAGGTTCATTTCCTTTTTTACCTCAGTGTCACCTTCCAGTGAGTCCTTCTCTTCCCTCCTCTGTAACAGAGACATATATCTTGACTTCCATGACTCAGTGTGGAAAGTCAGTGGTCACTCCTGCCTCTCCGTGAAACCTTGGGGACTTGGTAGTCTGCACTAACACTTGGCCCTCACCTGAGAAGCTGGTCTTTTCCTCAGTTAATCACTATCTTGATTAGCTTGTGGCCTGAAAATGTCTCTGATTCCATATCTTCTTGTGGTGACTGTGTTCATATCTCACAGTGACCATTTTAGAATTTTGAAATGCACCTTGAGTATATGTACGACTTGAAAGATGTTTACTATTGATAGAAAGGAAATCAAATTATAAACAAAGTAAGACATGATGATAAATCCAACTGCAATGTGTATTTTTAGTATATTTTTCCATGTAAAAAAATGTAGAATTTTTTAGAAATATCATACATCTATATATGGTATAGATAAGAGTTCAGAGCCAAGTTAGAACTTACTTTGTTTAATTTTTTATTTTATAACTACATTTAAATGTGATTGGCTTCCTCTACAAACCCATGTATTTTATTTTGTGCATTTCAAACCATTATTCCAAAAAGGGAACCATAATTTTATCACATTACTCAGAGTATATATAACATAAAACTTCTGATCTTAGTAAAAATAATAGCCAGAACCTGATTTGCTTTTAGTATTATCCTCATATATTGGAATTTTTTTTTTTTTTTTGGTATTCAGCTGTCTTCTATTCCGGGGCTAGAAGATGTTAAATTTGAAATATCGACTGCAAATGTTAGTGGTGTTCCAAATGGTCCTGAAGTCCCCTCAGGTCAACAGTCATCTCTGTCTCCTCAGTCTGAGGTAAGTATTTAAGTACTGAAGACTAACATCTACTTCCGAAAGAATATGTCCTCATGGTTAAACCTGATGGAAGAGCAACTAGGTGGAAAGAAGAAATAAAGAAAAGTGGAACAGTGTTAAGAGCCAAATTCTGAATTGCAAATGAGATAAATATGTGGTATAAAAATATTGTCAGCCTCTGTTTCCACTTTGTCCTTGTTCACGTGGTCTGTTTTCTGAGGGTAGCCATTTCAGAAATTCAGATTAAAATTGAACTTGTTCATCTTTTCCTTAAAACTATTGAAAAGGAAAACATGAAGTATTGGGGGGTTAGAAAAAAAATCTTGAATGTGATTCTACCCTTCATCTCTCACAGTTAATGGTTTCTTTTTTAAATTTTTGTTGGATTTAATTGAAGCATATTAAAAGTTTTTTTTAAGTTTTTTATAAGGACAGTTTGAGATAAGGACAATCTTCAGATATTTATTTCAGTGAAGTAGTTAGTTCAGAGACTAATAAGCAAGGCCATTTTTGTAATCTTTTAAATGGCTGTCACAAAATAATAATATCCATTCACCTATATGAAATTGTGTCTGTGGTCTTTTTTTAGGACTTCCATTTAAATATATTTAATTCAACATTTATTTGCACTTACTGTGAACGGAGTACTTACTGTGTTGTACAATCAGATGTATCTTGGATGCAGATTAGAGAAACAATTCCCTACAGTTGGATAATTTAATATTCATTTGGTATACAGTGTGTAGTTTCATTTATTGTGAAGCCCTCCAGAAATATGTACAGAGTAAAACTTCAAAATTATAGTTGTTGGACAAGAATTTTCCTTTCTTTAGAAGATTATTTGTTCTTTCAACCACACTAAATGTTCTTGTCCTCTGAATGAGATTTCTGGAATTTTTACATTTGTGTCCTTTATGTACTCAATTATAATTATCTTTAGCTGTACAGGCATATTCCACTAAAGTTGGGATTTAGTTACATGGACAGTGCAGTTTAACAAAACTTCCATCTTAACCATGGGACACCCCACTTTAATTTTAACTAATTCTCTCATCAGAGACCAACCTACCTGTCCTTCGTCAGCATCAGGTCCTTTAATCAGCCCCATTGTCCTGAGCCAGCCTAGTTGTTCTGATATAAACCTGACTTCTTCTCACAGCAGACTGGCCCAGTGTTCCCTGACACCCATATCTCCTCTGCCCACTCGTCTCCCCCTACTTAGGCCCTCCTCCTTCACTAATTGTATCTAGGTTGTCCCAAACATTCTACTTATTCAGCCCCTGCTGAGGAGTAGAGTATCCAGGGCCCCTTTCCTTGGCTTTCTCCTGTGCTTAACCCTTCTCTGCCACGTTTCAGGCTCTGGCCAACAACTCCCCTTCCCATCCTTCTCCCAGGAGGGGCCTTCATGTTCATAGCATTGTTTCTATGTCAACTGACTGCTTCCTATTTTGCCTAAAGTTGTGTTTTCATGAAAGTGTTTATCATTAGGCAGGGTACACCTGAACCTGTGAAAATGTGTCTACCTATAAACTTAAAAACAACCCAGGGATGAATGTGGCAGAGGTCTGTGAAGTGCTGCTCTGACATGTTACCTACAAAATGTATTTGAGAAGTTCGTGTAGACCTAGCGTATTAGCTGTTGGCCGTGGTTTTTGTGGTTGTTTTGCTTTTTGCTCAGGAAAAACACTAATCAGCGCTATTCTTAGCCAGATTTCTCACGTTTTGCAAACACGGGGTTATGATAAAATAATGGTGTATCTGTGATAAAGTGAATATACAGTGTGTTGCTGTTTTACATAAAAAGTGTGCATCGGTTGAATTGGAATGTCTATAAAGTATACCCATTCATTGCATGTATTGCAAGACTGTAATAATGTTGCATGTTTATTGGGCTAATTTTTTAAAAATCTACTCAATATAATCTTGAAATAGATGTACATTTGTAAATTATCTTGATATTGCTATGCTGATGAACACATTTTCATTTTCCATTGACTTCATCATTAACTCAGTTAATAAGTGTATTTTTCTAAAACAAGACAACCCGAAATTTGTTTGGAAAACTTTTCAGTGATGGGTAATCATATACCTGGTGTTCATGATCCATACCTCTCAAACTATGGCCTAAATATAGGGCTAGCTCATGATTTGGAGTTAGGAAGCATTAAATTAAAGTGGCACGCTGATTTTCTGCAACCTTTATTTCATGGGTCAGATATTACCATTTGTTACAGGAGCAATAGTTAATTCATACAGATTGATGTGAGCTCTGAAATAAAATTAGGGCCAGTTGAGAGGTATGGTAGATAATCCAAGACGGTCGTTCAAATGGCAGAAATGCAAAATGTTATGTAATCTTATTGAACTCTTGGTTACAGCATGAGTTAAGTGTTACCAATTAAATTTATTAAGCAAGTGTGTTCACTGAAATTTGCTCCATTTTGTTGTGCAAATTTGTTGTCCACAAATAAAAATATATTCTTGGAAGCTTGTTTGAATTTTTTAAAAATTTAATTTAGTGGTTTCAGCTCAACATACTCATCTTACATATGGATAAAATGTGAAATGTGTCTGAATTTTTTAGTAACACATTTAGGATTGTTAAACATTTTTGAGTCTGAGAGACTTCTGGGGCTTGGGGGACAGTTATTATTAGCCTAATAATAATAAATCCTAAGATTTTGGTCAGACTTGGCTGTGATTTAAATTGTAATGATTACAGTATATATTTTCATATACTATATAAAACAGGTATTGGATTCTCAGAGAGCAGAAGACAGGCATACTGTGCCTGCATAGATTTCCCTGTACTAGACCTTCATGTGTGAATGAATCACTGCCCTTTTCATTTGCTTAAATGTGCCTTATTAAGCTACAAACAGATTCTGCTCTAGAGGACTGGACAGAAATTAACTGTCAATACTGGCTTAGATTCCCAGTCATTAACTTTATCTGAAATGTTCACGTGGGCAGAGCTAGAAAATTAAAGTGGTTAATAGAGTGTTGGTTTGTATATATGTATATATATATATATATATATATATATATATATATATATATATATACACACACACATACATATTAATTTTAGCGGTCCTATGTCATTGTGAAATACAGCAGATATTGGGAGAATTGTATGAATCTTGCTCAGAGTTAGTATGACATAATGAATTTCTAGAGGACCGACCTTGGGGTTATGAAGACCTGGGGTCATTTTCTTCCTTTGACACATACTGACCCTGTTACTTTAAGCAAGTTGCTTAGCCTTTCAACGCTCTGTGATTGTAAATGACATTTGCTCATCTGTAATGATGTGGGGAATTTCCACCCAACTGCTGAAATCACAGGTCCAAATATTTTAAATTTTTAAAATTTTTCTCTACCTTTGAAATAATAATTATATATATATATGAAACTTTCAAAATTGAGAATTTCATCTATGAGATAGGCTTCTATTTACTATACATTGATATTCGTAGTGCCATTTTCTAAGAAGTGGAAATAACTTTAAACAATTAAATTGAGATATTTACTGAGGGAGCCAAACTTTAGATACTTAAGGATATCATTGCCTAAAACAATTTGGATTAATTTCATTAAAGGAATGATGACAAAATGTCATTAAAATAATGTCTTTCCATGATTCATACACATAAGACCTATATCATAGCCGTTCTGAGAATTTTCAGATTCTGAAAAGAAGTCTTTTCCTACCACAGCTTCTCTTTCCAAAAACAGTACGTCAAACTTGAAATTAGCCTCTTTTGAAATTTTATTTGGGTGTGCATAAATATTTTGAGATATATCTGAGTTTATTTTTAGTCCAAATCTTGGAAATATTGTTTTCTTTTGGGGATTAGAGTGTGTTAGTTGCCATAGAATTATTAAAAAAAAAAAAAAGCATCCTTTGTAAATAAAATGACAGTCTCCTTTTCTGAATTATATAAAGATTTATACACAATACTCTCTACAGCAGAAGAGTGTACAAGACACTGGACCACAGAAATGTGAAGCAGCCGCAGAACATATCTTAACTGTAGCCAAGGATCCAAGATATGCCAGATATCTCAAAATGGTTCAAGTGGTAAGCTGATTTAGTCTGTCTTCTCTGTCTAGCAGCAGCTTTTGAAAATTCTTGGAGATTTTTTTTTTTTGCCATCTAGAAAAACTGCTAAACTGAGTGACCAAGTTTTCCCGATCTCCTGTTTCCTGACTATGCTTAATTAATTCTCTCTTATCCTTCAGAAGAATTCTCAATTTTATTTCATAATGATTTTTTATGTCAGTAGGAGTACCTGTACTCGAAAAAGTAAAGAAGTTCAGAGGTTCGAATCTTCATACTAACACAGTCCTCTCGTATATTTTTATGTCACCCTTATTTTTTTTCTCTTGAAAAGAATTAACTATCAATCAGTTAGTCAAAAAACGTTTATTTATCGACTGCTGTGAGCCAGGCACTATGCTAAGCTCAGGGGATACAAAAAAAAGCAAAAGTCACTTCTTGCCTTCAAGGGACTTGCAGTCAAGTGCTGAGACGACATGCAGACAAATACGTACAAACAAGCTAGATGGAGGATACGTGGGACGTAATTAACAGAGGGGAGGCATGAGAATTAAGAGGCATCTGTTGGGGAGGGCTTCCTGTAGGAGACGGGGTTTTAGTTGGCACTTGGAAAGTTTTACAAAACCTTTATTCCTCTTTTTCTCAAAACTGGTTCTGAGAGCGGTTTTAGATGAGTGGAAGGTGGTCAGGTAGGGAAAATTAGTATTTAGAGGATCCTACAGAATTCACTGCTCAATTTTCCATGTGTCATTTGTTTTGATGACGATGATCATTCTTTCATTTTAATGCTCCTCTGGCAGCATTTGTAGCAAAATAACAGATTTTTCATCTAACTCAGCCCTTCTTAAACTTGTGACCCACGGTTTAAGAAGTACTGAAGGGGTCACAGGTGGAAAAAGTTCTAAGAAGCCCTGATCTAAACAAGGTAATATTGAAAGCGCTTTTGTTGTTAGCCACAAATTCTGAAGGTGTATGCCAGAACACAAAACCAGGGGAGAGGTATCCTGAAGTGCGATATCATCTTCCATGGATGGATTCAGGCCATATTAACTAAAATGAGCAGGTTGGACTGGATAGCAGTGGAGGCCCCTTCAGCTTCAAATCTGTGATTCTACATTTGCCAAGAACACCCACAACCTTCAGGTTTTCGTTCTTTTTTTACTTCAGCTTAGATATACTCAGGTTATCAGTAAGCATTTTTAACTTCCTACTATGTGCCAGATACTGTACTAAGCACTGGAGATACAAAGACATGCAAAAGATGCTCAAGGAGCACCAGAGGAAAATTAAAAGTCTCATTTTCTTACTCATTATTTTGACAAGTTTTCACCAAATATTTTCCAATTATCCTGTTGGGTATTTTTTTTTTTTAACATTTATGATATATTCACGTATGTATGTGTTTTTCATACCTTTCATTTCTGACTATATCCCTCCTCTTTTATTTTGTGTACCATTCACTGGAACAACAATTCAGCAAAACTAACCAATCCCGCTTCTCTAGGAATGGAAGTCCGTCCATACTGCTGGACTTAGTTGATGTTCTGATCAGTTTTGCCAAACTGCTTTTTCTTCTTTTTTGTTCTTTGCTAAAAGGATGACTGTCTTGGTGAGGGGGAGGAAAGGACATTTGGGGAAATAAAGGTAATGCAGGAAGATATTAAAAAAAAAAACTAGCCACATCTGCAGTCGTCTGTTCCCTTTGTCCCCAGGTGCACCAAGGGATTAGGGGAAGGTACGTTTATTACGTCTCCTTTGGGCCTCACTGGCCATAATTATGTTTGTGATTGTTGAGTTCTTTTCAGGCATGTTCAACTCTTCATGACCCCATTTGGGATTATCTTGCAAAGATACTGGGGTGGTTCGCCATCTCCTCCAGCTCCTTTTACAATGGAGGAAGCCTGGGTAAACAGGATGAAGTGATTTGCCCAGGGTCACCCGACTAGATTTGAGTGCATGAAGATGAATCCTCAGACTCCAGGCCTGGTACTCTGTGCACTGTGGCACCACCTTAATTACCTAGCATCTACTGTTAGTCTGTCCATTTGTTGGTCGTTACTGTGTACGTTGCTTTCCTCATTCTGCTCACTCTCTGTCCACATCATAAAAATCTCACTGTGCTTCTGTGAGTTCTTCATATTCATTTTCTTAAGGTACAGTATAATATTCCATTACATTCCTACATTACAATTTGTTTAACCATTCTCAAATTCCATATCCCATTTCTTTTTAGGACAATCTGATATCTTCATTTCTATTTAGACTTTATTTTTGCAATACTTATTTCTACCCTTTCTCAGAGGACTGCCCTGTTTCCCAGTGGACTTGGCAGAAGAGAACTAATTGCCCATCAAAGGCAGCCGATCAAGAAGAGGGACTAGTGGGCAATGCAGCTCCTGGCCATGGTGGCACTCCAGGCCTCAGGTCTAGTGGGGGTGAAGAATGAGAAGTTTATTCTCAGGAGATGCAGAAGGGTTCCAGTGTTGGCGTTTCAGTCATAGCCATGTGACATGATAGCCATGGACATCTCCCTTACATCCATGCTCTTTCATGTTAGCAGGGAAAAGGAAATCTTTTTTTGGAAAAAAAAATGAAGGTATGCTTTAAGAACAAAGAAGCTTTGAATGAGTGCAAAGCACTGTACTAGGCACTGGGGATGCAAATCGAGAAGGCAGACTGTCCCTCCTCTAGCAGCTCCCATTCTGATGGGCTAGGTCACACATTTGGAGGAAGTTTTTCCTCCTGTTCTAATGGAAAGGTGCTGGGGTCCTTGGGTCACAACAGAAAAACACACAGGAGTGCATCATTTTTACTGTCCCTTCCATTAAGAAAGCCTTTTTGGTTCCTAACGTTGAGCCATTTGATGTGGTGAGGGTTTTGGTGGGGAGACTCACTTTGCCCTGTTCTCAGGACTGTGGTTTGAGGAGGAGGTGAGGCTGACACCAGTTTCACAAACAATTACCAGGTTGCATCTCCTTTCCCTGAGGATAATGGCTGCTGAGGCTGGGCTGGAAGCAGGGCTGATGGTTCTGGGGGATACTGCTGCTTCCCAGGCTTTGGTGCTCAGGATCCTAGGCTGACTCCACCAGTGGTTACAGTGGTTTGACCAGCCTGGTAAATGCCAATTACATTCTCAACAGGATATGTTGCTGCTTCACCTGATCTGACCCACCTATCCCATCAGTGACAGTTAGTGTAGGCAGAGGAAAGCTTGGCCCATCAGGCAGAACAGTCCTAACCTCTGGGGGGCTGGTAGAAGATAGAAGAAGTAGAGAATGAAGAGAAGAGGCACCACTGAATATTTAGTGACAGGCATGGGCCAGAGAATGGTGATAGGGATTCATAGGTATTATCAGGAGAGAGAGGACCTTATAAAGATGAGCAGTAGGAGAGAGGAAAGTGGACCTTGGTGACCAATCTGTGACTCAAAGGACAGGACCAGCCATAAGACCACTGGCCTCGCTTGAGAAAATACAAGAAGGCAAATTTAGCCATAAAGCTATTGCTAAGACTAGCCGGTTGAGACTCATGACTAAAACATGGGGCAGAAGGGCTTGGCTTAATCAGAACAAACAGAGTCAGTCAAAGGAGTGGTGGAGGCAGTGGGAGAGCTTACTCTGGAAGACCTGAGTTCAGGTCTCACCTCTTAACTGTGTGCCCTTGGACAAATCAAATCTATAAATTGCAGTGAAGACTTTTATCTGTAATGGTAGAGGGAAGTGCCTCATCTGGTAGTTCCTAAAACCAATGATATTCAAAGTGAGGAAATTCCAGGAACTTGAAGCAGAGAAAACGTAGTGTATAGAATGTGAATGAAATTCAACTAATTAAGAAAAGGCCATTGACTTTAACAGTATTTGTAGTTGATCATCCCAGTATGACTTTCGGTGGCACAGAAGGCCACGAGTAAAATTACCTTCCAATCCTGTAATGCAATAGATCTATTGTGAGAATCTCACTGTGGTTAGAATGCCTTAAGGTAGCCTGACTTTGACAGTAGTTAACGATAGGACCTGTGAAAAATACTACCATGGATTTTCTTTAATACAGACCTATTTTCGGTACCTTAATGTGTCCAGCTATGTGCTCTGTTATGGAATGTTTTTGTTCCTGTAAATGGTTTCATCTAGCAAGTGCTCAGGATGTTTTATAACTTCACCAGATCTCTGTAGGAAATCTCTAAGAATTGTAATTACATATGGCTTGGTTTTCTGTGCGTGTGAGTGAAAAGAATGATGAAATTCTGACTCCTTTAAATAGCTTTGTCTTATACCCATTTTACAGAGGATTAATTTCCATCTATATTCAGTCACAGTTGTGGCTGCCATTTGAACGTTTTCCAAGATAAGCACTCCAGATGCAAATCCATATTACACATAGTTTAACACTGAACAGCTAGTTTTAGGAATGCCTATTTTTTCTTTCTTACATAAAATGGTAAATTTTAGCAACATTTAGGTTCTCATCTTAGGTAGGTGCACATCTCTTAGCAAATAAGTTGCTAAGGCCATTTGTCAATTTTATTTTATTTTATACGTAGAATGAAGTAGTGATAATAATGGAGGCAAGTTGAGAAAACGACATTAGGGTGAGAAGGAGAGTAAAATCTAGAGTAGAAAAATGATCAGGGCAGTGACCATCTACATGAAAAATGATTCTCAGGAGCTTTCTCTATGTCCATTTGTTTGAATCCAAAACACACGCCCCTGCTGACAGGATTCAGTTCTGTTGTCAAAGCTCTTAATGGCATTCATATAATATGTCAGAGTCAGTGGGCCTTTAATAGGTGATCAATTAAGGGTAATTATTCAGTAGTTAGGTCAAGATTATTGTCATTCATATTATTTTAACATAAAGTGCTTTTAGTCTATGGAAAATATTTATCTTTGGTTTATAAACTTCAGTTTATAAAGTTATGCTTCTGCTCCCATAGCTACCAAGTTTATAAACTTGATTTTATTAGAAAGAATAGTCATACTCGAACAACATGGGATAGGAAATACCAGTCCCTGTGAAAACTTCACAAGAATTTCAAGCCACTGTATTCTTAAATTCTTTGTTTTCACAATAGAATACATAAACTTCTCTGGTGAGGAGATTTAGTGAAAACTTAAATATATAACAATATCTTTAGCGGGGAAGGGCAGTCTGTAGGGAGAGATTGTGTTCTCCTCTCTCTCACCCAGGCTCCAAATACAATAGCCACTCACAGGCTGATCCCTGTGGTCCCTTTCTGCCCTGGGCCACTTTGCCTCTCCTTAGGCAGCCTCATGGCCCCCAGCTCTCAGGGACGTACTCATGTTGGTGCTAGACTCAGTACAGACACATGAGCAGCTTAAGACCAGCTTCAGCTCAGAACTCAAGCTCAAATGATCCCTCAGCCAGCCTCCCCCCACCCCCAATCCCCCGCAGGGACTACAGGTGTGGCCACCTCTCCCAGCACTTTAAAAATCATTCAGAAAATGCAGAAGGTATTAAATATGTACACATTGAGACGTATCCGTGCTGATATATTTTAATATTTTCAAAGCACTCATAAAGTTTTCCTAAGAGCAAAACTAAGTAAGCATGAAGAGCATATGTTTCTGAAATAATTTAATCCAATACATTTTTGTGCCAATGATGTTATGAAGGTAATAGGGATTGGGGGAAGGGCACTGACTATTATGTGTAGAATTGCTACAATATTCATACAGTAGAAGTTTGGCAGAAATGCTTCTTTCAAGCTGTAACTTTCCATTCTTAGTCGTAGTTTATGTACTTTTTTTTGGAAGGGGGGTGGTAGCTGCCAAGCTTTAACACAATTTATTTCAGCTGCTTTACGAGCCAGCTATAGTATTATTTTTTTTAAAGGGGGTGGGGTAGATGATGGGCTTTGGACAAGAGAATGGCTTATAAGGTCGTTTTAGATTTCACTTCGGTGTACTCTAAATAACTTAAAAAGCCACAACTAGAAATGAGGAGCATTTAACAGAGAAAGATCATAACTTTGATTATTATGATGATATTTATTAATATTATTTTGCATTAGCCCTTTTTAAAAAATTCTCAGTTCCCATCCTGTTGTTGGTACGGTAAGTACAAGTTCTGCTCCCATAGCTACCAAAGAGGCTCTTTGAAGTTGTTCTGTAACGCTCTTTTTAAAAAATAGAGTTAAATGGTATATTCAATTTTTTTTTCTTTTAACAGCCATACTCTTGTTTAGTGATTCTCAAACTTTAATCTAAGTCCTTTCTGGTTTCCTTCCCTTGATCTTGCCCTTGCTGAAAAAAAGGGAATACATAGAATTTCCAGACTCTTGAAGATAAAGGGATAACATCTTTATTTGTATTCACCCACTTTAGAAATTCTAGGTGTATTAGTATTAGCTAGCTCCTCATCGAAAGTTCCTTTAAATTACCTTTTTGTTTCAATCAGCAAAAATTCACCTTGTCTCTCTCCCATCTTCTCCCTGCCCCACCTTGAGAACAAACCATAACTCTTGTTGCAAACATATATAATAAAGCAAAAGGAATTCCCACATTAGCTGTCCCTCCGTCTGCCCTCGGAAGCCTTTGCTCTTCTGTCTGGAGGTGGGCAGTCCTGTGGGATCGTAGTCGTCATTTTGATCAGAGTTCCTAAGTCTTTTGGAGTTATCTGTTCTTAAAATCCTTTTTATCCTTGTGTAAATTCTTCTTGTGACTCTGCACTCATCATTTTTTTGAGCACAATAGCATTCTGTCACACGTATATGCCATAATGTGCTCGGCTCTTGCTCAGTTGATGGGCACTCCCTCCATTTCCAGTTCTTTGTCACCACAGAAAGACTTTTGGTTATCCTTGGGTTTGTTTGGTTTAGGACCAATCCCCCCCTCAAATCCACCCTCTTCCTTATTCCTGCCTTTGAGTACCATGTATATGTGTGTGTGTGTTTGTGTATTCCTCTCTCCTGTGACCAGTGGAGATGACTCTTGAGTTTCAGTCTGGCTCTCTTTCCCTGTCCCTTTGTCCTTGTTGACTTCTGCTTGCTTGTCAGTTATGTGACATCATTTTCCCAATCCTTTTTCTACCTCCCACCCCTCCTCTTCCAGGTCTAATCGAAGATTCTTCTCTGTGATCCTTGATGTTGAAGGGTTCTGAGGGGACACACGTATTTTCTCCCCATATTAGAATGTAGACAATTTATCCTTATTTAGTCCTTTGTGATCACACATATTAGCCCTTTTTGTTTCTCTTGACTCCTGTGTATTTTTAACTTTCTACACAGTTCTGATATTTTCATTTGTAAGGCTTCTGTTTAATTAATTTCCTCCTCTTCAATTACTCAGCTTTTCTGGGTAATTTATTCTTGGTTGTAAGCCTTTATCCTTTGCCGCCTGGAATGTTGTATGCCAAGCTCTCTGTGCCTTTGTAGTAGTGGTTGCTCAGTTATGCATGATGCTAACTATGGTTCCTTGATACTTTAATTCCTTCTTTCAGGCTAACTGCAGCATTATTTCTTTGACCTGGAAACTCTGGATTTTGGCTATCATGTATTTGGAAGTTTTCATTTTCAAGTTTCTTTTAGGACATGATCAGTGGATTCTTTCTATCTCCACTTTGTGCTCTGGTTTGAAGAAATATGGGCATTTTTTCATTTTTATGATCTCTTGAAATAATATATCTAAGCTCTTTTTCTACTCATAGCTTTTGGGTAGGCTGGTGCTTTCTTAAGTTATTTTTTTCTTGATTTGTTTTCCAGGACAGTCATTTGGCTAAGAGATACCATACACTTCCCTTCCCTCCCTCCCCCAGTTTTTTTACATTGTTTTAATCTAGGGTTCCCCAAAGTCTTCGCATAGTTTTAAGCTAGTACCAGAAGGGAAGTAGGCAAGCACTTAAAGCTGCACTAAGACTTTTGGGACAATTGCTTTTTTTTCCTCGGGGAGTCATTGGCTTCTGTTTGGAACATTCTAATTTTCAGGGAGTTTGATGCTTGGGCAAGGGTTTGTACCTCTTGTGCCAGCCTGTTAATTCCTCTTTCCAGTTCTTTCTTCCATGACTCACATTTCTTTTCTGATTTTTCCTCTAGCGCTCTCATTTCATTTATAAAAACATTTTAGTTCTTTTTTTAAACTCTTGCTTTATCTCTTCCAGAAATTCAAGTTGAACTTGTGCCCAAGCTCTGTTTTTCTTTCAGGCTCTTGCTTGTAGATATTTTGGAGTCATTCTCTTCTGGATTATGTCTTAAATGTTCCTGTCACCATAATAGCTTTTTATTATGGGATTATTTTTTTGTTGGCTTATTTTTCCAGCCTGTTCCCTAACTTGAGTCTTTATGTTAAGGCCAGATTCCAAGTACTTTTGAAGAGAATATCTGGACTGGTCTTGCTACTGCTTTCATTAAGTGTTGTATTATTCCAGGATCTTAGGGACGGCTCCAGCTGGGGATCTGAAAGCCTTCAGTATTCTCAAGGTGGTCTGCTCCAGGGAAGTGTCTGATTACTGCAGGTTTGGGTCTGATCAGCACACCTGAGGACTTACCTCCTTTAGAGTTCTAGTAGACTTCTACTGGACTCATCTACTCTCAGTCAGCAGAGGACTGTGTTGATTCTGAGTAACAGAACTGCAGGCTGCCCTTTGGTCTGGGATTCTTGCCCTGGTTCTGCCCCTCCCCTGCAGGTTTTAGGGCAGGATAGGTGGTAGGACTGAGACCCTGTTCTGGCTGTACAGCTGTGGCTCCCTTCTGTCCTTCCTCAGTATACAGCTAAAGAGCTGCAACTGCTTGTCTGCTGAAGTGCCCTCCTGCCTTGCCTGCCCCGCTCCTCGTGTGCGCTGCATCTGTGACCCAGAACCAAGAAATGAGCAGCAGAGCTACCAGATAACATTCCTCCTGCACCCTGCACAAAGTGAGACCCCTCTCTTTAGCCTCTGGGACCACTTCTTGTTTTTGTATATAGATGCCCCTGCTCTGGAGTGCTCCATGGGGCTGCTCTGGCCTGAGCCCATCCTATCCCTAGCCTCTCTGTAGAATTCTGTGTCTCCCTATACCAGCCTGGGCTAAAAAATGACTCAGTTATTTTATTCTTGGACTACTATTCTGGTCTATTTTCTAGATTTGTTTGGAGGAATTGGGAATATCAGGGGATGAGCTCGACTGGATTTCTTCCTGCCACTCCACCATATTTGCCACATTGACTGTTTTTCTTCCCACTACTCTACCATATTGACCATACCTTTAAACGTTTTCTTAAAGATAAATAAATCTATCAGCCTATCCAAGGTTCCGTTTAAGGAGAAGTGATGATAGGAGAAACAAGGGAGGTGCAGTGAAGACAGGAGCCCTAATGGTGGAGACTTTTCCCATCCCCATCTCCTGCCTGATGTGAAAGCACTCCTTCTCATGCTCTAGTTTATGTCCAAGGAAAGATGCTTATCAAAGCAATTTCAGTTTTTGACATATGATGATTTTTGATTGACATGGAGCAGTGCTATGCATTGGGAAGTTATGTTTACCCACCATACACGTTTTTAATCTTCATCTTTATACTTCATGCCTCCAGGTGCCCATGCCCAGTTCACTTAATGACCGTTTTATATGATTTAGTGATAAATCCATACTTTCCTTTCTTTTTCCTGCCTAGTTATATTGGCCTGCAGTTAATTCCGTTAGCTATAGATGAGGCCAAGGTCATAATTTCGATTTCCATATGGATCAGTGAGCTGTATTCTGTCCCATGGCCACAGCTAGCATCCTTCCCCAGCTGGTGATCTGTAAAGGGGCCTATTGCTTACAAAGGGACAAAGCAAAATCACCTTTAAAAAGCAACTCAAATAGAGTGCTCTGCTGTGGAATAGGATCACCTTCCTTAGAGAACAATCGTGCATTCATCACAGTCGTTACTGCTGGACTGTGTGATGTTTCTTTCAAATGCATTCAGACAGTGAGAAATAGGAACAGGTAAGGACAAGTGAGCCCTTCTTTAAAGAAAACCTGATATGAGAAACACAGAACTAACACAATGTGTAATTCAGTAGGTGAGTATTTGCATCATAAAAGAATCTCCACAAAATTCCATTCAATATTCAACTCCCTCAAAGTATCCAAAATCAGTTTACTGCACTTTAATCTATACACAACTTTTCAGGAACATTTTTTTTTAACTGTAAGGAATGCTGTATGAAAAAAAAAACCTGCTTTTTCAAAAATGTTATCCTCTTATTACCAGGCCAGGTGTGAAGTAGATTTTGGACTTTAGGTTTTATATCTTGATGAGGGAGAAAAATCATCTGCCACCACTCTAAAACCATTTTCTTCAGGGAACAGCCACTTCTGTTCTATAGCACATGAGGATTTACAGCTCACTTTTCAGGCATTTCTTTCCTTTGATCCTCACTACAGCCTGTGAAGTGAATAATACTGTCATCATTTGTACTTATTTTACAGATAGAAAAAAATGCGTCAGACTGATTTACCTGAGATCCAAGACCTGTCCTTTTCCCATTGTACCAAACTGCCTAAAACTGGTCAATACCAAGGCCCACCTGTGGGCCAGGGTCTGTGTCTTTTTCTCCAAATCTTAGTACTTGAAGGTTTTGTACATACTTTTCTGAGGGCAAAACCTCATTGTGAAACTATCGCAGTGATCATTCGAGTTGCCAGGTTACAAATACTCTGCACTGAACTTGTCAGCTGGCATTATTTCTTAAGAGATTTAGGAATAGAAGCAAACTTCTCATGTAACAACTGACCCTATTACTTCAGTTCTTGATCTTTGAAATTATTTGGTTAGGCTACTGACCTGGTTTTTGTTTTGTGTAAGTAAGCTCCCAATAATAGACTAACCAGCTTCATAGTTTCTTGGGCCTGGCCTTTGCATTTCATCACACTCATGATGATGAGAATATAACAAGTACTTTACATAAATTGTTTCATTAGTGCCTCACAACACCCCAAGAAGTAGGTCGTACAGGTATTTACCCCATTTTACAGGTGGCGAAATAAGTTGAGATTCAGTCATTCATGTGTGATCATATAGCTGACAAAAAAAAAATCATGGGTTGAATTAGAACCCAAATTATTCAGTTAACAGATAAAGAATGGAAAATCTGAAGACTATTTATCCTATTATGTTAACAAAGGAAGAAATAGGTTACCAAATTGGTGGATAGAATTTAAAAACCTTCACAGCCCACCTGTTAGGGGTACCCAAACCCAACTAGTCTAAATTTTAAGTCTTTCACCTGTATGTGAATGTAATGTCAAAAGTCGGATTGGGCCACTGAGAACCGAACTTCTTCGAAGCCTGCCCTTAGCCAAATGGAAACTTTACCTCCGTACTCTGAAAGATGTATGTCAAGTACCTGAGTCTTTACTAACAGATAAGTAATAAGTTGATCGTGGTGAATCTAATATTTTGTTGTTCAGTCATTTTTCAGCCCTGTCTGACTCCTTGTGACCACCTTTGGGGTTTTCTTGGCAAAGATACCAGAGTGATTTGCCATTCCCTTCTCCAGCTCATTTACAGATGAGGAAACTGAGGCAATCAGGTTTAAGTGACTTGCCCACAGTCACACATTTAGTAAGTGTCTGAGATCAGATTTGAACTCAGGGAAATGAGTCTTCCTGTCTCCAGGCCTGGTGCACTTTGGCACCCCTACCTGTGCTGAGTCTAATATTTGTTTTTTAACCATCGCTATTCTAAATAACTAATGTGGAGCACAGTGACTGAGTAGTTTGTGTCTGAAGGGTATTTCATTTTGAAGCTTTAAACTTTTTATTGGTCTGGGGAAAGCTGCCAAACTAGCTTGTGCCAGCATATTGTGATTTGGTCAATAAAGATTTTCTTTCTGCTGTGTAGAATATTTTATATAAAAATCTTCACCCTCAATGAAACACTGCTACATTTCATAATACTCAGGCACCATCACATTTCTGACCAGGTTGTTAGCATGTGTAGAGCCAGAAAGAAGGTATGTCAAGCCATCATTACTTAATAATCTTTTATGCCAGCTGAAGCTTTAGCACAGTGTGGGGAGCATCAGCCTTGAGGCCTCATGTGGCCTTCTAGGTGCTTGTGTGCAGCCTTTTGACTGAGTCCAAATTTTACAGAACAAATCCTTTTACTAAGGGGATTTGTTCTGTGAGGTTTGGATTCACTCCAAGGGCTGCACTTGAGGACCTAGAGAGCCACATGTAGCCCTGAGGCCACATATTCCCCATCCTTGCTACAGCATCTGGATGTAGTGCTGACTATCCCCACTGCCCCCAAAAGATGAGCTTCGAAGGTTTATTAAGTCCTACCCATCAATTCAGCAAGCTGTTTCTTCTTTTGTTAACATGATAGGGTAAACAGTCTTCAGATTTTCCATTCTTTATTTGTTAATTAAATTGTTGTCATTTAAGTTTACAAATCCAGGAGAAAAATCACAAAATGTCCTGCATGCTTGAGTTAAAAAATCAACTAGATGAACAGAGGGGAAAGGGAGGCGTGGCTAGACACTAGGTCCTGGGCACCAGAACCGGGCGTTGTAGAAGACAGCCTTAATTCCACATGAGTTACCAGTGTGACACAACAGCCAGAAAAACTGCCAGTTTCTTAAATTGCATTAAGAAGGGCATTATGTTTGCAGTGAAAGAGCTGATACACCCAGGGCACTCCACCCTGGTCCCACCACATCTGGAGCATGTGTTCAGTTCTGGGCACTGCATTTGAAGAGAGACATTGCCAAGTCAAGTACATCCATTCGTGCATGGTGAGGGCAAGGAGACCATGTCCTCGCAGGAGCAGCTGAGGGAGCTTCAAGAAGGCTGTAGGAGAGAGAGCAGGCTCCCAGGGGTTTGGAGGGTCACTGTGTGCTCAAGGGGTTGAGGCTCAGCCTGTTTGGCCCCAGGCGGCAAAACCAGGACTAATGGGTAGAAGTTGCTCCACATAAAGAAACATTTCCTAACGATCAAGAGTTGTTCTGAGGTGGAATGGGCTCTCTTCAGAAGATGCCCTTTACTGCTGGTCTTTGACCAGCGACCGGATAATCCATTCAGTGGGAATTCCTGTTCAGGTGCTGATTGAAATACATGATCTCTTGTGATCTTTTCCAGCTCTGTGACTGCTTTTTTGTGATGATACTGTGAACAGAAACAAATTCAGTATCTTAAAGCAGATAAAGGGCCTTTAAAAATTCCCCCCTAATGTTACTCTTAGTTAAACTTTTAGGAAAATTTCAACAGAGCACAAAGGGATTTAGCAGGGCACTTCCTATTAACATTAATAACAGATCAGTGTATATCTTGGCAACTTTTAAACTCCCAAACATAAGTTTCTGTGATGCAATAAAGACCTTATATTTAACTCTTGGTGCTGCAATCATAATCTCAGCAGTCTGGCTTCTTTATACACTTTCTCCAGTGACGCAAGTCCAGACGGGGTTTTCTGGAACATCAGCCCTATGGCTGCCTTCTCTCCTCCTCTTTACTTACCTTGGACATGCTACAGTTGCTCCATGCCAAAAAAAATCCCACAGCTCAGTATACTTGGGTTTTGAGGTCTCATGTCCTCCTTAGACCACCAGTAGCTCTGTCCTTTGGAAATCAGAAATGGGACTCTTCTGCTTTGGATGTTTAACAAGCCAGGCAGTGTTTCTTGACCTCTGAAGTGGAATAGGGCACAAGAACAAATTTTCTGGGCAGCATTAGTGGCATCTCAAAATGTCCTTCCTTCTGGAGGCAGATGATCTATAGATAAGTCTTAGTGTTAGAATTACGCATTATGTTTTTAGTATAAAGGTGGTGATTGTGATTAAGTCTCGAGCAGGACAGATGCTGATAAGGTAATTTGTCTGATTTTTTTCCTCTAACCTCGACCATTTCAAGTTTGGACGAGAGCTCTTCCGTAGTCCAGGCACATCTCTACTAAAATGGCTTTCCACCAGTTCTGGGAAACATGTTAATATAAAGTGCTTATGAATCCAAGCTCCTTAATCTGTCAATCCCTATCTCTACTTTCATTCCCTTTGCCATGTTTTAGGAAACATTCTTTCCCTTTTTCTCCTTCACCCTCCCTTTCTGTTTTCTTGGACTCATATCTTGTTTGTATAACCTTTCCAGTGATAGCCTGTGGATTATGCTAAAGTCAAATTAAAGCAAGCAGTTGGATTTGTAGGAAGCCCTCATATCATCAGGCCAAGGTTAAAGATGCTGAGAAGTCTCTTTTTAAAAATACAGCGTTAACTTACATCTCACAGTTCCTCTCTTAGCTCTTTGATGTTCCTACTAATATATTTTAAAATTAAGTTTGGCATTCTAAAAGTGCCAGATTTACCAGATTGCAAGACAAGTTCTCTCATTTGCAGAATAGCTGTATGATGGCTAATGACCTTGGGACACTCCTAACACCCTCAAATAATGGATTGTCCCACCCCACATCATGGGTCACTGAAATCAGTGATAGACCTAAGGCTTAAAAATTTGAAGGAGTTGCTAATTATCCAGGTTCTTGGTCATCATGACTGAAATCAAAGTGACCTATTACAAAATATCCCCAGTCGGCAACTTTTTCATTCCCTCTTGACTTAGATTTCTGTTCAACTCATTGTGGAAAAACATAGCTTCGTGGCTAGAAAGAGTCAGGAAAAGCTTTGTTGAAATTTTGCCTCGGATGCTTACTGGTTGTGTGACCCTGGGCATGTCTCACTTCCCCCCTTAAGTTCCATAAAACATGTAAGTTGCATATTAGGTGTCCATCAGGTTCCTCATTGGAACTCCCTTATGTGGATGAAATCACGGGTCTGGTTAAAAGAAAAAAAGATAAACAGAGGAGTCACGGTGACCTTTCATGATTCTCCAATCAGACATTTTCAGTTTCAGCTGGACATGTTGATAAGTGTCAACAGTAGTTCTTACCCAGTGGTTTAATAATGTGAATTATCATTCATCTAACAGTAGTATGCTTAAGGAAGAAAGGTGGGAAATGATTCACAAATAGATTCACAAATGGGCATTTAAGTACCCATTAGTGCCTCGGTTTATACAATTTTAGGGTTTTGGCAGTCTGGCCAAATGGATCTGTGGAGCCCTTCTCAAAATAAGGTTTTTTAATGTTTTAAATTATACATAGGATTACAAAGGAAACCAATTATATTGAAATACAGTTATTGCAACCTTAAAAAAAATAGTTCACAATCCCCCTGGTTTTATATAGTCTCCTTTTAACAAAGGGTAGACTTGAAGATCCCATATGGAGTGGGTGGCCAAGGTGAGGTGGTAAATTGTGTAAGTAGACATTTCTGATGTTTGTACTCTCTCTATATTTCTTTGGTTCAGGGTGTTCCTGTGATGGCAATAAGAAACAAAATGATATCTGAAGGACTAGACCCAGATCTTCTTGAGTAAGTAATTCTTCCTATTGAAGGCTAATTAGGTTCTTATGTATGAAGTGAATTTATCGAGGCAAGGAAAAACGTTTCATTTCTTTGTTGATTTTTTATGGATTAATAAGCCTCCTTTATAAATTGTCCGTTCCAGTTCCACTTGTGGGACAAAGTGCTGTGTTAAATGATGAAATGATCCGTTGCACCAACCTTAATCATCTAGTGAAGAGTTTTAGGAACTTGTCAATAAACATAGCTGCCAAGAGCCAGTAGGCTCTCCAAAGGTAAGGCAGCCTTGAGAAGGGAAAGGTAATATGGAAGAGCAAGCTCTTCTTCTTCTCCCTTAGCCTCACTCAGTCTTCATCATACTTAGAAACTTCTCATTGAAGACCGTAGAGTGCTAAGAATTTGAGTTTTCCTAAATCCTTGGTTGAACCAAAGTAAGAAAAAACAGGGTTAGTTTTACCAAGTCTCCATAGCACTGATTAACAAACAGTAAACAGGTACTGGTTTGTATGTGTTTTCACAAAAGCATGTTTGTTTTCAGAGGTGTGATAAGATGTGGTTTAAAAGTTTTAACTTTTAACAAGCTTATCTTCTAGTCAGTCAGGCAAACACTTATTAAGCACCTGGTGTGTTCCAGGCACTATGCTAAGCCCTGGGGATGCCAAGGAAGGGAAAAGACAGTCCCTGCCCTCCTCAAGCCTGTTCTGCTTCAGCCCGAGTCCCTCACTGGCCTCTTCAGGCCTGCTCTGAATTCTTGTAGAGAGGATTCCGGTTTTGATTCCCCCCTGCTGTTCTGAAGTCTGTAGTCATCACATTCATGTCTTAGATCCTGTGGTAGCTGTTAGACCTTGTGATTCTGCACAACTCTCAGCTTTACACGGAGTGGGTGCACATGCTTCAAAAACAAATACAGATGTCTGAATTCTCTGTTGTTTCTACCCAACAAGATGTGAAATGGAAGACTCGGAAAAAAGTCGACATGTTTGGCTCCCTAATCGCAACATTTTCCAGTTAACCCACGGTTCAAACACTGGCATGTCACAGTAATTCGGCAATCAGAACCCATTCCATATCTCCTCTAAAGCATCACCGCCATATGTAACATCTGTTCTCAGATGTGTGCTCTGAAAATGGTAGAGGCAGCGGTGGATGGAATGGACAGAGCACTGTGTTTTGATTAAGGGAAGGGCAGATCTGTCTAACTTAAGGGAAGTTCTGAATGTATAACAGTGGTCCTTTTTCTTTGACCTCCTTAAGGTCAAGGAGCTTGATCCTGTGTAACCTTGCATTCAGTAAAGGATATGAAGAGTTTAGTTCCTTTTTTTTTTTGCATGACTAAATTGTTTTCCAAAACAAGACTGCCTTATGAATGCCACTAGTGGTACACCAATATTCTTGCCTTCCCACAGCTCTTTGGAATTAGGATTCTATTTTTGTCACCTTTGCCTGTTTGCTAGGCCTGAAGTGAAACCCTCAGCTGTTTTTGTTTACACTTTGCTTATTAGTTCTTCGGAGCATGTTTTCACATACTCTTTGAGAACTTCAGTCAACAAGTATCCATTAAGTATCTACTGTTCTGGGCACTAGATATAAAGACAAAAATGAAGTGATCCCACTCTGAAAGAACTTCCATTCTAGCAAGAGAGACATCTCATACGTATACATAATAAGCATGTGCATAGTAAAGAAAGTAGTCAGGGAAGGAAGGAAGGCACTTGCATCCGGAACCAAGAAAGGCACTGTGGAATAATAGGTGGTGCTTGAGATGCATCTTCAAGAAAAAAAGAGATCCTATGAGGGAGGAGAAAAGAGACAGTGAGTCCCAGGGATGGGGAAGGGGGTAGTGGCAAGGCTTGGGGATGGTGGTAGGAGGGTAGAACAAAGAGAAGGCCAGTTTGGCTGGGTCATAGAGTGCACAAAATGGAGTGATATGCAGTGAGACAGGAAACAGAGATTGAGTCCACGTTGTGGAGGACTTTGAAGATGCTCCAGAGGAGTTCATATTTTTATTGTTATCTTAGAAGCAACAGGGAGTCAGGAGAGTGACAGTTAGATCCGTGCTTAAGGAAATTTCCTCTGACAGCTATATGGAGGAAAGAATGGAGTGGGGAGGTGCTCAAAGCAGGGAAGGGAGACCACTGAAATAGTTTAGACAGGAGGCAGTGAGTTTCAGAATTTGTCTTGTCTGTGTAAGGAGGGAGAAGGGGTTGGTGAAGGCAGAAAGGGCAAGAGCTGGCAGCTGATGGGCTGTGTGAGTTGAGGGCGGTCAAAGATGATAATGGACCTGGAGATGGGGAAAATGGCATTGTCATTGACTGAAATTGGGGAAGGGTGGATTTGAGGAGGGGGCAGATAATGAGTTCTGCTTTAGACATGTTGAATACCAGATAAATGGTACAAAAATATCTTTGCAAAGATAAATTTGAATCCATTTCCCACCCAAATTTGTATTATCTTGTTGTGAGAATCAAATGAGATAATGCATCAAAAAATTCTTTGAAACTATAAACCATATAGATAAAGTTAAGGTAAAGTTAAGAAAAAATTGTGAGTTAGAATAGTTATTACTGTGCCTTTTGACAAGAGTTGTTTTTTTTTTCTTAATGTGGCTGGAATCGATGTGTCATGATGCTTCTTATTTCCCTACTTTATTTTTTTTGTCAGTTTTTGATCAAGATTAGGTGAACCATAGTAGTAGGAAACATTGTAGAGAGGGGAACATTCTTTTGGATAGTGTGCTATTATATACATCTATAAATGCATTTAGGAATGGGGCAGTTGGTTGGATCCATGGATTCCAAGCCAGGAAAAAAAATTCCCCCCTTGGTGTGTTCATAGGCATGTCAATGACTGAGAAAGTTGGGAAACATTGGGTAGGGAAATGATTGCCAAGGTTTTAGGGTCGAATTCCAGTAACCATTTAGCTTTTCATAGAGGAAAAACTGTTATTCAACCACAGTCGACAACCTCAGTCCTGGCTTGCTCTCTCACAAATGCATGCCATTTGTCACAAGGGGGTTTCAGTAAGAGAATGTGGCTAACTCAGTGCATCTCATCACTACTAGAAAAGCCACTCGAAGTACATTGTATAGCTAGAGGTGATGATAAATGGAATCAAACTTTCTATTGATGGAGCAGCTCTGACAGTTGGTAAATGATTTTTGCATAAAAGTTAAAGACCTTGTTTTTGGCAAAGAAGGAGACATGATGGAGGGTCAGCACCGGGTGCAAAGTGAAGACAGTCCCCTCTCTTCTCATGTCTCAGTTAGACTCCTTTGTACATAAGATGCCTTAGCCAAGAACTTTTGGTAGAGATTGTTCTGTTTGTCTTTTCTCTTTAAACGTCTCAACACCAAAGTTTTATAGCCTTAGGTAGTAAGTGTATCTGCAGACCCATAGGATGGCTGGTAGGAACAGTGCTGCTCTCCTCACATGAAGAAACAAAAGAACAGAACTCAAGTTTACAATAAGTTTGGCCCAAGTACTGTTTGATTCACTGGGTGGAGAAAGAACTTCTGAAAATCAAGCAACAGTGTTGAGTTTCAGCCTGAAAACAAAGTCAGCGTGACAGGAGAAAGAAGATCTGGCTTTTTTCTCAAAAAATAATTGTCATAGTACCATTGTTTTATTTGCTAAGTTGTGTTTGGGGGAAAGCTTTTGAGTGAAGATAGAATTTTGCCGAAATCTTGGGTTTGGATTTATTTTTTTTTAAGCAAATTTATCTCCTATTTTCCCAAATACAAAATTGATTTAATATTCCAGGTAAAACCCAGTTCCTGATGCCAATGGCATATAAAGGAGGATGGAAGCATGTATTAGTGGATATTAAACTGACAGTAAGAGGGAAAGAGAGAGTGGAAAGTTTACAGTGGATCTCATCCAAAAGTTAATTTGTTTGAGTTCTTCATTCAGAAATATAGTATATATCTTTGTCATTACTAAAGATATTGCTATTTATTATAAGTCATTTTTTTATTATGCTTTTATGTATTTTCTTAAACTATTGGGGAAAATAGCATATATTGTGTGCTTTTGCAAGAACATATTTCTGAAATTGAAATTTGGCAGAGCTTATCCTTAATCTGGGTTGTTTTGTAGCATATTGGTATGGCCAAAGTAGAACTATAATTGAATTATTATGACTACACATCTCAATAATTGCCTTGTTTTAAACCTTTCACCAAAACCAACTCCATTGATAGGAGAACAGGAATGAATGGATCTGGGCTCCCAGTAGATCGTCAGATAGCCAATGCAAACTGAGTGCAGGAGTCTTGGTGGTTTGATCTTTCTTCAAGACCACCTATTGAGACTGGATTGAGCTCGGATGGAATGCTACTATGCTGTGAGGATTTCATGTGGTTTCTCTTTTCCATTTCCCTGGTCAGCTTTCTAACTTTCTATAAGTTCTCAGTGCTGCAGGCTTATGTTGAGGACTTAGACAGTTCAGTCATAACATATCAAACGAAGCGGGATGTGTTTGCTGTTCCTGCCCTCTTACTCTTTGATTGCTTTCCTAAAGTGTATAATAGATTTGGTGTAGAGTTTGAAAAGGATCTTTCATCCCTATCTCATATTACTTAGGGTACCCCCAAATTATACTTATATTTAGCCTACTTAGTCTGAGCCCCTAAATGATTTTAGTACCCCATTTTTGTGGAGCTGGAACAGGTTGTTCAACTGTTTTGAGTTAAAAAAGCAGGCAGGAACTTTTTTGTTAACTATGTTAACTATGTGTCTACATGCATAAATAGATTTTCTGATTAAGAATGGTTTAGATGCTTTCCATGCCCTTAAAATGATTGAAGCTTTCCATGTCAATATAATAGGAAGATGCTGTCTTTAACAAAGAATTTTAAATCAGAAAACTTGAACTTCTTGTAGCCGAAGTGCTCTTTTTGTGTCTTTTTCCTGTTTTTGGTCCTATTCAATCAAGAACATATTAATTCCTTCTTTGAAGATGAATTTAGCTTCATTGAAGAGAATTTAGCTTCAATAAAAGATTCAGACTTAGAAGTTATCTTTTTAGTTTACCCGAAGAATTTATCTGTAACCTAGATTCTGTTGATATTATTGGCTTACCAAATGTGATCTGTATCAAATGAAATTTGTAAAATTCTGTAACTAAATTTAAAGTTGTGAAATTGGTGGTATATGCATATATGATTCTGTACTACTGCTTTATCCCATAACTATGTAATTTTTCTAAATTTTGCTGATATATTCATTCCTTTTGGTGAATGTCATTCAGATATTTTAAATATGACACATTAATGTATTATTTTCATTTCTGGATTTTAGCAGTAAGGTGCTGTGGTTTGTTTTTTATCTGAATTAAAAATATTCTGTTAAACTGTAGGAGAAGGATTTCTTTACTTTAGCATCCTACTTTAACACAGCAAATGTCTTTAAAAATATTGTCATCCTTAAAATAAGTTTAAATGTAAGACTCATGCATAGAATCAAGATTAATATAGAATGTGTATTTTTTGATTCAACATATATTTAATTTTCTAATATGTGTATCATCCTGAGATTCCATTCCACCCTGAATGTGTGGGGGAAGTGCCATTAAATAGCAGAGATGTAGGCTAAAAAAATGCCCTTACACTTTGCTTCTGGCGTTTTGGTTTTTTTTTAATCCCCAAAGCAAACACATAGGATGGATTAGAATTTAAGATTTAAGCCAGCCAACCTAACCCAGACATAGTTGTATGTAGGTAGGGTTAAAGGAAGGTGATTTCATTGATTTCCTATCCCTTATGTTTCTCATGTCTCTTTTCTCTTAATCTCAAACTCTTAATCTTTTCAGATTTTAGATTATTTTAAAATAATTTTAAGATATATTCACTTTTATTTGCTTGGACTATCCTAGATAGTCATCCAATTTGATGTGGCCCATAACTGAAAAATGGAATATTCTAGGATCTGTGCCCTTATGCCAAGAATTTACCTTTTTTTAAGAAAGTATCTCTATGATCTAAGGAGAGCAAAGGGAAAAAAATACACCCGCTACCTCCAGTCTTGTGGAATTTTTATTTGGCCAACTGGGCCAATCTTGGTTGTATGGGCCTCACATATTACTGTGTTACTTTAGAATCCACTCATAGTTGTGTCTGGTTCTAGCTGATGGTTCATATCCTGTGCAAATGAAACATAAATTAGAACCTGGGAAACTGGCCCTTGTAGGTGCTCGTAACTATCCAGAAGTGAAGTGGACTGTTTACATGAGGGTAGTGGGTTCCATTTTAGTGGAACCTCTTCGGGTGGAGGCTTGAAGACTGCTTGCTGGAGATATCATAGCACGAGTTGTTGTTCAGGTCCCGTTAGACTAACTCATATCCAAGGTTTCTTCCAGCACTGAAATTCTGTGACTTCTTTATTTTTTATTTTTATTTTTATTACTGTTTTATTTATTGGTCAGTCAGTCAACCAATATCTATTAATCATTTACCATGTGTCATTTGGGTCCTCTTTGAGAACAAAGGATAACACACAGCTGCCATGTGTCAAGCACCATGCTGAGTCCTGGGGACACAAAGAGAGGCAGAAACACTAGAGTTGACCTCCAGAACTCAAGTTTACAATAAGTTTGGCCCAAGTACTGTTTGATTCACTGGTAGAGAAAGAACTTATTGTCCAGAAATGTGAAACATCATTTGAATTTGTATTTGAAAGCCATGGAACATTGCTAGTATTTTGCTATTTTGTAGCATACCAGATAGAAAGGTGTAATGGATGAATCTTTGAATTTGTAACTAGAGGACCTGAGTTCAAAATCCTCCAGGTTGCATACTGCCTATGTGAACTGGTATGACTTTGGGCAAAATCCCTTCCTGGACCACGTTTAGTTTTTTGATTTTGTTTTGTTTTGTTCTTCTCATTTGTAGAAGGTGAGGAGGTTGTGCTACTAGGTGATCGGTAAAGTTACTTCCTGTTCCGGATCCTATGAAATTGTGTTTTTAGGTAGTAGGCAAGGAAGATTGGGAAAGATTGGATTCTTCTTAGAGCAAGCTGACCTAGGGTGGGAAAGGGTAAGACCTAGGGCACAAATAGAATGCTTTAGCTTAACAAGGAAAAGAGAAGGAGCCCCTTCCAAGGCTGGAACAAAGGAGGGGATTATGGGTGAGATAGGAAAGAAAAGGAAATGCATGATAAGTGGCCCCAGTTTTCTGAGTCAGGTAGGAGGTAAGATTATCTGCTGGGCCAGAATGGAGATGTGGGGTGATTTAAGAAGAAAAGGTTTAGGATATTCACTATGGGAAGTGGGATGGCAAATCTACCAGTTAAGAACAAAGGGACTGCCATGCAGTGGATAAGGCCCAGTTAATGCTAGGACTCTCTCTGTGCCCTGGTTTCTTCATCTATAAAATGGGGCTAATAATAGTATCTTTTGAGGATGGTTATTCTGAAGATCAAATTAACTTATTGTGTAAAGCATTTTACAAATCTTAAAGCACTGTATGAATATCGGCTAGTGTTATTTTAGCATGAATTTGTAGTGGAACAGATTGGTAAAGTTACAGAACTTCCTTCAGTAATGTGTAGAGCAGGCATGCAGAGGTGTGGAACCTGTGGCCCCAGGTCCCCTTCCCCTGATTTAGAGCATCTTGAATGATAGCAAAGACAAGAGGTAGAAGCAGTGACTGGAGGTCAAGACGTGATAGGGTATGAATGGCACAAGGATTCAGGCCTCAGAGCTGGGTGGGAGGAAGCTTGCTAACCGTTGGGTTGAGACTTTGGAAAAGAGCGAAACCAGAACGGGAGATGCTGGACCCAGAGAGGAGAGGTGGAGGAAGCGAGTGTTGCGATGAGGAAGAAAAATGGAGTTCCGAAGGGTGAGGCGGCAGGATGGCGGAACATTCTGATCAGAGGGGAATGTAAGGATTCGAGGTCACACTGACGGAACAGTTGGGGTTAATGGCCATGCTGAGAGGTAGAGGGTGTTAGGGGAAATACCAGCTTGTATTTTGACACTTAGGAGTATAGCGTGTTGGGTCCTAGAAGAAAGCTCTGAGCCAGGTATTCAGCACCTTAAGAAAGGAGGGAAAGGAGGGACAAAAGGAGTTTGACTGGGTGATGTTGGCAGGTAGAGCGAATGGCCGAAGAGGAAAAGCTACTGAGGATGGGGAGCAAAGAGCCAGGATGAGACTCATTTGGGAGTGGCAGCGAATTGTAGAGCAGCCCTGGCATAGTGTGCACTTAACCAGTTAGTAAACATTTATTAAGCACCTACTGTGTGCAGGCTACTGTGCTGAGCACTAGGGATACAAAAAGAGGTAAAAGACGGTCCCTACCCTCAGCGAATTTACAGTGCAATGAAAGAGACTACAAATGTATGCAAACAATAGGAAATAGTTAACTGTGAGGGAAGGCTCTGGAATCTAGAGGAATTGGGAAAGGCTTCCTGCAGAAGGTAGACTTAAAGGAAGCTTCAACTTGGAGAGGGGTGGGCCTTCTAGATGAGATTTTCCAAAGAAATTCAGGTTCCTATGAGGCTCATTAAAGGAAAATGGTGAATTTACTGGAGGTGCTAAGTCTCCAGGAAACAGGGAGCCTAAAGAAACTTTTAGGAAGAAATGAAAACTCAGAGGATTTCTTCTGGCTTAAAACAGCTGCTTGTGCTTTACACCCTTTCTGTCCTTCTTGCTGGCCCCTCAGACAGATTATCTTCTGTCCTTGGAAATTAACTGGTGTGATTAAAACATATAGATTTTGCCATCACAGTGCCAGGACAAATGGGGGATCTAAGCAGCCTCAACTGCTATTATCACGACCTTTTAAAAATATCACAACTGACAAAGCTCATCTGCAGGAACACTTATGTCTCTCTAGCACTTGGAAAAATCATGGGGTCCCTAGGAAATTGTTTTTTCCACACTCTGCCTTGAGGGTTTTGTTTTCCCTCACCTCCTCAGCCTCTTTGTTGAGGCTTCTGTGAATTTGTTGTCCATCCTCAAGCCTCTCTACATCTTTCCCGAACATCCCTCTTTTCCTTCCCTTCTCTTGTACCTCTCCCTCACTTGGAGCCTGCTGGCATCGAGTGCTCGCCCTGCCTGCCCCTACAGCTCCCATCTCTGTCTGCAACCCCGTCTCCATGGCAATGAGAGGCAGAAAGTGCTGAAGCAGCGAACTATGGAAGGACTGGCGAAGGAAAGTCGAGTGCGTGGGCTCAGGAGGAATTGCACTTAATCCCTGGGATGCCGAAGGTGCCAGAGAGGACAACTCAGTGGTGGTTGAGGGGGAGACTCCCACAATTAAGCCCGGCAGGCTTGGCAGCCTTGTTACTAGAAATATTGTATGTTAAGATGAATTTCATTTATAGTTAGTAAGTTCTTTGCTCAACTGGAAAAAAATGTTTAAAAAACTTTCCCCTTTTTCTCTTTTAGGAGGCCAGACGCCCCAGTGCCTGATGGGGAAGGTGAAGCAGATGCCAAAGAGAGTTCAGATAGTGAATCTTCTTTTAGTGACTGAACTTCTTTTAATGACTGAATATAGGACTTCTATATCTTTGTAATATATACATGCATAGAAGGAAGGATGCTTTGACAGCTTATATGCTCTAGACCTAAGGTGAAATCCATTTCTGTTGTTTTGGAGAGTGACAACTTTCAGAGATTACCTCTCTTACAAAATATTTACTAGTCTGAGATTCTTCAGCTCTTCGTAATGGCTTCTGATCACAAGCTGAAGAACATATTATCTAGGAATCATCTTAATTTGTGCAAATTTTCTATAATGACTGACTTGAATTTTGGCTGACCCATAAAGGAATTAATAACCAGCCGCACAATCCACCAGAAATTATTTCTGTGTTTTAAAAATGCAAAGGATTTTTTGTTATCATGGTAGACAAGTGGGCATCTTACTACCACATGGAAGAATCTATAACCCCAGTGTACCTGAATAAGTAAAAGTTGAATAGCCTATTAAGATAAAGCATTATGGTATTACAAGCACTAAGCTGTGATACTTAAGTGATACAATATAAATTGAAAGACAAAAACCATTTACTTTGAGTTTAGTAGCAGGTAAAGTATTTCCTAATTAGCTCCACCCAAACATTGAACTTGATTGAATTGTGGAGGCTATTTGTACTGACCATTTTAGCATGAAAATATTCACATTGAATTACTTCCTTAACATTTACTAAATAATTTTTTGTCCAAACTACAATACAATTCAAAATCGCCAATTTACCTGTGGAGACTTCCAGGTGTGGTTGTGAAGGTGTTGTCTTCCTGTTTCCTAGAGCATAACACCTTTCAGCACTTGGTCATCGTACCTTGCCAAGGTCAGAGCTAACAGGAAACGCTGACTTTCTCAATATAGTGTCCTCTAACGAGCTAAGCATCTGTGTCACCCCTTACGACCCGCTGCTCAAAAGGAGCGGTTAATTTGCACGTATTGTAGGAGCTTCTCACCTTTAGAGACAATCCGCTATCAATAATGGGAATAGCTTGAGAAGTCTCTAAAACATTTGTTACATGAAGAAAGTTAGAAGCTTAGTGGATAGTGCTATTTCCCAATCATTGAGTTGACCTAAATTTACTGTTTTACTCTAGAAATATAGAATTGTTCTATTTCTCCGATTTGAAGCTAAATGTGATGCTAAGCCATACTTGACTTCCAGAATTTTTCTATTTAAAAATTCATTTTTGAGAAAATCTACCAGTAATGGGCCAAGGATTAACAATAAATTAGTCTATATCTTTATAGTCCATTGTAATTATGATAGAAATTTTAAGTGTTTTCCTTGACACACAACCTACCAAGTTTCCTTATATCTGTAAGCAAAACATAACTTCTGTTAAAGGATGAATGGTGTCCACGTGCTCCTATGAAGCATCCCCCAGGCAACACTGTTTAGTAAAACTGCTTTGTTTCTGAACAGGTGCTTAAAATAACAAGCTCCCTCTCCAGAGTTCACAAAGTATGGAAATTCCCACATTTTCATCTTGTAATGTGGCAGGGTTGCAGTACTGCTGGTATGGCAGTCATTAAAAAAAATTATTTTGCCTTTTTCTTAAAATGCTAATAAGCGAAGGGATGAAAATGAGTGTCACAGTAGGAGTTGGGGGAGGGCCTGCCTCAGTCTACCTAGGTTGGACGGGCCATCTTTTTTTTTTTCCATTGAAGTCTTGGTGCTGACTCCACAGACATTGGCAGCTCATAAATGTCAGTGAAATTAAGTTGATCTTGTATTGCCTAAACACCTAAATGAACAACTCAGACGACTAAAATGTAAGCTAAGAAACCTCACGTTTTACTGTTTACTGTAAAATGGGTTCAGAGGCCCAGCTCTGTTTCTTACTCCCTTTGTACTCTTGGCCAAGCCTCAGTTTCCTCTTTTGTAAAAGGAAAGGTTTGAACCGCATGATTTCTGAGATCCCTTCAGCTCTAAATCATAGGATTTAGATAGAATACATATTTTTGCTACCTGGTTAATCTTGTTAATAGATTTTCAGCAATAAACAATCTCACGAATATAAATAAAAATATTTTCAGTACGTGGACATCATCTCATCCAGTTTCCTTGTCTTACAGGTGAAGCAATGAATGCCGCAAAAGGTTAAAGTGATAAAGTGACTTGCTTAAGAAATTAAAAAGAATTTCATTTATGTCAATGAGAAACGCTTTCTTTGGCCATTATATTCCTATGTATTAAAATACTAATCCTTTGTAAGAACTTACAAAATAGATTTTAATAATCTTATTAAACTTGCCTTTTGTAAACTACACATTGATTCCTTTGAGAAGAAAAGTTGTCAAGTTATTTTCAGAACTCTGTTAAGGATGTTCTAACATCTGTTTCACTTCTCTCCTTCACTTTCTCACTTAAACAAAAAATTGTGTGATGCTGTGTTGTTGTAGTAACCAGTTGTTTCTCCAAAAGCAGTTGTTAAAAACGGGAGGGGACTGCCTAAACACCCTCAACTATAGGTCACACTTTGCTATACTTTCATTCTTATTTTAGAAATCCCCCTGAAAAGTTCATCATGACTATTTTTGTGGGGATGGAACCTTTGAAAAAGGACAAACAGGAAAGAACTTTATCATTTCTGTTGTTAGACGGTCAGCTAAGCTGAGGTACAAGGCAGTGTGGTGATTATTCATCAAGGTGACATAACCCATTCCAGGAACATCCCAGAAATTTATAACAGAATAAAAACTTGAAAGACTCCAAAACATTTCATTATGGCATGGATAATTTCCTTTAGAGGTAAGTTATCATTCTCAGAGCTCCCCGGATAAAGTGCTATCCCCTGTTAAGGCCTCTAAGAAGGTCGCCTGGTATCCCTTCTTTGTTCCAGTGTTGAATGACCTTCCAGAAATATTTCAGAATAGGAAGGCATTGTGTTTAATATGGATCCCCTCATGATTCAGCTTGAGCCCATTTTCTTAATCACTAGTGAAAATGGAAAAAAAAACAAACAAAACACTGCTTCTTTTCCACTGTCTAATACATCGTGGGCTCCCCGACAAGTAGAGAAGAGAGAGTTCATGAATTCAGCAACCGTACTCTGATGAACTGAACCTTCACAGATATGTGAGCATTTGATCCTACTGGGTGACAGTGTGAAACCTTACGCTGTTGGTGCTACAGGAAGGTGTAGCTAGTGTAGAGATGAGATATTTACCTCTGTGTTTGATGTATAAAGCCCAGAATTTCATTCATAAGCATTCCTCTTGAAATCAATCAAATGCACATCGAGGATCTACCATGTGAAAAGGAGGTTCTTAAAGAACTCCAAATCATCTAGGGGGAGACAAAATCTAAAACCTTAAAAGTTAATTTTGAATTACTTAAAATTAATTCCATAAGCATCAATAATAGAAGATAAGACAAAAAAATGTTACAAGACAGCTTTTATGACTTATTATCAAATGAATGGTATAGATAATGAGGGCTCTAATTTCAAGTAAGAGTCTTATTGCTGTTGTCTGGAAAGGTTTTACTGAGATCATTTCAAATTAAAATTCTTCCCTCTAAGCTCTTCCTTGCCTTACTTGATATGCTTCCAAGTCATTGATGAAAATGTTTAACAAGCCTAAGTCCTGAGACGTCCAACATACGTGCCAAGCCCAGCAACCCACTGATGATAACTTGGGCGTCAGTAAGATGCTTGATCATTTTTGTACCCACTGTATAGTCTAGCGCATCTCTTGCTCCATATTCTACATTCATGGTATCTGGCCTAAGGCAGGAGCTATAATTGACAACACTGGTCAGTGTCAGCACACTGTGTCAGCAGTGCCCTGCCTTCCCATCCTGCTGTCTATGCTGAAGAATGACAGTGTGTGGTATCACCTCCTAAGACAGATCTTAGAAAGGATCTGTTCTGCCATACCTCACCCTGGTGAAAACTCACCTATCTTTTTAGACCCAGCTCACATACCGTCTTCCCTGATGCTTCTACATGAAGTGATCTCTCCTGTGAACTCTTCCATTACTTTCCTTGAATAACTACACACTTGTAGTTAGGTACACATCATTTAGGTTTGCTTTCATATGTCTAAGGTGCATATTGCATATTGCAGGCTTTCAATACACGTTCATTGAAATTGAGTTCCATCTCAAGTGGATGGATGAGTGAGTGTCTTGTCACATCAGTGGTGCATCCTGACTTTGAAACATTTTTGACCTGTGAAAAACTATGTTTTTGTAACATGGCAGAAGACAAACTATACAATACAACAATTACCAAAACTAGAGAGAGCATTAGTTATAAAATAACAGCTTTTGTTCTCATCCAAAATTGAATGAAATGGCTTTTTTAAAGTGAAAATAATTTGCTTAGAAAATACATCCCCCAAACTCTCAAATGGGATGAGGCTGTAAACACATAATAAGGTCACCAATCAAGCAACAGCACAAATAATTTTTTAATACTTCTCTTTAATGGGAATACTCTATGTCTATTGTTACACCAACCACATTCACTTTTTACTTGCTAACAGAAGAAACTGGTATCTTTTAATAACTTTGCTGATAGTCTCCAGTGTCTGCCAACAGTAGGACATATTAGCATTGGAAGAAGGGCCTGTAAGAAAAAACAGGAAACTCCTTTTAGCTTTTTATTAAGTAGGACTTTGGGAATGCTTTTTCAGTCATTGTTGAGTCAAAGTTAAGAAAGCAATCTATACTTCCATTTTCTGGTGGGTTTTTTCCCCCATCGTTCTCCTATGTGTAAATATGTGACCTTTTCCTTTTGTATAAGAAGCTTAAGTCGTGATCATTATTGGAGGCATTTCTCATTTCTGCTACCCTCATAGTAGTTTTAAATCTCCTAACGTCTGCCTTTAGCTGTAGCCTGTTCTCTGGAGAGTCGAAACTGGGTAGAGAAGAAAAAGTTCTCTTTGCTTTCTTTTTGATTTCCTTTAAGTAAAGGAATTTAATTAGTTTCAGCTTTCTGGAATTAGTTGCCAAAACAGTTCAATAAGGTAATGATAATAGTAGCAAAGCATGACTTTGGAAAAAGCCAATTTATTAAGGAGAAATCCATTAATATGACTTTACAGATGTAAAAGTGCTAAAACATTTTGACCGGGGAGATTATAAGGTGTAGGTAGATATAATCTGTAGTTGGAGGGTGGAAGAGCTGTGTTTAATTTACTTTTCCCTCTTTTTATTTGTCTTAATCATTTGAGGGCAGAACTTTCCCATTTTGGCAGCAAGCATTAGGTTGAGAGATGGAGTCGGCCTGAAGTTGCAACACTCATAGCACAAAAACGGGACAAATCAAACCCCAAATAAGCTTCTCCTTCTGGAACAGTTTCCCAAGCGGGAACAGCCTGTTCACTGATTGCTTGGATGAAGTCATTCGTGTTGTAGTAATAGTGAAGACTTGACAAGAGAATCTTTCTGTTCCATCTTAGTGTATCTACGATGTAATACTGTTGACAGGTATTTAAGAACTATCTGTCCCCTCCAAAAGGTTCACAGTCTGCTGAGTGCTATCAGAATGTCTCTCTGCACATAGTTAAACCGATCAGACTCGCTTTGAAGCTAAGCACACGCTTTGGGTGGTAGGCCATGCTCTGTTTCAAGCTCCCCTTTAGATTTCACAGTTAATAACAAATGGTTAGTTTCTGAATAATGATCTTCTCATTTATTTGCTCTTTTTCTCTTCCGAAACGAGGCATTGTGTTTTGGTTTTCTAAAGGAAAGGCATTGTACTTGAAAACAAATTTTCTTGCTTCCAAATGCATATAACCTAGCAAAACATAGTAAAATACATTACATGATGTCCCGGAGCCCTGTTCAAGTTTATTTTTCGTTGTATAATCAGTTTCATTTGGTTGTGGAATCCTGGAGGCTATTTCATACTCGGTTCAGTGCTAGCTAGCACCAAATTTGGTGGTTTGCAAAATGTATTATTGGTGTAAAGAAGGGAGGCTCTGTAAAATGAAAGCAATTAAAAGCAAGGTCAGAATTACATTCAAACACATCTTTTCCATGAGCTTAGAAGAAAAAGAATGCGTAGCCCTTGAGTCCAGGAAGGCCTTGTCTTTCAGAACAATTTCAATCTCTGAAAGGAAAATGATCTTTCAACTGCTCTGGTTTTTTAAGAATTCTCAGTCATTATTTGATGTTCTAACAAGGAGGGGCTGGCTCCTAGCTCGTTCTGAAAGGAGGATATTTTGTAATAATGTCTTCTTTTGAAAAGGGTTCCAGCTTATCTGGGCACGTCAGTATGCATATTCCTGTAAAATCAGGCATACTATAATAGGCTCTCCTCCATTCCTCCTACTTGATGGCCCCAAATAATGGAACTTCTTATTTTTTGTTTTATTGATTTTTACAATATGCAAACCGTGCGGGACAGACCATTAAAACAAGCCTTCAGTTTCAGTCATCACCATGGAAACAATGGAATGTAGATAAACAATCCCAGGCAATAGCCGAGCAAACTTTAACCTGTTTATTACAGTTATTTTTTCCTTCTCCGCAAGTAGAAAGTGTTGGCAAGGTATCGACTGGGACGCATTTCAAAAAAATAAGAGAAAATAGAACTGCTTCATCCCTTTTTTGAGATAGAAACTCTGGACTTTCCATTGGTTCATGCACAATAAAGAAAACCTTAAATGCCTTCTCCAACTCATCAGTGACCCCATTTACACTGATTCTTGATCTTATAAAATACATAAATATCCCCTAACTCCTTAAGGAATGAATAGCTTAGAGCCTGCAAAAGAACTACACTGTAATGTAGAGCTTAGAATTTTGATCAAGACCCTTTCCTCCCCTCCCACCCCGCACTGGTTTTGTCATTTCATTGTTGCAAAGAAACCAAAAGCATGGTCAGCACTTTCTCTGCAACCGATGGCCTCACAGAGTCGCCTATGTCCCTGATTTTATCAAGGCCACCCAGCCAGTATGTTAGAGACAAAACTTGGACATGAGTTGTCCTGGTTTCAAGGCCAGTTCTGTATGTACTTCACTGGATTGGGCTTGAAATTCTCCTGAGGAGTAGGGTCTTGTTGTACCACAGAAATATTAAACTATGGGCTCAAGCCAGAGAGAGCCAATCCTTGGACCATAGAACCTTAGAGATGGAATGCGTTTCAGAAATATGTAATTTGTCCTCTTAATTTTAAAGATCAAACTGAAGTCTAGAGAGAAGGAATGAGTTCTGGGAAGTTATACAGCTGGATAGGGCCTGAGCTTTTTGAAGCCCTGATCTCTCCTGATCCCCAGTCTAGCTCTTCTGCCTATACCCCAGATACCTTTTCTGCCATAATTATCCGTCCACACACATTCTCTGGGACTTCAGAGATGTGATTGGCTTGATTTGGGGTTTTTTTTTAGGCGAGAGGAGCTAAGAACCATTTTAGGGCTTTATTCCAAGTTCCTGGTTTGATAGTCAACATTTTTTGAGGTGCCCCTTCCTGCCCCACAGCAGATTCTACTCACTGCTATTAGTTCTCCCCTGTGGGAGAAAAATTCATCTAAATACTTTTCTGTGACAGCCCTGTGTATATTTGAGGACAGCTGTCATCCACCACATTCTCAAAGATAGGACTTTAACTCTTCCGGATTTCTTTCTGAAGTCCTTTCTTCAGGTTATCTTTGCATACTTTGTTCAGTCAGTAGCATGGTGTTCAGTCTTTGCATCATCTTGTTTACTTTCCTTTGCATGTGCCCAGAACTGGACACAAAATCCTCAGCTATAGTTGGATCAACACATGAAATAGAACAATGGCTCCTTCATCCTAGACACTGTATTTCTACACATGGTCAGAAGATCCTATATATCTTGGTATCTCTTGACATTGTATAATGAGGAAGACCACCAGTATGTTGCATAAACTTCCCATAAAAGCATTTCAGGACACAGGGGAAAGAATCACACAGAATGAGGAGATGTAAATGGGTTGCCATCTATTTCAGAGATACCAAACTCCAGGAGATCACAGATTCATGGACAGATATGTATCTGAATATCATATTTGCCTGAATATTTCCCATTTCTGGGTTCTTCCCATGATCCTGGAGAGATGGGCTGAACACTAGTCTATAGTGTTAACAGACCATCATCAACTAATGCTGAAGCCACTGACTATACCTCAAATCCCTCTCCAGCTGAACTTCCAGTTGAAGAAAGATTGAATGCCATTAGGCTCCTCTATTATGGCAAAGTACACCATATATATTGATTCCATCCCAGCAGATATCTGCAAGGCAGGGAGTCTGCTGCTCATACACCAACTGGCTGAAATCTTCTGGGTTATAGGGCAAGATGAGGTTATCCCCCAGGAGATCAAGGAGGCCTCTGTTGTTCATCTCTAAAGAAAAAGGAAATAGGTTGTTCTGTCACCATCACAGAGAGGTCTCCTTCTCTCTCTCTAAATCATTGCTGGCAAGATTGTTGCATCTGTGGATCCTTCACCTAGAAGACAGTCGTCTACCCAAGAACCTGTATAGCTTCAGAAAGGTCAGAGGAATCATCAACATGGTATTTGCTGCTTGACAATTCCAAGAGAAATACCTGGAGCAGAACAGAGGCCTTTGCTACTCTCAGTTGTAAGGGGCTTATGGAAGATCATAGTGAAATTTGACCACCCAGAGAAGTTCATCAGTATTGCACCCCAGTTTTGTGGTGACATGCTTGCTTGGGTTCTGGATAAAAGATGATGCTCTCACACTTTTCTAGTTACCAGTGGAGTAAAGCAGGGCTGTGTGCTTGCTCCCATGCTTTTCAACATGGTGTTTTCCATGATGTTGTCAGACTCCAAATAGGACAAAAAAATGGCACCAAGTTCAGCTACTACAATGATGGCAAACTGTAACTTGAAAAGGCTATGAACCAAGACTAGAATGGAGGGAGAGTTGATGATTGTGCACTCAGTGCACCCTCTGAGACCGAGATGCAACAGTGTGGATAAATTCTCTGCCATTTGTTCTAATTTTGACCTGACAAGCAGCACCAAGAAGACAGACATTCTTCACCACTCAGCACCATATCATCCATGTATGGAACCATTGTTACAATAAATGGAGAAATTTTGAATGTTATGGCTAAGTTCACTTACTTTGGTAGTATATTTCCAGGGATGTCCACATAAATGATGAAGTTGGTGCACACACTGCCAGAGCTAGCTCAGCATTTGGGAGACTCAGAAAATGTGAGAAAGAAGAGTCTGTGGAGCTGCTGTGCTGACTTCGTTGGTGTAAGCCTGTGAAGCCTAAACAGTCCACCAGCATCATGCCAGAAAATTGAACTGCTTCCACTAGAATTGTCTTAGAAAGATTCTGAAGATTACCTACCAAGATAAGATCTCATATACTGGGTCCTCTCTCAAGATGAACTGAATCAAGTATTCAAACTCTGCTGCAGAGAGCGCAACTCCAATAGGCTGGCCACATAGCCCAAATGCCAAACACACATTTACCTAAAAGGCTATTTTATGGAGAACTCACACAAGGCAAGTGTTTACATGGTGGTCAGAAGAAGTGCTACAAGGACACTCTCAAGGTCTCTCTAAAGAACTTTCATATCGATTGTGAAATATGGGAGTCACTGGTGCAGGACTGCCCAGCATGATGTGCCCACATCAAAAAACGTACTGAGCAAAGCAGAATCACACAAAGCACAAAGGAAACATGAGATGCACAAATATAGAGACATCTCCATCCCAACTGTTCAAAGGGACTATTTGTGCCTGACCTGTAGTAGAGTCTTTTGAGCTCATATCGAACCAGTAGCCACAGTTGAACACACCGTACCTTGACCACAACATCATGAAGACATTGCTCTTCTTTGAGTATGAAAGAAAAGTAACAGCACGCACTCCAGTGGCCATCCTGGAGCCAGGACTCTTGCCTGTCCCCTAGAATTTCAGACAGATGCTCTCTCTCCACAGGGACTGTCAGGGACCTTCTCTGTGTACTCTAGAGAAAAGGGACCACAATGCTTTTAAATACTAGAAAAACCAGAAAGCTCGGAATGATTTCCGCTCTCAGTCTTTACTCACAGACTAGGTTGCAGTCTACCTTTATTTCCTTCTGACTCTCCAGGAGTTTCTAACTTGAGGTATCTAGACTTGTTTTTAATATATTTTGGTAACTGTTTCAGGATCATTGACTTCCTTTGTAATAACCCTATGTTTTATTTTATTCATTGAAAAGCATGATTCAGAGAAAGGGGTGCATAAGCTTCAGCCAACTCACCGCCAAGGGGGCCCAAGACACAAGAGGCCCTAGTCTTTGTTAGAGATTCTGCACAGTTTTGAAAACTGAAAGAGAAAAGCTCCACAATTTTATGTAACATATGTTAGGTTCAAGGGTGTTAGTTAAGGGTTACTGCCCTAAATGCAGCCTTGACTGGCACAATTTAATGATGAGAATATGATTCAATGTTTGATTTTGAAAGATTTTTTTTTTTTTGCAAATACTTTTGGGAGAAAGTGCTGTTACTATGGCAAGTCCAAGTCATTAGAGCTTGGCAACTTACCTGGTTAACATTGGACTTTGGTATTCACATCTCTCTGGTATATTATCTTTCACCTGACAAGAGAAACAAGTAACAGACTTGCTTATGTGTTCAGTGAATAACTAACTGCTTGAAAGGAAGAATGAGTGACTTTCATTTTTATATAACTGCATAGGGATGGGATTGACTCCAATCCGTCTTAGACTCTTATTAGCCATGTGATTCTGGACTTAACCTCTCTGTGCCTCAGTTTCCTTATATGAAAAATGAGGATGATAATACCACCTACTAGATAGGATTGCTATGAAGATCCAGTGAGATAATATATGCAAACCATGAAGTAGTATGTAAATTATAGCTGATTTGCTTACCAATGAGTGGCATGAATAGATCTGTGTATAAGGAGTTTATTTGCTCATTGTACACAATTCTAACAAGCACCAATATTTGCTTTCCAAATCCATAGTAGAACAGAAGAAGGGAGAAGATCTATGAGCACACACTGAAAGGAGTGATAAGTGCCAATAAGGGGGAATACCTGACAGCAAGAAAGGAGACAGAATAACTGTAAAAATAAGAGAGAATAGGGATAAAAGCAGAACAGTCTGAGCTAAATTGCCCCAAATACCTCCACACACCCTGAAGACATTACTGCACCATGTGATGGTTTATTCTTGCCTCAATGAACCTCAGTCATCTAGAACGGCTTAACTGATGTTTATGTACATTGTGTTAGAAGGCATGGGAATGCTGAAAACATTATAGAAAGATTTCTTGGGGGTTCTGAATAACTGAGATTTGACCATACTTCCTAAATTAGGAAGGGAATTTCTTGAAAAAGCACAAATGTTTTGATGTATGGCCTTTCTGATTTTGTATTTTTCTGTCTCACACATGGAGAGAGAGAGAAGAGCTGGGAAAGAGAAAAGAAAGAGAGAAGAGTAAGGGGAAGGAGGGAAAAATGGAATTAGGGAGGGGGAGAGAGAAGAGATAGGAAAGAAGAAAGAGAGGAGGAGGAGAGGGAGATCTGCTATGAGTTTTTTATGTGTTTTTTTGTTTTTTCTGTGGAATGGAATATAGGGTCCCTAGTAAAATGGGGCTTCTAGTGAGGTCATCCTAAGGCCACCAGCTGCCCTCCCACCCCAGTCCCCTTTTCCTTGCTAGAAAGCTGAATTCTAGGATTCAGCCCCCAGGCAATCTACCTTGGACTACCCCAACTGGGAACCAGGAAGTCTACTCTTGGACTGTGTCTGAGATCCCCTGTGGCTCTCATGTGCCAAGCTACTCCTGGACTCAAATGCAAATTAGGTGACAGTAGAGCCACTACTTGTCCCAAGACACAGTCTTACTTTTAGTTTTCTTGTACTCCTGTCTCACAAAATGGGGGAGGAGGGAAGGGAAAAGGATGACTGCAATTGAAAACTTCCTTTTATAGGTCCTCCACAAAAGGATGGCTTCTCCCATAACTATCTGAGCTGTAATTACTAAGACCCATTCTCCCTGAGGTGCCAAAGGTCATGCTTCTTCTCTACGTAGGAAAAAGCAGAGCATCAAAGTTCTCTTTAAAAGTTACCACTCTGAAAGCTCATCAAGTCAACCAGGGAACTCCCTCAACACCCCCTTACAATGTTAAACCAAGGGTCCTTGTCAAATAAATTTGCTCTGCCCGATAAAAGTAAAATCATGTATTTTTCCAAATAAACCCACCCTGAGTCGGCTGAGAGCCTTCTGCCTGGTAGATCATACTTCTTTACAAATTAAAAACAAACCACAAAACCCCAGATTGCTCCGTCATTCTATTGGAGACATGCTCGTTATTAATCCAATACACGTACATGCCCTGTTAGGTTGGCTGCTTCATCTCAATGAGAGCCAATTTCTGGTTCACATGACAACGAAAATCTCAAGCTTTAATTTATTAATACATTTCTTTGGCAGAACCCCAGGACTCTCAATGGCAAAATATGGAGAAGGAAAAGGATATTGGTCTCCAAAGACCAGAGCCTGATTTTGAAAATAAACCGATGTTGTTCTTTAAAAGATCAAACTTAATCATACCTAAAGAGACCTAGCTGTGGATGTGTAAAGCTATTTAAATGAGAGAAAAGCCACCAGTGAGGCAGAGACAAAATAAATCTCTAATACAGTGTTTGCTTAGGACTTCGCGTTCGGTTGATTCCTAAAGGTCACTCAGTTCTGGCGGTTTTAGGATGGATGTTTTGCTAAGCTCCCCTTTGCCCCCCATTCCAGTTCAAACAATTCTTGATCCAGGCACGGGATGCTTCTGTCCCTAGTAAAACAAGGAGGACCTTTATTTGGGGCTATTTGTTTATTTTTGTAAAATCACTGAATAATCCCAAAACATGCCCATGAGAAGAATACATGACTTGTAAGATACACTGGGCTTTGAGGCAATATTTCTCCAGGTCAAAAATCTTGGCCTTCAAAAGGTTTTCTGGTATAGTGGAAAGAGCCCCATATCTGTAGTCAGAAAGATCCAGATTCAGAACCAGGTTCTGCCAGGTGCTGGGAAGCATCTTTGGACAAGTTGAATTCAATTAAATAAGCTCCCTTCTAAGATAAAACTACTAGGTGGCACAGTGGAGAGAGCATCAAGTTTAGAGTCAGGAAGACCTGAGTTCAAATATGGCCTCAGACACTTGTGTGACCCAGGGCAAGTCATTTCATCCAGTTTGCCTCAGTCTCCTTGTCTACAAAATGAGAAAGTCTGTAAAAGGAGAAAGAAATGGCAAAGTACTCCAGTATCTTTGCCAGGAAAACCCCAAATGGGGTCACAAAGAGTCGAACACGACTGAACTACGATCTGATCCCTTCCCATTTTCTGGTGTCCTTACACTTTAAATTCCCTGCCCCCCCCAGCTTTGCAATCTAGCCATATTGGCCTGTTTGTTGTTCCTCACATACAAGACTCCATCTCTCATCTCTGCGCCTTTCCACTGGGGGTCTCCCATACTTTGGTGTTCTGCCTTGGAATCCCTGCTTGTCCTTACGATTCAGGTCCAATGTGGCCTTATACAGGAGGCCTTTCCTGGTCTCCTAAATTATCAGCACCTTCTCCTGTAAGGTCACTCTCTATATACCTTATATATACAATATATAAGGTATGTATCTTATATATATATGCCAGTCTATATACCTTATATATGCCACATATACACACACATATGTATATGTCATCCCTATTAGAATGTAATCTCTTTAAGGATAGGGACTGTTTTTACTTTTTTTTTTATAACCCTGGTGCTTAGCACAGTGCCAGACATACAGTAAGTACTTAATACATCAGTTAATAAGCATTGATTGAGAACTCACTGTATGTCAGGCACTGTGATAAGCTCTAAGGATACAAAAAAAGGCAAAAGACAGTCCTTGCCTTCAAGTTGCTCACAGACAGATAAGGAGACAGCTATTTAAACCAGCTATGGATAAGATAAAGTGAAGATAATCACCCAAGGGAAGGTGCTAGCATGAAGGCTTTCTGGAAATGATAGGATCTTAACTGAGGCTTGAAAGTAGTCAGGGAAGCCAGGAGGAGGGTGTGCATTCTAGGCATGGGGGACAGCCACTGAAAATGGCCACAGTCAAGGGATGGAGTCTTATTCAAGGAACAGCCAGGAGGTCAGCATCATTTTATCTAAGAGTTGTGAAAGGGCATAAGGTGGAAGAAGATTGGAATGAAAGAGCTTTGACCACCAATCAGAGAGTTTTATAAGTGATCTCTAATCAATTGATTTATAAGCACTTACCATGTACTATGATACCTGATAGGTGTAGAAAATGAAAATGGAAGTCAGCATCTGCTATCATGGTGGATACATTCTTCAGGGGGATCTAACAAATCAACAGATAAGTATATACCTAGTTGATCTGAGGAGGTAAGAGTTCTAAACCTAACAACCAGAGGGATTTGGGAAAATGTCTTATAGGAGATGGTACCTGAACTGAGCCTTGAAGGAAGGAGGAGAGTCTAAGACAGGGGTGGGGAACTTGAGGCCACATGTGGGCTTCTAGATCTGTAAGTGTGGCCACGTGTGGCCTCAAGGCCTCAGGTTCCCCATCCCTGGTCTAAGGTAGAAGTGAGGAGGGAGTGCATTTGCAAAGGTCCATAGAAGGAACACTAATCGGGAAATGACCAGAGGCCAGTCAGCCTGACCTGTTGAGTGTATGAAAGTGTACTAAGTCTGGAAGGGTAGCCATGAGCCAGATTGAGAAGAGCTCTGAATTACAAATTGAGGAGTCTGTGTTCTCCTCTGGGGTACCAAAAGAAAGTCATTAAAGTTTCTTGAGCAGAAGAGTTATGTTACTGCCTGAATTCTCCATTATCTTGTCAGTTTAAAATGTATATCATATTTATTGTACTTACTTCACAGGTTTATGCAGGTAATGAGACTGTAAGATGTATGTGAAATCACCATCTATAGAAATGGAGATAGGAGAGTTCCAGTAGATTCTTGTCCAACCTTCCACATGACAGATGAGGGCACCAAGGCCCAGGATAGGAAGAAGCAAAGTGCTTGGGAAAGTAAGCAAAGTTGAGACATTAGAACCCATGCCTTCAGGCTGTTATCTCAGTACACCTCCCAGTACACCACCTTGCTCCCTTAGTTATTATTAAATCCATCAACTTACCCTCATCGAAAACACCCTATATTATTCCAAGTTTTGGCAAGTATCTAGATTTAGTTTTGCCCCAGGCCCTATTCCCCATGAAAGGAACAGAAACACCAGCCTACTTAGATAGTGAGAAGTGACATCGTGATGGTAAAATATACAAAGTATACCCCAAAGAAAAAGCCCATCTAGTATTAAAATAAGAACCCAAAATATCAGCATTGGAATGATTCGTACCATTTTGGAAATGTGTGTGGAATCATACAATAAAAGTCGCCAAAACAGCTTTTGACACAGTGATCTTGTTATTAAGTTTATAGCCTAAGGTGGTTATTAATGGGAAGAAAGGACCAATCTGTAATTGGTAAAAAAATATTTCACCAGAAACAACGTGCTCAACAACGGGGCAATTATTTCCAGGCAGCCAGGTGGCAAAGACAATAAAAATGGAACTCAGGAAGACCTGAGTTCAAATTTGGCCTTACTGGCCTAACTGTGTGACCTTGGGAAAGTTAGTTAACTCTGTGCCTCAGTTTCCTCATTTACAAATGGGAATAATAATGGCTACTACCTTCCTGAGTTTTTGGGAGGATCAAATGAGATAGTGGTGTTTTACGGTTGTCAGTGCTATTATTATTAAATGGTTGTATGAGTGTGACAAATGTGCCATATTAATGTGCCATAAGGATTGAAAAATATGAAGAAACACGGGAAGTTATTTGGGAACAAATAGGAGAGACCATGGAGTGAAAAAAAAACACCAAACCAAAAGAATGATTTCAGCTTCAGCCTTTATATAAAAGAAGAGAATGTTGAACAGCAGCAAAAATCACGCTAAGTTATGTGAGATGAGAATGATGCTTCTGGGGCCATGTCCTAAAGAGACTATAAAGATAGGAAGGGTCCCACAGGTGCGAAATATTTATAGCAGCACTCTTTGTGGTGCTGAGAACTGGAAATCAAGGGGATGTCCACTAATTGGAGAATGGTTGAATAAATTGTGGTTTATGAATGTAATGGAATACTATTGTGCTATAAGAAAAGATGAACAGGAAGACCTCAGAGAGTCCTGGAAGGACGTATATGAACTGGTGCTGAGTGAAGGGAGCAGAACCAGGAGAACCTTGTACACAGCAACAACCACAGTGTGCGAGGAATTTTTCTGGTAGACTTGGTCCTTCACAGCAATGCAAGGACCTAAAAAATTCCCAATGGACTCTTGAGGCAAAATTCCTTCCACATCCAGAGAACAAACTATGGAATTAGATCACAGAATGAAGCAGATCATTGTCTCATGTGTTATGTTTTGTTTTGTTTTATGATTTCTCCCATTCATTTTAATTCTTCTATGCAACATGACTAAGGTGAAAATGTGTTTAATAGGGTATGTGTAGAACCTATATAAAACTGTATGCCATCTCAGGGAGGGAGTGGAGAGGGTAGAAGGAGGGGGTAGGAGGGGGAGGGAGGGGGAAAAATCTAAGATATATGAAAGTGACTGTAGAAAACTGAAAACAAATAAAATAATTTAAAAAAAGAATGATGCCACCATGTTAAAGTTAGTGTACATGTGGTCATTTTTTATCAATTTATAATGGCAGGAGGTGAGGGGGTGGGTCCACAGATCCCCTGAAAAGTGTCTCCCCACCTGCAGAGGCTGGGCCCTTGCCTCTGGGAGAATTGTGATGACATTTGAAGGAAGAACATACGTAGAACATCCTATAACTGGTTCTGAATGACCTACTATGTGGTGGGTCTTTTTCTGTTGACCATGTAGCTGGGACCATCTGCATCTTCAAAAGAGACAGAGTCAGCTGCTGTTAGGGCCTTCTTTACTGCGTTCATGCCTGGGAAATCAAGGCCTTCAGTCACAGGCCAGTGAGATCGCATGGAGAAAAGTTGGATGGTGTCCTTTTCCTTTGTATGTAGCCCTGGCCCACAGCAACTACATTCCCTCCATTTGTTAAGAGTCCAGCAATTAACACTCCAGTTCCATTTGACCATTTGAAACCAGGTAACTTTTTTTTCATTATTTTAAATTTAAATAGTATTTTATTTTTTCCCCAATTCTATATTAAGAAAATTTTAACATTTAACATTACAAGATTTTGAGTGCCAAATTTTTTTCTCCCTCCCTCCCCCTCTTCTGAAAATGGTAGGTAGTTTGATATGGTTTATACCTGTGCTATCATGTAAAACATATTTCCATGTTTGTCACAGTTGTGGAAGAAGAAATAGATCAAAAGGAAATAGAACCATGAGAAAGAACAAAATAAAAAAAAATATGCTTCGATCTACATTCTGAGTCCATCAGTTCTTTATCTAAACCAGATGGCTTTTATAAAGGGATATTTATTTCAAAGATATTTAAAAAACATGTAGAAACATCTTCCTCAACACCTTTGGAGGCATGATTCTCCCTACACCAGGATGAGACTCATAATTTAACTTGGTTCCTACATAATTAACCGATCCCACCAAATTAATGTCCAAAGATGGCATCACTGTGGGTGTCTTCTGAGCTGGGGTCTTGAAGGTCACTCCTCCTCATGATTACTTAGTGGTGGGCTGGCTACAACATGTACCCTGGATTCCTGTGATTCATGCTCATAAACTTTGAAACTCCTAAAGTCCGAAACTACTCCTTGCCCCTAGATGGAAAAAAATAAATGAAAAAGCCAAGAATCCAGGGGCCATTCCTTCTTGAATTGGGAGAAAGAAACCCTAAAACCATCCCTCCTTTACGTATGATCTCACTGGCTATGAATGAAGGAGTCACTTCTCTCCTCCAGAATGAATGTAGCAAAGAGAGACCTGGCAGAGCTTACTCTAGCTCCCAGCTCATCACAGGCACCAAACTTATTAAGATAAAAATGAAATATGCATAATAAAATACTTATTAATGACCTGCATAAGCAAGCAACTGTTACCTTATTTGTATAGGATATATTGTATGGGATATGGATATATCTGCATAAACCTAAAATAAGCCAGTTAAATGTCCGAGATGAAATTAAATTAAATAGTTCTGGATTCTAATAACCTCAGATACCTGTAAGATAAAAAGTCATAGAAAATGTTCTACATTTGCCCAACTTTCCATAGCAGTACTTCTACTTGCCCTAGATTTCATCAAATCATTTAAATGTGTGTAAATTTTATCGCTCACTGGTATCAAGAGCTGCTTCAAATTACAACGTGAGAGTGAGGTGAGCTCTCAGCCTGTAAACCATTTTCTTGAAATATCTGATGAATAGCATTTTGACTAGCCAGGAAGATGGGTGAGGAGGTTCACCCTTTAACCCTCAGTGGTCATACAGGATGCACAGTAATGTGAGTGACTGAGTGAAAAATACTCATTCAAATTTTGACAGCTATTTTGGCTCTGTACAGTTCATTGTCTTAAATCATAATATTTCTTATGAAAAGGAACAGTATTGCTACCTTTTTCTCAAGGCAAAAGATGAGAAATTTGCCAGGAGTGGTGAATTTGATAATAAAGAATATGGAGAGATGGTTCCTAGGCATGAACTGAAAGAGATGGAGCATAGACTTAACAAAAAATCTTCACATACACAGAATGGACAATAGACAAATTGGAAGTCCTTCCTCTCCTTCCATTCTTTTAAATCTTCATTGATAAATCAATATGCCTCTACAGGCCCATGCATTTTGTAATACATTTTAAATCGCATTCTTTACATAGACAGGAGCCCTGCAAAAAATATTTGTGCCCCTTAGAGGCATGGTTAGTGGTAGATATCAGGGCCATGATGTTATAGAAAGGAATGTACTTAACCTAACAGAAATATTAAGCAGGTATGTAAAGTTCTTGCTGAGAAAGAAGGAGAGTCACTAAAATTTGACAGAAAGGTTTTTGCCATGTTTTCTGGATATGGAACTGCAGGAAGAGTAGAAACAACCCTGAGAGCTATAAATACTCTTCTTTGGGGGAAAAACCCTAACAGCTTCAATTCAGTAGAGAAGTCATAGATGGCAGTAGCATCTCAGTGGATAGTGAAGTCCAACAGATGACATGAGCAACTTCAAGCTCAGTGGAGTAAGCAGCCCAGTAGATGACATCAACAACTCTTCAAGGAAGCAACTTCAGAGGAGGAGAGATGCCCCATGATGGATACAAGCCTAGGAATGTGAGTTCTTCAAGAGAGTGCACCACTGGCTATTCGGAGAGAAATTTTTCTCCTAGTTATTTCCTCTGAATTCTGTTTTAAGAACATGCCCTTTGCTTTATTATTATCATTTGTTTTATTCTGACTTGAAAAAAGTGATTCAGTTGAGGTTTCTGAGCTATGGATTGAGGCAGATGACTGGTTACAATGTACCATGAACCAAAGAGTAATCAAAAGGGATGCCTTATTATGAGACCTTAGAGGGTACAATTTTTTTAATGACATTTTGATTTCTTTTTGGCTTGGTTTTTGTTTCATTTTGTTTATTTAATTGATTTTGTTTGGGGAAAAAATAACTTCTTAAAATTTTCATGCAAAAAAAAGGTAGATGATAAATTCTTTCTTCCTTACTTATTTTTCCTTCTTTAGAAAAAGAGAAAATATTTTAGGCTGACTTTTGTCTTTCCATTTATTTTTAGATCAGTTGTCCTCATGCCCAACCAAATGAGTTTGTACCAAAGACAAAATTTAACAAAACCAATTAATACAGTGAATGGTGATGGTGCCACTTACTACCTATATAACCACGTGCACATCATTCCTGTGCTGTGGGCCTCATTTTCTTAATTTGTAAAATGAGAGCAGTGAACTAGATGACATGTGAGATTATTTCCAGCTATAAATTTATGATTTTGTAGTACCCTGTCTGAGATCACTCTCCTAACTCCCAGGCTCTCTAATTGACCTGGTTCCCTGGGACAATTGATGACTTCTCCCCTCAGATTCTAAGAGTAACCATGACAGGGTTGGGATTATGTATGTGTGTGTGTGTGTGTGTGTGTGTGTGTTGTGTGTGTGTGTGTACACATCTATATGGTACATGTAAAGTATAAATAAAAATATGTTATAAAAATATTTATACACATATATACATATGTGCACACACGTATGTGTGTATGTGTGTGTATCACAGTTGCTTACAAGCCTTTATCCAATGGGTTCTTTGTTGATGACCACTTTACATGACAGAGTTAATTAGATTTTACAAAGGGGTGTTTATTAAGCAAGTATAATCAAGGATAGTTGTTATTACTACCAGCACCACCAGCCCCAAACCAAAACCACATGGTCCCCTTGCATATACAAGGTCCCTTGTTGGTAAGTGGGATTAGATTTAGAGAGTTCATGTAGCCAAAGGGCAAACTCACAGCTCTTGATTATTAGAAGCCTTTTTCTCCTTTTGTGGAATCCTCATGAAGTTCCTCTAAGGTTTAGCTCTCTATGGAGTTCTGAAGGTCAGTCCCCTGGTAGAATCCTGAGGCTGCCTGTCTTCAGTGTGTCTGTGTATCATGGAGCTAGCCACTTAGTGGAGTCGATAGACCTCATCTCAGAATGTTTTTAGATGAATAAAATAAAATTCATAGGATTACAAGAAAACTAATTACATTGAAATGCATTTATCAAAATATTTTTTTTTATTTTTGTTACATTTTGAGATCTAAGTTGTCTCTCTCCCTCCCTTCCAGTTCTGCTTTAGAAAAGGTCAACATTAATTGAATAGGATGGGATCATATCTTAAAAGAAATTAAGGTAAATGGTGAGAGAGAAATGTAGTGGGAGGAAAGCGGGTGAAATGGAATGGGGTAAATTAATCTCATTCAAGAGGCAAGCAGGAGACTTTCTAGTGGAGGGAAAAAGAGGAGAGCTGAGAAAAAAACAAGAAGTTTACCCTCATCACATTCGACTAAAAGAAGGAATAAAATGCACACTCATTTTGGTATGAAAACCTATCTTACAATACAGGAAAGTGGGGGAGAAGGAGATAAGCAGGGTGGGGGGGATGATGGAAGGGAGGGCAATGGGAGGAGGGAGCAATTTGAAGTCAACACTCAGGGAGGGACAGGATCAAAAGACAGAATAGAAACAATGGGGGGCAGAATATGAGGGAGGGATATACAGTTAGTCTTACACAACATGACTGTTATCGAAATCATTTGCAAAACTATACAGATAGGGCCTATATTGAATTGCCTGCCTTCCCAAAGGGAATGGGTGGGGAGGGAGGGATGGGGAAAATTTGGAACTCAAAGTTTTAGGAACAACTGTTGAGTATTGTTCTTGCTACTAGGAAATAAGAAATACAGTTAATGGGGAATAGAAAGTCATCTGGCCCTACTGGAGAAAAGAGAAAATGGAGACAAGAGAAGGGAGGGAGGATAGAAGAGAGGGCAAATTGGTGATAGGGGAAATTAGAATGCTCGGTGTATTGGGGTGGGGGGAGGGGACAAATGGGGAGAAAATTTGGAACCCAAAGTTTTGTGAAAATATATGTAAAAAGTTAAATAAATATATTTATATTAAAGAAAATGAAAAAAAAAGAGAAAAGGTCAACATTGTGTGCGTGTGTGTGTGTGTGTAACCATACACTGCAGACTTCCGCATAACACAATAGCTTGTCCTTCTTAAGTCCTTTGGCCCTGATTTGAATGATTATATTACTCAGAATAGCTTCATCATTCGTACTTACTCTTCAAACAATACAAAGTCCTGCATACAACGTTCTCCTGGTTCTGCTTCTTCTACTCAGTGTTATTTCATGTAAGTCTTTCCAAGTTTTTCTAAAACCAGCCTTCTCATCATTTCTTACACAGCAGTAGTTTTCTATCACGATCGCATACCACAGCTTATTCAGTGATTTCCCAATTGATGGGCATACCCATTTCAATTCTTTGACACTGCAAAGAGAATTCCTATAAATATTTTTGAATGTATAGGTTCTTTTCTTTTTTACTTGATCCCCTTGGGGAAGAGACTTAAATATTGCTGGGTCAAAGGGTATACACAGTTTTATAATACTTTGGACATAATTCTAAGTTGTTTTTCAAAGTGATTGGATCAGTTCACAATTCCACAAGCTGTCTATTAGTGTCCCAGTTTTTCCACATCCCCTACAGAATTTGTCATTTTCTTCTATCATTTTAGCCAATTAGATAGGTATGAGATGGCACCTCAGAGTTGTTTTAATTTGCATTTCTCTTATCAATAATGATTTGGGACATTTTTTCCTATATCAGAATGATTTTTTTTTTAAATCAGAGACTCTAAAGTGAAGGACTCCTGGTCTAGTATGCTTAGCATATCTCTCAGCACCTAATGCAGCTGCTGCCGTCAGCCAATGTTATTCAGAGAATACTGCTGCCAATCCTGATGGGAAGTTCAAATCTTCTGACCTTTCAAAATTCCCAAAGTCATCTTCTGATCAACTGAAGAGAGTGAAGAAGGGTAACAGTCCCTCTGAGCTTGCTTCCCCTGTCCTTGGTGCCTTCTCCTAAAAGTCTAAGGACTTTGCTTCTTCAGGGCTCTCCTAAAGCTTGATATCTCCCCTATTTGAGCCCCTTCTCTGATATCCAACATGGCCTGCTATCACAGGTTCTTAGACCTGCTTTTCTAAAAGGAAAACAACTTTTAAGGGGTCAGCAATTACTTTAATCAAGCACATATATCATTCACTTAGTTCAGGGAAAAAGTCAGCACCCTGAACTTCACAGAAAATACAAACAGAGGAAATAAAGACCAAGCGATGGGGCTTCCAACTCTCTGACCATAAGCAATACATACTTTACAGATCAATAGACGGATCAACTGTTACAGATCAATAAACAGATCCAACTGTCTGACCATTTCATACATACATAGTTACCAGAGAGAGAAGCACCAACATCTGGGTTTTCAAAGCCAGGGGGCTCCTTAGCAGCTGCCCAGAGTCTCATCTGGCCAAACAAACACTTCCAACGAGTAAGCCCCAAAGTAAAACCTTGCCTCAGAGCCACAAGGCACAACCCTCTGACTCAGTGCCTCAATAGAAATTAACAAAAGATATGGGCCTTCCCACTCCCCTAATCAAGCTTCCCTTAATGGGCAGGCCCCTGAAGGGGTTGGGAAGATCTTTCACTCTTATTAACATAATTAACATTATAGATATACATTCTTCTTCCAACCAACCCCAGTACATTATTTCATTTGAAGCTCAAAAGTACTTCACTCTTTCTCAAGTGATTAAGGTCTTAACTTCTCCTCCTTTGCAGTTTTGATCAATTGAGTCAATGGAGATTTCCAATCCCTCTGAAATAATTGGGAAGACTGTATGGAGCAATTCCCCTCCCTATAGTCTTGCGATCCTGTGACCTCATTACTAAAAGAGTAAAGTTGCTTTCTCCTCTCCGATCCGGAGTCAAGATACATCTTTATAGTTACATAGTATGTGGCTTTATTTTAATACTCTTTTCATCTCCATTATGAAAGGGAATATGACTTAATGGACAGATAGCTGATTCCTAAGTCAGGAAGACTTGAGTTCAAGTCCTACTTCTTAATAACACATGCTGCTTTTGTCTCCCTGTACAACTCACTTTACCTTATAGAACAGTTGTTGATATGCATTGGTAGAAGAGTTCCCTGTACCAATGAAATCACAGTCCAGATCTCCATCCCTAAAAAGAAACATTGTGTATGTTTTTTTCCTTGTTCTACATTCTTCACTTTACATCACTCCTTACAAATCTTGGTGTGTTTCTCTGAGTTCTTCCTATTTATCATTTCTTACAGCATAATAATATTAATGATTCTCTTAAAGACTTTATTCCATTATATTCCATAGGATCTGAGATTAGACTACTAGTGATTGTTTAACTCATGTCCAGACTTCCAAAGCTAAAGGGGTTTTTAGCATAATCACAGAAAGCAGTACCTGTGCTTAAGTTAGGAAGGCTGAGACAGGCCAGAAAACTACATTGGATTATAGGGTGGCATTTACAAGTGTCCCCAGCACTCCTGTCTCCCTCCGTGAATTCTCTTCCAAAATGATGAAATCTCGTTGATAGGAATGCTAAGACATACTTGATGCATCTAGGGAAGCTGAATTGTGCAAGTGAAGATGTAGGAAGCTGTTCAAATGTTGCTATTGGTGTAATAAATAGACTGAAGAATTTATTTTAAAACGTAAAAAAAAGGAAAAGAAATAGAAGAAAAGAGTAAAGAAAAGAAGAAAAAATAAAGAAAAATAAAGAGAGAAGGGAAAGGAAGGAAAGGGAAAAGAAGAGAAAAATTTCTTCCTTAAAGGATTTAGGAAATGTTTGGAATAAGGTAGAATAGATTAACATGTAAATACATATGACTGAAATTGATTTTTTTCATTTCCTTAGGAATTTAAGAATTTTTAAAAAATATTTGAATGCCAGTGTACATCTGTAAAGAGGTCAGTTTAATTCCAAGCTGGTTTCTCCATACAACTAATAAGAATCTTTGTTCTGCTTCCCATCCCCCACACAGTGGTATATGGAGAAAGTTCAGTTTCCAGATTCTTTTAAAATCGTCATTCACTATTTTGTGTTCCCTCTTGAAGCTGTTTTATTTATAATATTATTAAACCTCAAAGAAACACATGTGGCAGAAAAGAATAGAGAAATTCTGAGATTTCATTCTTTTATTTGTTTTCATAGAATTTATGTGAAACTGAAAATTAGTTGAGTATGTTTTCTATTCCCAAGGAGTGTGTCCAGGGGCTTACAACAGGATGGTTTAAACAGATGGATAAACTATATTGCACAATAAATTTTATGGCTGACATACAAAGTTCTAGAGAAATGACCTTATTTCTAACAGGTCTGTTATGATGGTTGGGGTATGTGCATGTTCTTGGTGGGTTTATATAGAGACAGTCCAGCCTCAGAAATATCCTCAAGAAAATATGCAGGGCTAGCCAAATTGCTAGCAGTTCCCCTCCCCATTAACAATAACCTTTTGACCCTTCCCACCCTTGCTTCATCCCCTGGCCCTGATCCCTCTTCCTGGCCTGGGAGAACACAGGCATGTGTGTGACTGGAGGCAAATTCATTTAGTTTACCCACAGACCCCCAGATCTTCTGAGAAAGGACGAGAAATGACATCAAAGCACTGGAAATCTAGGACAAGGCAGGGTTACCCATGGAATTACCAGCATCACTTTAGGAGGAGAGGATGGGGGGGTGAGCTCTGATCCAATTACTGACCTCTGCCTCCAGTGATACTACACAGCAGTGGTTCTAAAACATTTTTTCCTTCTGGAAACTGTTATTCTTTGCCATGAAGAATTAAGGCATATTACAGGAGAGTCAAGAGACTCAAACATGTGACTCCAAGAGCATGTTCCATGTGATTTATGGGACACCTGGTGAGATATCATAGCACATACCCTTTGAGAACAGCTGCTGTATGGGATGGTACCTACCTCCAAGAAGCTCTTGTGACAAATGAACTTGGGTTCAAAAAATCAATGGGGGAAGACATGATTAGATGGAAGGTTTGGGATTTGTGGTTGCTTTAATCATCTTTGAGTTTTACTGGATTTCAAGGTCAATATATGTCAACCCATGTGATATGACAGAGATACTTGGTTTCCATAACGGACCTGATCAGACATTTGGGAAGTCGGAATCCTTATATTTTAAGTGTGTTTCTAGTATGTAGCAAATTGTGGGGTTTGGCATACCAGTTCATTCATTCTGCCACTTTCCTCCACTTTATAGGCAAGTTTATACCACTCACTTTCATGATTATAACTTAAGTGTGCTTAGTTCATTAAATCTTGTTATATTTCTTTTTTCCCCTTCTGCAAAACTAAAGCTGTATTAGATAATTGTATTTTATATTGCTTCTAACATTCTGTTCCTAGTCTACCAGAATTCTTCTGTGGTGGCATCATATGGATTAGATTATTGGATCCTAGGATCATGGATTTAGAACTGGGGGAAATTTTAAAAGTCATCTGGTCCAAACCCCTCATTTCACAGATACAAACTTGAGTCCCATAGAGATAGAAATAATTCGCTCAAGGACTTACAGGTGAAACCCATCTGATTTCAAGGCCAGTATACCATACTGGCTATGTTTGGCCCTCTGGTTCCAATATTTCTGGACTATTTTCTTTTATGATTTCTTATAATATGGTATTCAAGTTTCTTTTTCTTATATCCAGCTTTTTTGGAGACTGGGGATTCATAGATTTTCTCTAGCAGCCCTGTTTTCCAGGCAGATAGGTTTTGATAGTAGATATCTCATACATTCTTATTTTACTCCAAAGATTCTTATTGTATCATTTCTTTGATTTACAGCTCCTCTGTTATTTTTCCTTTTCGTGCTGTTCCCTGCTTTGCTAGGATTTTCCAGCTTCTGTTCTCGAGTGTCTCTTTTCCTTGTGAGTTTTTTCATCAGGAGCTCTCATTTTATTCCGTAACTCTTCCTTATATTCTTTTACTGGCCTTCTAATTTTCCTCAAAAGCTCTTATGGCCAGTCCTTTCTTTTTTCTTGTTTCTAGTTCTATTATCACAGAATTATTCTATTCTACTGGAGAACCAGCTTCCACGATATTTCTTCATTGTATTGGGACCTTTTTGTTTTTTGACTTAGCTCACTTGTGTCTTCCATCACTGTTATTTCTGAATATTGGGAATTTCTTCTTTTTTAGTAGTTTTTTTCCTTTTAATTTTTTTGGCACATTTCCAGCTGTTTTGAAGTAGTGAATGAGTTTTTACAAATGCCTTACTCATCCAGACTGTTAGAATGCCCTACAACTAGTGATACTTAGCCTGGCAAACTGAAGATGTAAGGGGCACATCATAGCTGTATCAAGCTATTTGAAAGACTCTCTCAGGGAATAGCTGTTTTATCCCTCCCTGTAGGTTTCTGAGTAAAGGGTAAAGACCTACTTTTTGGCAATATTGTAAAAGGGATTATTCTTCACGTTTGGGTTGGACTAGATGGTCTTCAAGGGCTTTTCTAAATTCTGAAAATCTATAATGTATCCAGAAGCAGCTAAATAGTGCAGTCGATAAAGTTCTAAACTAGGACTCAAGAAGACCTGAGTTTGAATTTTGCCTCAGACCCTCACTAGTTATAAGTCTAAGCCTGGGCAAGTGACTTCACTTCTATCTCCCTCAGTTTCTTTATCTGTAATACGAGGATAATAGCACTTGTTGTGAGGATACAATTAAATAATATTAGAAAATCATTTTGCAAACCTTAAAGCTTATATTAATATGTTATTTTAAATTTTCAATTATTTTATTTTTTATTATGTTATATATTATGATATACTTATTTTTGTTTTTATTTTATTATTTTATTTACTTACATTTATTTCATTATTATAATACTATGAAGCGTTTAGTTACCTTGAGAGATGGTCCAGACTAAAAATGAAACTCGGATCATGAAGGGTTTAGATAAGTTTATGGATGGCAGATCCATCACATGTACTTAAGGGCTATGAGGAATATTTTGGGATACATCCCTAACTTCTGAAGACAAACTTTTTTTCCACAAAGTATTCATTGGTGTTCTTGTCAGAGGCAGTGTACTAGATTGACCTATATAGTTATTTCTCATCACTTGTTAAGTTGTAAGATCCGTGAGGGCAGGGACCATATTGTCCCTCTTTTTACCTTCCCCAGAGCAGTATATATATAGCACATAGTAGCAGCTTAATAAATAGCTACTGAATTGATGAAATAAATGAATGTCTCTGTATATTTAAATAATCAGAGCTTGGCCCTGGGGAAGAATTGAGAAAATCCACTTTCTTCTCCTGTTTGCCAAGGTGAGGAAGTATGGGTATGAATCCCGCATGTAATCATAGCATCATAGGAACATAGATTTATCATGGAAAGAGATATCATAAACACTTAGGCCAAGCCCTCTTATGGAAGGCGTTACAGAATATCAATCCCCACAGTACCTGGGATAGTCATTCTCTGAGAGACCCGCCTTCGAAGTTGAGGGGAGGTACCCCTAGGTGCTACCCTTATAAAAAGGAAACTCATTTATTCAAAAACAATGCAGCACCTACATCTGAGAGCATAAGAGTCCTTTTTCCCTTGTGTTTGCGTCTCTGCCAGAAGAAGGGAGGTGTGTTTCATTCTCTGACCTCCTGGACCAGTCCAGAAGGGAAGAATAACAGATGCTTGCTTTCACTTGTTGTTTATGCATTCGTTTATTCGGTTCCATCTTATTAAGTGCCAAGGGTCCGTGAAGATGCAAGTCCTTCTTTGGCATGTTCATTTGATTATTTGATTTTTGTCTGTGGTTATAAGGTTTTAAAAAGATGGTTAAGTGTATAATTGGGGAAAAATAAATTCACTACATGAATAGTTTTTTTAAAATATCATTAATATATTTTTTAAAGATGGTTACCATTTTTCAAAATTATTAAAAAAAGCACCACTAGACAGGGACACAAATTGTGACAGCCAATGCCTCAGTTTCCCTGGGCCTCAGTTTATTCATGTGTAAAATGAGGGCATTGGCTAGCTCTCCCATTCTCATTCTCTGTTTCTTGAGTTATTTTCCTGTACAATGACTGTTTTCAAGCTAGCTTGCAAAACCTCTTCTTCTTTCTTCACATCCGAAATCTCATACAATTGTCATCATTTTCTCTAATGTACAAATATTTAGAATCCTTGTCAAAGGAGAGAAATAAAAGCAGATGTTTTTCCTTATGTGGACTACCAGGAATAACACAACAGAAAACTGAGAGAGTGCTCAACTCTCGATGAAAAAGTCTTCCAGAAATAAATATTTGTAAGGTCTTGGAACATTCATGATGCCTCATCTGAATGCATGTGAAAATGGTCCATCACGTGGTTCTGGCTCTGCATCTCTCTCTCACTCACACCATGATGTGAATGGAGGCCATAGATGGTAAAGTTGGCTTGAGGCTGAATTCAGAGTCAGGAAGACCTGAGTTCAAATCTTACCTTGGGTACTTACTAACTGTACAACCCAGAGCAAGTCACTTTACCTTTTGTTCTCAGGTTCTTTATCTGTAAAATGAGGAAGATGGACTTGATAATATCTAAGATCCTTTTCAGGTCTAAACCTATGATCCTATGAAGGCCCAGATTTGGAAGAAGGGTCTGAATCTGACTTCAGTTGCTTATTAACCGTATGACCTTGGGCAAATCACAACTCTCAGACTGAGATTATTGGTGTTTGTTTAGTTGTTTTAGATGTATCCAACCCTCTATGACCCCTTTTGGGGTTTTTTTAAGCAAAGATACTAGAGTGGTTTGCCATTTCCTTGTCTAGCTCATTTTACTGATGAGAAACTAAGGCAAACACAGTTAAATGACTTGCCTCAGTTTCCTTACCTGTAAAATGAGAGAGTAGGACTTCATGATCTTTAAGTTCTCTTCTAGCTATAAATCTATATGATCTGTTATGGAGATTATCTTGGATATTGCAAGGATAAGCCAGAGAAGTCCAAGCCCTGGCAAGTATCCCCAAGCTGGAAAGACCTGCTGCCACTCACCTGAGGACCAGCCTAGATAAGTTCTTGGAGAAACATCACCAGAAGGTTAACTACTAGATTAGTTCTTGTAGCCATAGCTATTCTGGTTAACCTCTGACCAATCTCACTAAATCTTCTTAATCTCCTTTGTTGGATATTCAGATGTTTCCCATTCCCTTAGCATGGGTGTCCCCAGTGCCTCTCTCCTCAGTTCTCATCTTTTCACTCTATTATCCTCAGTGAATATGTGTGTGTACACTCATGTGAGTGTTAATTAATGCTTTTCTCTTTTTTAATATCATTTTTAACTTCCTAAGGATTAACTGCCCCTTCCTTCCTCCAACCCTCCAAAGTAGAATCCTCTGTTGTACCAAGTTAATCAGGATAAGGCCTGGAACTGTATTTTCCTTGATATCCCAGGACAGAGAACTCTAGACCAAAGCAGGAAGGTCCCTTCTCTGAATCTTACTGTAACAGCAAGGACCCCAGAGTATACAGGAGGGCCTGCTGTATAGGTTCTTAGATTTGCTTTTTCTAAAAGGAAAACAACTTTTGAAGGCTCAGAAATCTACTTTAATCAAGCAGATATATCATTCACTTAGTTCAGGGGAAAAAGTCAGCACCCTGAACTTCAGAGAAAATACAAACAGAAATAAAAACCAACAGATAGGGCTTCCAACTATCTGACCATAAGCAATACACATATCACAGATCAATAGACAGATCCAACTGTCTGACTATACATACATAAATAGTTACCAGAGAGAGAAGCACAAACATCTGGGTTTTCAAAGGTCGGGTAGGGAGTCTCCTTAGCGGCTGCCCAGTCTCATCTGGTCAGATAAACACTTCCAAGTAGGCCCCAAAACAAAACCTCACCTCTGAGTATATATACACAGAGCCAGAGGGCATCACAACCCTTGAGAACCAGTGCCTCATTAGAAATTAACCAAAGTTGTGGACCTTCCTACAAAACAAATCTCCCCTAAACAAGCTTCCCTTAATGAGCAGGCCCATTAATGGATGGGGAAGATCTTTAACTCTCATTAACATAATTAACATTACACTTAACCTCTTGGAGAGTTGCCCAGCACACTGAGAGGTTATATAACTTAGCCAGAGTCACACAATCATCATGTGTGAGAGGAGGGACATATACAGAGATGTTCTGGTAAATGTTTAACAACTGGCTTTCTAGAACACTGAACACACTTTTAAACTGATGCTAGGTTGTCAATAGTTTCCCAATCACTTTAAATCTAGAGTCAATCAACAAAATGATAAATCAAGCCCTGATGCATAGTGTTTCTAATTTCCAAGGTATAAATGCTCACCCTAAAAATTCCACAAGTGTTTCTTGTATCCAGTTTGAGCTGGCTCTAGGATACCTCTGGACATCTATTGATTTGTTGTGGTTCATTTGTTTCAGTCATGTCTGACTATGACCCTATTTGGGGTTTTCTTGGCAGAGACACTGAAGTGATTTGCCATTTCCTTCTCTAGCTCATTTTACAGATGAGGAAACTGAGGCAAATAGGGTTAAGTGACATGCCCAGGGTCACACAGCTAGCGAGTGTCTGAGGCCCAGATTTGAACTCATGAGGATGAGTCTTCCTAACACCAATATGCCACTTACATGTATTGATTACAGTAGGCAATTGTGAAATATCTGTGTGAATATTAGGGATAGAGGCTGGGATGGTGAGGAACTGGGATGGTGGAGGGTTTCCAGGTGAGGAACAACCAATATGGTGTTTGGGACTTATTTCAGGTTTCTTTTTGGTACTGAGGCTCCAGTCTCTCCTTTAAGTTTCAACTCTACAACCCCTACTGCCTATTAGACATTCAAACTGGACTTTGCAGAGATAGGTCAAATGCAACACATCCAAAGCTGAACTCATTCCCTTTTCCCCCAAACCAAGGGGTTTTAACCTTGTTTCTCCACAAACCCTTTGCACAGACTGGGCAAGCCTATAGACCCTTTCTCAAATAATGTTCTAAAATAAATAGGATTATGAAGGAAATCAGTTCTTTTTAAAATTTAAATTACATTTTTAAAACCAAGTTCATGGGCTCTATGTTAAGAACTCCTGCTCAAATCCTTTCATTATTCCAAACTTCCTTATTTCTGTTTATGGCATCACATGTGGCCTCGAGGTCATAGGTTTCCCACCCCTAATCTCTAGACCCTCACCTTCTTGCCTAGATTATTACAACTGTCTCCTCACTGAATCACACACACACACACACACACACACACACACACACACACACCTCACACTCACACTCAACTCCGGTGAGTTCCTACTGCATCTAGGACAAAATGTAAACTCCTCTCTTCAGCTTCTAAAGCCCCTCACAACCTGGCCCCAACCCACTTTTCAGCCTCACTGAACATCCCTCACTCTTCTGTGTGCTGGGATCCAGTCAAACTGGCCTTCTCTCTGTTCCTCACATACAGCACTCCTCTTGTCTTCTGTGTGGCCAGCTGAAGACAGCTGACCTGTCACCTCTTCCTCATATCCCAACTTAGAGATCCTCCATTACTTGAATCAATTCACAGATAGTAGGACCTCCTGCTCTTTTATCATCCCCGCCCATTTCCTTTGGACACTTTCTGGTTTACCAGTTTCCTTCCTAAAATGTGCCCAGAACTAAAAACAGTCTTCTAGATAGGGCCTGACCAGAGCAGAGGATAGATCTATGACCTTCCAAATTCTGGACACTGTATCACTTAATATAGCTCCAGATTGCATCAGCTTTGAAGGTTGCCTTATCACATTATTGATTCCCATTGGACTGGCAGACCACTAGAAAACTCATTTCCTTTAGGCTGAACTGATTCCTAGCAAACCCTCTTCCTTCTTGTACTTATGAAATCAATATATTTTTTTTAAATTTTGGTTTTTATATATTTAGTTTTCTTTGTTAAAGTTAGAGTATAGAGCCTGGACCTGGAATGAGGAAGACCTGAATTCCAATCCAGCCTGACATTTACTATCTGTGCGACCCTGGGCAAGTCACTTAACCTTGTTTGCCTCAGTTTCCTAATCTGTAAAATGAGCTGGAGAAGGACATGGCAAATCACTCCAGTATCTTTGCCAAGATAACCCCAAAGGAGGTCATGACGAATCGGACATGACTGAAACAACTGAACAACAGCATCAGTTTTCTCATCTGTGAAATGGGAGTGATAATAGCACCTACCTCCCAGGAGTGTTATGAGGATGAAGTGGAGTAATATTTGTAAATTGTTTGGCAAACATCAGATTGCTATTTTAATGCTAGCTATCATTATTGTCAGTGGTAGTACTCATGAATTTTATTATGCTAGATTCTGTCACAATTTTTGAAATCTTGATTTTGCCATTAAGTCAGTCAATAAGCATTTATTAAGTGCCTCCTATATGCAAGGATTGTGCTAAGTGCTGAGAACACAAAGGGCAAAAATGGTCCTTGTCCTCAGAGAGCTCCCATTGGAGGGTGGGCAGAGAAGGGGGCCCCCCAAGAGGGAACGTGCTAACAATTATGTGTATTCAAGAGATATCCAGTGCAAATGAAAGGTAATGACAGAGGAAAGAGGATCAGAGACCACTGGGAAAGTCCTCCTGAAGAAGGTAAGATGTGAGCTGAATCTTGAAAGGAGACAAGAAAGTGAGAGTCAGAGGTGGGGGGCTGGGAGGGAGACAGTAGCCAATGTAGATCCATGAAGTTGAAGGATGATGGAGGTTCAAGTGTGAAGATCACCAAGTAGGCAGTCATGATTATATCACAGTGTAGAAAGACCAGAAAGGGAGGAAGGGGCCAGATTGAGAGGAGGTTTAAATGTCAGAATACTTTATATTTGATCCTGAAGGCAATAGGGACCCAAGGGAGTTTATTTAGTGGGATGACTTAGATGGTCAGACCTGTGCTTTAGAAATTTTCTTTGCCAACTAAGTTGAAAATGGACTAAAATGAAGAGATACTTAAGGCAGATGTCAGCTATACTATCTTAATGTCATGTACAAATTTCATAAACATGGCATCTCTGCTGGTATCTAAGTGATTTATAAAAAATGATTGACAGGATATGGCAAAGCACAGATCCTTGGGACATTCCTATCTGACATGACACTCTCTTTGAATCTGGTCACTTAACCAGGTCTAAATCTACATAATATGGGATCATCTAACCCATATCTCTCCATCTTATCTAGAAGAAAAGAATTCAAGAGTTTGTCAGATGCTTTACTAACATTTAGGTAAACTATACCTTGAGCATTCCTTTGATGTAGCCTGGCATTACTTATTCTTGATGAAGTCTTTTTGGCTCCAGGTGATCACCGCTTTCTTTTCTGGATTTTTCCTAGGAATCCCTTTAATAGTAGGTGCAAGAATTTTGCTAGGAATTAAAGGCAAGTTTATCACCCTATAGGTTGCAGACTCCACTCCCTTCTCCTTTTTGAAAACCTTAATGTGTCATAGAAATGTTTTTATTATGAGTAATGATAGAATACTATTATCTGCAAACTCCCTAGGAAGGATTTATCAGGGGATATGGATAGGAGATCACCATCAGATGAGGAAGTAGAATGAGATGACTCTAGATGACTGGAGGAAGGACCGTAGGGATGAAATCACAGATTCATTCAAATATCCACTATACTGAAATAAAAACAATTTATTACCTGAATGTGAAGATGTACTCTCTTTCATTATCTTCAGTCCTTGAGGAAACAGTGTCCCCTATATCCGTGTGTTTCTTTTTCATGTGTAAGCAGGTAACTGATTGGAGGAATGGCTAACCCAATTGTGGTACATGAATGTAATGAACTATGACTGGGTTGTACAAAATAGTGAACATGGTGAACACCAAAAAGCATGGAAAGACTTACTGACAAAGGGTGAAGGAAACAAAACTGGGAAAACTATGTACACAAAGACCATAGCAATATAAATCAAAAGAGTAGAGGTGACTGATTGAAATGGAATGCTGCAAAAATTATGATGACTTAACTTGGCCCAGAGAAGAGAGAGAAAAAGCATCTCCCTGCTTCTTCTTTGCAAAGCTAGGGGACTGTGAGTGTTGAACATTATCTATAATGCCAGGCTTTTCCAGTATATTGTCTATTTTTGCTAAATCAGTTTTCCTCTCTTTTTTTTCTTCTTTAACTAGTCCAATAAACATTTATTAAGAACCTACTATGCACCAGAAACTGTGTTAAGTACTTAGGATACAATTAATAAAAAAAATAGCTCCTGACCTCAAAGAGCTTACAATCTAATAAGAGGAGGTAGGAAAGCAGGGGGGGAGGGGAGGGAGAGAGATCCATCTTATTCCATGGGCTTTAAACCAGACAAAGCAGCAGATGCAGAATGGAATGAAAGTCCAGATATTGGGAGAAGTATAGATAATGTGAAAAGAAAAGATAATAAAATAATAAAAATTTATACCTATGTCTATAACTTTCAGTATCTATAATTCTTTCTACATACATGCATACATATATGTGTATGAATATGCACACACATTTATATAGGCAGTTATATATGCAGATAAGTATGTATATTTGTATGTGTGTAGATATATAGATCTAGCTAAATATATGTTCATGTGTGTGTGTATATATACACACACACACACATTTACTATTTATCCTCAGTGGTATTTGTGTTGGTCAGATCAGTTAAAGCCTCAGATGGGAGATGTCACCGTCTCACTCTCAGTTCCTTAAACTAGGCCTCAGAAATCTTTCTCCAACCTCTACCATTAATCCTGCCTCTAAAAATAAAACTCCCTTAAACTCGGGAGCTGTCAGTTTCAATCCTGTGTTCCCCGATCCGTTAAGTGTCTCTTTTTCATCAGAGCTCCTTCCCCTCCCCACCCCCAATCTCCTCCAAAACCTCGTTCCAAAATGTCAGCCAACCATCAGTTCATGGGATCAGGAGCCATCTCACATTCAGAACACCGGAGCCAAAGGGTAAATCCAGACCTTGCCCCCAATTACTTGAAATGTCCCAATATGACCTCCCAAGTCCTTCTGACGTAAGTGGGGGTTTTATAAACTGTGAAACTCACTCCTTATTTTTCAAGTGACCATGGAAGGAGAATGTTATGAAGATGAGAATTGTTTGTGGGTCATTGGCCAGGACATGGAAACTTGAACGTCTTAGGGTGACTCTGACAACATAAGCAGACTTCCTTCTCCCGATTTTGTGAATTTGATATGAGCAGCCTGTTATTCTGAGCTTTTAAATGTTCTTTCCACACACACCCCACCTCCCCCATAGTATGAATTAGCACTTGGACCCTTACAACTTGTTGTCTTGTGTTTTTGTCAGCTTTGCCTATGTGGAGTGAGAATGGGCATTTACTACTGGCTTTGTGTGGTTGTCTAGCCCATGTTCAGTCCAGTTTCCTGTTGTGTTGCAGAGACACATTTTGAAGAGTTCCATTCTGTTGGGATTTTTTCCTGATCTTTTTTAAAAATGATTTTTTTCTCAAGTAGAGCCCTTTGCCCCCTTTTTCTTTTAAGAAAGAAGGTTTTCTTTTTCATTCTTTGTCCTAGTTGACAGTTCTGGCCATATTACCCATAAGGAATTCATTAACGTGGAAAGGGCTTTGAAGATGCGAGAATTTTGGTTGTTGCTTGTTGTCATTGTTTTTTCCCTGCTCTCTTTCCGAATCCTGTCACTGCCAACCGCTGATTTTGGAACGCTGGGGTGGGGGATGGAGGAAAGATTGAAGATGCCAGCTCCATAATCAAAATCATTTCTGGCCAGGGAATCTAACCACAGTCTCGACAGACCAGTGGAATTTATTGTTTACTTCAATTTATTAAGAAAGAGTACCACCAACTTTCAGAATAAAGACAAGACTGATTAGATTTGATAGGATGTCAGGGTAATGTATTTGGATCTTTACCCTAAGCTCAGGTTGCGTTTGGGATATTTAACAGTGCAAATATTCCTGTGCAGCTTTGGTTTCCCCTCTTGTGACCTGATATTAGGATGCCTTCCATGCTGTCTTTAGGAAAGAGAACCACCAACAACTGCTAGTTTCAGGCTAAAAACAGAAATGTGCCTCAGGACTCTAAAATACTTCTTAGCATTGGGGGAGGGGGAGTGTGGGGGATGAAGGTCATAAGAGGAATGTTGCAAATAAAATTAGAGTCCTATAAAGGTTATGGGGCTGGGCCTGAACTACTTAAAATATTGTAAGCACAGGGTGGGGAAGGAGAGAGGGAGACAGTTCAGAATGTGCAATATAACAAAAAATAAATTTAATTTTAAAAATAAAATTTAAAAATAAAATATAAGCACATACACATGGGAGATGTATGTAAATCTAGGGTCCTAGAGAGTAGGACCATAACTAGGAATTCTTCAGGGAAATAGCATTGATCAGGACCTCATTTAAAGGGGATGAGAAGATTGTCATGCAGAAATCACAAAGATCCTGGGATGGTGGTTCAAGTCTGTTACTGCCACATGGATGGAAGTACAGAGAAAGACAGAGAGGGAGAGGAGCGAATAGCTTCCTATGTCTTTGCTAGCTATGCACTCAGCACTGTGTCGCTAATGGCTTAGAAGTGCTATTAATGCCCTCTAAACTTTACAGATCAATGGTCTCTAACATTATCACACTAGAGACAAAAAGCCCCCATTGATCCTCATAATTGCAGCTCTGGATGGAAAGTAATATAGAAACAAGGTCCTAGTGCAAGGAAGAGCACCAGGACACCAGAAATTGCAGCCATAGGGGAGCAAAGGACCCTAGTCACCCTAGTCTAGGGTGGAAGAAAGTGCTTTTGGTCACTCATAGAACAGAACACAGGCCAGGAAAATAGTAAACACATCTCTCCTTAGATCATACCACACTGGAAGAACTTAAAACACACAAACCCTCAGAAAACAAATGCACAAAGATAGCTCTGAAAACACTTGCACAAAAAACCTAAATCTTGGGACAGTGCCTCCTCCACAACGGGAGCAGAGCCCAACTTCAACATAAAGTTCAAGGTAAAAAAATAAGCTAGAAAAAAGATGAGAAAAAAATTGCTTTTTGACCATAGAAAGTTACTTTGGTTATAGGCAAGATCAAAACACACTCAGAAGGAGACAAAAAAGTCAAAACTGCTGTATCCAAAGCTTCAGAGAAAAATGTGAATTGGTCACAGGACCAAAAAGAATTCCAAGAAGATGGCAGAAAGAATTTTAGAAATCAGACAGGTAGAGGGGGAAATGGGAAAACAAATGAGAGTGATTGCAAGAAAATCATGAAAAAAAGTCAACAGCTTGGAAAAGGAGGCACAAAAATGCTGAAGAAAATAAGACCTCAAAAAACACAATAGACCAAATGATAAAAGAGGCATTAAAGGAGAATCCGCTGAAGAGAAGAACATGATAAAAAGCAGAATTAGCTAGGAAAAAGTTGTAAAAAATTAACTAAAGAAAAGATCTCCTTAAAAAGGTAGGATTGCCTAAAGGAAAAGGAGGTACAAAAGCTCATGAAAGAAAATAATTCCTTAAAAATGACTCCATGAGACATCAAGAAAATAAAAAAAAAATCAAAAGAATGAAAAAAATAGAAGAAAATATGAAATACTTTGTTGAAAAAACAATTGACCAGGAAAATAGATCCAGTGGAGATAATTTAAGAATTAGTAGACTAACAGAAAACCATGATTAAAAAAATAGCCTAGACAGTGTCTTTCAAGAAATTATCAGGGAAAATGACCCTGATAGTCTAGAATCGAATGGTAAAATAGAAATTGAAAAAATTCACTGATCACTTTGTGAAAGAGGTTCCCAAATAAAAACTCCCAGGCATATTATAGACACATTTCAGAGCTCCTAGGTCAAGGAGAAAATTTTGCAAGCAACCAGAAAAAAAAAAATTCAAATATCATAGAGCCACAGTGAAGATAACACAAAATTAGCAAATTCTGCATTGAAAAACTGGAGGGCTTGGAATATGAGGTTCTAAAGAGTAAAGGAGGTAAGATTACAACCAAGAATCACCTCCCCAGCAAAACTGAGCATAATCCTTCAGGGGGAAAAGTGGATATTCAATGATATAGGGGACATTCTAGCATTCTTGATGAAAAGACCAGAGTTAGACAGAAAATTTGACTTTCAAATACAAGAATCAAGAGAACCATAAAAAGGTAAGCAGAAAAGAGAAATCACAAGGGAGCCAATAAAGTTTGTTTACATTCCTATATGGGAAGATGATACTTGTAACTCCTAAGAAATTTATCATTATTAAAGCACTTAGATAGAAGGCATGAGTATGAATTGAATATGATGGGATGATATCTAAAAAAAAAAAAAGTTGTTACTGTTGTTTGTATTTCATTTTCAAAGAAGACCAGGACATCAGGAAGTGATGCCATGACTTCCAAGTGAATTGGATTTAAATGAGGGAGGGCTATGCAAAGTCATCAGCCTCAGTTTCTCCTCTGGAGTCATCAGCAGTCAGTGACAAGATATGGATCAGGACAACTGGAGATGACCCCAGATACATTGGGAGACCTTGGCATTTTTAAGCTAAGGTCTCAGTTTGTCTGAGACAACACCCATTCAGTGATTTAGGCTAGGTAAGAAATGAGGCAGAGAATGGCCTCTTTTACCTAGTCCAAAAAAAAAATCCATCTGGGAGGGAAAGACCATCAGATTTTTCTGGCCCAAACAGAAAAAAATTGCCATTTAAAAAATAAAGAAGAATGCACTGGGAGAAGAGGTAAGGGAAACATAGAATGGGAGTCAATTATCTCATATAAAATAGGCCCAAAAGAGCTTTTACAGTGGAGGGGAAAATGGGGGAGTTGGAGGAGAGCATTTCAACCTTACTCTCATGAGAATTGTCTCAAAGAGGAAATAACATATACACTTAGTTAAGTATGGAAATCTATCTAGTAGGAGGGGAATGGGATAAGAAGAGGATAGAAAGGAGGGTGGATTTGGGGAGGCAGTGGTCAGAAGCAGAACACTTTTGAGGATGGAGAGAGTGAAAGGAGAGAGGGGAAAACCGAGTGGAAATAGGATGGGAGAAATACCAGTAATCATAACTGTGAAAAAAATTTTACAACAAGTTTCTTTGATAAAGGCCTCATTTCTCAGATATATAGAGAAGTGTCACATTTACAAGAATACAAGTCATTTCCCAGTTGAGAAATGGTCAAAGGATATGAACAGGCAGTTTTCGGACAAACTAATCAAAGCTACCTGTAGTCATATGAAAAAAAAATGCTATAAATCATTATTAATTAGAGAAGTGCAAATTAAAACAACTCTGAGATACCACCCCACACCTATCAGGTTAGCTAATATAACAGAAAAGGAAAATGACAAATGTTGGAGGGGATGTGGAGAAATAGAGACACTAATACGTTGTTGATAGAGTTGTGAACTGTTTCAGCCATTCTGGAGAGCAATTTGGAATTATACCCAAAGGACTATAAAACTGTGCATATCCTTTGACCTAGCAATACCACTACAAGAGATTTAAAAGACAAAACAAGAGGAAAAGGACCTATATATGTGCAGAAATCTTTATAGCAGTTCTTTTTATGGTAGCAAAGAATTGGAAGTTGAAGAGAGGCTCGTCAGTTGAACAAGTTTGTGCTAGATGACTGTGATGGAATACTGTGCTAGAAGAAATGACAAGCAGGATGCTCTCAGAAAAACCTGAAAAACTTACATATACATAAGTGAAATGAGCAGAACCAGGAACTGCAATATTGTTCAATGATCACCTAAGGATGACAGCTATTCTCAGTGATACAATGATCCGAGATAATTCTAGAGGAATTTATAATGAAAAATGCTATCCTCCTCCAGACTGATGGAGTTTGAAATGTAGATCCAAGCATACTTTTTAAGACTTTCTTTATTTTTATTTTTTTAGTGTTTTTTGTCTCTATTTTCTTTCACAAAATGCCTAATATGGAAATATATTTTGCATGACTTTACAAGTATAACCTATATCAAATTGTTTGCCTTCCAAGGAGGGAGGAGTTAAAGGAGAGAGGGAAAAAAAATTGGAACTCAAAATTTTAAAAAAAAAATAATAAAAGTTATTTTTACATGTAATTGGGGACAAGTATTAAATTTTTAAAGAACAGTAGGTATTTTTAAAGTGTCAATTATTTTTACATGCAATTGGGAAAAATTAAAATATTAAAAAAAAATTTTTTTAAACCATTCTCTGAATGGTTTCAACTGAAAAGGCTGTTGTTGTCAGCACTTCCTAGTTACTTGTGTACAAATCAGGCATGAGGAGATAACTGTCTCATGTTTGGTCAGTAGAGTACAATAACATTGTCTACTCAAAAGCAACAGACCTTTGTTCATCACAATCAACTGATGTTGTTCTCCAAATCTTTTGTTAACTGTTGAAGACCTTACAGATGTCCCAGTATTATAAACTGTCAGGGACTACCCTGAGACATTCTCAGCCCAGAACAATTGACTGTGGGAAACTGAGAGACTGTGGAAAAACAGGTGCATTGTTGGTGGAGCTGGTGTAGCCATTCCAGAAAGTAATTTGAAACTACCTCCAGAAGTCACTCAGGATTGGAACAAAATGAGACACCGTGAAGGCCATTCAACAGTTCAAAAAAGGAGATTTGCTCAGCCATAGCAAGGAAATGACATTCAAAAAAGATAGTATGGAAGACACAGGACACAGTGGGTTGATTCACAACTCAGTTGAACAGACCTCTCCTTGTCTCTGAATTGTTCATGGCAGTTTACCAGCCAAATATCAGGAAGCTCTTGACTCATTACCGTTTTGGACTCAGGCAACCAGGAAATGTTATCTAGACCTTGAGAATCTAGTCCCTTAAGCCAATTAAGAGGGCAGCTAGGTGGTACAGTGGATTGAGCACTGGTCTTGAAATCAGGAAGACTCAGCTTCATGAGCTGAAATCCAGACTCTGACACTTAACTAACTGGGTGACTCTGGGCAAATGACAATCTTGTTTGCTTCAGTTTCCTCATCTGTAGAATGGGCTGGAGAAGGAAATGGCAAACCACTCCAGCATCTTTGCCAAGAAAACTCCAAATATGAGGTTACAGAGAGTCAGACAAAACTGAACCATAATAAAAGTCTGGAGGATGGTGTGAAGCCTTTTAAGGAAAAACTAGCTTAACTTGAATGGAGACACAGTTAGGACATTGCTCCCAGCTCCAAAGGAGAGAATTTTAAAGATGAATAGATAGATAGATAGATAGATAGATAGATAGATAGATAGATAGATAGATAGATAGATAGATAGATAAATAGATAGATTTGATTGGATATCCTACAATGAATGAAACTATTCCTACTCCCAAGGACTTATATTCTAGTAGAGGAAAAAAAAACAAATACATATATAAATACATACAGAATAAATATAAAGTGAATAAATACAAATAAATAGAAAGTGGCTAATTACAGAGTAGTTGGTAGGACCCAGGTAAGACACTAGCAGTTATAAGATTCAGGAAAGACCTCAGATGATAGCAATGAAATACCTTTTTGGGGGGAGGTGGAACCTATTTGACAGCAGATCTGAGGTTTTCTTTTAGACAGGGTCTGTAAAATCACCATAGAGAACCCACAGAACCATGTATCAGTGACTTTCAGTGGCACTAACTGCCTTGTACTTTGTGTAAAACAGTAATAGATCAATATAGTTCTCTGTGGTCAAGCCTCAACTTCCGCCATTCCTTTAGCAGTTACATCCTTAGGAGAACTCAGGGTCCTACTTTGTTTCCTGACCTGCATCCTGTGGCTGGGTTCTCTCTCTTGATTACCCACAATCAACCAAGGCTCAAGACTACATCGTTTACTTGTATTGATGACATATTCTTAAGTTAGCAGTTCTACTCCATGTCATAGGTCACTTTCATCTACTCCGTGGGCTACATCACTGTTTCTGATGCATGGGAACTAGAGAATAGATGGTCCATTTCATGTTGGTTTTCCCTGGCCAGTAATGGAACCCAATCATAGAGTTGGTCAGTATCATTATTCATCTTTGAATGGTACTCTTCAACTTGGCGTTTGATATTAGTAAGTAGACTGGGGTCTGTCTACCCCTGAAAATAAATAACTTCCATTCACATGGTCTCAAGAGAACAATATTAACAATGACAGTAACAATGTAAGCGAAAAAAATCACTAAAAGAAAGTGAAATTGGGTAACTAAGAAATCAGTGAAGCTCCTAGAGATCTGAAAGCTAGAGTAAGAGTTGAGGTGTGGACTTTTGAATGGTGAAATGGAGTCCTGGAGCTACAGACATGTTGGGGAGGTCAGCCTTTCTTATGTCCCTTGACTTTCAGAGCTTACAGTCCTAGAGAAAGTGGACTCCTACTCATTGGAATTGTTCTCCATTCTGATTTGATAGAAGATCTTAACTTCTGGCTAAGGAGTTCATTCATTCTTGGGTATTCTTTGATATATTCTAGTCTATTATTTCTCTAATTTCCACTTGCTTCTTTTTGATAAAAAAAAGGTTTACTAGCTATTTTTGATTGTTTTTGTTTAACTAACTTTTGTTGAGAAGGGGTTAAATTGACCAGTATAAGATAAGGGCTAGCCTCTCCCTTGGAAGCAATCAAAGAAATGGCTTTTGTTCTGAACTCAGACCCTTTATGATAGAGATATTTGAGAGTTATGGATGGCTATAAATCTTGCCCGATATCCCTCTTAGAAATAGGAGAGATTGCCTAGCTTTAGCAATCCGAGGTTCTGTCTGCCTCTCATCCTGCACTGCAACTGTCTTCATGGTCTTCCTCTTATTATCTACAGAAATGGGTCAGATCCCAGATTATATCTATCCCTGTCACCCATCATCTCTGTATTAGACAGAAAACACACATACACATACACATCTTTAAAATATACATTTTATTAAGAAGCATCATGACACAGAATGTTAGACCTCAAGCCAGGAAAACTTGGTTCAAATGCTGCTTATGATAATTTACTAGCTGTGTGACCTTGGTCAACTCATTAACCTCATGCAATGCCCCAGGAATCACCTCTTAAATTATAGACACATTGCAGTCTGTGAGCGGAGGAAGCTTCTACACTAGGACTGCCTTATGTTAAACCATAGAGCCTCTGTTTATTCAAATATCTTTTAATATTTAGAAACATTAGTATAAGAATGACAACTTGGCTTAATGACTAGAAAGCTGGCGTTGAAGCCAAGAAGAACTGAATTCAAATCCTGCTTCTGACAAATAATGGCTGTGTGACTTTAGGAAGGTCACTGAATCTTTCAGTGATCTAGGCAACTCTCCAAGACTATAAGTTGCCAAGAGGGTGCTGATCTGCCTTAGTAGAGGGAGTTTCTTCATCTGGAAGTTCCCTATATAAATAAATTCACAAGTACAGTTTCTAGACTGATCTTAACTTCATTACAAAGAAATGCATAAGGGAGAATGACCCCCAAAAAGTTAGAAAACATGGCTCATGAGTAAACAAAGAAAGAAGTCAAAGACTTACACACTTTACAGAAACCTTACACCTATATTGCCTGATTACTTTTTCCAGGAAGAGAGTCAGGAGTCTCTGGATAGTGAGCACACAAAGAAAAAAAAATTACCAAAAATTTATACTGATTATATTTTAACATATAGGAAATTAATGATTATTAATATAGGAGAAATTTCTGAATCAATTTTCTCTGTACAGTTGAACTATCAACTTGTTAGTGCAAAGATCAAAATCAATATAAATTATAAGAGTAAAATGAGAAGAAAGCATGGTGTGCAATTGAGACAACACCAGCTTGACCTATTTAAACAAATGGTTGACCCTATAAAATAGGAAATGAGTAAAAGAACAGACATCAACACAGAATATCATTACTTCCTAAGGAAGTTTAGCCAATGTAAATCAAAACCACAATGACGAGATTAAATGAGCCTAGACATCACCTCAAAATGAAACACTTGATCTCCTTGCCAAGTGGTGAGAGATGGCGGCCAAGGTCAACACTGGTTTAGAATATAAACTTGTTTGTAAAATCTCACAAAAGAGGATGGATAGTGGAAGATTTTGCAAAGTATTACCTCATAAAATAGCGAGAAGGAGTAGAGAGGAAAGGCAAGTTTACAGAAAACCTATTGAGATCTAACTACATCCCATAAACTTTTAGGGATGAAACTGGAAAAATGACAACAAAAAGGCAGAAGTGGAACAGATCTATAAAGATTCCTCTGGCAAATTCTTTTCTCCATCAATGACAGTGGAACTGCAAGTTTGGATTCTAACATCATAGAATCGAATATGTTTGTTGCGTGGTGAAGTAGAAACTATGTTAAAGAAAACAAAAATGGGAAGCAGGTCTAGACCAAGTATCCTCGGAAAAGGTCAGGGATGAAGATGCTAAAGTTTAAAGGCAAGATATCTGAGAGAGGGGAGAATCCTAATGGCTTGGAATATCACTGCAAGGTAAGATGACAGAAACAATTGACAGATACGTACCCATATGCTTTCTTTCCCATTTTTACAAAAGCTTTCTGAAACCAAGCCAAACATGCATCAAGGACATCCTTAGCACCTGGGTTCAAATCTCTATCCTGATCCTTTTTAGTCATGTGACTCTGGGCAAGACACTTGACCTTTCTGAGCCTCAGTTTCCCCATCTGCAAAATCAGGGGCTTGAACGTGATGGCCTCAAAATTTCCTTCCAATTCTAGGGTTATAATCCTATGATGAAGGTTCAAGAAGGAAAAGGTAGAATTTGCAAACAACATTCAAAGCAGACCACAACTTTGCAATCATAACTGAAAAGGTCCAGAGAATGCAAGATCAGCAATCTTGTCAGTAATTAGTAAGAGTAAGATTGTGCTTCCTCTGAAACAATTTTGATTTAGTAGAGCAAAATGTTGACTTAGAGGCTTCCCTTGAATGAGTTGTCTTTCATGTTTGTGTTAAAATAATTGGAGATTCAGGTTATTTTTAAATTAAAAAGCATTAATTTTACTCCCACTCCCCATGCCTTGACATATATATATATACACACACACACAAACATATATGTATATATGCATATACATAGACACACAGACATCTCTCTCTCTACTCAGGTCTTCCTCACCCCAAGGACAGTATTCTGTTGTGAAAAAATATTTACAATTATAAACAATATAAGATATGGAGTTAGACTGAAGATTAGATCTGCCATAGGGAACTTCCTAGATAAGGTATTTTCTACCACTGCAGGTTAGCATTTTCCCTGTGAGCTCAAAATTAGGATTAGAAATGGAAATGAAAGAGAGAGAAAGAGAGACAGAGACAGGAAGAGAGAAGATAAAGAAATTCTGTCTACCAAAGCAGTCCATTTTCTGCAACCTATAGCCTTAGAGAGTGATCCAGGTCACTAAGCAGTTAAGGGATTTGTCAATATACATCAGAGATGAGACTTGAACCTAGGTCTTCCTGATCCTGAAGCCTGCTAGCCATCCCCTTCATCATTCCGCCTCTCTACATTATATTTGCAGAAAAAATCCAAATTAGCCACAGAGCCTTTGACAAATTTCTCTACCTCCCCGGGCTTCAGCATCTTCATTTGTAAAATGAGGGGGGTTGAGTCAAACGATCTCTAAGGTATGTTTTGAATTTAGGATTCTAAATCTATGAAGCCCTGGAAATTCAGTTCACTGGCCATTCCATTCACTTTGAGAAGTGTGTGTGTGTGTGTTCTTTTATCTAGTAATAAGTCACAAATAATGAGATAATCCTGGGTGATATAATTCGATTTTTCAACTTCTACTAAGATGTTTCTAAATTCAAGGGGCCTGGTACCTTCATACTGTCATTTGGAAAGCCCCTACAGTGACCAGGACCTTTTGAACTCCCAATGTTGGCCCCCATGGCAGTGTACTGGTAACTCCAGAGGAAGATGTTTTTGGCAGGGTCAACGCAAGAGTGATGTGAGCCACATGACTTGAGTTAAGATTAGTATCATTTGAATGGAAATTTATGGTTTGTGGACATCCCCAATGAGCCCATCTCCTTGAGTGCTGAAAGGCAAAGGAAGCCATGTTGAATGGGGAATTCTGAGCCATGGCATGCTATCCTACAGTGATGCACAATTTCTGCTCTGGAAAAGTAACTGAACTGAGTTCCATCATCCTTACCTGTGCTCAGGCCAAAAGGCATGATGGGGCTTGATATGTGTCCAAAAGAGGGGGAGGTTACCTAAAAGCCAAAAATAAAGCCTAGTATTTTAAGGCAGTCAGAGGCTTCACCTCAGAGTTCATGATCTGGCCCACACTTCTACCACTGGAGGAAGAAAACCTCACTGCTGGAAAAATCTGCGTTGGTGACATTTTACTCCTTGGAACTTGGGGATGGGAGGGATAGTGAGGCAGTTGGAACAGAGGAGAAAGCAGCTATTCATGACCAGGACTTAAAGAATTCAGTGTCTTTCTTTCTATAGAGGGCCATGATTTTAAAAAATGCATTCAAGACACAAACATATAAGACAGTGCACTGTTCCCTAACGGACAAGTGATCAAAGAATCAAAAGAATTTCAAGCCATCAACAACCGTATGAAAAACTGTGCCAAATCACTAATAATAAGAAAAATGCATGTTAAAACAACTCTGAAGTTTAACCTCACACCTGTCAAGTTGGAAAGATGATAAAAGGCAGAAATAGCATGTGTTGGAAGGTCTGTGAGATGGCAGGCACACTAATACACTGTTGATGGAAGTATGATTGCTCTAACAATCTGGAACATAATTTCAAATTATATTAAAAAAAGTCCAAAGTTCAACTCAGTGATGCATTATTTCTCTCCTTATCCCCTTCCCCAAGTATGCATATACTCCAAGGATGTCAAAGACAGAAAGAAAAGTCCCATATGTTCCAAAGTATTCACAAAAGTTTATGATGGCAAAAGACTGATGCAATATATTGGTCAATGGACGAACAAATTTTGGTATCTGAAGATAATGGAATATTATTGTACTCTGAGAAATGATGAATTTGAAGAATTCAGAGAATCATAGCATGATTCATGAATTGATGCAGAGGGAGGAAACAGGATAGAAGGACTTAGGTTACACGCATTGAAGGTAATCGTAGTTCAAGAATACAGTCAAGGAATCATACTTCCCTCCTCACAGAGCAGGAGAGCAGATTCTGTGTTGGTCAGTTCTCCTTAACTGTTTTTCTTTATTGTGTAGGAAGGGGAGAAATTTTGGTTACTGCTGAAGTAGGAAAAAGGTTCACCATCCCATCAGCCCCACGTGGCCCTCTTCCATCTTATTTCTGAGCAAATTTTTTCATGGCAATCAAGAACAGCTTGGTGCTGGTGCTGTTGAAAGGAATCCCCTTACCACAGCCCTACCCAGAGACTTTACAGCTTTATTCAGTGGAGTCCCCAGAACTATTTGAAGGGACACAGTTCTCACCCTTGACTGTGATGGGAATTAAAAGGAATGTTCCAACCATAACTCAGATACAAGTTCATACTAAATGACTCTTACTGGCAATAGTAGAAAAAAGAATTCAAAAGACTTTAAAATGTCAAAGAGTTTCTCCAGAAAGCTGACTGGGTGTATTTTGCTGGAGTCAGCATCACAGAAGCGATAAAATAGCCCTAGGGCTACAAAGAGTTGTAATAATCCCTTCCCCCTACTGGAGACTATCATAGAATCACAGATCTAAGCTAGATAGAACCTTAGAGGTCCTCTGGTCCAATCCATTCATTTTGTATACAAAGAAATTATGATCAAGAGAAGTTAAATAACTTTCTCAAGGTCATACAGATCATAAGTGGCAGATGAACTGATATACATGAAGTAGCAAACTCAGAAGAGAGACCCAGTAGAGGGCATTGATTTACAGTGGAGATAAACAACAGTGTGATGACATTTCAGAGGCCATCAGTCAATATGCAGTATTTGAAGAAGTTACTTATGTAATAAATTTCTCCATATAAGTTTGCTAGTCATATATTTTCTTTCTGTGTGTTCTCTCTGCCACTGGTGGAAATGCAGGAATCTCCTGGAGACTATATTCTATATATATGGTGAGGATCTTTTTTTAAAGCTGGTAGACACATATTTTTCCACATTTCTTTTGTAGCACTGCATTTGAATTGAAGTTAACACAGTCAATAGATACATATATACAAACATACCTACACATATACATACATATATGTGTGTATCTATACATTTGTACACATATGCATATTTTGTGCTTATATATATATATACAGGTATACATACATACACGTATATACATATATATGTGTATCTGCAAATGTTTTTATAAAAAAAGAATCCCAGGAAGGGGACAAGTGGGATGGCAAATATAAGACTTTTCAAATTGGTCACCTTCTCTTTCTTCCTTGACTGTTACATTTATATGGCAACTGGCCAAAACTGGTCTCTAATTGGGATGGAACCAGAGGAAAGTATTTTTAAGAGGAATGGGATGGTGGTGAGGAGGAGGAGAAGGCAGAGGAAGAAGAAAATTTTGTCCTATGAAGTAAAGTCACACCTGAGATTTATAATTATTGATATCTACAAATGCTGCTATAGTTATAAGATCATACATCCTTTCCCAACAAAATTCATTCATTAATTGATCTGGATCCCAAAGAAGGTACCTTGAAAAGTAGAGTAAGTTCTGGTGAGCATATTAAAAGATAATTGGCTTGACAATATGTCTCCTAGAGGATTCTTTCCAACTGCTACTCCACCATAAAACAGGGTAGAACATCACTGATTTGGGGGTCCAAGATAGTGGAGAGAAGTCAGAAAGTTGCCTAAGCTCTCCCCATTTTCCTTTGGAAACAACATTAAATCAAGACTCTAAAAGAATCCTGGTGCAAAATAATCCACCAAAAGACAGAGTGAAACATTTTTTTCAGCCCAAGATAACTTATAAGGACTTCAGGAAAGGTCTGTTTCACTTCGGTAAAAGGGGAGTGCAGCCCAGTACAGGCAGTGCTCAGGCAAACCAGTGGAAGGCTCTTAGCTACAACACAGATAAACACCCAAGACTGCAGTCCTGGCTCAGCAGGTCAGCTGTGAGACCTCCAGCTCCAGGGCAGCAGGCAAACTGCCAGCCCTGGAACCCTGGACACAACAGTTCCTAATTGTATTTCAATAAATCTGACAATCGAAGTGAAATGGATGAAGATTTACAAAAATAAAAACTGCCAAATTAACAGAAGAAAAAATAACATACTTAAATAACCCCATTTTAGAAAAAGAAATCGAACAAGTCAGCAGAGAACTCCCTAAGTAAAAATCTCCAGGGCCAGATGGATTTACAAGTGAATTCTACCAAACATTTAGAGAACAATTAATTCTAATACACATAAACTACTTGGAAAAATAGGTGAAGTCCTACCAAATTCCTTTTATGACACAAATATGGTGCTGAAACCTAAATCAGAAAGGGTCAAAACAGAGAAAAGAAACTATAAACCAATTTCCCTAATGAATAAGTGATGCAAAAATTTTAAATGAAATATTTAGAGATTACAGCAATTTATCATCAGGATAATATACTATGACCAGGTGGAATTTATATCAGGAATACAGGGCTGGTTCAATATTAGGAAAACTCTTAGCATAATTGATCATATCAATAACAAAATCAACAGAAATCATAAGGTATCTCAATAGATGCAGAAAAACTTTTTGGAATATTGTGCTATAAGGAATGATGAGCAGGTGGATTTCTGAAAAACCTGGCAAGACTTACATGAACTGATGCTGAGTGAAGTGAGCAGGACCTGGAGAGCACTGTACACAGTAACAGCCACATTGTGAGATGACTGATCTTGATAGACTTAGCTCTTCTCAGCAACACTACTTCAAAAGACCCATGATGGAAAATGCTGGCCACATCCAGCAAAAGAATTATGAAGTCTGAATGCAGATTGAAGTACACTATTTTCCCCCTCTTTTTGCTTTTCATGGCTTTTCTCTTTTGTTCTGTTTCTTCTTTCACAACGTGACTAATGTGGAAATAGGTTCACATGATTGCCTACGTATAACCTCCATCAGATTGACTGTGGTCTTGGGAAAGGGGTATGAGAGGGATGAAGGGAGAAAAAAATTGGAACTCAAAATTTCATAAAAAATGAATGTTGAAAACTATATATGTAATTGGAAAAAAATAATATATTGTTTAAAAAGAACATAACTGGCTTTTCCAAAGTGCAATGAACCCATCCTGTCCCTTGCTATAAATTGACAGCAATGTCTTCATGATGGTTTCCATGCTTTATAATTAGGAGATGGAAAATGCCCGTCTTGTGGATGTGCTCACTGAAAACAAAGCCTCAGATTGGTTCCCTCATTCCCTAGATATGTTAATTTCTCAAGGGTCAAAGAAGGCAAATATCATGTCATACGGTTGTCTTCCTGACTCCAGACTCAGCGCTCAGTGTACCATGGCACCACCTAGTTGCCCCTCCCTAAGTCACTTTGTATTTATTTCATTTCTGTACATATTTATATATGAATATGTACCCTAGTGGTACATAAGCCCCTTGAGGGCAGAGTTTCATTTGTGTCTCTGTAAACATAGCACCATAATGTCTGGCACAGACTTGGTACTTAATAATGTTGATGCATTGATTGATTGAGGTGGGGAAACCATAGAAATCAATACATGGTCCCTGCCTTTAAAGAATCTAACTGTCCTACCTCCTGTCTTTATTTTGAGGAAGGTAATGGGATGAAGCCAAAGTTATCTAAGCTGCTGATGTCATGACTGGCCTTGGCATTTCTAACTGGGATGAGATAGGGAGACCAAGTCTCCAAAGGGGAAGGGAGCTATATTCTCATCTGCTTTGCCACTCTACCCAAAGAACCAGAAGAACATTTCAGCTGTAATTTCCTATAGATTGCTTTCCAAATAAAATGTCAATTTTTTGAGGGCAGGTGCTGTCTTGCTTTTCTATCTGAGTGCACAGTGCTGTGCATGTAGCATGGTATCTGGTTCCTAGTAGTGGCTCCATAAATGCATACTGATTAAGTGATTGGTCAATTAAATGATTGGATGGATGGATGCTGGCCTCCATCCCCAAAGGTACGGGAAAGAAGAAGAGACTAAAGCCTCAAGAACATCTGCTAAGAGCAACATATCACTGAGGACTCTCTGTGTGTCCATTTGGAGGATGTCCCCCAAGAGCAGAGAAGGGAACCAGAAAACATGTCCCTCTCTCCTTGAAAAGAGCCCAGCAAGAGTGTGAGGAGAAGTGAAATGGAGAAAGAAGCAGGCAGAGAAGGTTGAGAAAGCCAGAGAGAGCTCCCCTTGGCATTCCTAGCCTGTGTCTAGGAAAGGGAAGGGCTTTATCCATGCTCATACAGTTGGTTTGCTCCTTGGGGGTCCTTTTGATGTATACACATGACAGTATTTCACATACTGGGGGGTGGGTCCAGCTAGAGCACCAGGCCCGAGAGGAACAATGCCTCTTTTAAAGGCTCAGAAATGACCAGGCAGCTCTTGACAGAACAGTTTCTTGTCTGATCTGACAACAGTTTCTCTTCCCATGAAGAGCAGGAAATAGCCCAGACTCAGAGAGAATCTCACCAAGAAGATTATTTCATTTTGAGACTGGTTAGACCCTGACTGGATACAGCTAGGTGGCTCAGTGGATAGAGTGAATGGGCCTACAGTGAGAATGAGCTGAGTTCAGAACTGGCCTTAGACACTTCCTAGATGTGTGACCCGAGGTGGGTCGCTTAACCTATGTTTGCTTAATCTGCTGAAGAAGGAAATGGCAAAGCACTTCAGGATCTTTGCCAAGAAAACCCCATGGACAACACTGGTGTGCTACGGTTCATGGGGTTACCAAGAGTCAGACACAACTGAATGACTGAACAAGTACAGACCTTCACTAAGGCTTCGCCATCTTTCATACGTTCATAGATCTTAAAGTAGAAGAGATCTTGGAAGCCATCTAGGCCAACCCCTTATCTTCCACAAGAGGAAACTGAGGTCCAGAGAAATTAAGTGACTTACCTAAGGTCACATGGATAGCACAAGCATCAGAAGTGGGGTATGAACTGAGGTTCTTGGACTCCATAGCTAGGTGTTTTCCACTCCCTCACCATGACATGCATCTCTGTGTCTTTGCTCTAGCCTTCATCCTTTCATTCATTCAATTTCTCCCATTCCACTGGCTCCTTCCCATGGGCCTATACACATGCTCCTTAATCCTCAAAAAAAAATTTCTCTTCCAACTTTCCACTCCCTTGTAGTTTTCAACACATCTCTCTCCTTTCCTTAATGATCAAACCTTGAAAAACGGTCCACACCTGATGCCATGACTATCTTACTACCTCATTCCTCAGTCCCTTGAAATCTAGTTTCCACTTGGCTGAAATTGCTAGTATAGCAATCACCAGTAACCTCCTGCTTACCAGATCCAAGGGATCTTCCCCTGTTAGGCCTTATCCTCCTTGACCTGGTGACATCCTTTCATACGGCTGAGTTACTTCTTGTTCCTGAAACCTTTTTTCTGATCAATTGGAAGACCATGGCAACAGCCCAGGCCAGAGATGATGAGGGCCTAAACTACAGGGCAGCTGGTGTGAGAAGAGAGAAGGGAATGTACATGAGAGCTGTTGTAGAGAAAATGATAAGAAATGAAGGTTGAATGTGGATGTAGGGTGAGGAAGGAAGGAGTGGAGAATCATGCTGAGGGGGAGGATTGGGTGGTGCTCTTGATACTATAGTAGGGAAATTCAAAAGATGGGGAGAGGTAACAAGTTCTGGTTTTGGACAATGTTGATTTTGAAATGCCTATAGGACATCTAGCCCAAAATGTCCAGCAGGCCACTGGTGATTTAGAGTTGGAGCTGAGGAGAGGAACTCAGTCTGGAGACATAGATCTAGTTACCATCTACATGCAGATGACTGAACCCAAGGAGCTGATGACATCACCATGTGAGAGGGCATAGAGAGGAAAGAGAGGAGGACCCCAGAGAGGGAAGGAAAGGAAAGGAAAGGAAAAGATGGAGGGAGAAAGGAGGAAGGAAGGCCCAGAAGCAGAAGATGGGGTGCTGCTGAAGTCAAAGGAAATTAAGTTGGCCAGTTAGGCTCAAACACAGAGTACATGAAGTGGGGAACCTGTGTAACCAGCCCCCAAAGGGGGCTGGGACTAACCCTTTAAGACTAAGCAAGCACAGCACTTAATCACAACAGCCCTGTGAAATAAGGAGAATGCTATTGTCCCCATTTTACAGATGAGGAAACTAAGGCTCAAAGTGGCTAAATCACTTGCCTGTGGCCACACAGCTGGAGATACCTGGGGATGAATTTGGACCTGGATCTCCTGACCCCAAGTCCTTCCTCTACAAAAGGCACCAATAAACAAGGGTAGCTTTCCTGTCATGTGCCATGTGCAATAATGCCCCCAGAAAACTCAGTGAGAAGCTGAACGGCTGATCTGTGGTCAGCTCAGCAGAGGTGATAAAGGGGAGCCATTCCTCCAGCCAAATGACAGTCCACAGAATGGCCTGACCTCTTTGTGATGTCCAGTTTGTGGGCGAAAGAACCCAAGGGGACATGAGAGCCCCAGGATGCCCCAGTGGTGGCATGTGTTTTGAATCCACAATTCTTGTAACAGAAGCAGTGTGGAGTTAGAGCTGGGGGTGCTGGTGACTGCAGTGAGACAGCTGTTTTCCATGTTCCTTAAGGGAGGGGTGATAGACTATTAACAGCAGCAGGAAAGATTTAGGTTAGACATGGGGGAGAACTTTTCAGCTCCAAAGCTTGTGAAACACATTGAATGCTGGAGCAGGAAGGAGCCTCAGAGGGCATCTGGTCCAACCCATTCACTTTATAGATGAGGAAACTGAGGCCCAGAAGGTCAAATAGGGAAGGGAAAAGAATGGGAAGGAGAAATGGGATAAGCATTTATATAGTGCTTGCTATGGGCCAAGCACTGTGCTTTTTATAAATACTACCTCATTTGATCTTCGCTATCTGGGAGAGGTTGATGCTATTATTTACATTTTACAGTTCAGGAAACTGAGGCAAGCAGGGTTAAGTGACTTGTCCAGGGTCATACAGCTAGTGAGTGCACTATGGCACCACCTAACTGCCCTCAGAGATCACCTCTCATTTATACTGTGTATATCTTGCATGTATGCAGCTGTTTGCCTTTTATTTCCCTTAGAATGGGAATTTCTCAACAGGGACTGCTTTTATGTTTCTCTGCATCCCCAGGATTTAGAGCAGGACTAGCACACAGTAGGAACTTAATGATTGTTGACTGACTATCCAATTTTCTCCAACATGAGAGAGATGAGTGCCTGATGAAAGGAAGGGCTGGTTTTAGGAAGACGGGGCCGGGCAGTTTAACTCCTCAAAGGATGAGAGAATCTCAAGGAGGTTAGGTTCCAATTCCAGCTCAGTCACTTACTATGTATAGGGTCTTAGAAAATTCACATAGTCTGTCTGAGCCTCAGTTTTCTCATCTGTAAAATGAGAGGAGGTTGAACTGGGTGATCTCAGAGGTTCCTTCTGGTTCCTACAGATTTGGACCATTGTTGGAGGCAAAAGGAAGTACATTATGAAATGCTGAGAAACTACGGCCTATTTGCAGTGCTTTGCACAGTAGGTCCTTAATAAATGTTTAATAACTGAATGACAGGTTATGTGGTATACTGGCAAGAGCACGGAACATGAATTTAGGAGACCTGGCTTCTAATTCCACTTTGTTCCCTACCTGTGTAGCCATGGTCAAGTTTCCTCATCTGCAAAAAATGAAGGGCAAGTTCCCCTAGATGACCTGTTTGGTACCTTCCAACTCTGATGTCCTTTGGTCACCTGAGTTAAAAGGAGACTTCGGTAGCAGAAATGTGGACATTCTGGAATCCACGGAGGTTTCTGTGCCAATTGCCTAGACTAGGTCCTACCCCCCAGGACAGGAAGGAGAAAAATGTAGGGGAAATGCCTTCTTTCTTAAGGAAGAGGCTGACCGAGTCTGTGGGGCACAGCTCAGGGAAGGGAGAGAGAGGACAGAAAGTGGGAGGAGAGCTCTATCTCAGTAGATTTCCATTCAGTTAGAGAAGAAATCTCCAGGTCCGCTGTTACCAAGACTTGAGCGGGTCCTTCTGACTTAGCCAGGAACACTTATCAGGCGGCTGAACCCCAGCATAGTCCTTCAGTGCCCCCTAATGCACATTTCTGGAAAACATTCATTATTATTTGAACGACAAATTCATGTGACATAATAGAAAAGCTATTTATCAGCTCCAGGCTAGGCAGAGTAAGGTCTTTTCCTCTCTCTGCCCCAGAGTTCTCAATAATCCCAAAACGAAACAGTGAAAAACAGCAAAGTGTGTCATTTTGGAGGGGTCTGGACCTGTGATTTTATGGGACCTCAGAGGTCACAGTGTCCAACCCTCTCTTTTTATGGATGAAGAATCCAAGTCCCAGGGAAGATAAGTGATATACCCAAGGTCACACAGGTAGTGAGCATCAGAAAGTGGAACTGGAACCTGGATCCTCCTTCTTCAACAATGGTGCTCTTTCCACTATATCCCACTGCCATAGGTGCAAGGAGTTCCTGGTATGAAAACTGCCCTCCATCTACTCAACTCAATGAATCATCATAGCGTATCCTCAGGTGTTCACTGGCCTGTGGTTCCCAGAGCCCTAGATTCAGAACTGAAAGGAACTTCAGAGGCCATCTGGTCCACACACAGTGAACTGAGTGGAAAAGGAGAAGGGCAAGGTCAAAGAGATAGTGTCTGAGGCAAAATTTGAACTCAGGTCTTCCTGGCTCCAGGTTCAGTGCATCACTCACAGGAGCTAGAAACGCCTTTCTCTATAAAATCTTTCATTATTTCCTTCCTCTCTGACACCAGCTAGTGCCTTACCCTATAAGTTACTTTGTATTCATTGTATATTTTATTATCTCCCAAGTTAAATTATAAGCTCAAGTGCAGAAATTGTTTCATTTTTTGTTTCTGCAATAACAGTAGGCACATAATACTTCTTGACCGATGTATGGATTGAGGGGAATCAGTAGAATGTACTGGAAAGGATAATTAGGCTAAGACAATCTACCGTCTGGGAAGGGGAGGAAGTGCCTGCTATGTGCTAAGCACTTTACCTCCTGTGAGACCTTAGGTAAATACCTCACCTGGGCCTTCTGAAGAACTTGGGACTAAATCTCCCTATTTGCATGCTCTTGGGTAAGTCACTTCTCTCTGGTCCCCAGTGTTTGGGCTCAATGACCTCAGATATCTGGTCTGGCTCATTTCCCTGTCCTCAATCCTCTAACTTTCCCCCTCCTCCTCTTTCTCTTAGTAGGTGACTTTTTCTCATACTTTAATGAAAAGACTGAGGTCATCTACTGTGAGCTCTTGGGGCTCAGGGTGTGAGTACCCAGAAGATGGGGGAGGGAAGGAGGTTATTTTCCTGATAGCAACTGGGCAGCTGGATTAATAAAAGCTCGCTGATGGATGGGTGTGGGTGTCTGGGTCAAGGTTAGATTATAACTGCCCAGGAGAGAGTAGGAATTTTAATTGCCCCACAAGGGGGCAGGGTGGGTATTAGTAGATAAGAAAGGGGGGAGGGAAGAGGTTGATGGGGGAATGGTTGGGTTGAAAACAATCCCTTCAATTGGTCACCATATCTTTCCATCACATCTAGGGAAAGGCAAGGAGAAGAATGGATTTTTTTATTAGCGAATATGGCATGGCCCCCACTTTGGAGACTCGTAATCTAATGCATCATTAAACTGGGTCCACTCTTTCTCATTACACATTTCAAACTGAGTAGATTTAAAAATCACTTATGGAGCTAGGAATTTTACCCTAACCATGCTATTCAAACCTCCTGCACTAAGGAGATCGAAAAACTCAATTCATTATTGAATTTATGGCTGCCTTCTTCCCAAATTGGCATCCTCCACCTAACTTGACTCTCCATTCCATTCCATGAAGACATGACTTCCTCATTATGAACTACATTGTGGTTGGCCCAGAATAACCTGAGTTGATCAGGAAGCCACTCACAGTAACTGTCTGTACCATGTCAAGATGGGATTAATCCATTTGGAGCCACATGACCTTGGATTTTGCTGTCTTGATCCAGGAGTCATAAGAATACCCCACTGTCTTCTTACTCCTCTCTTTAATCTCCTGACCTAAGAGCATTGCTGACTCTCTGCTCAGTCCTGGCCAACTACCTCTATCGCCCTTTCTCCACACCATGTCAACAACTCACTAATTATTTAATCAATCCCCAAACCCGCCCAGGTTTCCTTTTCTTGGCCAGAGCAGCTCAGGTTTTCTCCACTGGTTCAAGGTGGATCTTACCTGAAATCAAGTCTCCAAATGCAGTGAAGTGGAAGGATAAACCTTTGCAATAAAGCCTTTTGAGAGAACGTTAAAAGAAAACGGTGGCATTGACAAGTATTAATAAGAAATGACAGACTGAGCTAAGCTTTGAGTTAATTCTAATACACAAGTTAAAGGTAACATTAACATCTGTCAAAGCTTTGGCCAGCTCTAAACATATCACTCTTCATCCTCAATCAGATACCTCCTTTGGTTTCGGTTACCTTCTAGGCAGAGCTGACCTTAAGCAATAAAATTGTTGGGTTAATGCAGTTCGTTTCTCAAGCCCCCACTAGTTCATTATTCCCTATTCATCTCTTGGTTGTTCTCTAGTGCCTAACTCCAAACCAGGCCTATTCCACCATATTCCCTTGATCTTTCCCCCCTACTTTTCCATATTAAAACTTAGCTGCCCTGAAACACTCTTTGGTGCTACCATGGAGGTTAAAAATATAGAGGGAGTTCAGAAGGAGATGGGTGGTAAAGTAGATGGTGTTGAACAGGAATGAGAAAGACCTGAGTCTGAAACTTGCCTTAGACAGTTACTAGTTGTGTGATCTAGGCTTTATTTTTCTCATCTGTAGAATGGGAATATGTGAGACTGCATATATAAAGTGCTTGGCAAACCCAAAGCACTATATAAATGGGATCTATTATCAGAAGCAAACAACAAATTCCTTGTTATAAGGCAATTGGGTCTTAATCCGGAGGTGCACAAATTTGGATGAGAAAATATTTTGACCACTGCATTTCAACAGTATTGGTTTTCCTTTGTAATTGTATCTATGTCATTTTGTGCATTTCAGACATCTCTCTGAGAAACTTCACCAAATTGCCTAAGGGCCCTCTCTCTCTCTCTCTCTCTCTCTCTCTCTCTCTCTCTCTCTCACTCTGCCTCTCTCCCTCACATACACACACACACACACACACACACACACACACATACATACACACGCATAAAATATTCCTGTTGCTTTTCACTCATTTCTGACTCTTTGTGATCCCATTTGGGGTTTATTTGGCCAAGATCCTGGAGTGGTTTGTCATTTCTTTGTCCAGCTCATTTTACAGATTAGGAAACTGAGGTAAACAGGGTGAAGTGACTTGCCCAGGGTCACACATTTAGTAAGTGTCTGAGGCCAGATTTGAACTCATGAAGATGGATCTTCCTACTTCCAAGCCCACCCAGCTGCCCAGAAGGAGGTTTAGTTAACATAAAAACAAAAGATAGCAATAAAATTGATTTTTAAAAAAAGCAAACAGCATCTGACAACAGAAGGAGAGTCAGAGAAAAAAAATAGAATCTAAGACTGCTCTTCTGTTGGGAGTGGGGAGCAATCAGCAGCCATCCGCATTTCACTTTCTCCTGAGTGCTGCAGATCCATGGGGAGTGAGCTCTCTGTCACTTCACCAAGCTTTTCAGGCAAAAGTTAAGACGACTACTTCTCAGGTTAGAAGGGATCTGTGATGGGCTAAGACTAGAGGATTTCAGGGATCCCATTCAAATCTCAGATTCTTGGATTTCCACATCCTCATTTTGCAAATAAGAAAACTGAGTCCCAGATGGGTTGGTTGGGTCCTGGATTCAAGTTATGTCTCCCCACCCCCACCCCCACCTTCTACTACAGACACAGTGTTGTTTCTTCAGTTACTTTACCTTAATCTTTTTTAAGGTGTCTCTGTACCCTCTGATTCTTTCCCTTTCCTCTGATCCCTTCCTCTCCTTTCTTACCTCTTTCCCTTTGAGGTTTTGCTTATTCATTTCTTTTTCTCTCCTCATTTTATCTGGTCTCATAATTCTTCCCTGCCATTCTCCTCCCCCTCTTTCTCTCCCCTTCAATGAATCCTGTTCATTAGTGCTTTTTATTTCATGTTTTGCACACCATTCCAAAAAAAGATCTCTCTCACTCTCTTCATTGTCCATCTTCTCTGTCTGCTTTAGACTCTCATTCTCTGATTCGTGACCCTTCTGATTACCTGGTCTCTCTCTCTTTTCTCTGTATTCCTCATGCAACAAAAGCTTTCAAGATATCCACTCTAGATGGTTTCTGCTGCCATTTTGTAGAGCTGCCCTTTGGATTTCCCAAGGGTTCTTCATACCAAAGATACCATAGCTTTTTCTACTGTGGCTCAATCTCAGTACAATGCCAGTTACTGCAGGATGCTGTTGGACAGGACACTGCCTCATGGTAGGGCTCCACCTCCACCACATCCCTGATAATGGAAACCACCACTTATCTATATCTATATATCCTCCACTGGTTATCTTTTTTTTATATTTGCCTCAAAATCTCCTTCCTGGGTCCATGATCTTCCAACTCCCTGAGAAGCCAGTTGCCCCCAGGGGTCCCAATTCCCCCATTCCCAATGTAGTATGGATATATTTTTCAGGCAACAAATCCCCAGGCCACACCCGGAATCAGGTCCCCATCTTCCTTTAGACTATCTTTGTTGCCCCTCCTGGATTCAGGGGAGTCTGACACAAGAAGTCAATGCCTAGTTGGTTTGCTTGAATAAGCTTTATTGTAGTATGTACATGGGAACAGATATCAGCAGACTTTAGGTAGCCCTGAGCATCTAGGACTCTTTCCCTTTGTGTGACTGCCCTCTTCAGGCCTGAAACCCAGGCATCCTATGACCAAAACCACTTTCCTCTTAACTTCTTTGACCACCATTTCCCTCTACATACCATCTTCTATTAGAACACACACTCCTCAAAGGCAGGTACTTTTTAATATACATTTATATTCCCACCATTTAGCACAGTGCCTGGCACACAGTAAGTACTAAAAAGAATGTCTTTCTATTTATTCATTCAAGAGTGCCTTTCCCCATGCAGGGCCCAAGCACCAAGGATATCTCCTGGACTGAGATGACAAGAGTGTCTCAGGAAACAGTAATGAATAACTCTAGGACTGACCTACTCCCATAGCAACATCAAAGGGACATTAAAGGTCACATAGCTAGGCAGTGATAGAATGAAAATCCAGCTGTCCTGACTCCCAGACTAGAGGTATGTCAATACAGCAGTAGTTTAGAGCCCAAGACTTGGGAGTCAGGAAGACCTGAGTTTGAAGTCTGCCCCAGACTTACTAGCTATGTGTCCCTGGACCAGTCATTTCTTTGACCCTCAATTTTCTCATAATAAGGGGATAGGACTTAATATCCTTGAAGGTCTCTTCTAGGTGTAAATCTATAACTGATTCTGCAATCCTTACCCATATTTCTTTTGACTCTACTGCCTTTTAACTCCCTCAAGGGAGATGAAACCTGTTTTATATTCCCCACAAGGTGTTAGGAAAATTAAATGAGAATGCAGACACCACCACTTTGAAACAACATAAAAATACTACTTAAATGTATTATTTACTATGCAGCACAGTTTTATCATCTGTGACATAAAGGGGCTGGACAAGATGGTCCTGAGGTCCCTTCAGCTCTGGAATTATGAGCCTGTGACCAAGGCATTTTTATTATCTGAAGCACGCCTTCAGATGATCATCTGAAAAGGGGTGGACTCAAGGTGAGGAATGAGCTATATATACATTTTAAGGACAGGCCATTAAAAAAAAAATCGTTTCATTTGGCTCAACTACTTTCATAAGGGAAGGTCATACTGAGAGATGGTTTGGGAAGGGGAGTCACTGGGATGTGACCAAGATGTGAAAAAAAGATTGATTAAACATTTTTTAATCGACAGATTCTCAGAATATACATTTTGTTTCTTAGGAAATTAGGTCAATTAATTTTAAAATTTTAACTTCTCTAAAGACAAGCTCATGATGACAAGTGAATGTATATGGTCTTAGAAAATTTGTTATTGCTTCATGACCCTATGGATCATATGGTCCATGGAATTATCTTGGCAAAGATACTGCAGTAGTTTTCCATTTCTTTCTCCAGTGAATTAAGGCTAACAGAGGTTAAGTGACTTTCCCAGAGTCACACTGCTAGGAAATGTGTGAGGCTGAATTTGAACTTGGATCTTCCTGACTCCAGGCCTAGCATTCTATCCACTGAGCCACCTAGTCAAACAGGGGTTAAGTGACTTGCCCAAGATCACACAGCTAGTAAGTGTATGAGGTTGGATTTAAACTCAGATCTTCTTGATTCCAGGCCCAGTGCACTGTGCTCCTCCAACTTAGAAGATAGCAGGATTGAAATTATAGACGTCCTTAGTATCCAGTGAAAGGCAGTGTAGCATGGTAGATGAGATGACCTCAAAGCCAGGAAGACTTGGTTCAAGTCTTGCCTGAGACATACTGGCTGTGTGACCCTAGGCAAGTCATTTAAACTTCCTGTGTTCTAGGTAACTTTCTAAAATGATCAATTGGAGAGAAGGTATCAGTCTGCACTGGTAGAGTCTGCTTACCCAAGAGTTCTCTATACCAAAGACATCCCAGGGTCCAGTTCCCATCACTATAGTTAAATTGTGAACTCCTCAAGAGCAGAGACTGTCTTTTCTTTTTTAACTTCTTGTATTCCCAGTGTTTAGCAGAGTACCTGGCATATAGCAGGCACTTAATATATGCTTATTGATGACTAACTGGCCTAATATCCAATCAGATCTTCTACCATCCCTTAGGGAGAGCTGTTTCCAACAGATAGATTTACTTCTAACAGGCAGCTTTTGCATGGACCCAAATGACAGACACCATGCAGAGGAATATTCCCTTTATTTAAATGCTTCAGGCCATGAGGTATAAAAAAAAGAAACACAACTTTCTGAACATTGAAAATGATACAGATGTGCGGAGAAGGCCAGCTTTGGGTTACATTCAGCAGAACTGCCCAGTCTGGAAGTAGCGACATGTGGCCTTGCCCGTCTTCCAAGCCAAGAGGCGCCATTTTGTCTAGTCCACATAACACAGAAGCTCAGTCTCTGCTGTAACTTTCCACATTGGAGAGAGTTGTCATAAAATGGTGAAACCCACACAAAACTGAAATGTTTACAGTACACAAAATAAAACACACAATATATACTCTAGTTGGTTATCAAAACTAACTAGTAGCTGATGAAAATGAATAAAGAGTTAAATCCCATTATAAAGTATCTCATTATTTCATAATTAGTTTTCTTGTGTAGGTCCCCTATAAATACAGTATATTGTTCATCTTTCTTATCATAATAAGAAAAACTTGACCTAGTAGTTCATCCCATACTTCAATGAGACTTGGAGATCCTACCATGTTATTGCCCATTGTAATGACTCCTGAAATAGCTACAGTTCCCATCTGGAGGGAAACAAAGGCAGTCATTTAAGATTTAGAGGAATGCCTGACCTGGATCTAATGAGTCTCCTTAGCTGAGTGATATCAAACAATCATATAATCTCAGAGTAAGAAAGGACCTCAGAGGTCATTTTGTCCAGCCCATCAATCAACAAAGTATTTATTGAGCATCTATTCTGTGCTCACCATTTTCCTGATTCTCACCAAGATTAAAAAAAAATGATTGGGCTGCCCTTGGTGTATGTCCTGAGAGTTCAATTAACTGGCACTACAAGTTTGGTCCTCTTTTCTCAAGCCTGGGTGTCCAAGAAAGCTAAATGGAGCTCATCCTTTTCACGGTAGTCTCCTGACCAACCTTAGAGGCAAGTCCCCCCTTCTCCTTTGTGATTGACATCTGTTTTTTCGTTGATGAAATCTCCTTTGGGTTGGAGGAGATCAAAAAAATATAAAATTGGTAAAGGCAAGTGTGAGTGCATGTGCGTGAGATACCACTGAACCAGATGGATCTGTGCAGACCTTCGTTTAGTCTTTTTGTCCTACAGCATTCTTCCTGGGCATCACCGAAACAAAGGAGACCAATGACTACATAAATGTGTCTTTGGAAAAAACTTCTGTATCTTCTTCCACACTGTCCCTCAGCTAATATCATGGATATATATGCTAGTGTAAAATAAAAGTGCTGACTGAATCTCAGTCACACTGCAAATAATGAATTTTTTTAAACTTTAAATGCTTTTCCAATATAGGTTTTTCTAGCATTTAACAGTTACTAGAAATTCCACCCTTTTCTTCCCATATTCATTTCAAAAGGTGCTGAATAGAAAATCTAAAGAAAAGTTTCACTTTGTTTTTTCCCCTCATTTCCCCTCACACTTTAACTTAGCTCTGTTGCTGATTTATGAATTAGATTTTAAATTTCGAATTTGTTATTTAGTCATTTTTGTCCTGAGTGAGGACGATTCTTGAGACAGCCAATGAGACTTGCCCCATGGTGACTCCCCCATTGTTAGCAGTACTGAAGGCTGAAATCTCCTACTAAATGCATAAGATTTCAGAACTACAGTCTTACTTAAAGTTAATACCCTCACATGGAACTGAGACCTCTCACTGAAGCATTTAATATATTTTTGAAAAATCCCAAGAGTCTCTTAGTCCAGAGGCATCCAAACTTATTGCCTCAAAAGCCTTGATGGAACACCAAAATGAAACGAAATTTGCAAATGCTTAGCAAAATAAGTAAAAAGAAAATACAAAATAGACCATGTTAATTTGTGGTTTTCCAAGTCAATATGCAGCCTGCAGGCATCCATTTTTATTTGAGTTAGAGACCACTAACCCTGACAGTGTTAATATGTTTACCAAGATCTTTATAGATATGACATATTTGGAATTATTACAATTAACTGGATTTTTAAAAAGTGCCCTCACTAAAAATTGGGCAAGCCACTCTTTAAAAACAAAATAAAATTTTAATAAAATGAATGGAAAATTTGCCCTGTTATAAAGCTTTAAAAGCAAACAACCACCTAGGGCTGGTACAAAAATAAAGCATTCTCACTTTTGGAAATATGGAATCTTTTCAGTACACCAACTTTATGTTAGTATATATACTTTTAAATGTCTTCTTAGAAAAATAAAAAATATTTCTACTATTCCCTAAAGCCTTTTTGGAAACATACCTTTGGGACTAGTACAAATATGGGGGTTTTCGGGGAGGAATTCAAGTCACAAACTTGTCTGGCACAGCCCTAAGATCAGGTCAATGCTGAAACCTGATTTCTCTGCATCAGTGACTGGATCCAAGTCCACAAGATGCATTGACTAAAAGAGAGATCTTCTTTCTTCAGAAGTCATTTATTTCTGTAGATATCCTTAGAGTGACGTTCTACAATAAAAGAGAATGAAAGATGTCAGAGATCCTAGAGCTGGCCAACTGAAAATATGTCATATGTATCATCCCTGTTCCCTAGTCCACCCCCATTATCTATTGAACCCTACTCTTCTTCAAAGCCTAGCTCAATGTAGTCTGGGATAGTTAGTAAATACTGATGATATTCCCGCCCTCAGTGAGATTATAATTCAATTCAACAAGCATCTATCTATCTATCTATCTGTCTGTCGGTCTCTATCTATCCAGATATCCAATTATCTACCCATTCTTCTATATATCCATCTATCTTTCCTTCCCTCTACTTTTATCTATCCTTCTATCCACATATCAATCCTTCTATCCAGTCATCAATCTTTATATTCTTCTATTCATTCATCTATATATGTTTTCTATCTATTCATCCTTTTATTGATTCATCTATCTATCCATATACTTATTCTTCTATTGTTATCTGAATATCTTTCCCTCTATTTATCTATCCACCCACCCATCCACCCACCAATCCATCACTCCGGTCAGCCAGCCATCTATCTAGCATACCTGGAGTCCTGATGTTTAGGGAATTCCTGGTGAGTTCCTCTACTAAACATCACCTGCTCTGTAACTCAGAGTTTTAGGGAGCTGATGAGGGCACTGAAAAGTGCCTATGGCAGAACCAATATATATCTGAAGGGGTTGGGGAATCCAGGTCTTTCTGCTTCCAAGACCAGCTCTCCATACAACCCTCTACACTGACTCTCATGAGTATTCATTTAAGTGCCTACTATATGCAAGCTAGGTAATCACTTCCTGCCCTCAAGGAACTTACTGTCTACTGGAGGGAACACAACATTTACAAAGAGAAACTAAAAGCAATAGAATTTAAATAAGGAAAATAGAAGTTGAGGAATCAGGAGAGCCTTCAGAGGTAGCAAGATGATTGAGATTTTGGAGGAAACCAAGGACTCTAAGAGGTGAGAATGAATGCATCACAGGCTCACAGAAGAACCTCTGCAAAGGCATGGAGAGAAGAGGAGGAACGTCGAGTTGGTGTAAGGGCGAGATGGTCAGTGCAGCTGTGAACATAGGATCTGTACAGAAGAATAAAGCAAAGTAAGTCAGAAAGATAAGCAGGAGCCAAAAGACAGAGAGTAGGGACCTCAGGGATCAACTGTCTTCATCTTACAGATAAGGAAACTGAAGACCAGAGATTCTGAGTGACTTGCCCAAGGTCACATAGGTAGTTAGCATCTGACATGGGATCTGAACCCAGGTACTTTGATTCCAGAGCAGTACTTTTTCCAGTATCATACGGAAGCATTTATCAAAGTACAAGACCCCAAAGGAATGGGACAGAGGACAGGTAAATTTTTGATAGGAAAAATTATAGAGACAAGGAGCAGCAGAATAGGACCCTAGTAGCAAGCCCAGAGAGGAAACTAGTCATTAGAATGTTCCAAAACAAAATACCATGTGGTAGAACATTACTGGTAGACCAGAGGTTTCCTGAAAGAAAGTAACTTTTGAGTTAGGCTTTAAAGGATAGATAGGAATTCAAAAGGTAAAGGAAAAGTGGAAGGAGACAGTACATATAGGTCACAGGATAATCAAAGACACAGAGACATGAATGCATCATTTGTGCCCTTCGAGAGGATAGTCAATAAACATTTATTAAGTGCCTACTGTGTGCCAGGCACTGGGCTAAGTTCTGGAGATACAAAAAGAGGCAAAAGTTAGTGCCTGCCCTCAAGAAGCTTCTAGTCTAAAGGGGGGAAACCATAAGCAAACACATAAAGGAGAAGTGGGAAATAATTAACAAAGGGTAGGAGAAGGCTTCTAGTAGAAGACTTCACCAGTGGTTCACCTGCACCATGGGGGTAGAGGAGAAGATAAGAAATAAGATTGGAAAGGTAGGGTAGCACCACTTTGTAGGAAAAATTTGAACTTTAGTTGGTAAATAATAGGAGGCCACTGAAGATTTTTGAGCAGAGAAGTTATATGTCCAGGCTGATTTTTACTAAAGACTTCTCAGGTAGGATGGTTTAGAGAGGGCAAGAGAGGTGCAGAAGACCTATTGGAAAGCTGATGGTAATTAGCACCTATTCTAGGGAGGTGAGCCCTACGTGGAAGGAGTGGGAAGGTGGAATTAATGCAAAGGGGAGATCAGTTACTTGATGGGATATAGGGATACAGTGTAGCACAGTGGATAGAGTGCCAAACCTGGAGTCAGAAAGACCTGAGTTCAAATCTGCACTAAGACACTTATTAGTTGTGTGACTCTGGGCAAGTCACTTAACCCTGTTTGCCTTGGTTTCCCCATTTTTAAGAAATGGACTGGAGAGGGAAATGACAAAGTGCTCCAATATCTTTGCTAAGAAAACCTGAAATGGATGTGACTGAACAATGACAAAAAGATGGCTACATGGGGAAAGTCATTAGAAAAGACCAGTCAGCTTACAGCTTCTGACATATGACGAATACCCACCTGAAAATCTTGGATGAAAGTCAGGAAGTAGAAAATGAAGCCAAAAGCCACTGTCCACTCACAGATCGCGCTCACCACATGATACATGTAATCCTGGTGGGAATGAGAAACAGACAAAACTATTCCCTGGAGGGTGAGTCCTAAACCATCCCTGGAGCACCAGAGCTCACCAGATAAGAGTTACTCATTAAGAACACACACAAGACACTTGGGGAGATGGCCAAAGGTGACAAGGATCCAAGGACCACAGCCTCAGAGAGTTAGTTATTAAAAGGGACAATGAGGAAATCCAGGTCAACTTTGTCATTTTATAAGTGAGAAAACAGAGTTTAGGTTTGGTCTAGAGCCTAGACTCTGTATCACAGGTTCTTAATCCAGGAACTATGAAGTTTAAGAAGACATTTTTTGATAATTGTATTTCAGTATAATTGGTTTCCTCTGTAATCTTATTTTATGCATTTAAAAACATTATTCTGAGAAGGGGTTCATAGACTTTACCAGATCCTTCCCCAAGGGGTCCGGAATTGTTGGTCTGGGTAGTTCCCCTTAACATTCCATGATTCTAAAACTCTCCAATTATTTTTTCAAGATGTTGTTTGAACTTCCTCAAAGTCATGGGATGAGGCAAGGGGTGAATGGGGGAGAAGGATCATAGCTCAAAAGCTGGGACTTCAGAATTCATTAAGTCCAGTCTCCTCATTTTACAGATGAGGAAACTGAGTCCCCAATGAGGGACTTCACCCAATGAGGTGAAGTAGCTTTTCTAAGGTTACCCTTAGCAAATTTTGCAGGTAGGATATGAACCCAGATCCTCTGGCCTCTACGTCAGTACTATCTGGAGCACTAGAATGTTCTCAAGTTTCTAAGAAGGAATTAACTAGTGATGCTCTGACATGGGGAGGCAGTGGATGGTTTTATCTGCATCCTCTTCTATCAACCAACTTGAGCTTTACGCAATTTCCCAGTTGCCACCCTCCCTTACACCAAACTTTTTGGTCTACTAACAAATCTAATTTTTATTTGTTCCTAATTTCAAAAAATTTTTTGCATCTTTGACAATGTTTACAAGAGCAGAGATTTAGAGTTGAAAGAAACTTTGGAATTCATGTAGTACAACCTCATTTTACAGATGAGAAAACCACATCTCAGAGAGATGTCACAAGGGCATGTCATAGTATGATAAATCTAGAATCACAAGGGACTTTTGAAGGCCATCTAATCCAACCCTTCTGTTTTGCAGACAAGGCTCACAAACGTAAAGGGACGTGTCACACAAGTAAGTGCAATGATTTGAACTGAGGTACTGCTGTTCATCACCTTCATTGAGGTATTTATTGCCACTGGCTGGGCTACCTTGGCTGGGTATCACCTTCCTGGACCCATTTCCTCATCTATATAATGAATGGGCTGGATGGACCAGAGGGTCTCTGAGGTCTCCTCAAGCTTCTGGCTGTCTGACTCTATGACCCCCATATGGCTGAAATCTCTCCAACAGCCTATGATTTTTAAAAACTGGTTGAACTGAAACAATGAGCTAGTCACTAGACCAGTAGGGGGAACCTGTGAGCCCAAGGCCACGTCCTCAGGTACAGCTTGACTGAACTCAAGTTTTACAAAAAAAATCCTTTTATTAAAGATATTTGTTCTGTGAAATTTGGATTCAGTCAAAGGGCCTCACTTGAGGACCTAGAGGAACCCAGGAGTTCCCCACTCCTGAACTACACATTTGTTTTTTATCAACAGAGGTAACTGACATGAAGAAAAATACTTTTCCCTAAGCCTTCAGCTGTCCATTTATTGTTAACAGACATAGGTAACAAAGAGATCTATTCCATTTGTGGTGAGAGGCTGCCCCCTCCTGTCCATTGTCATAAAAACAACTTGGAGCTGCAGAATTCTACACCAAGTGGCAGTTTACATCAATGAAAGAAGGAACTGTATCTGGAATTTAGGTTAGACCCACTACTCCAAAACTGGGTTGCTTTCCTTTTGGTTCAGCCTTAATTTCTCAATGAAGAGGACAGAAAGGGTACTTCTCAAAGAAACGCTTCTTTAACCATCTTTCCTTCTCCAGCATCTGTCTTCATCTGGAATAAAGGGTCTCCAGGGCCCTCACTACCTGGGGGGCCAAGACTGGGATGTGCTGCTGTCTGATGATGGCCTTCCTATTATGGGGCACCCAAAGGGACTGAACCAGGGCAGAGTGCAGTGGGACTCTCACTTCCTCATTCTGCCCATAAAGCTTTCTTAACACAGTTCACAAATGCCTGATCTGGTAACTCCTCACTTTTTTTTGGCTGATTCAACATCTAGTTTCCATACCAGAATCATAAGCATCCCCAAAGGCTTGGTCCTAGACCCTCTACTCTTGACAGTTTCACCAGCCTATATGTATTCAATTGTCATTTCTATAAAAAATACCCTTCCATCTTTATGTCTAACCTCAACAAATCCTATTACTTGGATTCAGAAAACCTGGGTTCAAATCCTATATGTGATGCTTATTATATGTATGACCTTGGACAAATGACTTAGTCTCTCTGGGCCTCAGTTTCCTCACCAGTAATATGAGGGGATTTAGATTAGATTATCTCTGAGACTTCTTCCCATTCTAGATCAATAAACCTCTGGGATCCACTGTAATAAATGTTTTTATTTATTATTATATGTGACAATTATTTATATACTATATTAAATTTTACAAATTATAAACTTGTATAATTATAATATAAAATTCCTAAATTATTTAAAAATGTAATATATATATAATTATAAATTTATAAGTTGCAATTGCTAAATTTATAGATTTGTTATAATTTATAAATATATAAAGTATTATAAATACACAGATTTTATAAATTATATGTAAACATTAAATTATATATTATTATATTTTATAATTATTTATTATATATTTATTATTGTGTTTCTCTAATAAATGATCTTTGTAGATTTTACCCCAACTCTCTCCACCTCCACCAAAAAGTAGGTCAGTCTCCACCCAATTTAGGGTCACACCCCTAGGAAAGTCTTACCTTTTCATTTGGATTCCATTCCAGTTTTGTTATGGAGATTAGTGAGGCACAGGCAATCACTGAGAAAATAAATGGTAAAGGAAACAACCATCTGGTCTAAAATAGCTCCTTGGACACCAAAGTGGAGTAGTCTTCTAATAAAAATGTGTATTTTCAGGTTAAATATACACAATAACAAAAATAAGCCACTGAGTCAGTCTCCAGATAGTCCTGCGAGCACTAAGTTTGGGAGGGGAGCATTTGGGTTATATTGATTTTGTATAGCTTTAATAAATGTATGATGGTAGTTGGCAAGTAGAAATATAAAGAAATACAAGTTGTCTTAGTAACTATCCTTTCTGATTATTTACAGAAAACTTTTAAAATGCAGAATGGTTTTATTTATCCAATCCTGAAGCATGATGGAAAATCGCTAGACTCCAAGGTCAGGATGTGAACCCAAGTCCTGTGAATCCAAATCCAACACACTTTCACACGGCCCCACTGTGCTTCCAGGAAAATGGGTGGAGTCTGTACAGTCAGATTTAGGTCTGACATAATGAAAGTACTTTCCAACAATGATAGCTGTCCTAGACAGTGAGTTCCTCTTTACTTGAGATCTTTAAGCAAAGACTAGACAGATGCTGGCTTTCTGAGGATCTCAAAGCGAGATTCTCAATGAGATACAAGGTGGACTAGAAGCCTTCCAAAGTTCTTTCCAACTCTGAGTGCCTGTGACCCATGATCTCTAAGTCTGGTTCAACATCAGCCAAAAATATTAAAAAGGAACGTTTTGAGGGAAAGTGGCATTAACCTACTATTCCATGAACTGAATGTGCCAGGTAACCAAGACAGTAAGAGGTATCCTCTTAAACAAGCCTGTCTTCTCTCAAGGAAAGTGAGGCAGTCAGTCCCTCTTCTGCCTAAGAGAAAAAGAGGAACCAAAACGTTCTCATATTCATTTGCAGTCTTTTTCATGCCTTTTGTAGAGAGACTCAGTTCCCGGATGCCCAAGCGCATGACCCATTACCTCCCTCGAATCTTACTTATTTGAAAACTGCAAACCACCACTTCAAGTAATTAACCAGTTTCCACCAATCCAGCTGCCATTTTCCTCCAAGCTCTCCCCCAACTTCCTCCTTTTGGTTGAGATTCAACAGTTTTCTATACTACAGCTGCAGGAGATGTTTTGAAAGATGGGAATTTTTTTGTTCCTCACCTCTCAGCCTTAGAAAGTTTTGCACAGACAGATGCAGATTTCAGAAATTCCCCTTCCCCTTTCATTTCCTCTTTGACAGGATTGGGGGGCATGAGGGGTGAATTTCTTTGCTTATTTTTACATATTACCTGTGAATAATCATCATTAGACATACCATCCAGAACATGCCTTAGTTTGTCTTAGAAACACCAAACCCAATCAGTCTATGTTAATACTTGGATGGGAGATCATCTAGGTTCAGAAGGTCCAGTTTTCTGAAAGGCAGCATAGTGTACTGGACTTAGAATAAGGAATACCTGGGTTTGGATCCCCCCGCTGACCTCATTTACTATGCTAGGTGTGGGACAGTTCAGAGTAGCCCAGCTTTCAGAAAAAGGCAAAAGATTGGGAGAAAAGTGTAAATCCTTATTGTGAGAATATCTCCATAGAATTCACTTAGATGAAAATAATCTCTGGGGAAGAGAATTGACTGAGGAATAGGGGTTGCAGGGTGGTGAAAGGAGGAAGGCAGTAAAGCCCCAAATCCTTAGCCTCTATTTTCACTCACTTAACCTCTCTGGGCCTCAATTTCCTTTTCTGTAAAATGACATAAGATGGCCTCTGAGGTCCTTTCTAGTTCTCAAACTATGATCCTATGACTTGTAATTACACATGAAGATGTATTTTTCATTTTTAAAGATTTTCTTATCTATGATTCCATTGCTACAGGGAACTCCCAGTGAGGAAATTTCCTCTATCAATGAAAATCAGACAATTGTTCGGCAAATTTTAGCCTCAAAGATTTGTTGGGTCCCTGAAAGGTTAAAGCAACTTTCACAGGATCACATCGCTAGTCTGTGTCAGAGGGAGGATTTGAAAACAGACCTCCCTTACTCCCATACTTGGTTTCTATGTCTTATACCAGAGGTGGGGAACCTGTGGCCTTGGGGCCACATGTGGCCCTCTAGGTCCTCAAAGGCAACCCTTTGACTGAATCCAGACTTCACAGAACAGATCCCCTTCATAAAAGGATTTGTTCTGTAAAACTTGGGACTCAGTCAAAAGGCCACATTCAAGCACCTAGGTCTCATGTGCCCTCGACACCACAGGTTCTCCACCCTAGTCTCATACCATTGCTGCCTCTTTGTATATAGAATTAAGATTGTCAAGTATTTAAACAGGAAAGGGAAGGGTCAAAGGACTGTAGATGAGAAGGGATCTTACAAGTCATCTAGTCAGAGGACATGAGTTCAAATCCACCTCTGATACTGACTACACTTGAGTAACTTTAGACTCTTAGATGTAAAATCGGTAAAATAAAGAGGCTGGACCAGAAGGCTTCCACAGAGATCTTGATCAAAAATCCTTGCTTAGTCCCGTCATTTTACTGCAGAAAAAAACTGAGACCTGTGCTCGCCCAAGGTTTCCAAGATGCGAGAAGGAATCAAAGCTAGGTCCTCCCACCTCTAAATCTGACACTTTTCACACCATACCATGCTGCCCCCCAAGATTTTCAGTCACCTTCATTCACTTAGGTATAGCTAATGTGCCAATGCTTTACAAAAATAACTGATGAAAGAGCTTTCAGGTTGAGGGTTTAATTAAGCTAATGCCTTAAGTACAATATTAATATTCGATAGCTCTCACTAGGGAGGGCTATGACAAAAAAAGGACATGATTCAGAAAACTGACTCTTCATGAATGAAAGTCAAAACTGAAGGGTTCCAGGTTTCCCTGCCTTCCTCCTTTCACCACCCCCAACGCCCCCACCCCTCGGCCCAAAGATTATTTTTACCTAACCAAATTCTATGGAGATATTCTCACAATAAAGATACCCTGGGCTACCCTGAAGGGAAGCACCAATTTTTAAGATTATAGATCTAGAGACAAAGAGAATGTCTAGTCCTACCCTCTCATTTTACAGATGAGCTAACTGAGGCCCTGACTCATCCAAGGTCACACAGATAACAAGGGTCAAGGGTGGATCATAGATTAGGAGGCAGAGCAGACCCTTAGAGGTCACCTAGACCAAACTTCTCATTTTACAGATGAGAACACTGAGGCCAGGAAAGGGAAGTGACTTGCCCATAAGCACACTGGCAGCAGACATCAAAGATGGTATCAGGACCTGGGTCTTCTGATCCCAGAATCTGGGCTCTCTCTACGTTCCAATACAGCCACTACACTTTTCTCTCCTTTATAAACTTGGAAGAGATCTTCCATGTTTTTCTGTGTCTCTGAAAGATCTTGGAGATTGCCACAAACCAAAAGGATACTGGGAATGACAGCAGCACAGGACACAGCAGAGATGGCCATCCTTATGTGGCAGGTCAAAGGCCTGTTCCACTGTGGGCATGACTTGTAAGAGATGATGGACTGAAGTAGGGTGTACATAACACCACAGACAAAAGCCAACAGGGCACCTCCATCATGGACTACGGGAACAGCCAACTCCTGGGGAGAGAAAAATTAGCCCAGAGTCACAGCCAAGAAGACAAGGAGCAAGAGTCAACCTCTGTGAGCAGACAGAGCTTTACATTCCAAGAGAAAGGAGAATGAAAAAACTGAAAAAAGGCATGCACAAAGCAATGCTTTTATAACAAAAGAGCAATTTCCAAAGGGCTCTCAGATTTTCAATGCACTTTACATCCAATTTATATCATAGGTTCACAGGCTGAGAGAAGGGATCTTAAAAGGTCATGTGGTCCAATACTCATCCTTTTTACAAATAGGAAAATGAAGCCACAGAGGTGAACTGACTTGCCCATCATAGATTGAGAACTGGAAGAAGCCTTAAAGACTAACACTCTTTCCATTTTATAATCAAGAAAATTGAGACCCAGAGAAAATAAATGATTTGTCTATGTAGATGTAGATATATGTATATGTAAGTATGCATATACATGTTTACATGTACATGCATACATGTATGTATAAAAGCTTATTTTACAGATTTAGGAAACTGAGGTCCAGAGAAGTAATTTGCCCAGGGTCACACTGCTAATAAGTGGCAGGACTGTAATTCAAAACTCCCCCAAAATATTTTTTGAGGCCTCAATAGTGATTCTTTAAAGCAATTTCAATGAGATGTTGATAAATTGATAGCACCCACACTAATGGGAGCACCAGCACACAGAGTTCCATAGGATACAAACTATCCTAGGTCCCTCAGCTCTATAAATGGCTCCCCAGAGCCTAGGATGGTGCTAGGGATCATTTAACTACTGGGAGATATGAAGCAGAGAGGCTGACACCTCAGGATAATTACCACCCTCCCCAGCTCTTTGGTTTCCTGGGAATAGAAATCTGGTAGGCGTTGACGCCCTGGGTTTGCTGCCCCATTTACTGAGCCCCACAGAGCCTAGTCCAGAGCACTCTGGAGCCTGGCTGGACTTCTGCACCTCCAGCCTTGGCTCTGGGAGGGCTTTGGTCAAGGGTGGGACTTAAACTCTGGTCTTCCTATCTCTGAGGGGACCCCTGCAGCTACCTCTTTTCTTCTTAGATCCTTTTATCAATCTCTTTAAAATATTTCATATTAAAACAACAACATATGATACCAAATACAAGTATAGTGAGATTGTGTATTTAATGCCAATTTAATTTCATTTGATGTAACATTTACTAAGTGCTTAGTGCTATACGTGATGGGGAGCAAGAATATATCCCCTAAGACAAATCCGTATTTTGTTATAGAAGAGACAAAAGGATATGATAATAATAGCTAGCATTTTATAGTGCTTTAAAGTGTGCAAAGCACTTACAAATATGATTTTGTTTTATCCTCACAACATCCGCAGGAGATAGATGCTATTATTATCCCTACTTTACAGATGGGAAACCGAGGTAAGAAAAGGTTAAGTTACTTGCCCCAGTTAACATGGCGGTAAATATCTAAATCCACATTTGAATTTGGGACTTCCAGCCTCCAGGTCTAGTGCTCTATCCTTGGTCCTACCTGCCTGCTAAAGGGCTGGCTCTCAAACAGGAAGACCCACCTATGACCCATACAGCTACCTCCTCTCAGGGCCCCAGGAAACTTTCTAGAACTATCAATGACTGAGCAGTTGCTGACCTGCATTGGTAAAGAGAGTTCTCTAACACAGGGGCACCCTGTACCAGGGAAATGGCAAGTAGGAACCCATAATGACAAAGGGGACGGTTAATAATACTAACATTTATGTATTGCTTCAGAATTTATTCAGCACTTCACATATAATCTCATTAGATCAAAATGTTACATTTTATTTAACATGTACCATTTAGATATTAATCTTTGAAATTAAGAAGTAAAACATTACCACCAGTATCCCCCACCAAAAAATTTCAGTGTCTGTCCCTTTGTTGTAAGAATTAGATGATAGAATAACATGCTCACTCAATTTGGTATGACAACCTATCTTTCACTACAGGAAAGTAGAGGAGAAGGGGATAAGAGGGGTGGGAGGGATGATAGAAGGGAGGGCAAATGGAAGAAGGGAGTAATTAGAAGTAATCACTTTAGAGGAGGGACAAGGTCCAAAGAGAGAATAGAAGAAGTGGGGGCAGGATAAGATGCAGGGAAATATAGTTAGTCTTATACAACATGACTGTTATGGAAGTCTTTAGCAAAACTACACATATACAGCCTATATGGAATTGCTTGCCTTCTCTGTGGGGATGGGTGGGGAGGGAGGAAGGGAGAGAAGTTGGAACTCTAAGTTTTAGGAGCAAATATTGAGAATTGTTTTTGTGTGCAACTGGAAAATAAGAAATATAGTGGTATAGAAATTTATCTTGCCCTACAAGAAAAGAGAGAAGATGGGGATAAGGGAAGGGAGGGGGTGTGATAAAAGGGAGGGCAGATTGGGGGAAGAGGTAATCAGAATGCAAGGCATTATGAGATGGGGGAGGGGGAGATGGGGAGAAAATCTGGAACTCAAAATTTTGTGGGAATTAATGTTGAAAACTAAAAATAAATAAATAAACATTTAAAAAAAAATAATTAGATGATCTAAGAAGCACTTTGTAAACCTTAAAAGTACTTTATAAATTATATTCATTATCAGTAGTAGTAGGATTACTAATAAGAATTTGCTTAACATGTTACTTTTCCCACCAAGAGTAAACAGTAAATTCCTTTTCAGGCTTGTATAGCCTACTACTAAGAAATTTAAGGTACCCTAAATCCTAAACTGCCTGTATGCCGTTATGTGGTGCTACAGTGAATGAAGTGCCAAGAAGACTCATTTTTCCGAGTTCAAATCTGGCTACAGACACTTCCTAGCTGTGTGACCGTGGGCAAATCCATTAACCTGGTTTGCCTCAGTTTTCTCATCTGCAAAATTAGTTAAAAGGGAAATGGCAAAACACTCCAGTATCTTTGCCAAGAAAACCCCAAATGGGTTCATGAAGAGTTAGATATGACTGAAACAACTGAATAGCGAACTGCCTTCGTTTACATGATCATTTCTAAATTTTCTAACACGTCTAACTTTTCTCACTCCATTTTTTATTGGGTGTTCAGTGTAATTAGTACGTCATCTTTCTGCAGTGTCCTTCATGAAACCAATTTAAGTAAAATTATGTATTTTCCTAATTTGCAGATTAAGAAAGCCATGAAGTAACTGATCCGTGCCTCAGTTAAAAGTCACATTGGAAATTAACAAGAACCACATTACCTTCAGACAAGTCAACAGGCATTTATTAAGTGCTTACTGTATGCCAGGAACTATGCTAAGCCGCACAGTTACCTTCACTATTATATTTACAAAGTTTTTTTGATAACACTTGACACAGATTAGAATTTCTGGGTTAGCTGTCTGGATTGTGTTTATAGGTGGTATACCCACTCAATTAATAGATTTGGACCCTACGTAGTTCTAGCAACTGTCACTATCTGACCATGTGAACTCAGAAAATTCTGGTTCCCAAGTTTTCTTATTTAGAACTGCAATTATATAAATGAACAGGACAAAGATAAATGCTAAAAAGGTGCAATGAGCAATCCAACACCAACTGTGTTAGGAAATTAGGAAGGCCTGGGTTCAAGTCCCACATCTAACACATACCGAGTAACCTTGGGCAAGTCACTGAAAATGTCACTATCCCAGATGAGGAAACATCCTTTCTCTTCCCCATCCCACCTCCACCTTTTGCTGAAGAGCTCAGGGAACACAGGTGGAGAAATGATGCTTACAAAGAAAGACATAATCATTGGTCAACTGGTTTAGCTTAACGGTGTTTTTCTTTATACAAGAGAAGACATTGTGTGTGTGTGCATGAATGCATGTGTGTGTGTGTGTGCATGCACCACCAGGCATTGTGGTAGGATGAAAAGAGTGTTTCAAATGAATTGATCTTTAAGGTCATATCTAACTGCACTTTAGGGAAAACCTAATGTAATTTATTTTTAAAGACCATTTCCAGAAAGTCATGTAGCAAGGGTGTTCAGAGTGGAAATGAGTACTGATCTTAAAGACGGAGGACTTGGGTTCAGATTCAACCTCTGATGCTTACTACTGGAGCAAGTCACTTACTTAAGCAACCTGAGTCTCTGTTTCCTCACCTGTAAAAACGGAGGTAGAAGACCCAGCAGATCCCTTTCAGCTCCAGTTACCATGACCTTCTGTTCAAATTGGAATGACTAAACTTTATCACTCTTATCTTTCTAGGTCTTTGTTTTACTTTTGACCATGCCTTCCTTTGTCCACCTTTTTCTCACTGAGAAACATTCAACCAAATACAGATATTTATATTATGTTGTATTATATTACATCATATTATGTTAATAGGTTATTGTTCTTTTCTAATTTATCCCTACCTGGAAATTGGCTACAATGCCCATTCCAATACAGCCCACCAATCCAAGGACTAACGACACCAGGTTAAAAATCGGACTACTGAAATAAGAAGTTTGATTTTGCTTCTCCACAATTTTATATCTTGTGTACATAGTAGCTGCACCTGAAAAGGAAAAAAAACATTTATACCGTAAGGTTTTTGTAAGAGGTTAATTTTTTTTAATAAAAAGATACTTGAACACTTCTCTGACTCAAACATTTTAGTGAACCTTGAAATCAGTTTTTAAAATACAGAGAAATACCTAAGGTTAGGTGGAAAAAGCAAATCTTCTGATCTCAGTACATAATAGGTTTAAAATGATAATAAAAACATTTTTACATTACAAAATAATTTTTTCTCTTTCATTAATATCCAAGCAGATATTCCTGTCTGCCTACTTAATCTGGCAGCATGGTATGGCCCCAATTCAAAGTTTTTTAAACCCAGCTTGACCCCCCTATTTGTTCAGAACAAAATAATCTGTCTAGCTCCTAAGATCTGAGAACAGATGAATGTGTTCCTCCCTGGGGAATGAAGGACAGAGAGAAGGAGAAAGGGCAAAAGGTCTCCTTTCCATTGCTCATTCTTTGGTCATTACTCTCCTTTTGTCTACCTCCCAAAGCACAGGACAAACATGCCCTCACAGATAGATAACAAGATGGCTACCTGTCACTCAGTCAACCAGCATTTATAAAGCACCCATTATGTGCCAGGTGTTGAGGTATAGAAGTGCTGGGAGCCTGGGTCCTGCCCAAATGAATTCGACCCAGGCTTTCTTTCAGCCAAAGGAAACAAAGTTTATTAAAAATCCACCATATTGGCCAAACTCTTAAAGAATCTCAGCATTGTCCAGATGTAAAGAATCTGAGCACTTACATTGCTAATGCAAGCTGGCCAGATTAAATCTGAGCACTTTAATGGAGACCGAGATGGATCTTATATACAAAAAGACTGTGGGAGGGATCTAGAGTTGGCCAAGTGATCTGGGGTGACTGGAGGAGGGGTGTAGGGAGAATCTTAATGAGAGTGGCCAGTAGGCTGGGGTGACTAGAGGTAAGAGTCCAGGAACCAAGAGAATAGGGTTTAGATAGGACCAAGGGTGGGAAGTAGTCAGAGGTGATCCATAGATAACAGACTATGAAGGCCTGGGCTAGATTAAGAGTAACAGGGGGTTGGGTTTAGTGATAATCAAAGGCCAGTTGGAGGGATTACACCCTCAGGTGAGCTCCACATCAAGGGGGTAGATTCATGGAGAGTTCGAGGGGTTTCCAGGGCCTGGACCCCATCACCAAGCACGGTGCTAAATGCTAGGGATTTTTAAAAAAAGCAAAAGACCATCACTGTCCTCAAAGAACTCAAATCAAATAGGAAAGACAATGAGCAAAGAAGGGCAACGAGCAAAGAACTATGTACAAGTCAGCTACATACCAGATAAACAGGAAATAATTAACAGAAAAGGCACTAGAATTAAGAGGAATTGGGAAAGGCTCCCCATAGAGAATGGGATTTTATATGTATCTGGATGTCAAGGGAGCCAGAGGGCAGAAATGAGGAGGGAGAGTATCCTCAGGCATCAGAGAAAGTGCCCAGAGCCAAGAGTTTTTGTGCATGTGACAGCCAGGAGGCTAGTGTCACCAGATCAAAGAGTACATACTGGGGAGTAGGGTAGAAGAACATGAAAAAGGAAAGGGGAGCGGGGTAGGTCATGAACAGCTTTGAACACCAAACAGAGCATTTTGTACTTGACTCCTGGAGGGGATAAGGAGCCGCTGGAGTTTTTTGAGTGGGGAAATAGGATCAGACCCGAGCGCATTTACCACTTTAGTGGATGAAGGAAGGACGAATTGCAGTGGAGAGAGACTTGAGGCCGACACAACCCCCAAGCAGGCTATTACAATCGTCCAAGTTTTAATGTTCATCTTTCATTTTTTCCCAAAGAGGACCAATAACATCTGAGGGTGAGGTTTTGATTTGCTAGCAAATTTAAGTGAGACAGAGCTGTGAAAGTCAACAGCCTCAACTCTCTCTTCTGGAGTCCAACGGCAAGACCAAACTAAATGACTGATGAAGCCAGAGAGGCGGTAAATAACCATGGCTTTTCTCAAGTAAGGTCTTTTCCAGGCCTCAGTGGGTCAATTAACCCATTCAAAGACTCTGGGCTGGGTGAGGACAGAGACAACAGATGACTTTAATTTACCAGCACAAAAATATCAGTCCAGGAGAGGAAGATGCTCCAAGTTTCAGGTAAGAACAGAAAACAACAGCTATTTACACTCACTCTAAGCCATCAGAATTAAATAGTGAGCCATAGAGGCTTGGGCCATTCAGTGAAAACCAGAGTGATTTGGATTTAAAGGCATAGTCTAATACCTCCATTTGAAACATAATTGGTCCAGAGAATCACTTTCCTCCTTTAAAATCATTAGTATCATAATTTTTAAAGCCTGTTTTTGTGAGGTGGGGACTACCTGCACCAGGGTGGGGGCAGTTTCAAAGGAGAGAAGGAGGCATATTCAGGAGATGTAAAATGGCTTAGATTGGGGGATAGGGGTGGTATGAAGTGAGGAGTCAAGGATTTACCTCTACCAAAAAAGGCTGAGTAAATATTGAGGTCCAAGAATGAGGCAAAGGCTTATAAGATGAAGAACTGAAAGGGATCTCAGAGGCCACCTAAAATCTAATCCTTTCGTTTCACAGATCAAAAGACCTCAGTTAGAAGGGATCTTGGTGGCCATACAATTCAATTCTCTCATCTACCAGTAAGAAATGGAAGTCCCATTATGGTGCAGTGACCTGCTCAAGGTCACCCAAGTTAACTAAATGACAGAAAAAGGATTTGAACTCAAGGATTCTGACTCCCAAGATTGGCCTTCTTTCCACTGTGCCATCATGCTGCCTCTATACATTCCTCTTCTCTCTACACATCCTTAAAAAACCATAAGTCTATATTTGGAAGAAACCTTGGATGCCATCTAGTTCAACTCCATTATTTTACAAATAAGGAAACTGAGGGATCCTGGAACTACAGACGATGGAACCTCAGAGGTCAGTTAGTCTGTTTTGGAGATAAAGAAACCGAGTCCTAGAGATCTGAACCCCAGGTTCTTGATTCGTCAGTTTTTTTTTTTTCCCCACTGTCAAACACTGCCTTTAGGAACCCAATCTTCACAAAGTCCTCCTAACAAAAGGCTGTTGGATAGAATAATGCCTAAGTGCTCTAACATTAGAAAGGCGGAGCTTGGGCAAGAAATATTTCCCCTCTTCAAGGAACACGTGTAGGAAAGAAGAAATAAGCCAGGCAACAGTTATGGTAATCATCTTAGAACTGAAAATAATTGTCAACACATAGTTAACCTGGTTAATGGATGAACAAGTAAAGAGGAAGACTGCCTGGTCAGCTACTTGGGATGCATGCTTTGAGAATGACAACATACAAAGTTTTCCCATCCAAGGACCATGTGGTTATGTTCCTGTTTATCCAGCAGAGGGCGGGAATTGGGACCACACAACCAAGGACTGGAAGAAGCTTTGCAATCCACAGAATCAAAGGAACTCAGAAGCAGAGACATAGACTTGCCCAGGTGAACAATGTGCAGCACAGCTTTGCTCATTAGTAACAGCTATAATAGTTACTATTATTGTTCATTGCATTTATATAGTGCTTTTAAGATTTGCAAAGCACTTTACTAATGTCATCTCATTTTATTTGCTGATCCTGGGAGGTAGGAACTATTGTTATCCCTATTTTATTGATGAGGAAACTGAGGCTGAGAGAAGTCAAGGGATTTGCAGAGGGTTCCACAGCAATTAAGGTCTGAGGCAGGATTCAAACTCAGGCATTCCTGACTCCAAGTTCAATGCCTTACTTAACATGACTATTCATCTTTCTTACAAGAGATCTCTTTTTTCTTAATGGGGGGGAATTTGGAGGGGAGAGGTCTACTGATAGAAAAGAAGGAAGGAAGGAAGGAAGGAAGGAAGGAAGGAAGGAAGGAAGGAAGGAAGGAAGGAAGGAAGGAAGGAAGGAAAGAAGGGAGGGAGGAAAGAAGGAAGAAAAATGAAAGAAGGAAGAGAGGAAGGAAGAAAGGGAGAAAGAAAGAAGGGAAAAAAGAAAAAAGGCACGATTTTTGAAACATTAAAATATAGCAGAAGCTACAGAAGGACATTCAAAAGGAAACACAGATGAACAGTACAGTTGAAAAATAACACATTGAATTTATTATATACCTTAAAAAAAGAAAGCTGTACATAATAGACCTTCAGAGATCCACATACAACATCTGTTTTTCGTTTTGATGTGAACAGAAAAATCTACTCCTTTTTCTTTTTCTGTTTACAAACAAATCAGAGGCTCTCCTGGCTCTAGGGCACAAATAGTCCAAGCCCCTCCTGTTAGAGATAAGGCCCCAGAAGATTGTGACTTCCCTCAGGTCACACTGGTAGTAAAAGGAGAGGTAAGATTTTGCCCCACCCAGTGCTTTTTCCACTCATCCCACACCGGTATTTTAAAACTGAGGAAGCTGAGATCTGAGTGATTTGCCCAGAGTCACAAAGTAGTAGGGAAGGCAGCCAGAAAGCAGACCAAGACCTCTGATCTTTCCGTGATGCTACCCAAGCCTCCCAGATGTTGGTGGCAAGTTCCTTAAGTGTCACTGGCTGTACCTTTGGATATGTGATAAATATTTCCATTTTTCAGGAAGTCAAGGGGCATGCATGCCATCATCAGGAAGGAGAACCTGCCCACCACAGGTCTCGCTTCCTCTGGACTCTATGAGTTACTTTGACCAAAAAATAATTATCCCCTGGAGGCCAACCTTCTTGGCAATGACATTCTCCAAAATTAGCAGGACTGTCCTCTGAGAGCATGGTCACAGTCAGTCAACTGTATTTGATACTTTTCCAGTTGGACAAAATGTGTCAAGGTTTGGGTTTATTTAAGAACCCAGCGCCTCTTCTACTCTGCCAGAAGCTTCCTTTGGTGGAAAACGTACTGGAAGTACAATAGAAAGACCTCTGGCTCTGGATGCCAGAGGACTTTCACCTAACACTTGTAGCCAAGTCACTTAACCCTCTGGAGTCTCAGTTTCCTCATGTGTAAAGGAGGAAGAGGCTTTCTGAAGTCCTTGGGCAAGACACCTCCCCCACTCCGGGGCTCAGTTTCCTCTTCTGTAAAATGAGAGACTTGGACTAGCTGGCTTCCCTTTCTAGCTCTAGATAGCCCCCAAGGTCCCTTCTGGATCTAGACCTACGATCCTAGGTTGTGTTTTTCATGAAACTTGTGAGGAAGCTCCTACTACCAATGCAGACTTAAAGTACAGTTGCCCGGAATCTGCGAGATTAAATAAATCAAGCAATCAACTAGGTTTATTAATTATTATTATTAAGTTATTATTATTAATAGTTATTATTAAGTTATTATTATTTATTGACTATATGCCAGGCACAGTGCTAAATCCTGAGGATATAAAGAAAGACAAAAGACAGTACTTGTTCACAGTCTAATGGGGGAGGGGATATGGGTAGAAGAAAAACTCCGGGTAGTCTCAGAGAAAAGTTGCTAAGACTGAGGGAAATTGGGAAAGAGTTCTTGGAGAAGGTGAGATTTTAGCTCTCGTGAAGGAATTGAGGGAAGCCAGGAGGCAGAGATAAAGAAGGGAGAGCATCCCAGGCAGTGACAATGCCCAGCTCGGGGAGATGAGAGAGCAATGTGTGAGAACCCAGGACCTTCTGAAACTGAGCCCGGTTAAAATCTATCACTTCATACAACCTCTCTCTCTGCTAAATAGAAACCACAAAAAAAAAAAAAAATTAAGCCGAATATCAATTTTCCAAAGACATTTAGGGGTGTTATTTTTTAAAAAATAAATTAATTATAAACTTTTGCAAATCTTAAATTATTAGATAACCATGAATTATTCTTTTTAAAAGAACCCAGTGGCAAACTTCTGTAGAGTTAGGAATTCTTATTAATTATTTACCAGTTTTTGTAAATATGTTTCCTTATTTTTGTAATAGCAAACCTCTACTTAAAAATGAAGCATTTTAAAAAATTTGGCCATAACCTATAAATGATAGGTCACTTCAACCAGGCTTCTTAATTTTTTCAAAAAAATTTCAACTCACTGAACCAGCATGTGTGTTTGACTTCATGTATTAGTCAGGGTTATGTTTTACCTTTGTCTTCCCAGCGAGGGTAGAGTGGGAAGTCAGACAAATGAATTACTTGTTCATTGACAAAAAATGAAATAAAATAGTTGGTTATACTGAACTTACCAAGAAATGCAGAAAAGTTGATCATGAATCCAAAGATACCACTCTCAGGAGGGGTTGTCCCTGTGTCACTACAAAAAGAAAATTAATGTCATTGATTTTTTTCCATGGATCTTCCCAAGGAGAAGGGTCTGGGTTCTTTTTCAGAATGCTGTTTGGTTTACTCAGAGACTTGACTGATTGGTCAGCTCTGTTTCTTCCAGGGTCACAGATATTCATCAAAGAATCTAAAATTTGGCTGCGTTTCCTTTAAACACATTTCCTTTTTGGTCCATGCACAGATTCATTTTTTCTTTTTTTCCCAAATGGCTTTGCAAAGAATCAATATGTACAAAATCCAAGTTTCAGGACATAATACTGATTATCAGTTATTTTCCATGACATAACAGTGATTAGCACTGCCATTGTCACCTACAACACTAATCATAACATCCCTTTTACACTGTTATTTTAGAGACTATCCGTCTAATTAAAAGTATTTTTTAAGCACCTGAGGCAGCTAGGTGGTGCAGCAGATAGAGTGCCAAGCCTGGAGCAGGAAGACTCATCTTCCTGAGTTCAAATCTGGCCTCAGACACTCCCTAGCTGTGTGATCCTGGGCAAGGCACTTAATCTTCTTTGCCTCAGTTTCCTCAATTGCTAAATGAGCTGAGAAGGAAATGGTAAACCACTCCTGTATCTTGGCCAAGAAAACCCCAAATGGGGTCATGAAAAGTTGGGTATGACTGAAATGACAACAGTTCACTGTCCTCAAGTTCAGCTCTCCAGCCTTTGCACCAAAGGTAAAGGAGAATGGACCAAAAAATCCCACTGGAAACTAGTAGATGTAGAGGGAAGGTCTGAAAAACCATTAGGCTATTTTATGCATTGAACTGAATTACGCTAAATCAAAGCAGTTACGCGGCACATTTAATTAACCGCCTTGATGTTCAGTATTGAGTTGTCAATAAACCATTTATTAAATTGAAGTTCAGTCTGTTCTTTTCTTGAAGATACATTAATTCGGAAATGGATGACATTGGGGTGGCGGGGGAGAGGGCTCAGAGAGAAACCCTTGGACCAGCTAGCTGGGAGTGTTTCTACATTTAGAAACAGTTTTGAAATACTTAAGTAATGAAAACCTGGTGACTTCTGAAAGTCACACTTGAAAACCTTTGAAGATTTTACCTGAAGCTTTCCCTTCAGCATGGGTCCAGAAGGCAAGAATTAAGTCCTTTGAATCCTTTGAACCCTTTATATTTGAAGTGCAATCCAAATAATTTCAAGTTCTTACAGCACACACCTCAACTGTGTGCTAGTCTTCTAAAGCCTCCTGCAAATGACCAGAGGAAGAATCGAATGATTTCAATTCCTACCTTGCTTTATTTTCTAAAAAGGATCCCTTTTCTAGAATATGTGGCTAACTTAATGAGTCAGGTGCTCATAATTCACAGATATTCATCAATGTGAAGGCTGTGTACTGTACTCTTGAATGTCTAGCCATCTTTTAAGGACCAGTTCAAAAAGCACCTCTTTCATAAAGCCTTTCTTAATAGCTGCCAGGGCCCAGGGCCACACAGCTAATATTTGGCAGGACTTGAACCCAAGATGTCATGGTATCAAAAAGTCATTCTATCAAAAACAATTTCTAACATTAATTCTTTTTTTTTTTTTAGTTTTGAGTCCCCAAATCCATCCCTCTCCTTCCCCTTTTCTGAGATGGTAAGCAATCTGATATAGGTTATACATGTGCAATCATGTAAAACATTTTCATATTAGTCATTTTGTGCAAGAACACTCCAACAAAAAAGAGCTATGAGAGAAAGAGTGAGGGAGCAAGAAAGGAATGAAGGAAGGAAAAGAAAAGAAAAAAAGTGAAAATAGCATGCTTTAATCTGTAAATGATACCAGTTCTCTCTCTGGAGGTGGACAGCACTTTTCATCATGAATCCTTTAGGACTGTCTTGGATCATTATTTTGCTGAGAATGGCTAAGGCACTTAGAGTTGTTCATCATACAATATTGCTAATAATGTGTACAATGTTCTCCTGGTCCTACTCACTTCAGTTTGCATCAGTTCACATCAGTCTTCCCAGGTTTTTCTGAAACCATTCCTCTCATTATTTTGTATCCTTACAATAGAATTCCATCACAATCATATGTCACAACTAATATTCAGCCATTTCCCAACTTATGGGCATCCCCTCAATTTCCAATGCTTAGCCATCACCAAAAGAACTGCTATAAATATTTTTGCACAAATAAGTTTCTTTTCCCTTTTTAAAAAATCTCTTTGGAATACAGATCTATTAGTAGTTTTACTGGATCAAAAGGCATGCTGTTTGATCAATGTCTTATTGTACTCATGGGGCCTGGCCCCTACTAAGGTACTGTTCATGTCAAACTTGGTGACTTAGTGGAAAGAGCATTGGACTTGGAGTCAGGAAAACCTGAATTCAAATTCTGCCCCAGAAACTTACTAGCGGTAAGACCCTGAGCACTTACTATGTGCTAGACACTAGATGATAAAAAGATAAAAAATGTCCGTGGGAGAACCGTGGCCATCAGAAAAGGACCCCCACATTTGGTAAGGAGTGAGAGCAGGCCAGTCATGAAGGGACTGCCAATGCCAGGATAGAAAAGGCAGGAGAGGGAGATGGAACGCTTTAGTAGGTGGGGAATGAATGGTGAGCCAACCCAGTTAGCTGGACTGCAGCTTTTTAAAGGATCCTGTTTTCCAGTGATATAACTAAGAACTCTTTGTATGGTGTGGTTGCCATAGGTGTGTAACCCTGGACAAATCATTTGCCCTCAGAGACTCCGTTTCCTCATCTAGAAATGAATTGGCCAAGGTAATCCCTAAGGCCCCTCCCAAGTATCTAACACTTCCTCTATATAGTTACTTCCTAAAGCACAGCTCTGACCCATCACTCCCTGCTCAATAAGTTCTAGTGGCTTTCTTTTTCCTCAAGGATCAAACAGAAATTCCTTTGTTTTACTTTTGAATCTCTCCACCACTTGGCCCTTCCTACCTTTCCAGTCTTCTCACACTTTACTCCCTAACTACTGAGCACTGACTCTGTCACATTGGCCTGTTCACTGTTTTGGAGGCTATTTCCTGCCTTTATACCTTTCCTTGACCTTATTTTCCCCCAATGCCTAGAATACACTAGCTCTAGGGCATGTAGGTGGCACAGTGGAGAGTACTGGTCCTGGGGTCAGGAAGATCTGAGTTCAAATTCAGCCTCAAACACATAACCCCTTAACTGCAACTGCAAGAAAGAAGGAAGGAAAGGATGGAAGAAAGAAAGAAAGAAAGAAAGAAAGAAAGAAAGAAAGAAAGAAAGAAAGAAAGAAAGAAAGAAAGGAAGGAAGGAAGGAAGGAAGGAAGGAAGGAAGGAAGGAAGGAAGGAAGGAAGGAAGGAAGGAAGGAAGGAAGGAAGGAAGGAAGAAAGGAAGAAAGAAAGAAAGAAAGAAAGAAAGAAAGAAAGAAAAAGAAAGAAAGAAAGAAAAAAAAAGAAAGAAAGAGAAAGAAAAAGAAAGGAGAAAGAAAGAATTAAATAAAGGAAGGAAGGAAAAAGGAAGGAAGGAAGAAAAAAATTGAATACACACCCTCCTCATCCCCACCCTCCACATGAAGGCTTTCCTGGTTCTCCCCAGCTGCTAGTGCCTTCTTCCACCCAAAGCTCTCTTGCATTCGTTTTATATGGATTCCAATCGTTTGGTTAAAATGTAACCTCTTGGAGGGAAAGTTTCATTTTTATATTTCTATTCTCAGACTTTGCTGTGTCTGGCTCACAGCAAAGCTGTGATAAAAGCTTGTTAACTTTATTGATTCTCTGAACCCAGTGTGTCCAGGAACAGCCTAGAAACAGGGTTGAGAAATGTAGAAGGTGGGGTGGGGTGGGGGTGGGGATGGAAAATGATTCCTTTCCCAGGTGCCTCTAAGGAAGGTCCTTCAGTAGACTTTGTACAGTGACTCAGGCTCCACCCTCCACCTGTTTCTGTCACCTGCAGGAGCCTCAGAAAAGCAAATTCTAACCCCCAAAGCCTATGAGTCAAGACCAAAAAAAAGATATGATTTGATGAGTAGAAATGACATTAAAGATGCCACTGAAGCCCAAGGACTGTGCGGCCTTTCCCTCAGAAGCTAAAACCTTCTACTCTGTGTTGTCCCACCCCCATTAGAAAGTCAGCTCCTTGAGAGCAGGGACTGTCTGCTTTTCTATTTGTATCACTAGCACTCGGCACTTGTTCGGTTATTTCAGTTGTCTCTGACTCTTTATGATCCCCTGTGGTGTTTTCTTGGAAAAGATACTGGAGTGGTTTTTCATTTCCTTCTCCAGCTCACTTTACAGATAAAGAAACTGAGGCAAACAGGGTGAAGTGACTTGTCCAGGGTCACACAGCTAGTACGTACCTAAAGTTGGATTTCAACTCAGGTCTTCCTGACTCTAGGTGTGACGCTCTATCCACTGTACCACCTAGCTGCCTATTTGGCCCTTAATTATCACTTAATAAATGTCTTTTTTTTTCTCATTCATTCATTATCTATTTTAGGGAAGTTGTTGGAGCTTAGCCTGGATTCAAGAATAGCTAGGTAACATGTGTAACCTATATAAGATGACTAACTCTCTCAGGGAGGCGGAAGAGAAAGGAGGGAAGGATAGAATTTGGAACTCAAAACTTTAAAATTGTTTATTACAAATAACTGGGGGGGAAATAAAATATCATTTTTTAAAAAAAAAATAATAGGTAGATGGTGGAAATCAGGAGTAAATTACAAAATAAAGAATCCCTTTTAAGACTTTGAGAAAGGTGGGAGACAAACCAGTAATTATTAGTTAGTATGAATACAGCCCTATAAGCTTCATAAAGGATTTTACATATTTGAACTCATTTCATCCTCATAACAACCTTATGAGGTAGGGGCTATCGGTGTCTCTGTTTTACAGATGAGGACATTGAGGCCAAGTCTTTCTGATTTGGGATCCAATACTCTAGGACTTATCTCAGATCACTGTGCAGGTTTGCATAGTGAGTGAGAAGTAAAGTGAAATTAGCCTGAACTGGTTGGAACCAGATTATGACAGGCTATAAATGGAAAAGTCAAAAGTATTTTATCCTAGGGGTCATATCCTCTTAAGCACAGAGTAATATGGTCAGATGTACTTAGGGGTTTGTTTAGCTTGAAGGATGAGAGGTAGCATGGCCAAGAAGCCAAAAAGACCTGGGTCTATGTCCCACCATATTGGTTACATGACTCTGGACAAGTCCCTTCACTTCTCAGGGGTCCAGACAACTCTCTGAAACTAATTTGCAGATGAGGTACCAGTCTGTATCAGCAGAGGGAGTTTCCTCCTTAAAGAGTTCCTTACATGAATGAATTCACAGGCCGGTTCCCTGTCCTTCCCTTGGAAGATAGAATGAAGCCAGAAGAGACAGAATACAAGGGGATATTGCTACAATAATCCAGGCCAGAGCCATGTATGGCCTTTGTCCAAGCAGACTCCTTTCTTGTGTCCATGTGATCTCCAACATTCAACTCTCTGAAAAATGTTGGGGGTCCGATTATTCTTTCGGTTTTATATGAATATTTAAAATCATATAGGTACAACGTAAAAGATTAAAAGAAGTCAGGTAGAAGCGAAATAACAGTAATTATAATTATTGAGGCTGATGACAACAATGATGCTGACAATAATAGATGAAAAGTGAAGCTGTAGTCTATCCTAAACCAAAGCTTCTTTCTCAGACAGGAAAGGAAGGATTGGATCATAGGTATGAAATACTTCAGATTTTTTTTTCCATGTGTTGATTGTTTGCTAGGGTTTTTTATCTTCTTCCTCTTGGAAAAAAATCCTTTGTTATAGCGAATGATTCTCCAGAATTGGGGAAAAGGAGATACTGAGGGAAATCTAGGCAATATAAAAACAAAAGATATTAATAAAATCTGGCTGCTTTTTTTAGAGTGGGTTAGTGTGCTAAGGAACTCAGTTTATTTGTACATTTCCTGTATTTACATTTCTCTTAGTTAATGTGAGCCTGAAAAGCTCCAAGTAGTTCTTGTAATATCCTTCCCCTTCTTTTAACTGAACAAATTTATGAGGCTAAGCCAGTATACACTTCATGTTTTCTCATACACGCAGGAATGAAGTAACTTTGAAACAGTGCGATTAAAACATGTCTAACCAAGAAAAAGGTGCACCATGTCTCTGGATTGTGAGACTTTCAGGATGTTGGTCAAAATTTCAATGACTCAAAAAATTAAATAAAATAAAAATTTCATTGACATAGAATCTTCAAATTGGGATGGACCTTCGATGTCATCTAGTCAAACTCTCCCATTTTACAGATGAAATCACAGCTCATAAGTTAGCCCCATGGTTTGTCCAATCTCTTAGGTGAGATACGGTCATACCTTCCCATAATGACTTATTATTTATTGATGTAGCATCTAAGAATTTATTTCACCTTTCCTGAATCTGTTATCTTTTAATGACCATTAATAGCAGAGGCTGCGTGGCTTAGGAGATACAGAACTGACTTTCCAGTAAGAAAAACCCATTGGTTCAAGTCCTGTCTGTGTGTGACCCTGGGAAAAATCATTTAACCTCTCACTGAATGACCCAGGTAACCATCTATTGTGTAAATCTACAAAAGCATGGAAGGAAGTTTCTTAAACTGACTAAATTACAGAACTAGGGAAAAAAAAACTGCTCAAGGCACTCTTCTAAGTTTTCTGGGGTCCTTTCCAGATGTAAGATCTATATAATTCTGTAAGTTTAATACCAATTTATACCTAACATAAGACTGCAATGGCACAGAAGAAAGTGAAACATGAAGAAGTAATTATAGGTATGAAGGAAAAACATCATTTCCTAGTTACATTTTGCAAATTATTCTGCTTTCCTTTTGGCTAATGGGTTTCATGATCCAGACATACAACAGGTGGAGGCCCCGTTCTTCAATGTTTACCCCTTTCCCTAGATTCCTATTGGTTGAGCTAGCACAGTGATGATGACATGTTATTGTACTGGAGTTTGGGGTTGTGTTGGAAGGACTAGCACGTGCTTTTTACCAACTCCATCAGGGATTTGAGACTTGAGGCTCATACCTGCATATTCTTATGGCTTTTAAGAAGTGTAGCATTAGGAACATCAGAGATAATCTAATTAGTCTGTTTTCATCAGAATCCTGGCTCTCATCCCAGACACAGCAATCAACTATATAAAGACCTTTGGAATCATGTCTCAAGAAAACACCCAATAGATGCACGTTTTCAATTAAAGGCATCAAAGGCAAAAAGAACCAAACTTTTAGAAATACCAAGATCTTATGTTTCCCCAAACAGGAAGGTATTATCAAGGAAATTCCTATCCAGGTACTGATTAGATGAGAAGAGCTCCAAGATCCCTTCCAATTCAGAGATTTCTAGAACTTCCAGAAAGTTGGTTGTTTTCTGTTTGTTTTTTTAAGCAATAAGGAGAGAAAATGAAAAGATGTAAAAGGATGTTCCATTTGTAAGAAATCTCATTGAAAGATAAATTGCCTCCAATTATGGAAATACTCATTAAATTAGACTCTTGGGAATAGAGTGTTAAACCATACTTTATACCCTGATCCAGTCATCCACTAAGATATCAACCATCCCCAGTTTCCCATCTTTCCCTCCAGCTCTGGAAACAGTAATCAAATCCTTGTTCCCGACACAGGGCAATGACCACCAAACCATGGACAAATATTTACTAAGCAATTTGACTTCCCTATGGCTCCCCTCACAATCCTTGTGACTGCCTAGACCCAAATCCCTTTTCCTAGTTACCACTCCTGTAATACATTGGTATAACCCCACTGGAATTTAAACCTCTTAAGTAAAGGCAGGAACTGTTTCCTTGATGTCCTTGTATCCTCAGTAACTAGCACAGAACTTGGCACAGAGTGGTGTTTAAAAAATGTCTTTGTTGTAACTGAGTCATTTCAGTTGTGTCCAACTTTTCTGTGATCCCATTTGGGGTTTTCTCGGCAAAGATACTAGAGGGTTTGTCAGTTCCTTCTCCAGTTCATTTTACAGATGAAGAAACTGAAGCAATTGTGGTTAAGTGACTTGCCTAGGGGTCACCCAGCTACTTGAATTCTGGTGCTCTTGACTCTAGGGTTGGTTCTCTATCCACTGCACCACCTAGCTACTCCAAAATAAACTTCATAATAAAATTACTTTTAAAAAAAGTTCTTTTATATTATACAATAATTGCTATCACTATTACCATCATAAAAAGAGATACACAGACAAGTAGAAAGAACACATATAAGTGAAAAGGTTACTTGTCTCTGCCAATTAAGAAACAATATTTCTTACTGAGATACCAGTAAATTTATTCCTGGGTGTTTCATCTAACTCTTTTTTTGGTTTTCATTTTCTCATCTCTAAAAAGGAGAGGACTCAATGACCTCTTAAAATTCCTCCTGTACTTCTAAATCTGAAGATCTTCAGACTTAACCTCTCTGTGCTCTAGACAACTCTCTAAGTTTCTAAGTTTGAGAAAAAATACAACCTGCACCCGTAACTAGTTTCCTCCCTTGGGAGTTGCCTATATCCATGAAATCATAGATCTTCTGCTTTTTCAAGCTATAGTTAAGTTTGGTATTCTCTTACTAATGGATTCTCAACACATATGCTGCATTTGATCCAATGCCAATATTTAGGGTTGAAGGTAAAAAATGGAGGTTGTGCCATGCTGAAAGGATGGAGAGTCAATAAACATACGAAGGGTATTGAGTTAGATAGGGCCAAGAGCTGCAGGGACTCCATAGTAAGGAAAGACTTGATTCAAATCCTACCTTCTGACTCTTACTGGTTATGTGATCCTGGGAAAGTCACATCATGTCTCTGAGGCTCAGTTTCCTTATTTATAAAACAGGGATATTAAATATTAATACCTGTAACACCTACTTCAGAGCATCCTTCTAGAAGTTTAAGTAAAATGGTAAGGAACTAGTAAGGAACTTAGAGAGTGCTTTTTGACTGTTGGCTCACTCACAACCAGTCAAAACCAATTTATTTATTTATTAAGTGCCTGCTTGAGACAATCCCAGAGAACTATCCTACCTAAATCTGGAAAGGTTCTGTCACCAGTTTGGTCAAAGAGTAATGAATTATTCTTCTACACATCAGAGGAGTTAGGAGTTGGGATTGGTTCTAGGAGATAGACTCCCCCAAATGGTGAAATCATAGGACCATAGGTTTGGTGCTAGAAGGAAACTTAGAAGTTAGTCACCAAAACAACCTCCCCTGGCCATTACTCTCCCATATATATTATCTTCCTCTAATAGAATATAAGTTCCTTACTTCCAGCCAAGATGGAAGCTGGCAACCTAAAAGGGGGTACCAAGATGGAGAGTTAACTGGATAGAGTTTTACTGTTCAGTTCCTCCACACCCACTCCAACAAAAGAATGAAATGCATATCTGACCAAATATCAGTCAAGAATGAAAAACTACAGAAAATGATTTATTTCATCCCAGAACTACACAAAGTCAATCAGCAACCCACTGGTAACAGAAATAGGGACCAAGAGCATAGGAAAAGAAGACTGTAGACTCCAAGCATGACCAGAGAAGTTCTAAAAATACCCACTGCCTGCTGGGCTCTCTGTCCTGAGGCAATAAGAAGAAATAGTTCTCCTAAAAAAAGTCCTTCTGGTGCATGTAAACCACATGAGGAGAGGGGAAGGGGGGGAGGAACAGGATCTTGAGGAGCAGTCCCTATCATTCTGTCCCAAGATTCTATACAGAGCCCTGAAAATCCAAGCATTCTAAGCCTCAAAGATGGGAAGGGGGTGCCCTGGAAGGCTGAAATCAAGAACCTAGGAGACTAAGAGTAAGACCAAGCAGGGTGGACCACTCTACCCAAAGGTAAAGCAGAAAATGAATTCCAGTTCTGGCACCAAGCCCTAATCCAAGAACTAAAGCTAGAAAGATGAACTGAAGAAAAAGGAGAATATAAACTACATAACTACTACAGATTCAAAGGGAAATAATTAAATTTTCTACAAGGACAACACAAATACCTAGGAGAAATAAGGCAAGAAATAAAAACAAACAAAATCTCTAGGGGAAAGAATTTGAAAGAGAATAACTTAAAAAACAAAATGGAAAATCTTACCCTAGAAATTTTCTCCCTGAAAACTAGAATAGGTGAAATAGAAATCAAAGACTTCATAAAATAGTAAGAAATATTAGCTCAAAATAAAGGGATTGAAAAATTAGAAAATGTAAAGATATTTTAGAACAATCCTAGAAAGTAAGTCAAGGATTGAAACCCTGAAAACCAGGGCTTAAAAGAAACCTGAAACATTTAAGAAATCATAAATTAAAACTGCCCAAAATTGGTTCAAAGAGCAGAGTGAAGATAGAAAGAGTCTACTAATTACCTCCTGAAAGAAACCCCCAAAGGAAAATAATTCCAGAAATGTTATAGGCAAAATTCAGAGCAGACCATGTCAAAGAAAAAAGTACTGCAAACATCCAGAAGGAAGCAATTCAAGTATCAAGGAACTACAATGAGGATCTCACAAGACATGGCAGCTTCAACTATAAACAAGAGGAGATCCTGAAACGAAGGAAGAGGTAGGAGGCAGAAGACATCATATGAACCTTACTCTTATCTACAATGGACAAAGGAAAGTCTTTCTCTCTCTCTCTCTCTCTCTCTCTCTCTCTCTCTCTCTCTCTCTCTCTCGCACACACACACACACACACAGAGTTTTATGTATAAATACATCAAACTAAGAGAAAAACAATTGAGGATGGGGGAGGGAGTGTTAAAAAGAAACATACCAAGAAAGTAATAGTAGCAAGGGAAGCACATTTCCTTATCCTGAAGGAGGGGATTAAAAGGAGGGGAGAGGGGAGAGAAGAAAAGAGCTAGTATTTAAAGTGGGGGGAAGGGTGTCCATCAATTAAGGAATGAAATGTGGCATATGAATCTGATAAAATATTATGTATTTGTAAGAAATAATGAAAGAGATGACCACAGAGAATCCTGGGTAATATGAACTGATGCAAAGTGACCTGAGCAGATAAAACAAGGACGACAGTACTGAAAAGAAAAATAACTGATAGATTTGAGGATTCTGATAATGCAATGACTAACTACATCTCCAGAAAATTTATAACAGAGTGTGTAATCTACATCTGGATAAATATGGTGTCAGAGGATTTGGGTTCAAATTCCATTTCTTTCACTTATTACAAGGGCTTCATTTTCCTCCTCCATAAAATGAGAGGTTGCACTGAATTAATGTAAAAGGTTCTACCTTTTGGGTCAAGAATATGTGGCATCTAAGAATGGAAAGGGAAAGATCTAGCAGGTGCTTGCATCAAACAGGTAGTGACAGGGGCAAGGGCAGAAGATTTGGGGTCAGGAGATCAACAAGCCCAAGGCAGGAAGGTTTAGAAATTCAGAAAGATAAAAGCCCTAGGACCAAATGCAAGTGTCAATGGACCAGATCGAAGGCTAAATTTAGTCCTCTTTAGAAATGCCTAAGGCTAGACTTGACCAGCTCTTTAAAGTCAACTCTCCCCTAAATGCATCCCAAAGGTTCTAGGTTCATTCACTAGTGGACACTTCAAACCAAAACCTCTTCCCTGGTCCCCAATATCCCTATCTGTGTCTTCCAACATTTTAATTAGAAGTGCTTTAATTCAGATAAGCAGATTGTTACTAAACTATTCAATTTAATATGCACTTTAAAAATCTGTAAAACAGAAGTTCACAGCTTTATATACAATTCTCTATTTCCATTATTTGTTTGTTGAAATGCTCATATTTGTGAATATTTTTAAGTTCATCATGAAAAAAAGAACAAATGAAAAAGATTTAAGTTTTTTGAAGGAAGAAATGGCCCAGGTTGTATATTTGTATCCTACTCCATGCAGGCTAAGCATTTAATAAGATGCATTTTCATTCAATCTTTCTTTCATTTATTCATTCATATAGTGGCTTTGAAAATGAGTATCAAAAACTACCTTCCCTATTCTCAGTTCTAAAGAAATGGAATGATCAGTTATCCAAAGAGACAGAAGATGATAATATAGTGAGGAGAATCTTAGAACTGGAGTCAAGAAGTACTGGGCAACCCTGGACAATTTCTCTGCAGTCTCAATTTCCTCATCTGTAAAATGAGGAGATTAGCCCAGATGACCTCTAAGGTCCTTTCTACTTCTTGATTTAAATTCATAATCCTCAGACACAGGCTAACTGTGGGGCTCACTTAATGTCTCAGCCTCAGGCATCTCTCCAAGTTCTAGATAGTGAGCACCCACATCAATGAAATCACAGCTCCTTAAAGGTAGTTAATATTCACCCAGGATCATGTGTTAGAGAACAGACATCCCATTCCTTGTAAGACTGCCTCAGATAAATTAAGAAATATGGTCCAAATAAGGCCCTGGTCTCTCTGGCACACAGACTGCTAAGTCTCCCTAAATGCATCAAGATCTATCTCTTTAGGAGCCATTGCTATACATCTGTCTGGCACATGGGATACTGTCTGTAACCCACTTCTCACTTCTCTCAGCTCTATCCACCTTAAATATCTATTGCCCTAACAGGGAGAAAAGACACAAAGCGGGGGAAGACAGTAGATTTCATTCATAAAACTAGAGAAATAAATCCAACTCTTGAGAGGACAATAGATTATAGGTCTAGAGCTGAAAAGAATCTTACAAGCCACCTAACCCAACTCACTTTACAAATGAGGAAACTGAGGCCCAGGGACATAGGGTGACTTGGGGTTATAGATCTGGTGCCAAAAGAGACCGGGGAGGCCATTTTTCCAACACTGTACAGATGAGGAAACTGAGGCCCAGAGAGGTTAAAGTCACTTAGGGTCATAGAGCAGGAACCAAAATGGAGCCTCAGAAGTCATCTACTCCAACCCACTTTACAGATGAGGAAAATGAGACTCAAAGATGAGGTGATTTAGTGTTACCAATCTGAAGCCAAAAGGAAGGCAGAAGCCATCTATTCCAATCCCTTCAAAAGATGAGGAACCTAAGTCTTGGGGAGGTGCTTCACCATGCTCATGGTCACATGGGTAGTAAGTATCAAGGGAAGGATGTAAACCCAGGACATAGGATCATAGATCTAGAGCTGGGAGACAACTCAGAGGCCATTGAAAAACTTTCCTTTTACACATAAGGATACCTAAGTTCAGAGAGATCTGGTTTATTTTCCCAAAACAGTAGAGATTACTTATCTAAGGTCCATCAGTGGCAATAATATTTATTATGCCTTTATCTTCAGACAACACAGTAAACCCTAAAATAAAGCATTATATAAATATGAACTGTTATTCACCTAGCTGAACCTCAGTTTCTCCATCTGTCCAGTGAGGAAGTTCTACTTGACATTCTCTAAGGTCCCTGCCATCATGAGCTCTCTGATCCTGACTCAGATCCAAATCCTTTTTTTTTTACACTATCTGTATGAGTTTCCTCACCTGTAAAATGAGAACTTTGGATTGGATGGCCTTTGAGGTTCTAAATCTATGATTAGACAGTTTCTCCAATTTGTGTTTTATTTCTATAGCTTCAAGACTGAAATACACTGCCCTCCCTTCCCTTGTGGCAGTGATTATTACATGCTAACTGCTATGATAGGAAAGGAGGGGCAAACAAAAAAGAATAAAATCCAATTCCTGTCCTCAAGGAGCTTGTACTCTAGTTAGAGAGAAGATAATAAAAGGTATCCCAACAAAATGGTGCAGTTTTGTTTTGTTTTGAATCTGACCAAAAAAACATAAATTGCTATAAATACAGAGGTGGCAGAGATTATCAATCCACACCTACTGTGTGCAGGACATCTATCTACTATGTGTTGGAACCACCCAAGGTGCTGGGGACTCAGATAAAAACAAAATCCTGGCTCTCAAGGTGTCTATCCAGATAAGCAATATAATGCAAAGCTATTTCAAGGGGGAGAGACAGCTACAACTGGGGGCTTTGTACTTGAGTTGGGCTTTGAAGGGTATCAAGGATTCCAGGAGGTGGAGATGAGGAGAGGACACTTCAAGCTTGGGGAACCACCTGTGAAAAAGCACAAGGAGTGTCACGTACTGGGAACTTAAAAAGGACAATTTGTTTCCTAGCTTCCCAAGCCTTCCTCCAAGACTCAGCTCAAATCCCACCTGGTGCAGGAGCATTTACTACCCACAATTCAGCTCTCCCCTTACCTTCCCAGTGCCTTTCCTTAAAGAGATTACCTTGGTCTTCTCCATGTATCTCTTAATGTAGATAACCTCTCCATTCAAATGTGAGCTACTCGTGGGCAGGGAGAGTATTGTTTGCTTAGTTGGTATGCCTAAGACTTAGCACATAATTAATAAACGCTTAAATGCTTGTTGACTGATAGGAATATGAAATTACTGGAAACTAAAGGGGAAGTAAGGCTGATTTTGCTTTTTATTCTAGAGGCAATTGGGAACCACTGAAGGTTTTTGAGGTGAAGAGAGTAAAAGGATGATTATAAAGAGAACTCAGAAGCCAATCAACCCTCCCATTTTACAGATAAAGAAACTGGGACCCAAGGAAATGCAATAGTTTCCCCCAAAGTTCCATAGGGAGTAAGAGTCAGAAGCAGAATCTGATCCCAGGATTCTCTGTCTTCAGAAGCAACTCTCCATTCCTATGGAAAGGGAGAAGAGAGCAAAAGCCCTAGAAACAGGGACATGAACATGAGTAGTAGACCATTGCTGTCATCTAGGAAAGAAGTTATGAGGCTTTAGTTGAAAACTTGGGTGACAAGAGAATGAAAATGGGTGCCCCCTAAAGAAAAAGGAAAATTGAGGGCAGATGGTTTGGGGGAGTTGGACATAAATAACAGTCTCTCTTCTGGATAGCCTGTGTTTGGGCTTCAAGGAAATGGACTACCTTTTTCTTCAAAAGCTCCAGAGAAGAACTTCAAAGCATAGATCCCACAACACTCATCACATAGTTCTGACCAGTCAAAAATATTATGCTTCCTGCTATACTTAATCTCCCACTTATTCCACTCCTTTTCTCTCTTTGAAAAGAAACAAAATTCTTCAGTACCCTCAAGGTTTTACTAGGATTTCTCCAGTTTAAGTGTAATTCTGGGGTTCTGGAGGAAATCTAGAAGCCTTTTATATCACCTAGCCCAAATATCACATTTTACAGATGAGGAAGATGAGATCTAGAGAGGTGAAGAGACTTGTCCAAGGTCACACACTTTTCTGAACCACTGTCATAGACTTATGGTCACCTAGCCCAGTCCCCACATTTTACATTTGAAGAAACTGAGACCCCAAACTGAGACTTGTCCAAAGTCACAAAACACTCCTGAAAAGAGCTGGAGCAGGTTCTTGGAGGTCACTTACTCCACTGCCCACATTTTACAGAAGGGGAAATTGAGGCTCAGAGAGATTAAAGCGACATTTCTCACAGGTAGTGAGGTTGAGACAAGATCTGAAGCCAATTTCTCCTTGCCCCTAAGACCAGCAGTCTCTTTGGTTTGGGTCTTTTTTTTTTTTTTTACTTGTCCTACCTTGCACAGATGGATGTGCTGCCCAAAGTAGACTGGGCCCTTCCTTACCTGATGTATGGAAGGAAGGGGTTGACATGTCCAAAGAGAACGGCGATCACATAGGAGATGATGAAGGCTGCGGAGGACCAGGTTACCAGGAGGAAGGGGACAAGGGCCATCCCTTTTAGGAAGCACAGCATCCTGTCGTCGAGAGCGGGCTAGGGGGCAGCAGGGCCTGGTACCAGAGGGGGTGCTGCGGTGCCCGTGGCTCCCGCGGAGACTGGACATGTGCTGGGGCACGGCGGGTGGCAGCGGCAGCAGCAGCAGCAGCACCACCTCGGGGACAGGCGGGCACGGACGCGAGGAGGAGCAGGAGGCGCCGGGCTCTAGCCCCGGGGCAGTGCTAGCTCAGGCGGGAGGGGAAGAGGAGCAAGACGGGGAGATAAGTGGCGGATGCGGGCACAGAGGGGCACACAGGCTGGCACGCTGGCGGGGTCGAGGCCGAATCGCCCCGGAGAGGGTGGGGAGGGAGTGGCTGCGAAAGGGGGTGAAGTCACAAAGCGGTAGCCCCCGGCTGGGGGCGGGCCGACTTTGCACCACCTCCTTCCAAGCTCCCGGCCCCAGGACGAGCCGAGTTGGAAAACGGTTTCTTTCACTTTTGTTTCTCGCACTTGCCGAGGCTAGCCAGGACAGGGGTGGAGTCAGTGATTTCCACCCCCGTGGGGGCGGAGTCAGGATTCCGGCCCCCTTCCCCAACTCTGTCTCCCTAGGGACCCCACGCCCAGCCCCTGGAATCCGGTACCTGAGAACCTAAATTTTGACCCGACGTGACTGACCCAGGCTCTGTTTGGTCCCTTCTCTAAAATCTGGTGAATTCATTGACCCTTGGGGTACACCCCCACCCCACGCGCACACCCAGACGAGGGCGCCTTGGGGACCCAGGCTCCGCTGCCCCGCCCCGTTGAGATCCCTTGTGGGTCGCAGGCTCTTAGCCTCTGATGCCCATGGGTACCGCCCCGCTCCATGCATGCACTCCACTGGCAGCAACTTGAAGCCCTACAATCTGATGCTCCCCCACCTTGGATCTTCTCTGCAATCTCTCCTGGATCCTGAAAGTCTGGCCTTTGACCCTAAGGATACACTCCACACCCCCACCCCCACCCCAGGCCACCTTGGGCACTGCCCACCTGGAAACTACAGAATGTATGAGACGTGGGGAGTGGGCCAGGTCAGCCTCCACACAGCCTGGGAAACCTTCATCCGCGAGTTTGAATAGTCAATCTTGTTAGGGCATGACTCTGGGACACTCAGTTCACCTCTCAGTGCAATGCTTTTTCTGCAAGTTGAAGAATAGTTGCTGATGTCCACTGTTGCTTTGAGTTTTTTTAATTTTAATTGTAAATTGGGTAAATTGTATTTTATTTTTCCCAATTACAAGTAAAGATGGCTTTCCACATTTCACTTTTTATAAGATTTCAGTTTCCAAATATTTTCTCCTTCCCTCCCATCCCTCCTCCCCAAGACCGAAAGCTATGATAGAGGTTATGCATGTGCAATCATGTAAACATATTTCCACATTACTCACGTTGTGAAAGAAGAAAGAGCAAAAGGGAAAAGCCACAAAAAAGAGTGAAAATAGTCTGTCTATAGTCAGACTCCATAGTTCTTTCTCTGGATTGTGGAGAGCATTTTCCAGTTGGCATCCATTATTGGAAAACATTCTCCACACTTCTGAAATCAAAGATCAGAATCACACTCAAAATTAATAGGTCAATAGATTTGGATTTAGAAGGGACCTTAGAGGTCATCTCCAGACCCCTCACTATCAAAGATAAGAAATTTAATATTTTTAAAATGTAATCACTGATTTCTTTTTCCCTAGTAGAGAAAAGATCTGATTGTTTTTCTGAATCCCACACAGAAGTCTGGGCTCCAGAGTCCCTGTTGGGACCCTCTGAAAACTGGCTTTGGAGTTAGTATGGTATGGTGGGAAAAACACATTTCCAATCAGAAGACCTGGGTTCAAATCTTGTTTCTCCTACTGTGGGATCTTGGATAAGTCATTGAAAGTCTCTCTGCCTCTTTTTTTGAACTAGATGACCTTTAATGTCCTTTCCAGCTGTGTCATCTGTGTAACCTTGGGCAAATCATTGTTTCTATGTTCACCTTCCCATTTGGAAAAGGAAAGACTTGGATTACATATTAACGTCCTTCCCTTCCAGTTCTAAATCAACGGTCCTATGAAACCTGAGTTGAAATCATATTTTATTTGTCACATTAATTTCTGATGCCTTAATGATTCATGTTCCCTACTAACAAAAACACTGAATGTATCTCTAGATAATTATTGCATATTCTGAACCTCATCTCCGCTTTCAGGACGGTTGTTAAATCATTGCTTGAAATTTACAAAATCCAGCCAAAGGCCACATGATGTCTCGGGTCCATTAAATACAGAAGCCCAACTTCCCCAATGAACTTAAGAAGAGAAATTAGAGCTTGAAAACACTTTTTTAAAAGAATATATTTTTAATTTATTCAACAAGCATTTGTTAAATACTTAACATATGCTAGAAGATGGGGAGACAAAAGAATTTTTTTTAATCTACTTTATGAAAAACTTATGTGAAGGCATCCTGTGACATTAAAAAAAAGTTAATGGATTTCAAGGCATCCTTTCCTGCAGTCTGATTGGGTAAAATTAGTCCAAAACCAACAGGGCAGAGGAAATAGAGTAGAAAGGTTTGGCCTTGGAGTTGAGAAGATTTAAAATCAAATCCCAGGGCAGATAAGTAGATGATATGTGGGGCCTGAAGTCAGGAAGACTCATCTTCCTGAGTTCAAATCTGGCCTCTGACACTTACTAGCTGTGTGACCCTGGGAAAGTCATTTAATGCTGTCTTATAGTTCCTCATCTGTAAAATGAGCTGGAGAAGGAAATGGCAAACCACTCCAGTACCTTTGCCAAGAAAACCCCTAATGGGGTGATGGAGAGTTAGAAACAACTGAACAAGAAGTTCAAATACCACCTGAGACACTTGCTAGCTCCGGGGCAAACTGTGGGGAAGTTTCACTTTCCCTGTTCTTTAAATTCCTCTGTTTCCTGTTCTTTAAGTTAATAATAACATCTATCTTCTAGGGTTGTTGTAAGGATTAAAATGTCCATCCAGATAGATAAGATGAAGTTGACAAAGAATGTCTTTTGCCCAGATTTCAACAAAAATTTTAAATTCATTGTTTTTTCAATAACAAAAATCACTTTCCCCTCTTTCCATCCCTTTCACCATTGCAAAAATAAACAACTGACACCACTATAGCTAATATGCATACTCAAGAAAAAAAAAATTCTCACATTGACTATGTCCAAAAACATGTCTCATGCTGTGTCCTGAACCTTTCACCCCTCCATCAAGAGGTGGATAGCTTGCTTCATCGTTGGTTCTCTGGACTTATTGTTGGTTGTTGTAGTGGTCAGAATTTTTCAAAGTTGTTTGTCTCTATATTATTATTGTTAATAATTAACTTGCTCTCCTGGTTCTGCTTCCCTCACTCTGTCAGTTCATACAAGTCTTCTCAGATTTCTCTGATCTCTTTTGTCATTTCTTATAGCACAATAGTATTTCATCCTATTTGTATACCATAATTTGTTCATTGATCCCCAAAATATGGACAACTCACCTTAATTTCCATTTCTTTCCTACTACAAAAAGAACTGATATAAATACTTTTGCTCATTTGGGTCCTTTTCCTCGGTCTGATCTCTTTGGATTATAGGCCTAGCTGTGGTAGGTGTTGTTGGGTCAAAGGGATGGCACAGTTTAATAATTTTGGGGGTATAGTTCCAAACTGCTTTCTAGAACGGCTCACAACTCAAGCAACAATGCATTAAATTCACAACTCAAGCAACAGTGCTTTGAAATATACCTGCTTTCCCACAGTTCCTCCAGCATTTGTCACTTTCCATTTTTGTCAGCTTTGCCAGTCTGATAGGTGTGAGGTGCTCTCTTGGCTGTTTAATTTGCAATTCTTTAATTATTAGTGATTTTATCATAAAAACAATAGAAAGCCACTAGAATTTATTGAGGAGAATAATACCATGAGAACCATGTTTAAGGGAAATCACTTTTTTAGCTGAGTAGAAGATAACTAGGATTGGGGAAAGACTTGAGGCAGGGAGACTGATAGGATGTCATTAAAATCATTCAGGTAGCAGTTGATGATGGCTTGAACTAAGGTAATAGTTGTGTGAGAGAAGAGGCTCCAGATGTGGGAGATATTTTAAAAGTAAAACCAAATGGCAATATTTGGCAACTGATTGCATATGTGGGGTCAGGCTAAGAGGAACTGAAGATAAAACAGAGGTTACAAAACTAAGAGAATGAAAGACAGAAAGAGGGAAGTTTGGTAAAGGAATAGACTGGGGAAAATAAAATGAGTTCTGCTATGGACATGTTCAGTTTCATATGTCTCCTAGGCTGATGGTAATGCATGACTGAGGCTTGGGAGAGAGATTCTCGCTTATTACATTAAAAATAACATGAGTAACTCTATTTTGCCTTTATCCGCCATTTTGTGAAATTAAGTTCCAACTTCTTGTAAGTTAGAAGACAGGAAAATCACAAGACTACCACCCCTGCCCCTCACCTTAGTGTTTTCTAATCCCTTTCACCAATAAGAAACCAGGTATCTCCAACATGATTCATGTAGAAGTATGTTTACATGATTGCACATGTATAACCTATATCAGACCGCTTGCCATCTTGGGGAGGAGGAAGGGAGGGAGGAAAGAAATATCTGAAATTCAAAATCTTATTAAAATATGAATGTTGAAAACTATCTTTACATGTAATTGGAAAAAGTAAAATACTATTAATCAAAAACAATGGGGAGGGGGGAAGAAACCAGGTGTCTCAATCCCAACAATCCTGTTTTCCCATTTTCTTCAATTATAGAGTAACTGTAGAAACCAAGGTCCTGGATTCTTTGTGCCACCAAGAGCATGGGACCTGATTTGTTTCTGCAACTACATGCATTACTAAATAAATTGTTGTCTGGTTCTAACTACTTGGTGTCTTTATTCCACCATAACAGTCATGGAAACCACCAAGGAATTGAGATTTCAAGTCTCCACAGGGTGACTGGACCTTCACCAAAGGAAAACCCTAGGATGCTCTAGTAAGATTTCTAACAAGAGACTTCCTCTGCTAAGGATCACTTGTCCCTACCCCTCCATTTTCTCCTGAACCATATCCAGACAGTTACCTCCTTAGAGGTGAGTGGTCCATGAGGAGAGTTCCATAGGTACCAGCTCTCATAAACCACCATATACCTCAATATGGAAGTTCTTATTGGCCTGAGATAGGAGGAAATTTCCCATTCAGAAGGGATCTTCTGAATGGGAATTTGAGATCTTTAAGAACAGAGATCTCAAATTATACAATGATTAGTCTATGACATGTGAGAATCTCAGTGGGTCCCAAATTTGGCCTGACGAAGGGACTTTCAATTATTGCAAATAATTGAAATTGGTTAGAACCCGAAGAATTGATTTGGCTCATTGGTGATTTTTGAAGGAACCCAAAGCACTATGTAAATGTTAGTAAATGTAAATATTCTATATTGATCTTGAATGCAATCAGTATGGAATGGCCAAAGTGATAAAATGAATGATTTTCTAAGAGAATTTGGAAATGCATTCCACTGAATTGATGTTACCTGACTGGTAGTAAGTTTTCATGTTTTAAATACATGATGTTATGCATGTTATTGTGATTCAAATATTAATTATTATTATATTATTATTAATATGTTATTAAATTTGTGATATTATGATATTTGGGAAACCATTGAATCAGAAATACTATTAGAAAAATAATTTCTCTCTTACTCTGGATACTGTTAGATTGTGAATCGAGCAGTTAAAAGCATGTGATAAAAATGTTGGAAAACTGTTCAGTATTTAATGGGATAGATATATAAAATGGATAATAATGATAACTTAGTGTCAGGAGAAAAAGTAGTAAAGATCTCTGAGTTATCCTTTTCTGTGAGGTTCCCTGGGTCTTTGTATTCACAGAGGGTCAGCCCTGTTGATAGAGTGTGATAAAATTCTAAACTACTGAAAGTTGAAAAACTAGGACCAACTCCCAGCCAAAATGGGTAACTTACTAGTTACTTTATAGTAAAAAGTGAGTGTTATCTGATAGATTATTGAGCATCATGTATGACAACTGTGAAACTTAATAACAGTAGATCTTAAATTCAAAGATTTCAGTCTTGCCTTTGGAGTCAATAGGTGATATAGATTAGAGGCTTACTATGGTTAACATTTTTCTGGCAGTTTTGAGTCAACTATCATTGATTCACTGTATATGTGAAACTCCAGAATGTAATCAGTCTTAATTTATGAAAGAAATATTCTTATATTTGCTTATTTTATGTAGCTTAATATATTTTTAATATTTTATTTTTCCTAATTGCATTTAAAAACAATTTTTAACATTTTAAAAATTTTGAGATCCAAATTCTCTCTCTCCCTCCCTTCCTTATACCCTCATTGAGAAGGCCAGCAATTTGGTATAGATTATACATGTGCAGTCACATAAACCATACGTTCATGTTAGTCATATTCTGAAAGAAAACAGACCAAACCAACACAAGAAAAATAAAGTTAAAAAAGTATACTTTGATCTGCGTTCAGATTGCATCAGTTCTTTCTCTGGAGATGGATAGCTTTTTTCTTCCTAAGTCCTTTGGAATTCTCTTGGATCATTATATTACTGAGAATAGCTAAGTCACTCACAGCTGATCATCTTGTAATATTGCTGTTATTACGTACAGCGTTCTCCTGGTTCTGCTCATTTCACTTTGCATCAGTTTATGTAAGTTTTTCCAGGTTTTCCTGAGAGCATCCTACTTATTTCTTATATAGTATGCAGTATTCCATCATAATCATATACCACAACTTGTTCAATCATTCCCCAATTGATGGACATCCCTTCAACTTCCAATTCTTTGCCACCACAAAAAGAACTGTTATAAATATTTTTGTACACATAGGTGCTTTTCCTTTTAATAATTATAATCTTTTTGGGATACAGACCTACTATGGTATTGCTGGATCAAAGGGTATGCACAGTTTTATAGCACTTTGGGCACAGTTCCAAATTGTTTTCCAGGATGGTTTAATCAGTTTACAACTCCACCAACAGTGCATCAGTGCCTCACTTTTCCCACATCTCCTTCAACATTTGTCATTTTCCTTTTCTGATATATTATTCAATCTGAGAGGTGTGAGGTGGTACCTCAAAATTGCTTTAATTTGGATTTCTCTAATCAATAATGGTTTAAAGCATTTTCAACATAACTGTAAATAGCTTTGATCTCTTCATCTGAAAACTACCTGTTCGTATCCTTTGACTATCAATTAGGGAATAGCTCTTATTTTTATAAATTTTATTCAGTTTTCTATACCTTTGAGAAATGAGAGCTTTATCACTGAAACTTGCTGTAAAATTTTTTCACAGTTATGAGTGCTCTGTATTTCCCTCCATCCTTTTCCCCCTTGTTTATCTATTCTCTCCTTTAATCTTATCTATCCTCAAAAGAGTTTTGTTTCTGATTTTTACCTTCCCCAATCCACCCTCCCTTTTGTCAACTCCTTCCTCCCAATTCTCCTCCTACTTTCCTATAGAATAAGGTCATTTTCTATACCCAATTGAGTGTGTAAGTTATTCCCTCTTTGAGCCAATTCCAATGAGAATAAGTTCAAGTGCTAATCTCTGTGTCCCCCATCTTCCCCTCCTCTGTAAAAGCTCTTTCACACCTCTTTTATGGAAGATAATTTACCCCATTCTACTTCTCATTTTCCCCCTTTCCCAATGCATTCCTCTTTCTTGCCCCTTAATTTTATTTTTTTATGTATCATCCTATCATACTCAACTCATCCCTGTGCCTCTTGTCTATATACCTTCTAACTCCCTAATAAGGAGAAAGTTTTAGGAGTTAAAAGTACCATCATCTCATGTAGGAATGGAACATTTTCTCATGGGGAATGTAAACAGTTTAACCTTATTGATTTTTCTTTCCTGTTCACCTTTTTATGTCTCTCTTGGGTCTTATATTTGAAAGTCAAATTTTTGTTGTTGTAGTACTAAATCTATTAATAGATTACTACTTAAACATCTGAGTTACTATGATAGAATGCAAGTGGGAAAGATCTTACTTAATTGTAGTCAATTTCATATCCTAAGCAGCTAAGCAAATGAGTTCTTGCCATATACTTAGTAACAGTTATATAATCATGTATAAGATTAGACCCTTGAAGTATCTCATTCTTTCAGGGTGGTATCAAAGTAATATCTTTAAAGGGGAGAAAGGGATAAGACAAAGATAAGAAATTTTTCTAAATAAATGAAATAGTAAATTTTGAGAAAGCAACAGCATCAGACTCTTTTTTTCTAAGAACTAGGATACACACACACACGATTATTTCCATATGTTTCTCACAGGAAATACAGGTGGAGTACATTTTAGTAACTAGTTCTCAAAATTAGATTATGGATTTTACATAGAAAATTACATTGATAACTTTAAAGAAAGTGTTTGTGGTCAACAGTGTTAGGTACAATAGAGAAATCAGGAAAGATAAAGACTGAGGAAAGGACCACCAGCAAATAACATATAAAACTGATCTGTCTTTAAAATCATGGCATTTAACCAGCACAGTGCATGCCATATAGTGGTCATCCTTCATTACTGAAGAAGACCATGCCATCAGAGAAATGATGACAAGACTTGCACTTGACTTTGTTTTGAGTGAGGGAGGGCTGTGCAGGTCACCAGCCTCACTTCTCCTCCAGAGCCATCTGAATCCAGTGACCAGGTATTCCTCAGGGTGACTGGAGATGACCCAGGATGCCCTGGGAGACCTTGGGCCCTTTAGGCCAAGGTCTTTGCAGGTACTCACTTAGGGTGAGGCAATGCCCATTCATTGAATAGGACTGTTTAAGAGGTATCTAGGGCATGGCTTTTAATGAGGCCAAGAAAAAGAAAGACTTCAGGTTGGGAGGGAAACAGCAACAGTTACTATGTTACTATTGATAACCACTGTAAAGCTAGGAGGGTCCAGAATAGCCCTTAGGCAGGGCTCTATTGGTGACCCAACTTCTGAGTACAGTAGGTTTAAGGTTTTGGGGGAGGATGGGATGGGAGGGGGCAGTAGAGGAAGGGAGGGGAGAGGAGAGGAGGGGAAAGGAGAGGAGGGAAGGGGAGAGGAACTAGTCAGAGAAATCCAGTCAACTGGGCATCTTCTGGCCATCCAAATTTACCTTCCTTTGGAGAGAAGGAAGGGGAGGGGGAGGCAGACAAGAAAGGAGGAGCTGAGTTACCCAGTTAGTTGGGTCCCTATGCAGCCAACTGTGTCTATTCACAGGACTGTGTTTGTCCTTCGTTGAGGAAGAAAACCATGCCATAAAGACATGTTGTGTTCAGATTATTGATTGAGGCTTATGGCCATTTGTTTTGCTGGACTCTATGAGTTTATAATGTTTTGTTTTTCTTACATTTTCAATGTAGAGGTTGCAGGAGGAGGAAGGGGAAGAGATGGGAGGGAGAAAAGTCAAACTTAAAAATAAAATAAAATAGACATTTAAAAATAGAATATTTATGGAATGATTTGTTTTCTAGAGTTTGGAGTTTTCTAAATTTAGAACTGGAAGAGACCTTCTGGCCTAGTTCTCTAATGTTAAAGATTAGCTATCAGAGAAAAAGAGCTGTTAGATCAAGGTCACACAAGGATTAATGAGCAGGGCTAATATTTGAACAGAGGTTATCTGACACTAAATCTAATAATATGTCTCTCTCTTTACCAAATTATAAAATATATAATAATTATATATTTATAATTTATAGAGTTTCATTGGTCTTACACCTAGAAACAATATAGTTATAATTTGCTTCGCACAAAAGATGAGTTTCTGAAAATTGTGTGTGAATTCAATTTTTGTAAAGGAAATTAATTTTATTTGCCATAAACCGACTCAGATTTTTCTATGTCTTTGGAGCATAATATGAGGAACAAAGCATTTATTAAGCACTTTATATAAGCTAAGTTCTGGGAATGGAAATACAAGAAAACAAGACAGTTCCTAACTTATATTCTAAAGGGATGGGGATGGGGTAGTAACACAAGTCACGCTGTGCTTTGGAGATAGCTTAGAAGTGTCTAGTGAGAACTGGTTCTGGGCAGGACAAGGTCAAAGCTCAGCAGTTGGAGTCCAGGATGACTCCAGAGGCAGAACTCAAGGTTCTGGATGAGGAAGATGAAGAGAATCGTTGTGCAGGAGGTAATGGCCAGAATTTTATAACAGCTTTTTCCATCATTCATATAGGATTTCAGGCTTACAAAGCAACTCTTCCCAATCATGGGAAGTGGATTTTATAAGTATTATTATCATCTCAATAATAATATTATCTATCATTTGCATAGCACTCTAAGGTTTGCAAAGTGCTTTACATATATTATCTCATTTGATCCGTCGAGTCAGAGCTATTATTTTCCCCATTTTAGACATGGAAAAAAATAAGGGTCAAGGAAGTAGTGTAGAGGGTAGACAGCTGGCCATGGAGCCAGGAAGACCTGAGTTCTATTTCTGACACATACTGGTTATGTGACCTTAGACAAGTCATGTATACTGTCTAGGTAACCCTCCAAGATTACAAACTGCAGAGAAGGTTCTGACTTGGAAGCCACAAACTCACAGGTCTAGTCTTTGTTTTAGAGATGAAGAAAATTGAGAATCAGAGAAGTTAAGCAATTTACCTGGGGTCACACAGCTAGTAAGCACCAAGAGATAATTCTGAACCCAGAGGCTACCAACTCCAATCACTGTGTTCTTTCTGCCTCACCATGATGGCCTCATACACTATTCCTTAGGAACTCAATGGCTCTTCACTGGGTTTATTTCAGTTGGAAGCCAGCCAAACTGAGTTACTTGCTGTTTCCTTGAACTTGGTGTTCTTTTTCCACTCATGCTTGGAATATACAGCTTCCTCATTCCCCCTTTCCTCCTCCTTGGAATTCTTAGCATTCTTAAAAATGTAGAAGTCTCTCCTGATCCCCCAAGTGGTAATGCCTCTTCCTCCCTTTAATTTGCTTTTCATTCTTGTGTTTGCATCTCCTACAGCTATCATGGTGATCAGCACACAGTATGTTTGCTGAATTGAATCCATATTCCCATGGACCTGGGTGCTCATTTAATGAAAAGATTCCTAACCTGGGGTCTGTGAATTTCTAAAAATGTTTTTTTTTTTGTAATTACATTTCAACTAATTGATCTCCACTGTAATCCCAGCATGGACTTTATTCTATTTACTTAAAAACCCAGTTCTGAGAAGGGGGTCTATAGGTTTTCTGAGACTGCTCAACATGACCCAAATGTTGAGATCCTGTTCATCCCTTCTCATCCAGTGCCACAATTTTTGTAAATACTCCATTCATAGAGGATCTACCCAGCCTGCTGAAGGACTTCCTCTAGCTCTCCTAACATGCCTTGAGTACCACTGACCATTATCCTGTGATGTCACAACATTGCAAGCTACTTACATTTCAAATTTCCTGGGTGATACTTTTTATACCATTTCTCATATGTAAATTATTCAAAAACAAATCATTTCAATGAGCATTTATTAAAGTCTTCCTATATTCTGGATACTTTGGATTCAAGATAAAAAGGGGAGAAAAACAATGCCTACCCTCAAGGTGCTTACCTTCTCGAGGGAGAGATGGTACAGCATTTTAACATATAAATAAATAAATAGCCCTAATAAATGGAGATGGGAAAGGGTCATCAAAGGATTCCTCAGAAATGAGGACTTGAACCTAGAAGGAAACTAAGGATTCTGGGAGGAAGGGACAGGGAATTCAATGCAAGCTTTGGAGATGGCTGGGGCAAAAACATGGACAAAAGTGCTGGACTTGAATTAGACAGACCTGGTTTCAAATTCTGCCTCAGAGATTTACTACCTGTATGACCCTGGACAAGTCACTTAACTCTCTAAGCCTCAGTTTCCTCATCTGTAAAATGAGAGGTTGGATTCAATGAGATCTATAGTCCCTTCTAGCTCTAAATCTATAATCCTGTGATTTGTTGTTATTCAATTGTGAATGACTCTTTGTGGTCCCATTTGGGGATTTCTTGGCAAAGATACTGGAGTGGTTTGTCATTTCCTTCTCTACTTCATTTTACAAATGAGGAAACTGAGGCCAACAGGGTTAAGTGACTTGCTCAGGGTCACACAGCTAGTGTCTGAGGCTGGATTTGAACTCAGGAAGTTGAGTTTTCCTGACTACAGGCTAGCTGCCCCAAAATTAAATTAGATCATTGAAATTTTGGAGAGCATTCATTTGAATGATGAGGTCAGAAGCCAAATTGCGAAGTGCTGAAAACTGAAGGAAGTAGAGCAAGTTTGGCTAAGAAAGGGAGGAGAGATATGGGAGGAAGGTTTGAGAATGTTCATTATTGGTAAGACAGCCTATGTGTGCCCACCACGGATCCCTCCATTGTCTTGTGCTAGGAATTCACTAGGAATTCAGAGTCTTCAGAAATTGTGGCATTCTATGATTTGCAACTATATTGCATTACAGAAAAAAATGATTTCTAATATTTTGATGCATGTGTGATCTCACCACAGTGGGAGCTCCCTCTCACAGTATAAATCACATCACAACTCATCACATTATCTCATCCTGTGCAATTGTTGTCTGTGTTTTCCTGTAAATTTTCCATGAGGAAAAAAATCCATCCATCATGTTGGATATTGGAGGCTTTAGACTGTCGGTCCAGAACCAGAAGGGACCTCCGAGGTCTTCTACTACAACCCTCTCATTTTATAGATGAGCATAGTAAGTAAAGTCAAGAGTTAGCCCAAGGACACACAGATAGCAAGTGGGAGATCTGGAATTAGAACCCAAGTCCACCGATCTTTCTCTTCCACCTATATGCCTTCCTTAAGACCCCTTGGCTTGCATGTAAACCAGCGGACGGTCTCACAATTCCAATCACAGTGTCCTTTCTTCTGCCAGTGCAGCTGAACCTTATCCTTGTTTTTCCAACACTCTTTAATGACAGACATACCTGGCATACTATAGGCCTTCTTGTATTCATAGGGTTATCTGTAGCTTAGGGATAGAAGTGACTCCAGAGGTCGTGAGATCCAACCTCCTCATCTGTAGATGAGGAAGCTGAGGTTGAGGGAGATAAAGTCATTTGCCCAAGGTCACAAAGGTAATTGACATCAGACATAGCCCCTCAGCCTCCAGTGCCACCAGATTGTGCTGCCTGATATTTTGTCTTTGAAATCTAGATCAATTTCACATTTTGCACAGTTCTATAGAGTTAACCGTTGTGGGTTATGGATGACTCATCTTACATTCCTTGACTCCCATTATAACTTGAGATACATCATTAAAATTTTTTTAAACTGCTATTTTTTTTGTTGTTAAATTGTAGACAAACATTTTTGGGAGAAAGAAGTATGGTAATTAATAAGGCAGGAAGCTAATTAATAAGGTAGGGGAACATGTTATACAACAGAAATCCAGTGAGTTTAAAAAATACATTCAGGAGTCTAGGGTTAGACTAGGGAGAATCCTTCTGTTGTTGAACTCAAAGCCCTAAGACTAAGACTTCTCTCTGCCTCTTTCCTGTAATTCAAGAACTTGTTAAAATGGAAGGACCTTTATCCTTTAGAGACCTAGGCTTAGGTAAATAAACGTCATCCGGACCTAACCTTGACCGGCGTCCTTAACTCTAACCACATTATGCTTTACTATAAACAATAAAAAAATTATAGGTGAAGGAAAATTCTCTTTGCTTTAGAGAGAAGATAGAAATGACATTTGAATTCTAAAGTTCTAGCTTCCATGAGGGAGCTATAGGGAAAAATATGAACAAAAGATGCGTTGTTTTTGTTTTTTTTCCTTCTTGAAGATTGCTCTGTCAAGATGCCAAGGGAAGAATGCTAATCTGGGTTCAAGTCCCATTTCTGCTACTTAAAACCAGTATGATCATCATTTCACTGCCCTGAGCCTCAGTTTCCTCATCTGTAAAACGAGAGTTTTTGAAATAGATGACCCTGTGTGTTTTTTCTCATTCTAAGTATGACCTAGGCAGGGGTGCCAAACTCCAGGCCCCTTGTGGCTAGCAAATTGCCCCAGGGGGTCTCAAACCAGTTTAAAATGGTACAGAGAAGTGTTTAACAAAGTAAATAAAAGGGCAATTCAACAGGATGTTGTTAATTTCTGATTTGCTAAATCAACATGCTGGGCAGCAATGCAGTGGATAGAATAGTGACCCTGAAGTCATGAGGACCTGAGTTCAAATCTGACCTCAGACACTTACTAGCTGGGTGACCTTGAGCAAGTCACTTAACCCTGCTTGCCTCAGTTTCCTTGTCTGTAAAATGAGCTGGAGAAGAAAATGGTAAACCATTCCAATATCTTTGCCAAGAAAACCCTAAATGGATGTCACAAAGAGTCTGAAATGACCGAACAATAATAAGAGTCAACATGTGGCCTGCAGGGATCACTTTCTATTTGTTTGATACCAGTGACGTAGGACTGGGGTTCTTACCCCTGTTTCCCTGAAATTTTTTCTTTAATATTTTTGAAACATTTCAATATATCTGGTTTCCTTTGTTATCCTACATATTTTTTTCTATGCATTTAAATCATGATTTTGGGAAGAGGTGCATGAGCTTTCCCAACTTGCCACTGGGGTCTGTGACATAGACAAAAAGGTTAAGAACCCCTAATCTCAGAGATCTAAAGGCTACAGAGAAACTAACTCTAAAGGCTAGAGAGGGGATGGGGGGAAGAGTATTTTTAGACTAAGACAGAAACCCTTTTTGATCATGTAAAGGTACCAAGAAAACAAAATGGAAGTCCAAAAGAGAAATGGTTAAGATATTTTGTTCAATTCAGTAAACATTTTCTAAGCACCTGCTATGTGCCAGGCACTGTGCTAAGTGTTATGGACACAAAAAGGCAAAAGATAGTCACTGATCTCAAGGATCTCACAGTCTAATGGAGGAGATAAATGCAAACAAAATATGTACAAAGAAGCCATATACAGGATGAATAACAGATAAGTAACTACTGGAAGGCATTGGAATTAAGGGGAGTTAGGAAAGGTTTCCTGTTGGAGGTAGGATTTTAATTCAGACTTAAAGGAAGCCAGGGGAGTCAGTAGTTGAAGTGGTTGGAGGGAGAACATTCCAGACAGGGGACACAGACAGAGAGAATCCCCAGAGCTGAGAGATGAAGTGTCATGCTAATGGAATATAAAGGTTAATGAACTCTTGTCTCTTTTTAAGGTAAATGATCAATTTCAGTATTGCTAATTTCTTATACAAACCATTAACCCATATATCAGATAACATCCTGACAGTATTGTAGAGAAGTAACTAGGAAACAATGACATTTTGTGGTGGTGTTGTTATTTATTTGTTTTAAATATTAATTTTTAAAAATTTTGAGTTCCAAATTAATCTCCTTCCCTCCAGTCCTTCTCACATCTATTGAGAAGATAAACCATATAATATCAGTGATATATGTGAAATCATGTAAACTATATTTCCATATTAGCCATGCTATTAAAATATGGCAAGCAATTTTTTTTAAAAATGTGTTTCAATTTGCCCTCAGAGTTCATCAGTTTTCTCTCTGGAGGTGGATTGCATTTTTCATCACCAGTCTTTTGGAATTGTCTAATCAAGAATTATCTTCACGAATTATCTAGTATTTTCACAAAGTAGTCTGTTACACATTGAACATTCCTGCACTCCATCTTTCTCTTTTCATTTTCTTTCTCCCTCCTATTGAAGTGATCTTCATTTCCACAACTAAGAAAGAATACAGTTAGGAAATCAGGGGATTTCCAATTGGGTCATATAATGACTAGTAAAAAGAAGAATTTAAGAATTATGTTATGGTTATGTTTTATTTTGTCCTTTCCCCTAAGCTTAGAATTAACAATTAATCTTAAAACAAGCTAAAGAATAAATGAATTCCAAACAAACTGGTTGATCTTGGAAAGGAGGTGCTCTGATTTGCATTAATTAGCATTATCTGTTACTTCATGCTCAAATGATTCTTCTAAAAGCCACCCACACTTCATGCCTCAGATGACATAACTTATGGGAAAAGTACTTCCATTTTCTCAGTGAATATGGTCAAAGGATATGAATAGCTTTTAGAAAAATGTAAATGAGCAAATGACTAATCATAAGAGAAATTAAAGCAGCTCTGAGGCTTCATCTCACATCTAGAACATTGTTTGTTGTCATCCAGTCCTTTCATCTGTGTTCAATTCTTTGTGACCCTATTTGGGTTTTTTTTAGCAAAGATACTGGAGTGGTTTGTTATTTCCTTCTCCAGCTCATTTTACAGATGAGGAAACTGAGGCAAAGACTTGCCTAGGGTCACACAACCAATAAGTATCTGAGGTCAAATTTGAACTCCAATACTTCTGATTTCTTGCCTGACTCCAGGCCAGACATTCTATCCACTGAGGCACCTAGCTGCCCCTCTAGAAAACTGGCAAAAGATGAAAAAAATCAGAAACAGTCAATGTGAGAGGAACTTTGGGAAGAGAGGCGTACAATGCTTAATACACCTTTGGTAGAGTTGTCTTCCTTCTGTTGATTTTCTCCAATTTCTCCTGTATCTATTTTGTTTGCTGTTAACGTTTTTGTTTGTCTTTCATTCTTGAAGAGGACCGCCATGACATGCAAGTGACTTGGATTTAAACGAGGGAGGGCAACATGTGGTTTGCATGTTATCTTTCCCTAATAGTATGGGCTCCCTGAGAATAAGGTCTTATCTTTTGTTCTTCCTTATAACCCTGGTTCTTACTACTGGGCCCGGAATATTGACTGTTACTCAGTTATTTTCAGTTGTGTCCAGTTTTTCATGGGTGCATAATAAATGCTAGTTGACCAAATGATTGATTGCATCTGGTCTAACTGTTCTGGAAAACAATATGGTATCACATGAGAAAAGTTACTCAATTATTTACATTCTTTCACCTAGTGATCCCTCATTGGGCATATTGAGATAAGTGATAGAAAATGGAGATTAGTGATAGAAAACTCTCATGTGTAACAAAATATGCACACCAACATTCTTTGTGGCAGAAAAAATAAACTGACCAAAAAGGAAGAAAAGACAGCATCTATTGGGAAACAGGAGAATAAATTGTGGTATATGAATGCAATGGAACAGTATTTCATCTTTTTTTTTTTTACTGGATCTGTTATTTCATCCAAACCCTTCTTTCTACCTTCCTAAGCCACCATGTTAGTTCAGACCCTCCACACTTCTCACCTAAATTATTCACTTTCCTGCCTCAAACATCTTCCCACTATAATTCATACTGAACAAAGATACCAATGAGATTTTTCTTAAGTATAGTTTTCAGCATATCACCGTTTTCTTAGTCTATGCCGTTGACTCCTTATTAACTAGAATCAAATAAAAGCTCCTCTTTTGGCTCTTCAAGTCTCTTACAACTTAATCTTTCTTTCCATCCTCTTTGGACCTTACTCTCTATTCAGGGATCCAGATAATCTAACCATCTCTTTTCCTTAGATCTCCTAGACTTTGCATTGGTGTCCATTTCTACTCCTTTTTCACTTTTTTCTTTACAATACTCTTCTATTATTATCGACAAGCTCTTTGAATACTCTGGGATATATTTTGAGATAATATATGTAATGTGCTTTGGAAACTTAGCTATATAAATCCTAGCTATTATTTTTGGGCCAGGACCTGAATTTACTTTTAGTTTACCCAGTAAGCTCTCTTACTCCTCATGTGACCTAATAACTTTCTGAATTCTTTACATCATTACAACCTTTCTATATGAAACCTTTCTTAATTGCTAGTACCCTCCTTCCTGTAAGGATTTGGGTTCTAGAATCAATAGGGAGCCACTGAAGTTTATAGAGTAGGGGAATGTTATAGTCAAGAACTTAAGGAAAACCATTTTAGCAGCTATATTGAGAATGGCTTGCAGTGGGAAAAATCTTGAAGCAGGGAACCTAATCTAGGTGAGAGGTGATAAAGTGATGACTTATGAAGGTAGACAGAAGGATTTGGAAAATGCTTTGTGTTTAAATCTATTCTCTTCATATACACACACACACACACACAATATGGGTGTATATATATATTCTGTATATACTTATATAGCAAAGGAAACTCTGAGGATCTCCAACTCGCTCTCCCAGTGGTGAACTTCAGGTCTTGAAGCACAGCTACATTTCCCCCTCAAGGTCCTAAGGATATTCCTGAGGAGTCTGGGATGATTCTCTGCTACCATTGGTTGGAGCCCCCACAGGTGATACTCAAGATTATCAGTTAAGAATCAATTTAGTCAGCTGCCCTTAAGTATGTTTTTGAAAAGGGCATTTATTACAGCGGTTCAATAAGAATAGTTAGTGCAAATCAATCCTTCAAATGTCTGCAGCACATTTTTCCATGAGAACATAGAGTCTGAGAGAATGTGGACTTTAACTTAAGAGAAGATATGTGGCAAAGGAATAACTCAGCTCCCACTTGCTGGAGGTCCCTTTCTCCCATTGCTAGGAAGCTCAGGAATTTCCCCTTAGGCAAGAGGTGATTTCTCTACCAAGCTCCTTATAGTATCATGAGTCCAGTCTGTCCTGGGCTCTAAAAGTAGCCACTGACACACCAGCTAGCGCTGTCCTAGGGGGAAGACGTTAGGATGCTGAGAGGAAGGTGGGAAGCCCAAAATCCTAGGGACCTTAGGAAACTCACAAGGCCCTCTTTTAGCCAAAGTTGGGAACAGTATCGAAGGTTCCCAGAGTTGCAAGGCTCTTAACACAGTGCCCATGATTGTATAACACATGGTAGCTATTATGATTATAACCTAAAACCCTACAAGGGAAACAAGCTCAAGAGGAATGAAGATCTCTCAAAAATAAAATTCTGATGTCCGCAAATGCACATTTTTTTTCCAATGGGGCAAAAAAGATGGGTGCTTGTCTAATGATACCAGTGTGAAGATGTAAGAAATTCATTGAATAGCTTAGATTTTTTTAAAGACACATACAGAAGATAAAAGTCCAGGCCAGTAAACCAATAATGAATCCTGAAAAGCAGCATGGTCCTGAGTGTTTTGTTCAGCAGTAAAGGCAGAGAACAACAAAAGGACATTTTTTCAGCTATATAAAAAGAAAGAGGAAAATCAGAAGGAGAGAACCCCTGTCATACTGTTGAGGAAGATAACAGATGATAAAAAAGGGGAATTGCTCAATGCTTGTTTCAATTTTCTGTGTCAAGGGGATTAGGATCATAGAGTTAGAGCTATAAGTAACCTTAGGGGTCATCTAGTTCAACCTCTTCATGTGACCCAGAGAGTACATGTGACTTACTTAAGGTCACAGGATCATAGATTTAGAGCTGGTTATAGATCTAGAGTTTGAGATCCAGTCCAACCTCCTCATGTTTATAGCTGAGAAACCTGAGGCCCAGAAAGGTTATTAGGTCACATGAGAAGTAATGGAGCTTACCGGTTAAGCTGACGATGAATTCAGGTTCTGGCACAAAAATTATAGCTAGGATTTATATAGCTAAAATTTCCAAAGCACATTACATATGTTATCTCAAAATATATCCCAGAGTATTCAAAGAGCTTATTGATAATAATAGAGCAGTATCGTAAAGAAAAACAACTTAGAAATACTTAGGAAACCTTATCTAGGCAAAGATCCATAAGGCTTTGATAAAGTAAATACTCCTGGGTCTGGAATGCTCTCCCTCTACTTGTTTCCTTCTAGTCCCAGCTAAAACCCCACCTTCTACAGGAAGCCTTTCCCTTTCTCCCTTAATTCTATTGCCTTCCCTCTGTGGATTATTTCCAATTTATCCAATATATAGTTTTTTTGTACATTGCTGTTTGCATGTTGTCTCCTCCATTAAACTCCTTGTGAGAAAGGATGAGCCCAGCGCTGGTATACTAGTAGCTGGTATGGACTTGGAGCTTAATTGACATCAGTTGATTGGCTGGCTGACTTCTAGACCAGGAAGTGATGGATTCAAGGTGTAGAATGAGCACACATCTTCAGACAAGGCCAGTGGGGAGGGGGACTGCTTTTATTCTATGATATATTGTTATTGTCCATTTGTTTTTCAGTTGTGTCTGACTCAAAAAACTGGGGTTTTCTTGGCAAAGTCATTGGTGAGATTTGCCATTTCCTTCTCCAGCTCATTTTACAGATGAGGAAACTGAGGCAAACAGGGTTAAGTGACTTGCCCAGAATCACACAGCTAGTGTCTAAGGCCGGATTTGAACTTGAGAGATGAGTCTTCCTGACTGCAGGACCAGCACTCTAGCCACTGCAGCTCAGCATATCTCATACAAGGGATTTATTTTTCTTGCAGTTTTAGAGGGAGAAAGTTGGAAAGCTAGAAGGACGTTTGTGGATAGTTACCAAAAATGAAAAAAAGTAAGAAAAGAGTGTTATTGGAACAGTTTAAAAAAGAAATAGAAGAGAATCACATCAAGGGCCAGGTTTGTTTTCATTTATTTATAGTGAACGAGATGTGGTTTACATTTTGCATTATTTGGTGCTAGCAAATATTTGAAGAATTTTTGTAAAAAAATTACATATAATAAACTAGTAAAATATTTTAAAATATTGTGTCACAAATAGATACAAATCAAAAGACAAACAAAAAGGAACATAATCATAACAACTTTGCGGTAGCTAGGTAGCATATACTTGGTTACATATGGGCATTGAGATCAGAAAATCTGAATTCAGATCTAACCTAATATATTTTTTAGTTGTGTGACCTTGGACAAGTCATTTAACTTCCATCTGCCTCGGCTGCCTCAACTGTAAATGGGAATAATGATAACTCCTACATCGCTGAGTAGGTTTGGATCAAATGATCCAAATGAGGTAGTATTTGTAAAAAGCACAGTGCTTGGCCCATAGCAAGCACTATATAAATGCTTACTCCATTTCTCCTTCCCATTCTTTTCCCTTCCCTATCTGATATCTTGGGCCTCAGTTTCCTCATCTATAAAGTGAATGGGTTGGACCAGATGCCCTCTGAGGTTCCTTCCTGCTCCAGCATTCAATGTGTTTCACAAGCTTTGGAGCTGGAAAGTTCTCCCCCATGTCTAACCTAAATCTCTCCTGCTGCTGTTAATAGCCTATCACCCCTCCCTTAAGGAACATGGAAAACAGCTGTCTCACTGCAGTCACCAGCACCCCCCAGTTCTAACTCCAAACTGCTTCTGTTACAAGAATTGTGGATTCGAAACACATGCCACCATTGGGGCATCCTGGGACTCTCAGCTCTCCTTGGGTTCTTTCCCCTGGCATCCTGGACATCACAAAGAGGTCAGGGCATTCTGTGGATTGTCATTTGGCTGGAGGAATGGCTCCCCTCTATCACCTCTGCTGAACTGACCATAGATCAGCTGTTCAGCTTCTCACTCAGTTTTCTGAGAGGATTATTGTTCATGATAGGAAAGGTACCCGTGTTTATTGGTGCCTTTTGTAGAGGAAGGACTTGGGGTCAGGAGATCTAGGTCCAAATTAATTCTCTAGTATTTCCAGCTGTCTGACCACAGGTAAGTGACTTAACCACTTTGAGTCTCATCTGTAACATGGGGACAATAACATTTTCTTTCCTTCCTTCCCTCCCTCCCTCCTTCCTTCTTTCCTTCATCCCTTCTTCCCTCCTCTCCCTCAAATGAGATAATATGTAAAGCGTTTAGCTCTCAGAGCTTAGCATAGTAGCTGGTATTTAGTAGGCAATTAATATCTATTGACAGCTTTGCAAGCCTTAAAGTACCATATAAATGCTAGCTATTATTAGTATAGCTTTGAAAATCCCATGGTATATTGATTTTATATTTAAAAAGTAAAGCAAGTTTTTCATTAAACAGATTTGCAACATCCTCTACAATTCTTTTTTCTGTTCTCCTTCCTAAATAACACTTCTGTTATTTGGTATTATTTAACTTCTGATTTTTTTCAAGAGTAGGGAAAGAGCAAAAGATGTGAGGATCTTAGAGGCAGCTAGCTGGTAAGGTGTGTATAGAGCTCGGGGCCTGGAGTCAAGAAGACTTAAGTTCAAAATTGGTAACTGTAAGACTCTGGACAAGTCACTTAACTTCTGTTTGCCTCAGTTCTTCATCTGTGAAATGGAAATAATAACAGTACTTACTTCTCTAAGTTGTTGGGAGGATTATATTGAGATAATATTTGTAAAATTCTTAGCACAATTTCTGGCACATATTCCATATAAATCTTTATTCTCTCCTCCCTTTCCCTTTAGTGGACTGCAAATTCAACATGAGTCAACCATGCGACATGACAGACAAAGAAGCTGACAGGTTCTTGGGCCACCTTAAGAGTAATATAGTGTCCAGGCCTACGGAGGTGACAATCCTATTGTAATCCACCTTGGTCAGATCACAGCTGTAGCTCTCTGTTCCAGATTCCCCATTTAATGAAGGACAATCATAAACTGTAGTTCATCCAGCGGGGGGTAACCAGAAGGAAGGGAGGGAAGGAGGAAGGAATTTAATTAGAAAATAAAGTTTTTCTCCAGAAATATCAGATTGACTTACATATCTCTGACTTTTCTCCTGCCTTCAGTTACTCTGTCCTGTAGACCTCTATACAAAATATGAGCACCAATATGTAGAAGATAGCATTGCATATGGTGCCACCTAGTTGTGAAATGTTATAGGACAAAAATCACTATTAAAGTTGGAGGAAAGACATTTGATCCAACCTGTACCTGAAGCACGGAATCTCTTTACAAAATTCCTGAGGAATACTTATTGACCTCTCTTGAAGGTCAGAAATTTTCTTTTATCCAGGGGGCAGTTCATTCATTGCTCACAGTCTAGATTACAGAACTAAGATCCAAAAAGATGTTGTGGGCAAAGAGAAGTCAATGACATTCTAAGACACTAAGAAATAATAAAACAAAACAAAAGGGTGAAAAAATAGAAGAGAATGTGAAACATTTTACCAGAAAAACAACTGATCTGGGAGAACTGATCAAGGAGAAATAATATAAGAATAGTTGGTGAAAATAAATTTTTAAAAAGCATCTTGATACAACATTACAAGAAATTATCAAGAAAAATTGCCCTGAAGTTCCAGAACAAGAAGGCAAAAAAGAATAATAGAAAAAATTCACCAGTCACCACCCGAAAGAGATCCCAGGAGGAAAACTTACAGGAGTATCATAGTCAAGTTTCAAAGCTCTCAGGTTAAAGAGAACATATTGGAAGCTACAAGAGAAAAACAATTTAAATGTCATGGAGCTATAGTAAGAATTACACAAGACCCAGCAGCTACGATGTTGAAGGACTGACGGCACGTCTTGCAATACTATATAATATAGAGCAAAAGAGCTGGGGTTACAACAGTTAAGTGTAATTCTGAATGAAAAAAAAGAATATTTAATGAACTGAAACTTTCAGGCATTTGTGACAAAGAAAACAGAACTTGAGGGAAAATTCAACATATAATATCCAGGAGAAATATAAGGGAAAGATTCAAGATTAATTATAAGGGACTCAATAAAGTCAAATTGTTTACTTCTTGTACACAAAAATATTATCAGTACTCTTATAACTGTCATCAGTATTTGGATAGTTTGAAAGAAAGGCCTGGGGCTGAGCTGAGTGTGATGGGGTGCTTATAAAAAAATAAAACTACATAGGGTGAGATAAAAAGGAGTAATTATAGCATAAAAAGGAGGCATAAAAGGAAAGGGAGGGTGAGTAGTGCTGGAACTTACTCTTATTGGGAATGGGTTAAAGAGGTAATATACATATTTATGTAAATATATACATACACATATGTAATATACACACATGCACACATATGTCTATATATAATATATGACTATGTGTATAGTGTATATATATATGTGTGTGTGTATGTATGTATGTATGTATGTATAAAAGTCTTATAAATTCTAAAAAAAATACGAGGGCTAGAGGATGAGGGATAAAGGAGGGACTCTTGGAGGGGTGGATAGGTTCAGGAATAGGAGAGCAAGGTATGTCCGTGTTTAATTGCAATCTTGGGAAGGGGGAGATAAAGTAAAAAGTGCACAGCGGAGAGCACCAGAAAACCTAGAAGGAAGCAAAGAAAAGCCAGGCAGCTTTGAAAACAATCTGTAGTATGTATTGTATAGGTATATGTGTGTGTGTGTGTATATTATATAGGTAGGCGTATATATGTATTACATATAGGTTTTCTTGAAATGGAAATTTGTTTTATATTGAATCCTTCCTTATGTTCTACTGTGTGCATGACATTTTTTTCTTTTCTCATTTTGTATTTAAATTTAAAATTAAAAAAAATTACAACAGCCCCCCAAAAAACCCCAAAAGATATTGACAGGCTAGATTGTTGGAATGAAATTTAATAGAGATGAAGTGAAGTATTACTTAGATTGAAGTACAAGTAGGGGAGTTGAGTACAGACAACTAGGGTAAGTCATTTAACCCACTTGGGCCTCAGTTTCCCCATCTGTGAAATGGTTGGGCTAGATGGGCTCTAAGGTTCCTTTCAACTCTAGATCTATGATCCTATATGAAAAGATCTTGATTCTGAGTGGCCCACAAACTTAATATGCATCAAAGTGTGACATGGTAGTGCCAAAAGTTAATGAAATTTTAGATTACCTTAAGAGAAGTGCAGACATGTATAACCCATATCAGATTGTTTGCCTTTTCAGTGAGGGGGAAAGGATAGGGAGAAAGGGAGAGAATTTGGAAGTCAACATTTTAAAAAATCTAATGTTAAAAATTATTCTTACATATAATTGGAAAAAATTAAATTAAAAAAATCAAGAGTTTTTAAAAAGTGAAAGGTGCAGACCTCTCCATAGTGGATTACAGAGTGGGGAAAAAAGCACAATTCTGTAGTACTCAGTAGGGTCAGGCTATAGCTGCAGCAGGCATCTACAGTCTGAGAAGAAACCCTTTATCACACATAAAGGAGGATTTATAGAAGGATATAGACAAGAATGGACAAGAGAAGGCTGGGAATGAGTGCTCACATTGGTGAGATTCCCATGACATATTAAAGAAGGAAGCCTGAGTTTGGTTAGCCCTGTTGTCTCCATTTCATCCATCCTTTCATTTAAAACTCTATTTTTCCAATGACTCTGGAGGAGAAAATGAGGCTGGTGACTTTGCCCACCTCCGCATCACTCAAATCCAATTCACGAGCAAGTCAAGACATTACCCTCATGATATCATTTGGCCTCTGAGAGAATGAAGGACAAACAATTTTTCCAATAGAGTATAAAGCATATTTTGATTAGAGAACCAAACAACTTATAAATCTGTGCAGTAAATCCTTACTTGGTGCCAGGCTCGACTCTGGGGAAGCCAAAACAACAATGGTACAACATATCTACTTTTGAGGAGTTTACATATTAATGGGGTAGGAGAAAACATACATAACTACGTACAAGATATATATATAGAGAGAGTAAATACAAGGTAACCTTGGATGTACATGCAGTAATAGCATTACAAACAATATAATTTGAGACATTCTATACCACTGCCAGCACAAAGAGACGAGCACAAAGTAAACGTAGGATGCGCAAATTTGGAGTATCCACCTCAAATATTCATACGGACTATCTGTGCCCAACCCATGGTAGAGTATTCCGAACTCGTATTGGTCTGATCAGCCACAGTCGGACACACTGAAATTTCACTTTATCATGGTGATGTCATTTTGGTCCTCTTCGAAAATGAAGGACAACCCCCACTACTGCCAGTATAACATTAGGGACGCACCTAGTGATAATTTCAAGCAAGCATTTAAGAACCAATTTTTACTACTACTACTACTACTACTACTACTACTACTACTAGTACTACTACTACCACTACCACCACCACCACCGCTACCACAACTACTACTACTAGTAAAGTTCATGCTTTCATGCTTGTAATGAAAAAACAAAGAATGGGATTAAAAGGCAAAGGATTCAGTTCTTCAAGGATTCATAATTTAGCATGCTTTCTCTGAGTGCTTTCCACTCAGCAATCAAACAAGTATTTAGATGCAATGCAAAGGATATAATTGCAAAAATAAAATTCTCTAATGCACCTTACAGATCAAATGGCTCATTCTCTATAGGGAGAGGTATTATACTACATTATTATATTGTAGTATAATGTATATTATGTATAATATTGTCTATTATATTGTTACATTATATTATTATATATTATATTATATCATAATGTATATATTATAATGTAAGCTCTGAACACAAAGAGTGTTTCATGTTTGTCTTTGTAAACCCAAAGCTTAGCACAGAGCCTGGAAAACAGTAAGCACTCAATTACTGGTTATGAGGAATTTACATTTCTAATGACAAATCAATAAATCACTTTTACTCAGTTCATTTCAGCAAGCATTTCAGCCAGTTAGTCAATAAACCTTTATTAAGCTCTAGTACGTGCTGGGCACTATGTTCAGCTTCAGATACAAAGAAAGGCAAAAGATAGTTTCTGATTGAAAAGTTTATAATTGAATGGAGAAAGACAACACAGTGTAACCCTAGTCCCAAGCCCATTGATATGGAACTTTCTCCTCCTCAATGGAAATCAGGGTCCTGTACCTGTGTGAGGGATAGGGTGGGGTTGGTGAAGGAGGCAGACTAGAGAGCTCTTGAATCTTTTTTAAGTAGTTTGGAGTTCCGCAGTTGATGTCTGCCCTTCTGCCTTTGAAGCTGGAAGCTTCAAAATAGAAGATGGCAGATACCAACTCCACTTCAGGTCACTGAAAGAAAAGATTGGAAGAAGCTGGCACGAATAGAGGACTCTTGTTTTGTCCCAATCCCTGGGAGATCTCCTTCACTCTGTATTGCTTTGGATACATTCTTCTATGAAAATCTTTTCTGATTTCTCTTTTGCTGCCAATTTGGATAAATGGGTTTCTTGATCAAGTGCTATGTGTACTGATTTTGGAACTAGTATTTGGTGGAAAGAGAATCAGTTAAACCTTGGACATAAAGCTTGTGATCTTCCTCCCCCCAATAATGAAACAGTGATCGGAAAGTCAGATTAAACCTGAAAATCCCATTCTCTAGCCTAACAAGATTTTGAGGAGCAGGTAGATATAATTCCAACCTAGTTTCCCCCTTGTTTCTGAGTGGGGGCTACTCATAGTAGTAGTCATCAATCCCCATCTTCCTGCTTGCCCTCCTAGCAGGAACTAAAATCTCTCTTGGAGAAATTAGGGAGAAGCTAATCTTCTCTGTCTGTTCTGTCTATTCTCCCTTTGAGACACAAGGACACTCCCAAGCTACATGTGGGAGACAGTCCCCACAACAGTAGGATCATAGATTTAGAGCTAAAAGGGACCTCAGAGATCAAATCCAACTTTTTATTTTACAAATAGGGAAAGTAAGACACAGTTTAAATGATTTACCCAGCTAGTGAGTGTTTAAGGCAGGGTTAGAGTTCAAGTTAACCTGGGTGGCAGTTAGGTGGTCCATTGGATAGAGTACTGGCCCTTGAGTCAGGAGGACCTGAGTTCAAATCTGCCCTCAGATAGTTACTAGCTACATGACCTGGGCAAGTCACTTAACCTCAATGTCTCTTTAAAAAAAAAACTCAAGTTATCCTGACTCCAAGTAAATCTTTGGTGTTTTTGTCTGTTTTGTGTTTGACTCTGAATTTGGGGTTTTCTTGTTAGACAGTGGAGTGCTTTGCATAGCATGCTACACCTTGGTAAAAATGTCTGCCAAGACAGGCTAAACCAGATTCAGGGTAACTGACAGGTCTCAAACCCATCAGTGAGTTGGGGGATGTCTACACCTAGCATGTGAAGACTTCCCCTGGTGGAATGTGTAGAAAACATTTTGTTCCAAAGGCCATGAAGAGCTTAGAGCTTGGTCAGACACTGAGGACACCGAAGTCATCCACTGCATCCCAAGTCATTGCCAGTCCTCTTGACTTCTGTCTTGGTATTCTGGAAGAGAGAGTGAGGCCGATGATACTGTGCAACTGTGCATCACTGAAATCCAATTCACATGACGGGTCCTCTTTTAAAATGAAGGACAAACAACTCCCATCTCTTACTGAGAAAATAATGGGGAGGAACTGAAGTGACTCAACCTGTCTCCTCATTAAAATGTCTTCTGATTGGGATTGTCTTACCTTTGCCTGGAGAGGTCCAAATGATGTACTCTCAGTTTAGTCAGAAGGAAAAGATCCCTATGTTTAAAAGACCCTGTCAGCCCTTACTGGGGTCTTTGGTCCTTGAGAGAGAAAAGTGACTCAATTCATCAGTTAATGCCAGACTACCTAACAAACTGATCATGCTTGGGCCATTGTCTCTCAGTTTACCTTAATTTTGAAGTATAACAACTGGCAATAAAGATCCTCGCAGTTGTATTTCTAGCTTAAGAAGAGGGGAAGCTATTATGAAATCAAGATGGAAATTTTCCCAATATAGTGGAAGCTTTGAGGAGACAGAAAGAGGAAGGGGTCAAGGAGAGGAGGAAGGGAGGGGAGAGGAATAGTCAGAGACAAGGAGAGAGACAAACCAAAACCAGACTAGGTCAGAGGTGAGTGGGAGAGGGGAGAGAGGAAAAGAGGGAGGTGCCTGGGGTTGGTCCTCATACACACATCAATGTAATGAATGTGCCTGCAGCAGCTGGTATTGTGATCTGTTGGAATCTCAGTCTTCAAACCCAAGCCTTCCTGGGAGAACATGAGAAGTGACTTTTAAATAGACAAGTTGTTCATTTGTTCAATTGTGTCTGACTCTTTGTGACCTGTGGGCCTTCTGTCCTCCACTATCATTTCCAGTCTCTCCAAGCTCATGTTCATTGCTTCCATGACATTATCTATCCACCACATAGAGAAGTAGAGAGATCTGTGTGACTATAGCAATTTTTTTCTTTCTTAAATCCCCTCCTCTGCCCTAGTACTTAAAAAAAATAACCCAATATAATGACCAAGAGTTACATATACAAAATAAATACAAACTCATTTTTTTTTTTTGGAGGGAGGAAGGCTTTGGTATCTGAGGGACTGAGGAAAGGCCTCATATAGGAAGTGCTTTTTGAGGTGAGCTTTATAGAAAATTAGGGATTCTAGCTCTTCTAAGCCTTAATAAATGGTTTTCCTGGATTTTTATGGTTGAAAAATTCATTAACTTACTGATGATGAGTCTTTCTGACTTAGGCTTTTTCTCAGATAACAAACTCACTGTAACGGGGCTCATGATCAAAGCCTCTCCAGATTGGCTTTACGTCCTTCCCCCAGCCGTCTAACTCATGATGCTCTTTGAGCCAGGATAACTTCCAAATCTGATGAGATATTATTGTAGAACTTCAGTTGAGAACCAAGTATAAAAGAAGAATTTTTTCCCTTGATTTTCTTTCCTGAAAATATTTGTGAGTATTGTGAAATTAAAAAAGAAGTCTAGTAAATGTGAAAGAGTGATCTCTCATTTTCCCATTATCCTTAGGAAATGTGTCCCATGAGTGATTTTTTCCAAGTTTTTCTTCTTTAAGCACCAAAATTTTGCTGTTTTCATTTATTCAGTTTTGTATAGAACTCTGAGATATTGGAGAATAAGAGGAGATAATAATTGGAGATAGAGGACCTTGGTAAAAAAAATCCTGGCTTGGTCATTTATCACCTGTTTGACTTTAGGCGAGTCATTTTATAACTTTAGACCTTAGCTTCCTCATCTATAAAAGGGAGGTGTTAGACTTCACTCATTTGTACAAATGACTTGGGACTAGCAATGATTATGATGTCTCATTTTGTGACTGCAGTGGTCCTAAATGTCTGCTTCTCTTGAAAGGGGGGAAGATGATTCAGGACTTCCAACCTTGACTGGATGAAATCAGACTGAGCTGGTGTGCCTATCTTTAGCTACTTCTCTGTCCATTGGGTGCTAGATTCCATGACGTACAAACATTCCATTGTTGTCTTTTATTTGTGTTTTTAATTCTGTGACTTTTAAGAATAGGTATCACTACAGGGAAATGGGCAAAGACTGTAACTCTTAATGAACACACTTCAATGACAGTTACAGGTATTGTAGTAGCTGTTGGCATGTTGACATTAAACATTTCAAGGATCATTTAATCCTCCAATGAAAACAGGATTAACTTTTTTGTTGTCATTGTTATTTAGTCATTTTAGTTCTTGTCTAACTCTTTGTGACTCCATTTGGGGTTTTCTTGGCAAATATACTGGAGTGGTTTGCTATTTCTTTCTCCAGCTCATTTTACAGATGAGGAAACTGAGTTAAACAGGATTAAGTGACTTGTCAAGAGTCACACAGCCAGTAAATGCCAGAGGCCAGATCTGAACTCAGGAAGATGAGTCTTCCTGTCTTCAGGCCTGGCATTCTAGGCCCAGTATGCCACCTAGGTGCCCCAATGAAGATGAGATTAATTACACAGAAGTAAAAAGGAAAAACTGATTGGAAACAAAAATAAAAACTGACAAGTAAGAGCTGACAAAGCACTGATGCAAAATAGCTTAACAAATCCTCAGAAAAAAGCCAAAACTTTCTGGTATACCTGGCAATGGAACAAGCGGAAGTGATTCTTTGAAGCTGAACGAACAAGAAGACTGGTAAAACAAAGGAAACCAGCTGCTAACTGTTGATATGAAGAAAAATGTTTGTCATGAATAAGGCAGTATAAATGCTAGAGTACTAGTCACTGGAGAAAGAGAATTTTTATTAATTTAAGGCTTCATCAGTGAATTCTAGGTGTGCCTGTAAGATCTTTATTGTGAAATATTCATCTCCCAAATGCTTGGGAGATTTGTTCCCTCCCAATTGGCCTAAAAATCATGTCTCTAGTGAGGGAGCAATGACTCTGTCTGATAAATAGATTGATATACTGAGGAGCAGCATTGTTCCAGATTTATAAAAATTTCCCACTAGAGATGGAATATTCCAATATGACCTTGCACCATGTCATATATCACAAAAAATTAAAGAATTTATTCAAAAGATGGACTTATTCCTACTTTGGAGACTGAGAACTCATGTGCTTTGTACCCTGTTGAAAACCAATGGTCCACAGGTGTAGGGGGCACATGCCTATAATCCCTATGACCAGGGAGGCTGAGACTGGTGAATCATTTTAACTAGAGGGCTCTATGCTGCAGTAGGCCTAAAGCCAATCTGGTATCTACACCAAATCTGGATCATTTTGGTGACTACCTATAAAATTAAGAACCACTAAGCTGACTAAGGATGAGGATGAGGTAAAAGGAGCTTAGACCTTCCATGTGGATCAATGAAGGGATCTTCAGGTGAATGAATGGCCATTGCACCTCCAATCTGGCTGAGAGAGATATCTAGTCTCAAACAAAGAAAACCAATGGTCTATACTCAAGGTTATTCTTGGGAAAAAATGGACTATTCACCAAAGACATGCTTAAAGTTCAATGCAATATGTGATTTTGTAATGAAGAATTTTTAAAAAGGTGGTGCAGTGGATAGAGCACTGGACCTGGAGTCAGGAAGGCTCATCTTCCTGAGTTAAATCCAGCCTCCGACACTTACTAGTCATGTGACCCTGAGTGAGTCACTTAACCCTGTTTGCCTCAGTTTCCTCATCTATAAAATGAGCTGGAAAAGGAAACAGCACACCACTCCAATATCTTTGTCAAGAAAACCCCAAATGAGTTCGACAAAGAATTAGATACAACTGAAATGACTGAGCTACCATAGCAACATCAAAAATCTTGGGACCCCAATGCCAACTTCTGTAAAATAATAACAGCAAATACATTAAAACATCTGCTTCTGCTTCACTGACTACAGTAAAGCTGTTGACTGTATATCACAACAAAATGTGCGAAGTCCTCAAAAACATGGGAGCACCAGATCATCTCACTTGTCTACTGAAGAGCCTGTATGTGGGTGAAGAAGCAACACAGAACTGAATATGGAGCAATTGATTGGTTCAAGATTGGAAAAGGACTTAGGTGCAGCGTACAGCAAGTGAAATGCCACTGGATGAAATAAAAGTTGGAATTAAAGTTTCTGGGAGAAATATCAACAATCTCAGATATCACCATGATGGCAGAAAGTGAGAATTAAGAAGTCTTTTGCTGAGGGTTAAAAAGGAAAGTAAAAGCTTGCTTGACGCTCAATATTAAAAAAAAATGAAGATCATGGCAACTGGTTCTATCACTTTCTGGCAAATAGAAGGGAAAAAAATGAAAGCCATTTCAGATTTTATGTTCTTGGGCTCAAAAATCACTGAAGATGGCAACTGCAGTAATGAAACTAGAGATGCTTATTCCTTAGAATGAAAGCTATGGCAAATCTGGACAGCATAAGTAAAAAGAGGGGTCACCTAGCTGACCAGAGTCAAAGTTATGGTTTTTCCAGTAGCAATGTATGACTGTGAGATTTGGAATATAAGGATAGTTGAGCACCTCAGATGCTTTTCAATTGTGGTGCTGGAGAAGACTTTTGAGAGTCCCTTGGGCAGCAAGGAGATCAAATCAGTCAATAGTAACAAAAAAAAATTAATTCAGACTATTCATTGCATGGTCAAATACTGAAATTGAAATACTTTGGACATAGAAGAGAAAACTGGACTCACTGGAAAAGTCCCTGATGTTGGAGGGGATTCAAGGTAGGAAGAGAAGGAGACAGCAGGGGATGAGATGGATAGATGGTGTCATGGAAGCCATGAACACGAACTTGGGACAGATTTTGAGAGAGTGCAGGATAGAAGGTCCATGGAATCACAGAGCTGGATTCTACTGAAGGAGTGAAGTGTGTAGGAAGTGAGGTTTATAAAAAACACTTTCAAGGCTGCGAAACTCTTTAAATGCATTGTCTGATTTAGGTTCTAATAGGTTAAAATTGCACTGAGACTATTGGGACACCCTGCGTTTAGAGCACTTGTGACGCTCCATAACCCATTTTTACTGCAAAGGCCCCAATGAAACAATGTATGCAACGGGCTTTGCAAACTTTAAAACATAAACCCCACCTTTTTAAACTGTTCAAAGAGACGATGTTTAAAATATTCTGCAACCTTGTTTTTATGGAGGAGTAGCTCATATGATACAATGTATTTAGAGGACTCTGTGCCTCTTGGCTGAGGGGGGGTTGGGGCGGGGTTCGAATGAGACAATGTATTTATTTAAAGGGTTCTGCAACTTTTAAAGCACTTACAAAGCACACCTCTCTGCGGAGCTCTCCCATCCTCCCGCCCCTGGTCTCCAGTCTGCTCAGGCTGCGCGCGCAGCACACCAGCGCACGCGGTGGGCGGGGCCTGCGGCGGCCCCTTGCGCCTAGCCGGGCCGCGCGTCCCTCCGCGCACCAGGGGGCGCTGGCGGCCCGAGGGGGCCGGGCGGCGCTGGGAGCTGGGGGCCGCCGCAGGCCCCGCCCCCCAGCCTCGCTCTGGCCGCGGAGCGGGGCGGGGGCGGGGCCAGGCCGGCAGCCTCCCGGAAGCGGCGGCGGCGGCGGCTGGCGCGGAGCTGAGCGCGGGGCAGGCGGCCGAGGCCAGGGCGGCCATGAGCGGCGGCGGGGGCGGCGGCGATGCTGCTCAAGCTCCTGCAGAGGCAGACCTACACCTGCCTGTCGCACAGGTACGGCCTTTACCTGTGCTTCGGGGGCGTCGTCCTCATGATCGTGTCCGCCTTCCAGTTTGGAGAGGTGAGTCCGCGCCGGGCCCAGGCGGCTGCCTGGGGTGGGGGGCTCTGCTACTCCTCGCCCTCCCCCCACCGCGGGGCCGTCTCTGCGGGGGTCCTTGTTATCCCGCCCCCCCACGTGCTATCTCTGCAGGGGTCCTTGCTATCCTGCCCCCCCACATACTATCTCTGCAGGGGTCCTTGCTATCCTGCCCCCCCATGTGCTATCTCTGCAGGGGTCATCTCCATTCCCCCCTCTGTGTTCTGTCTCTGCAGGGGTCCTTGTATCCCGCCCCCCCCCCCACGTGCTATCTCTGCAGGGATCATCGCCATCCTCCCCTCTATGTTTTGTCTCTGCAGGGGTCCATGCTATCCTGCCCCCCCCACGTGCTATCTCTGCAGGGGTCATCTCCATCCCCCCCCTCTGTGTCCTGTCTCTGCGGGGGTCCTTGCTATCCCGCCCCCCCACGTGTTATCTCTGCAGAGGTCATCGCCATCCCCCCCCACGTTCTGTCTCTGCGCGGGGGAGGGGGGGGGGGACTTGCTTTCCCTCCATATACCTCATCTGCAGAGGGGGTCCCAGCTTCCACCCACCCTTGGGTGCCGGCCTCTGCACGGGGTCTCTGCTGCTCTTTTCTGCAGAGTCCCGCTATCCACCTTAGTGTCCTGTCTCTTGGGAGGGGTCTCAGCTAAACCCCTTCTCTTTATTTTAAGGGGGTCTTAGCTACCCTCTAAGTGTTTTTAATTTTTACCTTTCAGTGAAAACGAAGGAAACACCACTTGATGCCTTTTTATTGTAAGGGGGGGGGCTCTCTGCTAATGCCCCCCCACCTCTGATTCTTCTCAGCCCTCCAAGGTGGAGAGGTGCAACCCTTACCACTTTCCCTTCCTGCATCTTTGTTTCCCCATCTCACCCCCTCCCAGAGCCTCTAACTTCACCTCCCCAGCCCCGATCCTTGGGGTAAGGCTCTGCTCAAATCCTTCAGTTTGGAGAGAGAAGTAGATCCCTCACCCCCAACCCTGACATCTCCTAAATTCCCCCACTGAATCCATTCTACCCCCTTTCCCCCATTATTGCCTATCATTCTAGGAAGTTTGGAAAAGTATGGCCTTATTCATCTCTCCTTGTTTCCCAAATTTTTCTTTTCACACCCTGAAAAGTTTGTAATGTCTGTCATCTTTGTTCTGCCTTTCCCTTCATACTCTTTTTAGAGGGAGGGACAAGTCAAAGTTTTAATTCCTTTTAGTTTAGAGAGGGTGAGTCTTTCACTTAAGAACCACCCCATCTCCCTTTGCCTAAATCTTCACCTTCCCAAGGCATCCTGAGCTACTCCAACTTAGGAGAGGTGACCCTCTCACCTGCATCATCCAACCTTCCCTCCTTTGGCCCGTGTTTCCTAAATTTCTGTCTCCCTGACCCTGGAAGGTATATGTAAATGTTGAGCATCCAGCTCTGGGAAGGCTAGGGACACAGTTTTAACAGAATCTGCATTGGGGTAGTTAGGTGATGCAGTGGATATAGCACCAGCCCTGGAGTCAGAAGCACCTAGGTTCAAATGCTGCCTCATACACTAGCTGTGTGACCCTGGGCAAGTCACTTACCCCTGATTACCTCCCAAAATAAATAAATAAATTAGTTGATTAATTTGCATTTTTAATATTTCTGTCATCACTTAAACCTGGTTGCCATCAACAAAACAGTATATTAAGTCCTGATTTGTAGCATTTGCCAAGTTCCAAGGAGTAACTGCTCACACAAAAATTTAACAGTCAGCTCCAAGATGATACAAGCTGACTTGAGCACACTCCTTTCCTGAAACTCAGAAGTCCTACTATTCCCATTTTTCATTTTCCCCACACTGCCTTTGGGGGAGAGTCCCTTCTAGCGTGGAGAGGTGAACACTTTGGTTCAGGTAGCATCTCCCCATGATGCCCTTGGCCTTCTGCCATTCTTTTTTATTCTTTATCCCCTTGCCCACCATTCAACTTGTGTGTGTGTGTGTGTGTGTGTGTGTGTGTGTGTGTGAAGGGAGGATATCTTCCATTTTGAAGAAATGATCCATCACCACCACCACTACCCATTTTCCCAAATTTCCATCTTCCAGTTTACACTTGTCAGTTTAGACATTGTCCCTCTAACTAACCCTAAATTTGGCATATCTTGGCCCAGCTTTCCAATTTGGAGAGGGGCGTCCCTGTCTGGGGCACTAAGAACCTCTAAAATCCCATTAACCTTAACCCTTGCCTCCCAATTCCCCTATATATATACTCCCTTTCCTTGGTGGGGAGAGGAAGGTGTATTAGTTCAGATTGTAGAGATGAGTTCTTGGCCTAATACCCATAAGATCATGGATGTCAAGCTAAAAGGGATCTCTGAGGTCATAGTGTCCAGTCTCCTCACTTTGCACATGAGGCAGCTGAGGCTCAGAGAACTGAAGGTCACACAGTAGTAAGTGGAAGAACTGGGATTTGAACCCAGGTTCTCTTGACTCCAGAGGCAGCTAGATAGCACCACAGTGCACAGAGTACTGAGATAGGAATCAGATTCATTTCCCTGGATTCAGACCTGGCCCCAGACACTTACTAGCTGGAGGACTCTGGGCAAGTCACTTAACCCTGTTTGCCTCAGTTTCTTCATCTGTAAAATGAGCTGGAAAAGGATGGCAAACCAGCGTCACAACTGAAATGATTGAACACCGCCACCTCTGACTCCAAAACCATCCCTCTATATTTTACTCCCTCTCTTCATTTCCCAAATCTTCCCCTCTGTAAGGTATCCTGAGACCCTTAAATGCCCACCCTTCTGTTGTCTGCCTCCCTACTCCTTTTTTTTTTTTGGCGGGGAAGGGTAAGATGTGGCCATCTTAGCTCTCTGTCTTGGAGAAGATGAGATCTGCATCTCACCTGACCCTTGTCTCTGCATCTTCCACCTTAGTTCCCCCAGAGTCCATTCTTTATTCACTGTATGGTATATACATATGTCTCCTTTTCTGAGTCCTGGCCCTCCCATCTCAGCCTTTTTGTGTTCCTCCTTTTTTTTTTTAATCTCTTCTTTGATCCAGGGTACCTTTAATCCCCTGTCCTTTCAGCTCCCAGGGTATTCATCTTTTGACTGCTTTTAACCTCAATTTTTTCAATTCCTTCATCGAAAATCCCTGCTTACTTCTAAAAGGCCTTGTCCTTGTCTCCACTTTATCACCAGTTTCTGCAGTTTTTCCACCTCTCTTGGTCAGCCTTGTTCCTTTGCCCTGCCCTCCTGTTCCCCATTCCCTTATTTGCTCCTTCCTACTCCTCCTCTTTCCTTACTCTCATATCTGGAAATGTTTGACCTTTTAGAGGTTTTAGAATGGTACTTGTGTTTTGTGTTTAGAATGGTATTTGAATTTTGAGGGGTTTAACCCCACTGATGGGTTAAAGACTCCAGGGAACTTGGTACTTTCTAATTCTTTACTGTCATTGCCAGGTTTTAGATTTATGTACACTTGTTTCAAACAGATTCCTCCGCATAGGTCATCAGCTGGTGCATCTGTAGTTTTCCTTTTAGATTTGTATGCCATCTCATGATCACAAGACCAGCTCAGGCTCCAGGGCACATGACTCTGTGAGACCAGCTCCTTTGGACTTTAGCACAAGGCATCTTGGGGTGCAGCACAGCAATTAGGGAGAGAATATAGAAACATTCTAGATTTAATATAGAAACATTCTAGATTTATCATGAAGATCAGTCAAGTCTAAAATTCCTTAGAATCAACGGTTAAGAGGGGATGTTTGAGCAGCAGTTGGGGAAGCCCTTAATGGTACCTTATAATGTACCTAAAATGTCTTTGAGTGAAGAAATACATTAGTTGAGGCACTTTCTTGCAGTTGTTTCACTTAAAACTGAATCAGTATTTTTCTCTTGGCATGATTTTTATTGAGTAATAAAGAGTTGAATTATTAATAGAGTGTGTATGAGTATATGTGTATACAGGTGCAATTTATCTTGAATTTTTGAGGGGTTCTTATCTAACAATACATTTGTGATAAATTTTTGTTAAGTACTCTTCAGTTCAAAACCTGCTTTTTTGTTGAATTGAATTTTGGCTACAGGGCAGGAATAAGCCTTAAAAGTATTACCCACTGTGAGTGAACACATGGTGTGGATGGTGCATTGTGCCCTCTTTCCTGCATGCCATTTTGTATATGTGGTCTTTAGAATCTATGTTTTGACCCATCTGAGGTATTTTAATTTGTAAAAAAAACCCAAAACATTAAGTTTTAAGTTGATTCCATCTAGGTTCATTAATATAGGCACTTAAGAAATACTTGTTGACTGATATATACTTCAAGGAACAAAGATTTCATTGACATGAGGGCTTTCTCCACTGATGCCAGTTTTATTGGTATAGTCCCTTTATGAGTTACGTGGTTTCTCATGTTACTTGGGTCCAGGATGTCATCCCTGGAGGCTACATTCAGAGATAAACCTCTATGCATTTAGCGAGGCTGGCTTTAGGCTATGGCAGTCCATTGAGTTTGATAGGACCAGAGAGAGGCTGGTAACATGGGTCTGCATGATTATCCATCCTGATGCCCACCTTCAAGGTCAGCCTCACGTTCTACCTCCCTACTAAAGCCTGCCTTAACTATAGAAGCTGCTCCTAAACCTGCTGGTTCACAGATTACATAGTGAGTGCTTTAAGGTTTGCATTGTGTTTTACCCAGCATCATTTGATCCTCACACTAATCTTGTGAGGTGGGGGTTATTGTGCTCCTTATTTTGCCACCCAGGAAGCTGAAGTCAGATGATATGCCCAGGCCCACACAGCTCGTGGCCAAGTCTTCCTGCCTCTGTTCAGCTCTTTCTCCCTGCTACTTCCCAGGGCCTCTTGGAGTAAGCAACAGACCAGTTTATTGATTTTCCCAGTTGAAAAGGGGAGGTTTACTGTAATAGGAACAAGTCCTACCTCAAGCTGCTGGAGCTGACCATTCTTGTTACCCTACTGACGTGTAGTTGAGGGAAACTCTGGTGATGATTGAGTAATATGGAATGTTAATGCATGCACTATGGTTAAGAATCCTTGTTAGCAAAAACGGAAAGAAAACGATCATCTTACCGAGGTGAGAAATAGTGGAACCTAACCCAGCGCCCTCAGCCCCTTCAAATCCCTCTTGGGTTAAATTATCCTCTTGTAGCCTCCCATTGCCCCTCCACTTGGACTGACATTGCTCTGCCGACTTAACTAAAACTAGATTGTTTTCCTTCTCTGTACTCTTTGCCCACAAATGCTCCTTTTTCCCATTCTACTATGCTTTGTTCCTCTTCACTTATTTGCTAGTGTCCCAGTGTAGGTCATCATTCCTTCCTTCATTCAGTTCTCAGAATTTGCTAAGATTCTCTTTTTTCTTTAAAAAGAAAAAATATATTCAGATTTTGAAAAATACCAACAATCATGAACATTTCTATTTACAAAAAACAGAAAAAAAGATTGCAAATGAAATCACAAAATTTTTAAAATAGTATTTTATTTTTCCAGTTATTATAAAGAGTTTTAACATTCATTTTTTTATAAAATTTTGAGTTCCCAATTTTTTCCCTCTCTCCTCCCTAAGACAGTAAGCAATTTGATATAGGTTATATAAAGCCACTAATTTTTTATATACAACTTGCATTTTTTTTTATTTTGGGGGGTAGTTGGGGTTAAGTGACTTGCTTAGGGTCACACAGCTAGTAAGCATCTGGGGTCTGATTTGAATTCAAGTCCTCCTGATTCCAGGGCTAGTGCTCTATCCACTGTGCCACCTAGCTACCCAGCTTATGTTTTTTTCTTTTTAGAATCATATGTTTGTTGTATTTGAACTTAGGGAGATGAGTCTTCCTGACTCTAGGACTGGCACTCTATCCACTGTACCACCTAGCTGCCCCCATAATACATATTAGTTTCAAAACTAACCTTTGTGTCTATGACTGCCTCTAAACTTCTTTCTATTCTCTTCTGTGCATTTTTAAAAAATGCTTCAAAGATATTCCCTTCTTTGTCTTTATTTAGAGTGGTCACTGTATCAATGCTCCCCTTCTATATGCTTCCTTTGCATTCTTCCCCAAATCAAAACAAAACCAAAAAACTCAATCCCTTATAAACATAGGCAAGTATAACTGATCTACATATTGGCTCTGTTCAAGAATGTATGCTTCAGGGGGTAGAGCCAAGATGGCAGAGTAGAAGGACGCAAGTTTACGAGCTCTGAAACCACAGCCCATAGAATTAATGTAAAAAGAGACCCCCATAACGTCTGGACCACTGAAAGGTGTACAGAAACAGAGTGGAAGAGATTTCCGTTCCAGAGAGCCCTGGAGAGCCGTACCCAGGGTCCGTCGCGCCCCGGAAAGTGGACCCCACCCCAGTGTTGCCCTGGCCGCGGCCCCAGAGAAGCTGACCCGAGCAGGCTTCAGGGACAGAAGCTCCAGCAGCCGGGAAAGTCCCTCCGCCCACAGAAGCTACAGGTCAGTGAGAGAGACGGCTGGCTGGCTGAGGGGAGCGGAGTGTCTCCATGACTCGAGCCCCCTCGGGAGGAAGCGCCAGCAGCAGAGACGGGAGCAGGAAGCGGCGGAGGCAGAGGCGTGGGCGGCAGTGGAGGCAGCAGCGGCCGCGGCCCCGGACTCCCCCAGCAGCAGGCAGTATCTTCATTACTGAAGGTCTCTGCATAAATAACCTGAGGGAGCTAAGCCTGGGAGACGGCCCTGCCCCACCCCGCTCTATTACTGAAGGCCTCTGCATAAAGCCCCTGAGGGAACTGAGCCTGGGAGGCTGCCCTGCCCCCGCCCCAGCACCAGAACTAAAGGTCACGTTGATTAGCAGCTGGGCAGAGCCAAAAGCCCATTTGAATCTCAGACCCCAAGCACTAGCTGGGCGGATCTAGGCGGGGGTGGACAGGAATCTCAGAAGTCAAGTAACTGGCTGGGAAAATGCCTAGAAAAGGGAAGAAAAATAAGACTATAGAGAGTTTTTTTGAACAGATGCAAATGATCCCGACTTTCGGATCTGACGAGGAAATATTCTTGTCATCAGGGAAAGACGTGGAGGGTGGGGCCTCAGTACCCCAGACATCCCAGGGGGATGTCGGGTGGGCTCAGGCCTTGGAAGATCTCAAAAAGGATTTTGAAAAGCAAGTTAGACAGGTGGAGGAAAAACTGGGAAGAGAAATGAGAGAGATGCAAGAAAAGTATGAAAAACGGTCAATACCTTGGTAAAGGAGACCCAAAAAAATGCTGAGGAAATTAACACCTTGAAAAATAGGCTCACTCAATTGGCAAAAGAGGTTCAAAAAACCAATGAGGAGAAGAATGCTTTCAAAAGAAGAATGAGCCAAATGGAAAAAGAGGTTCAAAAGCTCACTGAAGATAATAGTTCTCTCAAAATTAGAATGGAACAGATGGAGTCTAATGACTTTATGAGAAACCAAGAAATCACCAAACAAAACCAAAAGAATGAAAAAATGGAAGAGAATGTGAAATATCTCATGGGAAAAACAACTGACCTGAAAATAGATCCAGGAGAGACAATTTAAAAATTATGGGACTACCTGAAAGTCATGATCAAAAAAAGAGCCTAGACATCATCTTCCATGAAATTATCAAGGAAAACTGCCCTGACATTCTAGAACCAGAGGGCAAAATAAGTATTGAAAACATCCATCGATCACCGCCTGAAAGAGATCCAAAAAGAGAAACTCCTAGGAACATTGTGGCCAAATTCCAGAACTCCCAGCTCAAGGAGAAAATCTTGCAAGCAGCTAGAAAGAAACAATTCCAGTACTGTGGAAATACAATCAGGATAACTCAAGATCTAGCAGCTTCTACATTAAGGGATCGAAGGGCGTGGAATAGGATATTCCAGAAGTCAAAGGAACTAGGACTCAAACCAAGAATCACCTACCCAGCTAAACTGAGTATAATACTTCAGGGGAAAATATGGTCTTTCAATGAAACAGAGGACTTTCAATCATTCTTGATGAAAAGACCAGAGCTGAAAAGAAAATTTGACTTTCAAACACAAGAATGAGAAGAAGCATGAAAAAGTAAACAGCAAAGAGAAGTCTTAAGGGACTTACCAGAAGTAAACTGTTTACATTCCCACATGGAAAGACAATATTTGTAACTCTTAAAACTTTTCAGTATCTGGGTAGTTGGTGGGTCCATACACACACATGTACACACATGCACACACATACACACATGCACACACATACAGAGACAGAGAGCACAGATTGAATTGAATAGGATGGGACCATATCTTAAAAGAAATTAAGGTAAATGGTGAGAGAGAAATGTAGTGGGAGGAAAGAGGGTGAAATGGAAGGGGGTAATTATATGTCATTTAAGAGGCAAGTAGGAGACTTTTTAGTGGAGGGAAAAAGAGGAGAGCTGAGAAAAAAACAAGAAGTTTACACTCATCACATTCGACTAAAGGAAGGAGTAAAATGTACACTCATTTTGGTATGAAAACCTATCTTACAGTACGGGAAAGTGGGGGAGAAGGAGATAAGCAGGGTGGGGGGGATGATGGAAGGGAGGACAAAGGGTGGAGGGAGCAATTTGAAGTCAACACTTGGGGAGGGACAGGATCAAAAGACAGAAGAGAAACAATGAGGGGCAGGTTAGGATGGAGGGTAATTCAGTTAGTCTTACACAACACGACTATCAGGGAAGTCATTTGCAAAATTACACAGATATGGCCTATATTGAATTGCCTGCCTTCCCAAAGGGAATGGGTGGGGAGGGAGGGATGGGGAGAATTTGGAACTCAAAGTTTTAGGAACAAGTGTTTAGTATTGTTGTTGCTACTGGGAAAGAAGACATACAGCTGATGAGGAATAGAAAGTCATCTGGCCCTACAGGAGAAAAGAGAAGATGGAGACAAGAGAAGGGAGGGATGACAAGAAGAGAGGGCAGATTGGAGATAGGGAAAATTAGATTGCTTGGGGTATTGGGGTGGGGGGAGGGGATAAAAGGGGAAAAAAAAATTTGGAACCCAAAATTTTGTGAAAATGAATGTAAAAAATTAAAAAAAAGAAAAAAGAATGTATGCTTCATTTGGCACCAAGTCCATCTTCTCTCTGACAGGAGGTGGGTAGCTTAATATTTACCTGAATGTACATAATTCTTATTACCAAAACCTGATTCTCTCATCTTAAATTTGTTTGGAAAGTTAAGTGACTGAATCAGTATACCTAGAATAAAGACTATCCATTTTCATTTGTAAATTAAAATTGTGCAATCAACACAACTATTGAATGTAGCAAAATTTGCGATGTGTGTTGGTACATGTTTAGTTCTATGTCATATATACGTAGATAAACACATGTACACATGTATTGCTGCATGCTGCCTACCAGACGTACTGCGTACATGCACAGCTCTGGAATGCTAACAGAAGCCTTGGGAGGACTTCAGTTATGTTTATTGCCCTACGTGGGAGTAGTGAAGGTCGGCTGCTAAACATGGATACCCCCAGGGAGTGGGTTTGAATCCATTTTTTCATTTTGAGACAGTTTTTATATTCTCTTCCGTACGTGTTCCTCTTTCAAGTGAGCATGTTTGCCAGCTCCCTCATTTCCAGTGCCTCTCACTCCCTACTCCAATTCAAGGTCTCTAGTCCTTTTGAAAACTTTATCTAAAAGCATACCACTGCCTCACTCCTCTTCCCTCAGTTTCCTTATTCATAAAACAAAGGTAATGGGATAAAGAATCTTCAAATCTGATGGTCTTTTATTCCATAGCAACTAAAATAAATGAAAACAAGTTGTCTTGGGTTTTGTTTTTTTTTTAAGGAAGCCTTCTGCTGTTTCCTGTGGAAGGCATATAAAACTATATAACATCCTTCTGGAAAATTCAGAATCTAGTTGTAGTTGTCACAGCCTAAAAGAGTTTTTCCTCCCATAGTGGGAAATGGATAAAAGGCTAGCCATTGACATAACCGTTTCCTATGAAATGGAAAAAAGACCAGAGCAACCTAGAAATTAGTTTAGACAAACATTTACCTCCTTCCCGAGCAGAGAAAGATAGCAGCCACAGGCAATATCAATTTAGAATATAAACTGCTTTGTAAAACTTAATAGAAATTGTAGAAGACTGTGTAGTATATCCTTGTAAAATTGTTTTTTTAAATGGAGAGGTCAGGTTTTCAGAAAGCTTGTGAAGAACCAGTTAAGTCTTAACATTCCAAGAATGTTTAGAATGACATTGTAAGGAGTTTTAAAGAGCAGCCAAAGAAAAAAAGAGAAAAGATGGCAAAGATTTGCCTAGATATTGCTACCAACTTTCCTCTGCCACTTCTGTAGTCCAGCTTGCCAGTCCACAATGTGTTGCATGAAGGAGATTTGGAACTAAAGAAAACAAAAATGGATGTAAAGAGAGTTTTTCTTTGTTGAAAAGAATTTTGAGGATATTGAGAGATAGATGCTCCAGATATCTGCAGATGGCTAAAATACTAATAACTTAGCAAAAGTCAGAGACCCTATTTTTAAAAAAGAAGTAATCTAGAGAAGAATGTCCATAACAACTGACCTCTGTGCCTGTTTCCCCATCTTTCCTTTGATGGAAGCATGAGAAGGGAACAGGCAAGCTTTCATGGCAACGGGACTCTACAGTGGAGAACACATTTACAGTCACACAGCCTGCTGAAAGTAAGAGGGAATCCAGGAGCCTTTTGGCCTTATTGCTTCAGTAGAGCAAATGTCTCTTTATATGCTCCCCTCTAGCATAGTGTCTCCCAAGTATGTTAAGAGTATATTGAATTCTTCAAAACAGAATTTTGTTTAACCCTCTGATGATTACCAGTATTCAGTGAAGAATAAGACAAGGAGACTTGCTTGTCAGAGGTGTTTGCCACTGTTCTGGAGGATGCTCAGGGTTGAGTTGAAGAAGGCGGCTTCCCTCTGGGTGGTAAGGTCCTTTTGGATGCTTCTGTCTCTGGGGATGTTTTGCAAGTTGTCCCTAGCCTAACGACACTGCAGAACCTCCTAAATGAAATCTGTAATTATTCAAGAGTTATTGTATATGTGTATGTATACACACCCTTTTGTATGTTTGTATGTGATTATCCATATAGGAAAAACCAAGTCAGTCTGTTGTCCATATTGAAAGATGCCAACAGATGAACAGCTTGCGGAGCTGGTTCACCAGTATTCATATCTTAAACAACATAGATGAATAATGAACTAGGGAATCAGGAGGAAAACAGGGTTGTTTGCTTTGGGGGAATTGCCCAATGTTTTTAATGACCTCAAGCTTCTACCTACTTTTAGAAATTTTTGTTTTCCCCGTGATACTGTTTGGCTGGAACTCATGGCATATCACTGCATTTGAAGAATTCGGATTGTAGGTTGCCTTAAGGTCAAAGCAGGAGCTCATTTTGTCAAGAGATTTCGAGTAAGATGCAGAGACACAGTCTCAACTTTGTTAAATGATTTGAGTTATAGCCTGCCTAGAAGGAGAAAGGGGAGATTGGGATAAATAGTGTTATATGGTGGTATAATAGTGTAACAGGAAAATCATTTCTTCTTTGTCATAACATCTCTGATTTCTTTTTTCAGTTTTCTTTTGCTAGGAATCTGTCAAAAATTATATTCATCACCATCTCATTTATTATTTGCTTAGGCCTTCACATGATCCCATGTTGGGCTTGAAGACTGCTGAACAGACATGCTTCCTACCTCACAATTAAGAGCAAAGTTGATTATCAAAAATTCTTAAGCATATATGTAGAATCTAAACATTCAGAACTAATAGATTGAATAATTTATGAGACTTGGACTTAAATTTAGGTAGCGAAGATTTACAATATAAGAGAATCTTAGAACTGGAAGAGATCTCCTGAGGGCATCTAATAAGCAGTATCTGAATAGGAGTCTATCCTTCAGAGGATCTTCTCCCCAGTACTTAGTCATTCCTCATATTCTTTGTTTCCTATGATATTGCATTACAGTCACAGGCCACGGACATTTCCTAGTTGTCAGGTGCCTATTTTGTTCCCAGTTTTTTGTTCTAAATGTTTTCATATATGTGGACTTTTTTGCTTGGTGGTTTCTTTTTCTTTTTTTGCTTTCAACAATTAACTCAGTTTTTCCTTAAAGCGTGGCGAGCCTACTTCAGATCAGAATATGAGTTCAAGTCCCTCTCATGATATGTACTTTCTGGCCCTGGACTAGTGGCTTAAACTCTTAGTCTTCTGTTACTATAACTATAGTATATTGCAGAGTAGATAGATATCTTCTCTGAGAGTTCTACATGCCAGTGAAATCATGAGTGTAGTCCAAAAACAAGAAAAGAGACCTTTGTTTCTATTTCCCCATAATCCTCAATAGTTGCATGATTCTCTCCACCTTCATTCAGCACCTTGTATATAGGTGTGAAGGTGGTGAAACGTGGGATCTGTTGAAGGCTGAAGCTTGGCTGAATGTGATCAGTGATATGATAAGGGGCTTCAGGAGAAGAGGACAGTGTGGAAAGTTGAATTGGTCCACCAAGGGATCAGGGTGAGGAGATAAAGCTGGTACAGGGGAGATGGCCTGAGAGAAAACTGAGAGATCAAGGGATGAGAGGTCATAGTACAGATGAAGAGTAGGGTGATATAAAAGAAGGCAGAGGGAGAGGGGAAAAACTGGTCGTATAAGGGGATTTCACAATTCTTGACCACAGAGATGGTACATGTGAGTCCTGGCAAGATCAAGGATATGACCAGCTTTGTTGTATCTGAGGTTGAGTGGAGGAACAGCTCATGGTAGGTAAATAAGTGGAGGAACCAAGTAGTTAAGGCATTTGAAAATAGGATCATTGTGAAGGTTGAATTCCAATAGTGTGAGGTCAGGAGTTGGGGAGGAGAGAATTCTCATCCTTCCATATAGTATCCCTTTGAAGACTTTTCTCATGTCCCTGCTAAGAAGTCTTCTCTTTCCCGGTTAAACATTTCCAGATCTTTGACTGATTCTCCTCTTCCCTTCTTTCTGGAGTTGTAGACACTGTCCTTCAGAATAGTGTGGGACTCCGAGCTGAGCACATGTATCTGCTTGTGGTCTGACCACAAGATTGCTCTTCAGGCAGCTTGAGATCACCTTAGCTCTTTCAGTTGCATTGTTGACTCAGATAGATTGTAGTTTACGAAACCACAAGATCTTTGTCTCCTGAGCTGATGTCTAGCCAAACCTCCCCTGTCTTGTACTTCATACTAACATTCTTGGACTTAGTAAAAATCAATTTAACCTAAGTGTAGCACTTTACATTTCTTTCTCTTCCATTTCATCATGTTAGGTTAAGGGCATCATCTTCACCTGTTGAAATCAAGGAATAAGCATTTATCGAACACCTACAATGTTCTGTTGTGGCTGAGGGGGATGAAAGAAAGGGCAGGGGGTCCTAAGAAAGAAACAAAGAGCTTCTTTACATTCTAATTTTGGGGGATCCTGACTTGTCATACATTATTTTACTTATCCTTTCCAAGTTTGTGTCATTTGCAAATTTGATGATCCCACTAACATTTTCTTCATCCTCTTCCTGATACAAATGTGAAATAGCTCTTCAGGGACAGATTCTTGGGAACCTGGCCCACTAAAGTTCTGCCTTCTGGTGATTCCTCCATCTTAGAATCCACCTGACTTCAGCCTAGTCATCTTACCTGCAAGAATTGCATAAGAAAGTTTGTCCAGTGCTTTGATGAAATCAAAGTTTGCCAGGACTGGAATATTCTCCTTACCTAAGAGTTTGCTACTGGACTTAAACAACACTGGGTAAGTTAGGGGAAGGAGCGTTAGACCCGGAGTCTGGAGACCTGAATTAGAATCCAGTCTCAAATAGGGAAGTGACCCTGGCCAAAGATGCTTCACTTCATCTATGAAAGGGAGGAGATTATAGTTTGCACTACCTACCCTGCCTTAGAGAGCTGTGAGAGAAGCATTCTGGCAACCTTGAAATACTGTGGGAAAGCTATGTGTGATTACTGTTATTCTCACTTGTCACTGATGAAGCCTTTCAGTGGTCACTGCTTTCTTCTCCAAATAATCACAAACCATCCCTGGCTTCCTTTAAATCCCAACATCCCTCATAATTCCAGGGTTTTCCCTTCACTTATCTCCTATTTATCCTGAATGTTGCTTTTTATCTATCTCTTCACATGTTGTCTCCCTGCAGATTGTAAGCACCTTGAGGTCAGGGGCCGTCTTTGTATACCCAGCATTTAGTGTGGTGCCTGGTACATAGGAGGTTCTCACTAAACCTCATCTGATTGATTATTTAGTCATACGCTTTAGAATTTTTCCAGCAATGAAAGTTAGGCTCAGAGAGCAGGACCATGTTTTACCTTGAAGCATCTTCAGTTGCCCATGACTGTTCGTTCCGGTCAATCAGGAGTTACATCTAACCATTTTCTTAGTGTGCTCAGGTCTAGTTCATCTATCCTGGGTACGACTGCTTTCTCACCGTCTATTTAGTGTGGTTTTCAATTCCTTGTTAATGATTTTGCTTCTTTACTTCATTGCCCCAAGATTCTTCTCAGCGAAGAAACATAAGATTGAGGATTGGAAGTTCTGCCTCATCCTCTCATCGGTCATCTTTTCTTATCTTCTTCTCCCTGGGTAGTTCTTCCTTTCCTTTGATTCTTGTTCCACTTAAAGTAACTAAAAAAAACCTTTTTGTTGTCCCTAGTATTTCTTTCCAGCCTGACTTTTATACTATTGACAGTGTGTTTCAAGGGACTGCTTCTCCCATGCTATTAAATTGAGACATGCTATCTAGCATAACATTAGAACCAAGCCAACCAGATCCAGTAAGTCTGGTTGTATGATCATATTTCTGTTGTGTAAGTGCTAGGTCTGGCCCTGGGCTTAGCAATCCTTTGTGTTCTCTAAAACGGAAAGGGAGAAAATGGTCTTAGGTGAAATTCATTACGTCACTGATTTAGAGATAGGAGGGAGCTGCCTAAGGCTGTACAGGCAGTAATGTGAGTGCCGAGTCTGTGCCCACGTCTTATGACACTAAGACCTTACTGTAGTTAATAGTTATAAACGGAGAGATGCGCTCATCAAAGTATATCAATGTGGTGGAAATGTTCTGTGTGGAATTTTAAAAGTGAAGGAATTCATCCTCTAAATACAGAGAGGCTGTCCAGATAGTTTCTTCTCTTGGGTTATGTCGTACTAATTACATCAGACTTTGAAATGGCCCCTTCAACTTCACACACACATTTTATTTTTGATAGAGACCTTGTTCCTACGAAGTCTGTCCCAGAAGCATAAAAACTTACTGGGATACTGAGAGGTTGAGAAGCTCCCTGGGCCACATGGTGAGTATGTGCCCGAGGCAGGACTTGAGTAGCGGTCGTTAGCAGGCCTCCTGTATCCACTGTGCTGCTTTTAATGCATTCTGTTCACTCAGAGACCGACCTTATCACCAACCCGTGAAACACAGAAGGGATAAAGAAATCGTATTGTGCAAGTTGTGTTGTGAAGTCTCTCCAACTAGCCCATCAGTGTGTATACCTCGGGGCATGCACGGCAGAAGTGAATTTGGGCCCGGAATCATCTAGAACAGTGCTCTTAAACTGTGGCTCAATGGGGTCAAGACTCATGGTTTAAAAGCCCTGAGAAGATGGGACAACATCTCATTTGGAATATTATGCAGTCTTTTCAGGACCCCTGAGTTTCTCCCTGCTGCTGAAGGTCTTCTTTTTTAATACCAATAATTCTCCTAGTTTTATTATATATTTGCAAATCATGGGAGCCCCACCATGTCAGAAAAATGTCAACTTAAAGTATCCTAAAGGCCTCTGGAACGGTGTACACTGTGTGTAAGTAAGCAGCCCTGCCTGATGAATGGTGATTTGCAGAAAGCAAGGGGTAACAGATGTACACCCTAAGAATAAGATTCATAGCCAAAAAAGCTTCAAATACAAAAAGCAGGGGAAGGATTCAGGGGATTTGTGGAAGACAATAACCATACAAGGTACAGACATGAGTGATGGCAGAGGAAATAGCTGCACTTCTGTATTCAGAGAGCAAGAGAACTTTATGCTTCCTAAAAGGCGCTATACTGCGTTTTTAGGATGTGTTTGCCAAGAAGGGTAAGGTTTGGTATCAATCCTCAGGGAGGGGAATGCAAGTCAGCACCATCTCTATGAGAAATAGTCTCATAGAGTTGCTTAGAGAGCATTGAGTTTTAGTGAGTTGTCCAAGTTCCTACAGCCAAGTATGAGTCAGAAGAAGAGCTTGAATCTAGGGCTTCTTACTTTTAAGAACAAGTTTTCTGTCAACTATGACAATATTTCCTTTCTGAGAAAACAGCTAGGGTGCAAAAACATCAGAAGTGCAGCCAAATTATGAGAGATAAAGAATATGGCAGTAAAGGAAATGTCACAAGGAGTCATCGAGTGAAACAGACAGAGACCACGAGTTGGGTTTAGGTGGGAATCCCTCCTGGGCCAATGTCATTGGAGAGACTTCCTGCTTGGGAACTTCCTCTTCGAACATTTGGGTTGTTCTGTTTTTTCTTTTCTTTTCCCCACCCTTTTTAACCGTATCTTATTTGTTGCTTTTAGAGATAGAAAACATGTACATGGATCTGTTAATTGGGGAGGGTAGTATTGAAATTTTTGTGGTTTGCTTCAACTCCAAAGTCCCTTAGAATCAATACTGCCTCTGTATGAGTAGTGGGTTGTTTTTGTTACAAAATCCCACTCTGTTCTCAAGCATTCCTAGTGAGATTTTTCTTTTCAGAAATTGTTTTGTAAATGATCATTTTACTACCAACTTGTTGAGTGACTTTTGATTCTTAGGGCTTCAGTTTGTTATGAAAAAGGAACATAAAAGTGTAGCGCATTTTTCTAAGAAGAGCTGAAGGTTGAAAGGAACCCAAGCTGGTCAGCAGAGCTAAGACTGACAAAGAGGAAGGTTGGTGTTGGATAAGAGGGGATTAATTACTGGCCACAGAAGGACCCTTTTTTTTTTCTTTTTTGAATCAATTATTTTTTTATATTTAGTTTTCAGCATTCACTTTTATAAGATTTTGAGTTCTAAAATTTCCCTCTCTCTCCTCCCCAAGATGGCATGCCTTGTGAAATAGGCTACACATGTACAATCATATTAAATGTATTTCCACATTAGTCAGGTTGGGAAAGAAGCATCAGGGCAAAAGGGAAAGATCATGAGAAAGAAAACACCAAAGAAGAGAGAAGAGTATGCTTCCATCTACATTCATACTCTATAGTTCTCTCTCTGGATTTGATCAGCATTTTACATCATGAGTCGTTTGGAATTGTCTTAGATCATTCACTGCTGGGAAGAGCTAAGTCTGTCACAGTTGGCCATTGCACAGTATTGCTGCTACTGTGCACAGCGTTCTCCTGGTCCAAGCAGCTCCAGTCTTAATACTGTTTGTTTTCCTTGCCAAAGAGAATGGATTTGGGACCAAAACGACAAGTCCAAAATGTCTGAGATAACTTGGGCCCAGATAAGCTGCATCTTAGGGTACTGGAAGGTGAAGTTGTGGTTTCTTAGTCACTAATAGCTTTGACTACTGTGGAGAACAGGAGAGATAGCACAGAAGTAGAAAAATGGCAAAGGTCCTGCTGATTTTCCAAAAAGGGGCTGGCTACCAATGAGGGGTGATCATGGTGAGCATCTGAAGAGGATGTCAGGAGCAGGCCTCGCTAGGCACACAAGGAAGGGTTTTTACAGTGGACAGGAAGGAAAATGGGAGGGAGCTGCACCATACTTGAACCGCACTCATCACAGTTGGTTTAAAGGGGGAAGAATGCACAGACACGCTCCTACCAGGAGGGAAATAGGAGGGGAAGGGAGAAGTGAAATGGGAGGGGGAGGGATAAAAGAAAGGACGAATTAAGGGTGCAGTAGTGAGAAGTTGAGGAGGACGGAATAAGGAGAGAGGTATAAATAAACCTATGGGATTGAGGAAAATAGCAAGAGTCCTCCCAGCTGTGAATGGTCTGAGTTCATCCATGCAGCAGAATGGATCAGAAAACAATCCGACGCTGGTCTACAAGAGATACCTGAAACAGAAACACACACAGAAGTAAAATGAAGGCTGGAGCAGAATCCAGTGCTTCAGTGGAGTGAAAAGTCAGGGGCAGTAGTCATGATTTCAGACGAAGCAAAAGCAAATATAGAGCTGATTAAAAGAGATAATCCTGGAAACTAAAGTGCCAGGGACAGTAAACAAATATAAAAATTTATAGCCACTTTCTCTGATAAAGGCCTCATTTCTCAAATATATAGAGAACTGAGTCAAATTTATAAAAATAAGAGCTATTCCACAGTTGATAAATGGTCAAAGGATATAAACAGACAGATTTCAGAAGAAGAAATTAAAATTATCTATAATCATATAAAAATGCTCTAAATCACCATTCATTAGAGGAAGACAAATTAAAACAGCTCTGAAGTACCACCTCATACCTGTGTGAAATGACATGCTGGAGAGGATGAGGGAAAATAGGTAGATTTTTGAACTGTTAGTGGACGAGTAAACTGGTCCAAGCATTCTGGAGAGCAGTATTACTACTGTGTCTGTATCTCAAAAAGATAAAAAACCAAAAGGGAAAAGCACCTGTGTATGTGCAACAGCCCTTTTTGTGGTGGCAAAGAATTGGAAATTAAGGGGATGCCCATTAGTTGGGGAATGGCTCAACAAGTTGTGACGGAGCAGTATTGTGCTGTGAGAAGTGACAAGGGGGTGGTTTCAGAAAAACATGGCCAAACTTATATGAACTGATGCAAAGTGAAGTGAGAAGAACCGGAAAATCATTGTGCCCAGGAACAGCCATGTAGGAAAGATGATCAACCGTGACAGACTTGGCTGCTCTGATCAGTACAGTGATCCAAGACAATTCCAGAAGACTCATGATTTTTTAAAAATGCTGTCCACCAGAACTGATGAACTGAGTGCAAGTTGAAGTATAATTTTCTCTCAACTTTTTTGCCTTATTCATTCATTTATTTATTTTTGCAACATGGTTATTATAGAAATATGTTTTGTATGAATTCACATGTATAACTGATACCAGTATATTGCTTGCCTTCTTAGGGGTGGGGAGAAGGGGTGGGAGGGAGAGAATTTGGAACTCAAAATTTTAAAAAGTATATTCAAAATATGAGTAGTAATTTTTCAAAAAACAGACCTTTATATCTGTGTTCGACAGTTTCAGGACTGAGTGGAAGAGGAGAGAATTCTTGGTCAGTGGTGAGATTCTGTCTCCGAGCGTCCTAAGAGCGCTCAGTCTGTGGCTCGTTCCATTAGTTACTGTGTATGTGGTTCCATAGTCCAGAGATGGAGGAATCCTGGGTTGCAGCTCACTGTGGCAACTTCACCATGGATGACTAACATTTATCTTCCCTGAAAGCAGTGGACAAGTGATAAGTGGCTGAGGTTGGGGCAGGAGATAGATGATAGTGTATGTGTTTAGGGGAGCAGTTAGGTGACGATCGGGCCCCTCAGTCCAGGAGGATTTCTTCCGATGCTCGGCGTCGCATGCTTAGCTCTCTCTTTTTGAGTTGTTTGCAAAGGAGTTTTCTCTCTAGAGCTTTCTGCAAACCTTCAGTGAGTTAAATGTGGGTTGCATCTTGATAGTTGGAATTAAACCTGATGATTACAGGCTGCATTTCCCCCCAACCCCTTTATTTAAACTGGATAATTTTCATCTGGTGCCTGCATATGTTTGACTTCTAGATCCAAACCAACTTTGCTGAGCCCCACTTTAGTCTGTTACAAAAAGTAGCTATGGTGTCCTAAGAGTCAGAGCTAATCGGGGGGACAAAGGGAAGCTGTAGCATTCAAGAAAGAAGGCAGCCTTGCCGTGAGATAGCGGCTGCAGTCCCTGAGGACAGTCTCTAGAATGTTTGGGAACGTGTTGAAAAAGATCCACTTCTCATTTGCTGGTTTTGTTCATGTATATAATGGAAGCAGTTTGAAGGCCTTCAGATGAATTGATCTGATGAAAGAAATGGTGAAGGGAGTTTGCACATGTGTCCTTGAGGGTAGGCAGTGCCTCCTTCATTGTAGGTGCTTAACAAATTAATTAAAAGCAAGCTTAATCCCGAATATAGAAAAATAGAACGTGTGTGTGTGTGTGTTTGTGTGTACCTTTGAATTAATTGATATGGGGAAGTCCCAGTAAATTTCCTCTACCAAAGCAGATCTGTACCTTCTCTACAATTTCTAGTCTTAGAGAGTCGGTTGGAGTGCTGAGAAGTTAAGTGACTTGCCCAGGGTCACCCAGCAAATATGTCAGCAGTGGAGTTAGAAGCAGGATTGGAGCCCAGATTTCTGCCCACTTCTGTCTCTCCATATTTGTAGGATGTATGTGTCTCTGTGTCTTTGTGTAAAAAAGTCAAGTGTAAGGTGAGCCAGTGTCCATTGACCTGTTGGGTAAGAGATGGGGAACATATAATTGTAGGGGTAGATCAGTCTTACACACCTTGGAAAATAAGACAGAGGTACCAACAAACATTCATTAAGCACCTATTGTATATACACAGTAGGAGGAAATGGTTTAGGTCAAGAGTGGGGAACCTGTATCCTCAAGGCTACATGTGACCTTCTTTAGGTCCTTGGTTGCAACCTTTTAACTGAGTCCAAGTTTTACAAAACAAATCCTTTAATTAAGGGGATTTGTTCTGCAAAGTTTGTATTCAGTCAAAGGGCCCCACTTGAGGAACTAGAGGGCTGCATGTGACTTGGAGGCTGCAGGTTCCCCACACCTGGTTTAGGAAATGCATGGTCTCTACCTTCTGTTAAGATTGTTAGCCATGAGCACAGATCAGGGACTAGAAGCTGTTCTCTCCATATTTAGTCTTCTCTCTGTTGAGCACACTCACCAATCACCTCTGAGGGCCATACCTCTGCCCTGGGCATCCCATGTGGAGGGAGCTCCCTCCCTTTTCACTTTCCCCTGGAGAGTTCCCCTCCTCTTATATGACCCAGCTCGAGCACCAAGTTCAGCGTGAAGCCTTTACACATCTTCGCAACTGTTTCCTCCATGCCAGAATACGTTATGTTTATGTAGATTTGTGCTTATTCTGTGTTTTCAGCGGTACTTGTGTCCTTCATTAGAATGTAAGCTTGTTGGGAGGAGGGGTGACTTTATTCTTTATCTGTGCCCCAGGCCCTAGGACGAGCATGGCCCACAGTGGGCACCTCAGTCCCTTGCCCTTCTTATTGAAGCCTGTGCTGCTTTTCCTGACTGGTCCAAGACTGTGCTCTCCTGGCAGTCTTAGAGTCACCAGGCCTGGTGGCTCATAGGGGAGGGGTTATTATTAGGAATAATACATATTTTAAAGCTGGTATGTATGTAAAGCTTTAAAGTTTGCAAATTGTTTTACAAAGGAGGTGTTTGAAAGAGATTGAACTACTCTTTCCTGTTGCAAAGGCTCCTACTCAGTGGATTTGGAGCATTGCCATACTTAGGGGCATTGCCACATTACTCTTTGTAATTGAAGCATTGCCATACTTAGGGGCATTGCCATACTTCTGAGCAATGGCTATAATTTTTATAGAAGAATCAGTGTAAGTACATTCAGTTTTTTCTAACTTCGTATCTTGAAAATAGTTACTGTGCACAAAGGAAGCAGCTCTTGAGCTCTGTCACCCCCACCCCTTTCAATCTGTCCATCAGTAAGCATTTATTAAGTGCCTCCTGACATGCCAGGTACTGGGGAAAGTTCTGGAGACACAAAGAAAGACAAAAGAGAGCTCATAGTAGATCTAAGTTATTTTGGGGATAATCATATTGGGTAGATCTATGAAAGTATTTTTGGAAGCAGTGCCTCTCCCCTTTCATCCCCACCACCTTCGGGTCCCCAGCACCTTTGGGAGTAGGGAGAAAGGTGCAGAGACAACAATTGCTCTGTTATCCTTTGATGCCGAGAAAATGTCCTGTGATGTAATCACTGAATTTTCCTTTTTCAGGTTGTTTTGGAATGGAGTCGGGACCAATATCATGTTCTGTTTGATTCATATAGAGATAACATCGCTGGAAAGTCATTTCAGAATCGGTAAGATTTTGTTTGGAGATGATTACTGGACTTCTAGAATGCTTCCCACCTTGTAACTTTCACCATATGTGAGATACCACACAATTCTTTGTGAGTTTGTAGAGAGTATGTAACTGGTTCCATTCATTGCATTTGACTTTGAGTGCTTAGTTGAGCTCTAAACTAGACATCACCCTTGTATTTGCTACAGATCTCAATATGCATTGGGAAACCAGAAGTCCACTTGGAATTTCTTTCTATGATGTAGATAAGGTAGAAGTTTTTCTGGAGTAGCTACCTTCATATATTTCCCCTGCTTACTATTCATTGTATAGACTTACTATACTTTGTGAGCTGCCTCTGGTTGCCCAGTATAATTTCAAAATCTAAATTGGAGGCAGCATGGAGCCGTTTCTAGTGCTGTGGGCTACATGTCAAGAAGACATGCATTCAGACCCTATTTCAGACAAGTATTGACTGTGTGAATCTTACTTAACTTTTTTAACCTCAGTTTCCTTGTCTGTAAAACAAAGGGGAGAAGGTGGATTCTGACCTGTGAGGTCCTTTGCAGTTCCAAGTTTATTATCCCCTGATTTTTTGCAAAGAAACCAAGTGCTCAGAAAATTGGATATTAAGACAGTCTTTAAGAACATGTTTGTACTAAGTGTGTCTATCTATATTTTTCCCAATTTTAGATAGCATGGAGCATCATTTGTTTTTATGACAGTGTTTCAGATCATTGAATCAGGTACAAATGGATTGTAATATGCAAGTATTTCAGTAAACTTTTAAAAATGCTGTCCTGTGGACATTTTCAGCTTTAATAGAAAATGCTTAAACTTGTGTGCAGTTTCTCCTAATTGGAATAACTTAGAAAAATGGTTCAAATTTTTTTTTTATTTAAAAGAAATGTCATTCTTTTAATTTTTCAACCTCTTGTTGGAAATCCTGAAGTCTGACTATCCTGCTAACGCCTCAGGCTCAGTATGACCAAAGGTTTTATCCTCTTCCCCAAACCTTCCACCTTGCTTACTTCTGTGGATAGCCTTGCCTGTCTCCCAGTCCCCCTCCCTTCACCCTTCCAGACCCGGAAGCCTGAGGCACCCCAGAGCTCTTGGGGGGCCTCTTGATCTGCTTGTCTGTAGCCACTTCCCATTACCCCTCATTCTGCTCTCTGAGACCAAGCAGGACAGCTCTGACCTACCTCCATGATGGCTCATCACATGCTTGAAGGCAGCTGACATGAGGGGACCCCCCCCACCCCATGAAGCTTCTTTGTAACCCATTTATGTCCATCTCTTCATGTGGCAGAATTTCCACTTCTCTCCCCAGTGCTGGTCAAGTTCCTGGATATACTTGTTCATGGATTAGCTTAACCTTCCTCAAAGGTGATGATGTCTAGAACTAAACTGGCTGTCATTTGGAATTCTACTCCCTCCTCAATTGGTCATTCTTGCTACCCCGGATGAGAGCAGTCTTTGCCCTCCTTGAATCTTACCTCTCTCACTCAGTCCCTTCTTTCTCTCGTTCCTTTTATCTTTCTCTCTTTCCTCTCTCCTCCTACCTCCCCCCCCATCTCTCTCTCTGTCTCACACACGCACACACACATGCACATACTCCCTTACATTTTAGTTATTTGTGGATTCCTACGCTACGTAAACCTGAGCTAGTATTAGGAGAGAGTGGATCGTCTAATGGAGAGGAACACCCTGGGGCTTCGAGTTCAGATATTAAGGTTTAGGTGCTGACTCTTGACACTGTCTCCATGGCCTTGCTTACTGTGTTTCTGGGATCTTCCTACAGCAATATTTCTACTTAATCTGAGCCTCAGTTTCTCCAGCTGAAATGTATGGGTAATAATAATACCTCTCTTATGGTTGTGAGGAAAGTACTTTATAAAGTGCAGTGTTGTGTGAATGTAAGTTATGATTTATGCATACATCTGCTATTCTCCCACTAGACTGAGCTCCTGGAGGTCAGGGATCATGGCATTTTTCATCCATCAGTTAAGTATTAGTACCCCTCTGGGCCAGGCTCTGGGCAAGTGCTGGAGATGAAAAAACAGAGGAAGTATTCCTACTCAAGACACACATTCTATTGGGTGAAATGATAAGGACCTGTCTGAATATATCAAAACAAATGGAAATATAGACCTAGTCATTGAAAACCAGGTAGTGTTATTTTGGGGTGGGGGTGAGCATCAGTCAGGGGTAGAGGAACAGTAAAAGCTTCATGACAGAAGTTTTGCTTGAGCTGTGGCATGAAGAGAGAGGGGCTCTCTGCAATAGAAGCCAGGAGGGCATGTGCTCCAGGTAGGAGGGAGAGAGATGGAGGAGAGACAGAGAGAAGGACCGTTGGGGTGGCTTACAGAGTACAAAGGCATGGAGGAAGAAGTGATATTCAGTGAGACTCAAAAGATGGACTTGGGCCATATTGTAAATGACTGAAATATAAATCGAGGAGTTTCTATCTAACCCTGGAGGCCATAGGGGCCTTTTGGAGTGGGGAGGTCAGGCGGTCAGATCTGTGATAAGGAAACTCTTACTTGGGCAACATTCTGTAGGATAGTGGGGAGAGGGAGGACCTTGAAGTAAGAAGACCAGTTAGGAGGCATTTGAAGTCACCTGGATGACAGTGCCTGAGCTAAAACGGTAGCAATGTGACTAGAATGAAGCGGCAAGATGCGAGTGATGAGGCAGAAAGGGAGGAGTCATGGGTAATGCTGATGATATGAGCCCAGGGAATAGGAGAGTGGCACCCTTGAGATAAATAGGAGTGTTGGGAAGAGAGGAGGGGAGTTCTGCTTTGGATATGTTGGATTTGAGATGTCTCTGGGACATCCAGTTTGAAAAGTCAGTTAATGATGTGGAACAGAAGCCAGGAAAGAGATGGTATATACTTACCTCTTGCAAAGGTTTATGGAGTGAAGGAGAGGAGGCCTTCACAGATTCTGAAAGTTTGTTGAATTTGAATGTGCCACCAATAGCCCAGTGACTTTGTCAGAGTCACCAAGCCCTCCTTATTTGTGTAATGAAAGGTCTCTTGAGCTTGTGATTTTAAGTTCTGCAGTATTCTGTGTTACAAGTTTGTTAAGATCTTTTCAAAAAATCTTTTAGTTTTACCAGAAAATGAATTTTGATACCTTCTGATAGATAATGATCAAGCCTGTCATACATGCTGTAAATGTCAGCTCTGAGATGTGTTTGTTTCTGATAGTTTGCCTATATGGAAACTGAGATAGTGGTTTAGTGGTTGGAACAAAGCCTCAGATAGAAAAGCCATAGTCTAATCTTAGAGAAACTGCCAACTGACTCACTGACCTTGAGGAAGTTGTGTGATGGAAGCATGTGCAAGAAAATTATACGAATGCTCTTTATCTGCAGTAGAAGAACTAGTGTTTGGTAGGAATCTCATTTTCTAGCAAGTTGTGATTTTGGTTTATAAGCCAATATATCAAAACAACTTCTCGCATGATTTGGTTTTCACATCAGGCTTATGTATATTTGTTTCTTTTTTTAACCATCAGATTTATCATTGTAGCATTCTATTTAGGTGATTTCAATCTAGTCATTTTGCTTTGGGGCTTTGGTTTCAAAAGTAGTTTTATTATGTTTTTGTGTAAGTCAGGGGGTTCGAGCTTTCAGTTCCATGGTTCAGCGGGGTGGAGAGCTGAGGATTAAGACTGTTCGTCCCAGATCACTAAACCACGTGAGGACAGTTGATAGGATTTGATGGATACTCTACCAGAAATAGTCATACATAAATATTTTATGTACAGAATAACTCTATGGGGATGCTGACTTTTTTTGTTTTTATCAAGTATAACTTGAGGACTTTGTGAAGGAACCTTTCCCTGCAGTCTTGAGGATTTCTATTGGTTAAAGATAAGAAGCTCTTACTTCAAAATTTGGAGAAGAAAAAGTTGAATGAGATTAGATAAAAGTATGTATTTGAAGCTTCCAGGAAGGTTAAAATTTGCATTAGGAAATATTTCCCCATACTAATCAAGTATTTATGGGATTCGTCAAGGTTGGGCAGTTGATGGAATTAGATTTAGGGACTCCCCCAAAACACAGAAGGTTTTAAACACAACTGGCCAGGAGTGATTATTGTGGTTATCTGGGAGTATTACTATGATCTCTTGCCTCCCAAGGCTGCACTAGGCTCAGGCTCCTGATAGGCATTAGAAGGCCATTCTTTGTAGCTTCTTTGGCAGGAGAGTGAAATGTAATCTTTGAAAAGGGAACCATCATGGTTTGCTTGAGAAAGCCTGTCTCTGGAGCATATTATCCTTCCCTACAGTATTCCCAAATTATTATCTAGCCTCTGCTTAAGTGATGGGGAACTTGCATCAGTCTGCTTTTTAACATCCCCATTATATTGAGCAGTGGTGGTTGGTGTAGAAGAAAACTGGCTTCAGTCCGAAAGACCTGAGTTCAAGTCCTGTTTCTGACATGTAGTGGCTGTGTGGTATTGGTTGAGGGATTTATCTCTTCTTTGTGGCTCAGGCAACTCTCCACTCCCCCAGTGGCTGTGGTAGAGGGAATTTCCTCCTTGGGAGTTTCCATCCCTGTGGAGTCACAGGCCCAGCTGTTGGGGAATTCTTTCTGCCTACCCTTCCTGATGTTCCTGGTTCTACCTCTTAAATTGAAGCAGAGACAGGTGCTTGAAGGCCTCCATGTGGGCTGTCTCTTTTCCCAGCCCTTCACAAGGCTGAGCTTCAGCAGGGCTTCTCCCTGTAGGAATGGCAGCTGTGACCTCCTGGCCTTTCCCATGTCCAGCTCCGGTTTTTCTTGAGTTCTTTGGAAAATGGAGGGCACAGTACTGAACCTCTGAGATCATTTGAGCAGGGGAGAGGGCACAGGACTGACCCTTCCCTCCCACATTCTAGACATGCTGCCATTCTACCACTGCAGCCCAAGATCATGCAGTATTTCCTCCTCCTTCTCCCCCCCACCTTTTGTTCTTATTGACTCATTTGAATTTAACATCTACTCAACCCTGCAGATAATTTTCACATGACATGTGGTCTGATCATGCTCTCCCCATCCTGTGCTGAGAACCACAGTGTTAGCAGATGATCTCAGTAAATTGTACTAGGAAATTCAATAATACTGTTTATCCTCATTAGAAGAGCTGGTGTTTGTGTTTCCAGAAATAATCTTTAAGAGTAAATACATAAAAGTATCTTTTTACACCTGGCTTTCACATCAACTTTTGTATTGTTGTTTTTTTTTAAATCAGATTTTTTTAAAGCATGGTATTAAAATTAATATGAACTTAACCAAATCATTTAATTTCTTTGAGCTTTGGTTTCTTCAAGTCAACAAGAATTTTATTAATTGTCTACTGTGTGCCAAGAACAGTGCTGAGCATTGGGGATACAAAGAAACAGGAGTCTCTGCACTCAAGGAACTCAGAGCCATGAGCAGATAGATATCTGGGATGCTGTAGACCATCCTTCAGCTGATGTTAGTCTAGTAATGACCATTTTTTGGTTCCAGTAATTCAGCCAGTTCAAATCTATGTAACTGTATTTTCTTCTCCAGCCTTTGTCTTTTAACCTTATATACAAGGATAACATGAGATACCAACATTAAGTGGTTTGCCTAAAGCCAGGTAGAAGATGTTAGCCTTTCTCTGACTTGGCCAGCTTAGCAGTGTTGTTATGTAAGTTATTTGTGGTTCGTTTAGTGACCTGTTCTTGAAGGGGTTACTCATTTAGTGTTCGTAGCCTCCCATAATTTTTTCCTAACCATTCCTTTAATATTGTGATGCAGAACTTTGCCAGAAATTGGAGGTAAGCTCACTACTCTCTAACATTTGAAGACTGTACCATTTTGCCATTTAAAAAATGTCAGGACAATACTTCCCTATCTCCAGGCTTGATTCCAACATGGCCGCTAACTTGAGAACACTTGTGGGGAAGCAGCATGCATGCGTGCAGAAAATTACATACAAAACACTCAAGATTTTGTTACATGCTTTGCTGAGAAACAGGTATACTATCTTAAGGACTTTCCCCTGATGTACCCTTTGATCTTGAACAAAGAAGAATGATGTTTGTCTGACATGACCTCTTTCTCAATTAACTCATGGTTACCCAGAGCATCTTCTGACCATGTCATTATCCATTTGATGTGGAAAGTGCTTGGACTGGGAATTGAGATATGAGTTCTGTCTTGTCACTTGCTGTTAAATTTTCCTATGTGGAATATTTAACACCAGTATTCTTCCAGTGAAGTTAAATGATCACGAATCAAAGAATGCCCCAATATTGAAGACATGAGACTGTTAGCAGCTCAGAAGGCACTGGAGAGGCGCCTGGCGAATGTGTGCGGAACACAGCTTATCTCAAAGACGATTTACTTGCAGTAAGTGACCTAAGTGATATATGGGCTCAGGGAAGGAGGCAGATTGGTTATGTAGTAAGAGCAAGACTTGGCAGCTGGGTAGTCTGAGTGAGGGTGGTGCTGGCACCAAGGGATGGCACAAGGGAAAAAAAACCCTGAAGAAGGCCTCCAAGTCAAAGGAACGATCCTCTGTGGAGAGTTTGTGTGAGGACATGGGCAAAAAGTCCCCTGGCTTGAGAAGTCATGGAGGAGAGAGAACATCTGCATCTCATTGCAGAGTCCAGGTAAATTAGTCCATTTAAGTATTGAACTACTGCAACCCTTTTTGTAAATGAGGTAGTGAGAGCTCCCTTGGTAGCCACAACACTTTAATTGTTACCTTCATTTTCTTCCCTATCAGTATCATCCATATTTATATTGTCAAATTTACTTCTTGAGGACCTCTCGTCTCTTTTTGTATGACCGCTGTGCAGACTCTTGTGTCTTCACTGTTCTAGAGGACACTCTACATGTAAACTCATTCCTTGTTCTATCCACTGTAATCTTGACCCGAAGAGCTTAGACAGTCTTTTAACAAGATTACTTGGAACTGAACTCAAGGATGTATCCTTTCTCTTTCTTTATATTTTATTTTTTGTTTAATACAAGTATTTATTGATGGATTGAAGAATATAATTTTAATGGAACAGTAAGGTACATCTATGGTTAAGACAGTTTGCTGTATGCAAGTCATAAAGCCAGTAAAGTACTTCTCTAACAGATCATATTGTACAGTTTTCCTCTCTCCCCTCCCCACTTAATAATATTTTCTTATGTTTTTTTCCAATTACATGTAAAGATAGTTTTCAGCATTCATTTCTGAGTTCTAAATTTTTTTCTCCCTCTCCCCTTCCCAATACAAGCAATTTGGTATAGGTTATACGTACACAGTCATATCAAACATATTTCCACATTAGTCATGTCGTGAAGGAAGAATCAGAACAAAAGGGAAAAACCACGAGAAAGAAAAAAAGAGGAAAATACTGTACTTTGATCTGCATGCAGACTCCATAGTTCTTTTTCTGGATGTGGACAGCATTTTTCCATCATGAGTCTTGTAATTCTTTTAGATCATTGTATTGCTCAGAAGATCCAAGGCTGTCAAAGTTAATCATTACACACTGTTGCTGTTGCTGTGTACAGTGTTTTCCTGGTTCCACTCACTTCACTCAGCATCAGTTCATGTCAGTCTTTCCAGGTTTTTCTGAAGTCCTTCTGCTCATCTCTTCTTATGGGTCAACAGTATTCCAGTACATTCACATACCACAACCTGTTCAGCCATTCCCCAACTAATGGGTATCCAGTTCCCTTTTAGACAATTCCTATGTTATATCATCTGAGTAATCTAGGTTCATTCCCTCATGAGAAAGTCATTGACAATTTGCATGTACACCGTCCCACCTCACCACTACTTAACCCCCCCCTACCTTTTCATTTGGCATTTTGATTCAGTATAGGTCAGCAAGGTACCTCCCCAAAGAATCCTGTGTATACCTTTATCCATCTTCTGGTGTAAATAAGCAAGCAAAGAACCAGGAAGAAACCTGTCCAGGACAGATACAGAAATTAATCAACTCATATAACAATTGGCATGGCATAGCCTGATTCAGGGAAGTCTCAAGCTGATGTTGGCAGGGAAGTTGCTCTGGCTTTTTTCAAGGGTCTACACACCTACCTCAGGATGTGTGATCAGTGCCAGACCCCTTGTTTCTGAAGAATTAGCTTCAGTATATAGGAGGAGATGGGAAGTTAGTTAACCAGGAAGCTAATTTTGCAGTACGTTCATGTTTTTGGACCTGTAACATGAGCTGGCTATGAATTTCAGCATAATCATTTGCAAATTTCAGTTTTAAAGAGAATTTATGTGCAAAACTGCAAGATGCTGAGGGAAATCTTAAAATCTCTTGGTCTGAGATAAATTAGGCTTTTCCTTAACACTAGTTTGTCTGCTTGGATACTCAAAGTCTAAGACACCAGTGTAACAGTAGTGAAGTCTGAATCATCCTGGAGGTGTCAGTACTCAGGGTCTAGAGGACACTAAGCTTGCCTCCTTTTCTCCATGGAGCCATGAGAAATCTCACATACATATCACCACAGATGCCATCCCAGTAATACCTGCCCAGAAATCAAGTGTGCTTCCAGGTAGATGGCCAGCTCCTGCAGGTCAGAGAACAGAGGTGAGGTGACCCAAGCGAGCACACCCAGAGGACTTGACCTTGGCCACTCACTTTCAGGAAGGATGCCTCCATCCTATAATCTTTCAACTATGACACACAGTGTAAGGAACCCAGGGATGTTCCTATTCGAGGAAGAGGCAATGTCCTAGAGTCCCAGTTAAGAGTTGAAAGGGGTTAAAAACCAGCCAGCTACGTCACCAACCTTTTAAGTCCCGACACCTCAGAGATGGGAGAGCATGAGAGGCGTTGCTTGGGGAAGGAAGAGGAAGGGAGGGTGAGGCTCAGTAAAGAAGAACTTTGAAACTGAAGAATTGGCTGTGTCATTACATACATGCAGGTAGAGAAGTTAAAGAAGGCTGAGGAGGTGGTATACTAAAACCTGACTGGAACATATGTGCGGCTCCAGTCTCTATCCAGGGCAGGGGTTTTGCTGGCTCTTTCTCAGACTGATGGATTCAGAGCTGACAGTGACTGTTGATAAATGGAGAATCATGGAGGGAGAAACGGAGGAGAGCAGCGAGCCCATGTATTATTCATTCCTTAGTGCCCTGCTTGCAACCCTGAGACTGGCAGGTGTGTGCTGGCACAAACAGGACTGGCTAGTCATGCAACAGCAGTGGCACTTCGAGAGACGAGGGATTCTGAAGAGAGGGAGAAAAACTCAAGTGCTAGATCTTAAATACAAGACAAGAGCAATTAGGTCCCCATCTACTAGTGAAGAAAGCGGATGCTCATCTTCTGCTCTACATCCACCTTGTCCAAAACCTTGACAAACTCTGAAAAGGATATGGCACCGTCCCCATCCTGGTCAGCTTCTTGGATCGTCCTGTCTGCAATGTTGCCCAGCTGCTCATCTGAAATATTCACTCCAACCATCATGCGTAGTACCTGTAACAGTTCATCTCTGGAAATCTTGTCATCTTTATCCAAGTCATATAATTGAAAAGCAAAGCGTAGTTTATTGTGCCGGCTGTTGAGTGGTTCTGGTCCATTTACATCTTTGCTTTTCTCATTATCTTTGATTGGTCGGAAGTGAGCCAGAATTCTCATGAATCCACGAAAGTTTACCTGGTCCTCTCCCTCTGGGAAGAAGGCATTGATGATTCGATCTCCCAGGGGGTTAATGGCAAGCTCTGGAATCTGCTGGAAGTCTTCCCGGCTGAGAACACCATTTTCTCCTTTGTCCAGGCTGGCAAACCGGCTGTAGAGACGGGTGATTTGACTATGAGAAAACCCAGTCTCTTTTTGTATCTCCTTGAGTTCTTCATCTCGCAATAATGTGGAGGCCCGAGAACCCATCGCTGAGATGGATGAGCTCCTCTTGAGACAGAAGTGGCAGTGGGCAGCAAGGAAGTGGGGAGGGAGAAGGAAAGAAGGGAAATGCCCTTTCTGTTTCTTCTTTTCTGTCTCTTTTTCCTTCCCGTCTCTCTCTCTCTCTCTCTCTCTCTCTCTCTCTCTCTCTCTCTCTCTCTCTCTCTCTCTCTCTCATCAGTCAGAGAATGAGTACTTTGTACCCCAGTGTTTCCTTTTTATGCCTTAATTGCCAGGAAATTGTTCATCTCTTAGGTCTCTATAGCAGTAATTAGCTATTCACTGTATAGCTCTTGCATGATCTTTGTTCCGTTTTACCTATACTTTACCTGTGTAGGTAGCTGATAGAGCAGCCCCACCTTCTCCTATGTGCAGAGTAAGCACTTAGTAAACTCTTGTTAATTGATTCATTCTGCAGCTCTTGTCTGTGGCCTTCCACAAATCTTCTGTGGGAGTGGAGCCACTGGGCAGGAGGCCTTCCTCTAGATAGGAGATTTTTCATCTGGTATCCACAGAACCCGAAGGTTCTGGAGGTCCATGAACTTGGATGGGAAAAAGCAATTACACCTTTTTTTTCCAGTACACTTGTTTTCCTATGAATCCTATGTATTCTATATTATGCATCTAAAAGCATGATTCTAAGTAAGGGTCTATCCAAAGACTTCACCCAACTGATTGCCCAAGAGGTTTGTGACCCTGGAGAGCTGAAGAAATCCCTGCTCTAGATCAGTGTTTTAATGTGACAGTAAGAAATAGGCACCATAAATGTATGAACTCTATTTTAGAAAGAAAGATTTCCACTGTCTTGGAAAAAAGGATTCAGCTGAAAAATGAAAAAGCATTCACAGAATTTGAAATGGAGCATATTCAAATTTAAAACTTTTTGAGGGCTTTAGAAGAACCCACATACATTCAGATAATTCTTTTGCTAATTTCCATTTTTCTCTCTTCATTAATGTTGTCCTCGAAGGCCTTCATACTTCCTTAGCCAAGGGTCTGTGTCTTACTGGTGGTGCTTTAAATCAACTGATTGTAAATTGAATAATTCTAATACATTGGATAGCTTACTATTTAAATGAACTTTTTTTTATAAAGAGAAAGTTGTCCTCTCCCAAGATTGTTGTATTTGCTCTATGTAAAATCTTCAATCTCTTCTACCTCTAAATTGGTAACCCGGGGATACTAACCCTGCTGGTTAAAAACCAGCTTTTTGCTGCTTCAGATAGATCTTTCCTCAGTTTGACTTAAAGAGGTTTCGTTGTTTTTGAAAATGCGTATATTTGGTACTTTGCAAATGGAATTTATCACTGTCCAGCAGACACTTAAAGAAACATAGTCATGAAACTTTTATAACTTGTTGTTTCAAACGCTTTTTGGAAGTTTTTGTTGTAATCCGTGTAGAAAATTCAATCTCCAATGTTGCACGGACCTTTGTCCCGCAGGCTGTGCTTGCCCATGCCCATCGATGTGGTCTACACCTGGGTAAATGGCACTGATGTTGAGCTGCTTAAAGAGCTGCGGCAGGTGAGAGAACAGATGGAGGAGCAGCAGAAAGCCATGAGGTGAGATTGGAGTGCTCTCTTGTTGGCGTCTGGAGGGGCTGCGCTTTAAGGCAGCCGGAACGGTTACCTTAGGGCGCTGTTGTGGACATCCCTTCCCCACTCTGCGTTGTCGCATTTTGAAAAGGAATCGCTGGGGTCTTATTAGGATATAGATTTTAGTTCCCTTAAGTTAAACAGTGACTTTTTTTTTTAAATTGAAAGCAGTTAATTTTGAATTACTTAAATCCTGCCGGATCTACTCTCTGGCCTCTCTCTTGAGGAGTGGGGTGCAGTTCATGTATTTTAAGTACTACATATTTAGGATTACCTTGATCATGAAAAACAGTTTTATAAAACATCACTACTAAACTTTTTTGGGTTTTATCTGAAAACTCACCTGTGCAAAATCTTAAGAGGAGAGTATTCGTTTTCCTCCATACCTCATTCATGCTCCCTCCGCCCAGCCAATCCAATGTCAAATCTTGTTTTTGCCTTCAGAACATTTCCTTTATCTCTCCTTTCACGTGAAATCCCCAGCCAGAGCTGCAGTTCAGACCCTCGGGCTACTTGCCTGGGCGACTGCATGTTCTCCTGCCCGACTGCCTGGCTCCAGCCCTCTCCCCATGCCAGGCCCTGTTCCACTCAGGTGCCATGGTGATATTTCTAAACCACAGGTCTGACTACTGTTACCTTTCTTAGTCAGTAATTCCAGTGGTTCCTTATCACCTCCAGGATCAAACACAGACTCCTGTTAGGTATTTCCCACTCTTCATAACCTGACCCTTCCCTTCTTCATCTCCATTCCAGGCCTGGAACTCCCTCCTCCCTGCCCTGTCTCTTAGGTTCCCTGACTTCCTTTGAGACTTAGCTCTTCTGCAGGAGATAGTTCTGGTCCTTGCCATCTGCTAATGTTGTTGCCAGTCTGCTAATGTAATCTGTTCCCTTTCAGATTATTTTCACATACTCTATCATATCTTGTATGTTCCTAGACACATTATTATATATTATTTCCCCAGGAGGATTTATTCTTCCTGAGAGCAGGGACTGTGCTTGTTTGATGTCTAGTGTTTGGCACAAAGTAAGTGCTTAATAAAAGCTGGCTGACCAGCTGACATGAGGGATGGTAGAATACCTTTTGTCATCATTAGCTGCGTATAATTGGCTCATCAGACCTCTGTTTCTGTCCATACACCTCCTGACACCAGGTTAACTTCCTCACCCTTTCTTTGGTGACCTTAATTTTATTGTTTTTGTGTAGAGAAATCCTTGGAAAGAACTCCACAGAACCCACGAAGAAAAGGTAAACTTGTTAGTTTTCTCTGAATAAGAGTTGAAAAATAAAATTTTATCATTACAAATTAGTTATGACTTGTGTGCATTGGTCAGTACGTATTAAAGCACACACGAGTTTCAAGCCCTGAAATCTGCCATTTGTGAAGCCGACACCACTGGATTGGGTCACGTGGTGGTCCAGTGACATATTCTGGCCTCAGATTGAGGGTCAAACCATTGTTTGGGGGGGAGGGGGAAGGACAGGGAGGAATTGGGATGAGTAGATGAGGATTCTAGAGAGGCCAAGGAACCCTCCTGGGAAACAGACCTGTGTTTACTCTGGTGATGGGACTGGGCAGGGAGTGGGTCTCCCCAGCCTCAGACTCCACATCTGCAGAATGGGCTAGCTTGCACACAGCTGCTTATAGTGATGCTGCAGAAACCATTGTCTTGTTGTTGGGTTTTTTTTGTACTTTACAAGCCTTAGATGCTGTAAGGATGTTTGGCTTTTCTTTCCAGTGAAAAGCAGTTAGAATGTTTGCTAACGCACTGCATTAAAGTGCCCATGCTGATACTGGACCCGGCCCTGCCCGCCAACATCAGTCTGAAGGAACTGCCATCCATGTATCCTTCTCTGCAGTCTGCTAGTGACATGTTCTTTGTGGCAAAACCCAAAAACCCATCAACTAATGTTTCCGTCATTGTTTTTGACAGTCATAAGGAAGGTAAGCTCCTTTTTATTGGTATGAAAAAGTCTAACAATCATTTCTTTGATATTTATATTAAAATATTTTGTATTTTGAGTCAGTTGCAACTGAATTAATATTACAGGAACAACCAAAAGAAAATATAAGAAGTAGTTAAAAAAAAAAATCAAACTGTTTTCAGTTCCACCTTAGGGAGAGATAATTTAGTTGACTTTATATAGGGATGGACTTGACCTGGACCTATGATTTCACTGCTGTAGAGAGCCCCACAGGTGCTTAATAATTGCTTGTTTCCTTCCCCATATAAGGAAACTTCCTTTACTAATGAAGGTCAGGGCATTCTCTGTAACGGAAGAGTTTTCAAGACTGATCTAGAGCAGAGGCATTAGTGTTCCTGACTTATTTAAGGTCACACAGCCTGTATGTTTCAAAGCTAGTATTTGAACCCAGTTCTCCCTCCTCATGGTGCCATGTTGTCTTCACATGATATAGTATTACCTAAAATAGGCCTGCACAACCAGTGGGCCAAGGGCCACTTGTGGCCTGCCAAGGGTTTGCCGCTGCACACTCTCCTTTTTGTCATGTGACCCTTGGCAGCTAGCCATCGTCAACCTGTCTCTAGTCTCACCTATCGGTGGCCTGACGTTTACAAGCTGTGCAAACTTCACCTATCACAGATCTGTTGCTAACTTTCATATTGTATATGAAAGCATTGCTGGGCCTGGACCTAGGAGACAGGAGTTCAAATCTAGCCTCAGATATTTACCAGCTACAGCTAGTCCCTGACCCCTGTTTGCCTCAGTTTCCTCAGCTGTAAGATGAGCTGCACAACTGTACCCCTCCCTGCTGCAAGGCGACTCTTTGATTTCTTTCTTGTTAACCAAGTTATGCAGCGTTCCCCACAGTTCCTGAAGCCCTCATCTCACCTACCCGTTTCCAGCCCCAGCAAATGACCTTGGCCTACTGCTTTACAGACAGTTAGCAAAGCCATCTTGATGTGAACACATACAACTCCCCTCCTCCCTTCTTCCAGAGCCTTTTGGTGTTCTCGCTCCTCTTTTCCTTTCTTCTCAGACAGGGAGGAAGTCGTCCCCCTTGCTGGTAACTAATGATGATAACAGCCACAATTGTTGTTTATACATCATCTTGGGTAAAATCTCTCCTTTGAACCTCACAGCGGCATTATGAAGTCAGGGTCCATGGATATTATTGTTTCAGTTTTACATAGGAGGAAAACAAGTCACGGATTAACTGATTTGTCCATGGTTGTTGTAAGGCCAAGCAAAGTAGAATTTTTTGCTGTTTTTGTTTTACTAAAAGTGCCTCTGATTGAATAACTTGATTAAAGAAGATCTTCCCCACACATTGATGGGCCCAGCCATTGGGAGAAGCTTGATTCGGGGAGTTGTTTTTTTTAGGAGGGTCCCAGATACCTTTTTTTTTTTCTGTTGAGGCACAGGGTCAGAGGGTCATGCCCTCTGCTTCTAAAAAGTGTATAAATACTCTGAGGGGGAGGTTTTATTTTGGGGTTTACTGACTGGAAGTGTTTATTAGGCCAGACAAAGACTCTGGGAAGCCATGGCAAGAAGCCAAGAAAGAAAGAAGTTTCTTCCAAAACCCAAATGTTCCCTCTTTGGTAAAGATGTATGTATATTAATGGTCAGACATTTTAGAAGCATATCACTGACTTTTGATTTCTCTATATTTTGTCTGAAGTTCAGGTGCTGACTTTTTCCCCTGAACTAACTGAATGATAATGTGCTTGATTAAAGTGATTGTTAACCCCTCAAAAGTTGCCTTTCCATTTATGAGTGTAGATCTGAGAACCTGTATAGCAGACCCCCCTGTGTGTGTTGGGGTACTTAGTGTTACAGTTGCACAGCTAGCAGGTGTCAGAGGTGGAATTTGAACCCACATACCCCTTGTTCCAAGTCCAGAGCTCTGGACACTTAGCCACCCTTTCATCTGACCTGTTTCCTTGGGTTATGGGATCCAGTTGCTCCTAAGATAATGTAATCCTTGACCTTATTCTCTCAGTCATCCCCATCATAAGATGAGGCTGCCAAATGAGGCTTCCTATTTCTGCTCCTTCCACGGACATGTACTTCTGTCTCAGACCAATAGTGGCTACCTATTGGCTACCAAGCAAAGTCTGACCTCCTTGGCCTGTCATTCAAGGCATTCCTAATTCCTCCGTAATTCCTCTCCAGCCTAACCTTATTCATCTTCCTTGCATGGGCACCATGCTCTTGACAAATTGGACTGTGCGTTTTTCTGTTTGCGCCTTGTATTCTTTATTCCCTGTGTACTGCCCTCTGCTTTCTGCCTGCCGTCTTCCCTGCTTTCACTCCCATTCCCCACGGTGGTAATGACCTTTCCCCAGTTAGGGTCTCACAGGGACTTTGCTGCCAGTCTTTAATAAACATACTATTTTATGCTCTAGTTACTCATGGAAGTATTGTATCCCCCTTCTAAACTGTGTTAGAAGCAGAAAGAAGACTAAGGAAAGGCCGGAGGATTGAGTAGCAAAGAGCTCCCTGGTAACCTTAGAGAGCGCAGAGCAAGCCAGCCTGGGAGTGGCTGGAGAGGGTCTGGGAAGTGAGGACAGTGGACGCAACAAGCCTGCGTGACCCTTGGAAAGCTCGGCTGCTTTAAAGGGGAATCGGTCACTCGGTGACATCCCGGGGTCTGGGAAGGGTTTTTGTAGAATCCAGAGCCCTGGGCATGCTTGGAGGAATCAGAAAGAACTGTGGATATGAGGCTGCAGTACCCAGTGACCCAACTTCCCAAGCCAACAGGAACGGGAGCCAGGGCACAAGTCAGAGCTCTGGCAAGGAGGAAAGCCACCCCTTCCATAGAGTCTGGAGCACAGGAAAAGAAAATAGAGCATATTATGAGAGCGCAGAGGTGTGGAAGAGGGGAGGAGGTCACAGTGCATGGCCTCTCTCTTATTAAAATCAGGAGTCAGGGTTTTTATTTGGTGGGAATGGAGAGGAAAAGAAGATGACACTTGGCGTAGGGACTGCAGGGAGCGTGGTACAGAGTTAACCTGGGAAGAAGAGAGGATTTAATGGAGGAGTTTGTCACCCTTTGTGCTTTGGAGTCCTTTGGCTGTCTGATGCTGCCTATGACTGCCTTCTCTGAATCGTGGTTTTAAATGTGTAAAAAATTGTGGGATGGTGAGCTGGGAGCCCAGAGGGACGGATTTTGGTCTTGGAGGATTTAGGAGTTCTGAATCGTAGATGTCTTAGTTCTTTAAATCCTCCAAGACGGTGATCATGTCCTGCTTTGTAGCCCTTCTAAAACAAGTCTTGCCCTACTTTACCCAGTCAAACTTAACTATCTTTAATCATTCTGGGTGGAACAAAGTTTTTCAAATCAAATACTGTTTTAAGTTCATCCAATGAATTATACTTTGATGAAATCTTATGTTTTCTATCAATTCAGATTTTAAAATTTAGAATTTGCTTTAAATGAGATCACTTACTTAAATTTGATCAGGAAAATAAAGACAGTTCATGGTTAAGTTGGGATTTAATAGTTCTGTGAAGCAAACCCTATTCTCTATTGATTTGTGACACAGCTGACATTGAAAGACCTTGAGTCTGGGAAGAGATGGAAGTATAGTTTTTTGATTGGGTTGAAGTATCAGTATGACATCCAAGTGGGAAATTGATTTAATGCAGTATTCTAATTATTGACTTTTGGAGCTCAAAGAGAACTTAGGACAGTTGTCTGAATTCAGCACTTTTAGTTAAACATGAGGCTTCAGGTTCTCAGATTGACCCTCTCAATCCATCCCTTAATTCTAACTGTTCTTTCCTCTAAATGTCTTGCATTCCCACAGCTCCCCTAAGTGTCTACACCCTTACCTGCCTTATCCCCATAATCATCCTGCACAGGAGTTTCAGATTTTTTCTTTTGGTCTTGGCCTGTGTTTTCTTGCTCATAGAGAACCCACCTCTACCAAAGCAGATGGACTTTTGCTTTAGAGAGCTTAAGTAATTAAGTAAAAATCCAGTCCATCCTGGCAGTGCAGTCGGGATTTGGGAGAGGTGGAATTCGAGTTCCAGGTGCTGCAGACTGTGAAGCCAGCTCCGTGCACCATGCCACACTACTGCTCATTTCATGATTCCTCTCCTCCAGACTTCACTTCCTTCATTTCACTCCCCTGCCCCAAGATATGTGAGTCTAGAAAAGAGAAGCAGCTTGGGGAAGTGGAAAATCTGCTGGATTTACTCTTAGGGGACAGTCACTGTCACTACCTGTGTTACTATCAAGGACAAGTCAGTTCATAGGAGGGCTAGATGTTGGCCTCCAGGGTTCCTCCAAGTGCTGCACCTGTGATTCTGTGACCTTCCCTGGGCCTGTCAAATTAAGGAGAGTGGATTAAATGGCGTTGAAGACGCCTCCCAGCTCTAAATCTGTGATCTTTGGTTGTTATTGTCTGTTTATTGTCTCAAGTATAAACTGCTTTGTTTGGCTTCCAGAAAGCTTCATCATCTAGTAGTCCCACCTAAATTATGCAGTCTCCATTCTCCGGGTTTTTCATCATTATTCTCCATATTCTTTGACCCATCCTGCCTGTGTGACCTTGGACCAGTGAGTCCCTGGACTTCTCAGTGCCCTTGTGACCTCTCTGAGGTTGAGAGAGGCAGTGTCATCACCTTGGAGTTTTCTGTAACAATGGAACTACAGCTCTCGTCCCCTGGCCTACCACCTAATTCTCCACTCCTCCCCCAGTATATAAAATGCTTCCTAACTTCTCCCTGCAGTAACTTTGCCCTTGTCCCTGCTTGGGTTATGAAGGCCCTGCCCTATCCTGTTACTCCTTTAAAAGGCTTGCTTGATGTCTTCCTCCAGCTTGCCTGACCTGCTCTGACCCCATCAGATGTCCTTACTCAGTCTGTGTTGTTCTCTGTTGTCCCAAAAGGCTTTTATGTGTTTTTTTTTAACTGCCAAGTAAGTTTTATTGGTACTAGCTTTATTCTCAGTATTTGATGTTACAGATTTTGGGGTCTTTCAGACAGGCAGGATTCTTGAAAATCATTGGTATAAATCTCTGAGTCTGCGTAACAGCCTTTGTAATCTTTCTCTTTTTTTCCCACATAATCCTATTAATGTGTCTTCCATGAATGTGTCCAGTGAACGGAGAAACAAACTGGAACAAAAGAGCCACTTGCAACCTGCAGGTTTTCCACACTAGAGATGTATTTTACGTGATTCCTTGTAGGGATTTTCCAGTGGAACTGAAAGGTTTCCATTGCTTACCACCTTTTTATACTGGGAGCAACTTCCCCAAAGAACCGTGACAATCTGAACCCCACGGCTAGCTCGGCCGATGCGTGTACTTCCCAAACACAGGATGAGTTTCTCCCTCCCAAGTGCAAAACAGTCTACCAGGACCACACAGCAGGCCTGACAACCTTCCTTCCTTCACTCCCAAAGATTTGATATCTCGATTTAGTCTCCCCAGCTTGCTTACCAGCTTTCTGAAGCCATAGATGTTTGTGTCTTCCACTTGTTGTGAATGTTCATCACAGAGCGGATTCTCACTACTATTCCATTGTATTTTGTAGTTGAAGATGCCCAGGCTGGAGTGTTCAGAGATGTTGGCAAACAGTCCGTGTGGAGGGGCTACCTGGTAGGTTACCTGACTTGCAACAGCATCGGTGATAAATGTCCTAAGACTTTGAGGAGCTCTTATCATTAATATTCCCATCTCCCTGGTTGGTGTAACAGTAAGCACCCCAGCATTCACAGGGGGGACCTGTTGTCACAGGTTCTTAGATCTGCATTCATAAAAGGAAAGACAGCCTTTGAGGGTTTAACAGTCACTTTATCAAGCGCATGTATCAGAACATCAAAGGCAAAATTCAGAAAAATCAAAAATCAACACTCTAACATATATACATCTTTACCAGAGGGGGAAGCACCAACATCTGGGTTTTCAAGGGAGGGTAAAGGGGGAGAATGGTGGGGGCTGCTTAAGGACTCCCAGAGTCTCATCTGGCACACAGACCTTCTTCTAAAAACTAAGCCCACAAAGTAAATACTCTCAGAGTATTTATGTACTTTTTAGAACCAGAGGGCATAACCCTCTGACCCAGTGCCTCAGTAGAAAAAACTGAAGGTACTTGGGACCTTCCTACAAAACAACTCCCCTAATCAAGCTTCTCACAATGGGCAGGCCTATCAGTGGAAGGGAAAGATGCTCCCCAATCACATTATTCAATCAGAGGCACTTTTAGTAAAACATAAACAGCAAAAGATCCTAATTTGACTGCCATTACAGTTGGCCAATATTAACCCAAATGATTTCTGGTATGGTGACTTTGAGGCTTGTATAAAGTGACATTTTTCTTCATTTTCTTACCTCAGAGGTCCTCTCCATGGGTCACAAATGCAGCTCCGAAGTATAAAAAGGCAGAGAATTGGATTGTGTGTATTTTGTCTTCTTTCAGACAACAGACAAAGAAGTCCCTGGCCTGGTGCTTATGCGTGACTTGGCTTTCCTGAGTGGATTTCCATCGACATTCAAGGAAACAGATCAGCTGAGAGCAAAGCTCCCAGAGAACCTGTCCTCCAAAATAACACTGGTAAGGATCTGGAGGAGAGGGCAATTAAATATGGGAGGAACCTGACACTTATTCTGAAATTAAAGAACATAGACTGGCCCTCACACACTTCATCAGTCTCTTCTTTCCTGCCCAGCTTGGTCAGGGCATAGGTGAGTCAGCTCTTTTCCTTGTCCTCCGTGGCTTGTTTCCAATACCTTCTGTAAAAGCTTATGCCCCTCTTTTCATCACACCTTAGGTATTTATACTCCCCCCACCCCCCTCTTAAAAAATCTGTCTCCCTGAAGATTGAGCAGGGATAACACCTGGCCCAGAGGCATGGGTGCTGGCCCTAGCCCTGCTCCCCCTGTAAAGTGATGGCATTGAATTAGGTGCCGGTCCTTTCAGACCTGGAATGGGATGACTCTCAGACAGTCCACCTGGCAGCCACATTGGTTCCCTTTCCTTATGCCTTCCTTTTCTTTCTCCGTGCGATAATTGGGGGTTGTACAAAATCCACAATGTCCCAGATGAGGCTCTGCTGCTCAGTGGAGAGATTAGGTAACCCTTATGGACTCCAAGTGCTGATCTGCAAGGGTTTATTATTAAGTAATCAGGAAATGTGGATATTTGTGGAAGTACATGATGATGCCTGGATTTCACACCTGAGTAGACCCTAGCGATCACCTTGTCCGGCCCTCTCATTTTATGCATGAGACGTGTTCTGTGTTCACATGTTCCTAGTGAATTCCCCCTGCGAAGCTGAGCCCTCTCTTGTGGGCAGGGCGGTTCTAGGACCATTTCACGCTATACTTTCTTGCAGGAAATCCCAGGAGATTTTTTTTCAAATGCGTCCTGGTATTATGCTGGTGATGTCTTGTATAGAGGCATATTGCTAAGTTCGGGGAATCAGTTACCAAAAGTGCTGGGTCCTGTGCCTGAATACTGGGAGTACAGAAAATTAGGACAGAATTTCCTTAAGGAGTCGAGTATTTGTGTGTGTGTGTGTGTGTATGTGTGTGTGTGGGGGGAACAGGGGTGGCACCTCTGATTTCTTCCCATGGAGGCGCTCCCTCCACCTGGGCAGGATCCTAGGCACCTTCTCTGGCACTTTCAGTCTTAGATGGTTTCCCAGAGTACCAAGAGGTAGATGTGACTTTCCACAGTTTGGGTCAGAAGGGAGACTTGAGCCCTGGTCTTCTGCCTCTCAGGCTGCTTTTTCCTTAGTAACTTGGTGCTTTTGCATTGATTTAAGTTGATGCTAGAAAGTTGGGGGTAGAGTTTTATGTGTCCACTGTGTACAGTTATCTTGGTACTGGGGTTGAAGAAGAGTTTAGTTCCCAGGGAGCATGGAGACCAGAAGGCCCACCCACTATAATCTATACTGAGACAAGAGAAGGGATGTGGAAGGGCTGCTAAGCATTGCTGAGGATCTAGGAGAGGAGGCCACTGTGGATGGTGCCATTGCAGTGTAGGCTCATTTGAAGCAGAGATAAGAATTGAGCCTGGGGCCCAGGGGGCTGGGAGGTGGAAAGATATATGGATTTCAGGCAAAGGGGACAGGATGGACAAAGGCAGGGAGGTGGGAAAGCATATCACTGAAAAGGGATATCATTTGGTTGGCATGTCAGTAACAGGAGAGTGATGAGAAAACCTCTTGAAGACTTGGGGCAGTGAATCAGAGAAGAGAGAAAACATTGTTGGATGGGCCTGAGATTCAGGAAAGGCTTTCATAAGATGTGGGAAACAGTGAGCATGTTGTAGGCCCACCAGATGAGCTGTGGGAGAGGGGCAGGGGAGGAGTGCCAGAGCCAGGGCTGCAGGAGGAGGGAGGAGCCGGGGGGTGGAAGGGGGCGGGGGGAGTAGTGTAGGGTTGATGATGGTCGGATCGAGGTCTTCCTCAGAGACTGGGAGACCCTGGGCTGGTGAGGGTGCCAAAAAGGGAATCACAGGAGCCCCAGACTGGCCCCGACCCCCATGGCTGTGCCGTGTCGTCTGTAAGTCTGGCTGAAGAAGATGGAGCAACAAAGGGGAGCGGTAACAGCAAGGTGCAGGGGCTGCCCTGGGCAGCAAGGGCTAGGCCGCTAGTCAGACTGTGTGCCAGCATGCTCTGCCCTGTGTCCTGCTGCCTCTCAGGAGATGAGGTCACATTTAGCTCCTTTTCTGTTGCTTTCAGTTTCCTGCCTTAGTCCTATGATGTGACTTGACTTTTTGTGGTTCTACACAAAGGAGCTTCTAAAAGTGTTGAGTTGGTTTTGTCCTCAACCTGTTCCTTCTCATTTTCTTGTAAAAATTAAGGATTTCTGGGCACATTCCCAACTCCCCTGTGACCTTTGCCCCAATATTCATTGTGTGTTATTTTATTTTCCATAATAGCTGCTTTTTTACAGTTTTATGTGGACATTTTATTCCCTCCTTAAATTCCCAGGTAGCACCCATGAGATCGAGTTGGCAGTGCTTTCGCAAACAAACCTAGCTGCATCTCCTATAATGTATTTCATTTCATTGTCAGGAACCAGTCTTCTGGTGTGAAGAACTAACTGATGGACCAGAAAATTGCATCTGCCTGTGTTGGGTCTTTGCTAGATATGAGTAGGGGAGAAGTGGCTGGCACATCCCTCATATCTCACATTTGTTTCCTGACTTGGTATCCATAGGGCCTGATGATTGACCAAATGCTTGATAATCTACTCCTCCTCCTCATTTTCCAATCCCCATAGCCCTTCTTTTACTCCTCTTCCAACTTTGTTTACTAATTGAGGAAAATCTCCCCTCTTTTCATTTCGTTTCTGAGGCCCTAAAATGACCTAATAATGAATAGCTGTTGAGAAAAGTAGGAACGCTACCTATATACCTCTATGGAGGAGAAGGAAAGCTGTGAATTTTCGAGGGGAGGGAGAATTGGCAGAGAATTAGCCACTATCATTATCAATTTCTTCCATCTGTGCCCACTGTCCTGTGGGGTGTGGTTTGGAATTTGTCCCCTTCTGGAGACCCTTGCACACACATGTCCACCTTCCATCCTTTTCATGCTATTCTTTTTGACTGTCCCCCTGAAGACTGAATGATGGCATTAATTGAGCCACACTATGGAGGCCACTCTGGGAGCCCTCCATGGAGCTGTGCGCAGACCTTTGGCCTTGCTTGTGGGTAGCCATTTGTCACTCTGGTTGGCCATTCAGAAACCTGTTGTTAACTGTACTCAGAACAATTCCCCTGGATTCCCCATGGGCAGAGGGAGGGTCTGTGGCCACAGGCCAGATGACATTCCAGCATTGGAATCTTGGGGGATTGTTCCCCCACAATTAACTGTATTGAGGAAATACACTGACTTTGAAAAGGCTGAAAACTTTTCTTATGGTGTCATTCTGTTCCCGTGTAGCTGCAGTTGTATTCAGAAGCCAGTGTGGCCCTTCTGAAATTGAATAACCCCAGAGGCTTCCAGGAATTAAACAAGCAAGCTAAGAAGAACATGACCATTGAGGGAAAAGAGCTGACCCTCAGCCCAGCCTATTTGTTATGGGATCTCAGTGCTATCAGTCAGGTAAGCAGTGAAAGGGGATTGTTAAAAGTTAGCAGTAACTAGAATTAAGGGCCTGAAAAGAAAAATGAAGAATCCCCTGGCTGTGGTATGTGATGCCTTCCACAGTCGACTGATAAATGATTGGCTATTTCTGTTTCTCTAGGCTCCTGTGCTGCTCCTGCCTCTAATCCCAGCTTTGGTAGGGGTTAGCGGGGTGCCAGGTCCTGAAGGTTGGGTGGGGAGAAGGGAAGGGGCTGGGGAAGAGAGATCCTTAAGGACCCATGGCCCTGCCATATGGACTGAGCTGCTGTTGGTGTAAAGCTTCCTTTCTCAGCTCTGTGGTGGAAGCATCTCTGCAGTGACCTAATGGACTGAATGGTTTTTGCAGTCTAAACAGGATGAGGATATTTCTGCCAGCCGTTTTGAAGATAATGAGGAGCTGAGATATTCTTTGAGGTCCATAGAGAAACATGCTCCCTGGGTGAGAAATATCTTCATCGTAACCAATGGGCAGATTCCGTCCTGGCTGAATCTTGATAACCCTCGGATAACTATAGTGACACATCAGGTACATGTCCTCCCATCAGTTGGTCAATCACCAAATTTTTTTCAATTATTTTATTTGTTTTCAGTGTTCTACAATCACTTCATATATCTTAGATTTTTTTCTCCTCCCTCCTCCTCCTTACCCCCTCCCTTTCCACTCCCTCCCCAAGATAGTGTGCAATCTTGTATAGGTTCTATACATACATTCCTATTAAATACATTTTCTCCTGTCATGTTGAATAGAAGAATTAAAATGAATGGGAGAAACCATAAAACAAAACAAAACATAATACAAAAGAAAATTAATTATCTGCTTCATTCTGTGATCAAATTCCGTAGTTCTTTCTCTGGATGTGGAAGGCGTTTTGCCTCAAAAATCCATTGGGAATTTTTCAGGTCCTTGCACTGCTGTGAAGGACCAAGTCTACCAGAAAAATTCCTCTTACACTGTGGTTGTTTCTGTGTACAAAGTTCTCCTGGTTCTGCTGCTTTCACTTAGCATCAGTTCATATAAGTCCTTCCAGGCCTCTCTGAAGTCTTCCTGTTCATCTTTTCTTACAGCATAATAATATTCCCTTACATTCATATACCACGACTTGTTTAACCATTCCCCAGTAGATGGGCATCCCTTTGATTTCCAGTTTTTGGCCACCACGAAGAGAGCTGCTATAAATATTTTTGTACATGTGGGGCCCTTTCCCATTTTTTGATCTCTTTGGGATACAGTCCTAGAAGTAATATTACTGGGTCAAAGGATATGCACATTTTTGTAGCCCTTTGGGCATAGTGCCAAGTTGCTCTCCAGAATGGTTGGATCAGCTCACAGCTCTACCAAAAATGAATTAGTGTTCCAACTCTCCCACATCTTCTCCAACGTTTATCCTCTTAACGTTTTGTCATGTTAGTCAATCTGATAGGTGTGATGTGGTACCTCAGAGTTGTTTTGATTTGCGTCTCTCTAATCAGTAGTGATTTAGAGCATTTTTTCCTGACTATAGATAGCTTTAATTTCTTCCTCAGAAAACTGCCTGTTCCTATCTTTTGACCATTTATCTATCAGAGAATGACTTGTATTCTTGTAAATTTGACTCAGTTCTCTATATGTTTTAGAAATGAAGCCTTTATCACAGACATTAGTTGTAAAAATTTTTTCCCTATTTTCTGCTTCCCTCCTAATCTTGGTTACATTGGGTTTGTGCAAAACCTTTGCAGTGTAATCAGAATTATCCATTTTGCATTTCATAATGTTCTCTCTCTTGTTTGGCCAAAAATTTCTCCATTTTCCATAAATCTGACAAATACACTCTTCCTTGCTCCCCTAATTTGTTTATAGTATCAGTCTTTATACCTAGATCATGTATCCATTTGGATTTTATTCTCGTGTACAGTGTCAGGCATTGGTCTATGCCCAGCTTGCGCCACACTGTAATCCAGTTTTCCCAGCAGTTTTTGTCGAACAGTGAGTTCTTATCTCAGAAGAGGATCCTTGGGTTTATCAAACAGTAGATTGCTGTATTGCTTGACTACTGTGTCTTGAGTACCCAACTTACTCCATTGGTCTACACCTCTGTTTCTTAGCTAGTACCAAGTGGTTTTGATGATTGCTGCTTTATAATACAATTTGAGATCTGGTAGAGATGGCCACCTTCCCTAGCATTTCTTTTCATTAGTTCCCTTGATGTTCTGGATCTTTTGTTCTTCTAGATGAATTTTGATATTTTTTCTAGCTCTAGAAAATAATTATCTGGTAGTTTGATTGGTATGGCACTGAATAAATTAATTTAGGTAGAATTGTCATTTTTATTATATTGGTTCAGCCTACCCATGGGCTGCTTATATTTTTCCACTTACTTAGACTTGAGTTTATTTGTGCGAAAAGTGTTTTGTAATTGTCTTCATATGGTCCCTGGGTTTGTTTTGGCAGGTAGACTCCCAGATATTTTATAGTGTCTACCCTAGCTTTAAATGGGATTTCTCTTTCTATCTCTTGTTGTTGGACTTTGTTGCTAATATATAGAAATGCAGATGATTGATGTGACTTTATTTTGTAACCTGCAACTTTGCCAAAGTTGTTTATTATTTCAAGTAGTTTTTTACTTGAATCTCTGGGATTCTCTAAATATATCATCATATCATCTGCAAAGAGTGATAAGTTAATTTCTTCTTTGCCTATTCTAATTCCTTCAGTTTCTTTTTCTTCTCTTAATTTTACAGCTAACATTTCTAGTACCATATTGAATAACAGTGGTGATAATAGACATCCTTGTTTCACCCCTGATCTTATTGGAAATGCATCTAGCTTATCGCCATTGTCTATAAATGCTTGCTGATGGTTTTAGTTAGATACTGCTTATTATTTTATGGAAAGTTCCATTTATTCCTATGCTGTCCAGTATTTTCAATAGGTATGGGTGTTACATTTTGTCACAAGATAATCATGTGTATTTTGTTAGTTTTGTTGTTGATATGATCAATAATGCTAATAATTTTCCTAATATTGAACCAGCCTTACATTCCTGGTATAAATCCTACCTGGTCATAATGAATTATTCTCATGATAAGTTGCTGTATTCTTTCTGCTAATATCTTATTTAAAATTTATGCATCTGTATTCATTAGAGAAATTGGTCTATAATTTTCTTTCTCTGTTTTGACTCTTTCTGGTTTAATTATCAGAACCATATTTGTATCATAAAAAGAATTTGGTAGAACTACTTCTTCCCCAATATTCCCAAATGGCCTATATAGTATTGGAATTAACTGTTCTTTAATGTTTGATAGAATTCACTTGTAAATCCATCTGATCCTTCAGCAAAAATTTCTTAAGAGCCTGTTGCATGCCAGGCATTGTTCTCAAAATAAAGACAGAAGGTAAAACCACCCCAGCTCACAGGAGCCCACGTCTGTGCCATTTCCTTTTCATATCTTATATTGTGCCACAAGGATTGTCTCAGTTGCCTCAAATTACTGTGCAGAGTAGTCTTTAAAGTTGTATTCTGCTGTGAAACTCATCTCCTGTTCTTTGATTGGTATTCGGGCATCAGGTCACCAGAATTAGGAAGGACAGTAGAGGACCCAAGTGCAGAGGTGAGGAGGAAGGCCTGAAGCTGCCGTAGCCCTGAAGGAAATCCCTCCCTTAGTGGCAGAAGGGGAACTGTAGAATGTGTGTGTTTGTATTGAAAGAGTGCTTTCATAAAATAGCATCAACAGTCAGTGCTTTTTCTTGGCTTTGTCTTCCTAGGAGGTGTTTCGCAATCTGAGTCACTTGCCTACCTTCAGCTCCCCTGCTATTGAAAGTCATATTCATCGGATCAGAGGGCTGTCACAAAAGTTTATTTACTTAAATGATGATGTGATGTTTGGGAAGGATGTCTGGCCAGATGATTTTTACAGTCACTCCAAAGGTCAGAAGGTGAGTCAAGCTGGGAAGATAGTTCCCACCTAGATGCTAAGTCAAGTGTTTTTGGGTCACTTCCACACTGTGCTAGACACCCCTCGCCTGAATGCTGGGCAGGAGCCCATAACTGTTTGCCACAATAATCAATGAAATCTGCTGTTAAGAAACAGTGGGGCCAGACCCTCCATTAGCAGCAGAGGGTCTTTGAGGGGTTGTTCCATCCTTAGCAGCTCAGAAAAATCAAAGAGAAAAAGAGACAGAAGACTGAAAATGAGCCACTCCCAAATAGTTTGTATTTTCTGCCTCCATTCTTGTCCCAGTCTGTCCAAAGAAAGAGCTGCCTATTTAAAAGCAGTGACCTTTTTTCCCACCAAAGTAAGATTGCTTTATATTTTATTTCCTAATACTGTTATGCAATTACATGTTTATTCATTAAAGAAAAAAATACAAGCTTAGTATAGGGTCTGTCATAAATTCTGGCCAGGAACTAGTTTATGTGATAAAAACCAGCCAAACCAGTTGAACAGTCCTACAGGTCCCATACGTTATTTATTTATTTTCCCCAGTTACATGTGAAAACAATTTTTACCATTCATTTTTGAAACTTTGAGTTTCAGATTTGCTGCCTCCCTCCCTCCCCATCCCCTACTCCTATTGAGGAGGCAAGCAATTTGATACAGGTTATACATATGTAGTCATGCGAAATATTTCCATAATAGTCATGTTGTGAAATAAAACATAGATAAAAAATCCTCAAGAAAAATAAAGTGAAAAAGTATGCTTCAATCTGTATTCAGACATCAACAGTTCTTTCTCTGGGGATGGATAGATAGCATTTTTCACATAAGTCTTCAGTGTTGCCATGGACCATTGTATTGCTGAGAATAACTAAGTCATTCACAGCTGGTCATCTTACAATATTACTGTTACTTTGTACAAAGTGCATTTCACTTTGAACTTTCCAGGTTTTTCCAAGAACATCCTGCTCATCATTTCTTATAGCACAATAATAATATTCCATCATAAACACATACCACAGTTTGTTTGGCCATTCCTTGATGGGAATCTTCTCAATTTCCAGTCCTTTGCCACCAGAAAAGAACTGCTATAAATATTTTTACATAGATAGGTCATTTTCCTTTTTGTTTATCTCTTTTGGGATACATGCCTAGTGGGAGTATTGCTAAGTCAAAAAGTATTCATGGTTTTATAGCCTTTTAGACAGTCCCAAATTGCTTTAAAGAGTGGTTGAATCATTTCACAGCTCCACCAACAATGCATTAATGTTTCATTTTTCCCACGTTCCCTCCACCATTTTTCGTTTGCCTTTCCTGTCCTTGTAGCCAGTCTGGTAGATATGAGGCCCTGCCTCAGAGTTGTTTTAGTTTACATTTCTCCGATCAGTAGTGAGCGAGAGCGTTTTTTCATATGGCTGTAGACAGCTTTGATTACCCATCTGAAAACCGTTCACACTTCTGAGCATCTATCAGTTGGGGAATGACTGTTACTTGGATCGGTCTAGCTCGGTTCCCTACATGTTTGAGAAGTGAGGCCTTTATCAGAGAAGCTTGCTTCCAAATAGTTTTCATAGTTACTGTTGCTAGCTGTGTTTCCCTCCATCCCATTCCCCCTTCTCCCGTTTATCCTATTCTCTCTGTCCTTTCACCCTGTCCGTCCCCAAAAGTGTTTTGCTTCTGACTGCCTGTTCCCCCAATCTACCCTTCTCTTATCTCCTTCCCTTCCTACTTTCCTGGAAGGTAAGACAGATTTCTCTGCCCAGTTGAGTGTGTCTGCTATTCCCTCTTTGAGCCAGTTCTGATAAGAGAAGGTTTGCTTACTCCCCTTTACCTCCTGCTCTTCCCCTCTACTGTAAAAGTTTTTCTCTTTGCTCTTTTATGTGAGATAATTTATCTCATTCTGTCCCTCTCTTTCCCTTTCTCCCAGTATATTTCTCTCTCACCCTAAAGCAATGACTTTCAATTCTATAGCTCTCTTTTTAAAAAATATATTCATGTCTTCAAACAAGTTTATTGTTATTCAAAAATAGCCCTGTACTGCATAGTACTTTTAAAATAAGAAAAAGACACAATTCCTTTGCCATTGTAAGAGTTTCTATTCAAATTTCTGATAGAATCTTAAGGTTGAAAGGGTTAATATTGAGCTTTCATATAAATGTTCACTCACCGTGAGAGAGGATTGTACTTACAGACTTTCTAGAATAGTCTCAGTTTCAAGGAAAAAAGATACAGTTTTTAATTAAGCTTTGCTCTATAGTGAATTTAGGAGGAATTGAATGGAATTAGATTATTACTTGTACTCAATTTTGGTTGAGATACAATCCCACTGGTCCAGCTTGTCACATGGTTGGCCTCTTGTAATTCCGTTGTGATCCTCAGGCACATTATTGAACCTAAGACTGCGTTGGCTATTGGAGGATTAGGCATTCATTGATTCATAGTGTTAGATCTAGTGTTAGACCTTAGAAACATGGAGCCGTGGCAGTGCTTTTATAAATGAGGAAATGTGAGCCCAGAGAGGCTAACATTATTCCACTTGCTTGCTAGGATCTATTACAAATAGCATTTGGAAGGAAATCCTTGAAGTCTCTCTTGAGGGAGAAGGGAGGGCTACACATTTTCTTTGGGTTCAAGGAATGACAAGAATTATTTGGAAGGAAATCCTTGAAGTCTCTCATTTCTTGAGGGAGAAGGGAGGGCTACACATTTTCTTTGGGTTCAAGGAATGACAAGAATTAGTCATGGTCTGGGATTTTAGACCTGAATCCCTAGACCAAAGTTGATGAGAACCAGTGAATCTCCCTGTCCAGTTAAGGGAGAGCCACCCTTTTGATTTTTCTATGAGATGAAGAAAAGTGATTATTTTAGAGAGTTGCGCCCCTGAGCCTTACATTTGGCCTTGGTACTAAAAGGAGGCAGCCTGATGCAGTGAGAGGTGTGCTGGATTTAATCACTGAAGGGTCATAGAGACTTCTCCTCATTTACAGATGGGGAAACTGAGGTGCAGAGAAGTACAATGACAGGCCGGGCTCACACAGCTTATGTCTGAGCAGGATTAGCGCTCTGTGAGTTCGGGTGCCCAGCCGCCATATTGCCTCACTGCCTCTCAGGACCTGAGTTCACATCTCAGCCCTCTGCAATGGCTGAGTCATTCAACGTCTCTCAGCCTGTTTCTTCACCTGCAAAATGAATGACTGCCAAAATGCTTTCACTTTTAAAGTTATCCTGTGATCCCAATAGACTAGAACCACAGGCCACTGGTTACAAAGTGCAGTTTACAAGGAAATGTGAAGCTTGCAGGTGGGTACCTAACAGGCACCAGAACAAGATGTGTGAGGTCATGGCAGCAGATTGATGGAAAAAGACTGAGTCCTAATCGACTTCAGACACAGCCTGTCAGCCTGCATCAGTGAGGAAAGAGGGCTCCCAAGGAGCCTGAGATAGCTGCATTCAGGGACCAGCAGTGTGCAGAAGGCACCAACACTGGCATGGGAAGCCTGAGCACTTAGCGACTTTGGCAAGACCATGTTTGTCGAGTGGCTTAGATCTAGGAACTACTCTTCACAGGAGAGGTGGAGGAGCTGAAGGAGTGACAGGCATTTAGGAGACTCAGAGCCACATCCTGAGGTGAGCCAGGGAGGTCATGGTGGCTGTCTAGGCTCTGGCGGGTTGTCTTGTGGGAAAGGATGAGGTAGTCTTAATCTCTAGACCCCTAGAGGGCTCCATTGAGGTGCAGTTACTGGGAGACAGGCTGACCTTTGGTGTGATGGATAGTGTTCCATTCAGAGGTGAATGGTGGTCTGGAGGAGCTTGGGCAGGGATGCTTGGGACTAGGGCAGATGCCAGGTTCCCTTCCAGCAGGTAGGATTTTGCGCTTAAGGAGGAGCTGGCAGGCAGTCTATTTCCCTTACAATGACATTTCACTGGAAGGAGGTAGCTCTTTTCTGAGAGATGCGGAAACAGAGCTGAGCCCAGTTTTTCTAGGCTCAGGGATGGTCATTAAATGTTTAGATCTTAAGAAGCTGTTCTCCCAAGATGCCAGCTACAAGCAGAGTAATTAAGCAGATTAAGGGGCAGGTGTGGGAATGGGCACCATGTGAACAAAGAGAGAGAGATGGAAAAAGGAGGGGGAGAAAGCAAGAAGGGAGGGAGGAGATCAATGGAACAAGGAACTAAACCAAATGCTGTAGTTGCTGTTAATGAATTTGAAAGTAACTGTCAGCTATTTAGCCTTTGAGTGGTTGAGATCTGAGCTTCTGGCACTTGACTTTTTCCAACTGTCCAATAGATAGGTTTTTAGAGTCCTGACCTGTTGATAGAGATACTAGAAGTTAACCACTTCTCTTATTACACTGTAGGTTTATTTGACCTGGCCTGTTCCCAACTGTGCTGAGGGCTGCCCCGGCTCCTGGATTAAAGATGGTTACTGTGATAAGGCCTGTAATAATTCAGCATGTGATTGGGATGGAGGAGATTGCCTTGGTAAGAATGGGTGCAGACACAGGGAGGAAACACTTCTTAGGTCCATTGTAAAGCAAGCAGTGTTAGAGCTTGTACAATTAGAGTTCGTCTCTTCTTTTACTTAGAAGGTGTTATCCCTGTGCTGGCTGGGAATCTGAGAGCAACCTTTTTACTTATTTGAAGTGAGTAAATCTGGAGTGCCTCAGGTGCCAAGCCTAAATTGCTGCCATAGATTTCTCAAAGAATGTAGTGACTTTAAGGTCTCCAAAGCACAGTGAGCTGGTGCAGCGGAGAGAGCGCCTGGCCTAGAGCCAGGAAGACCTGAGTTCAGATGTGGCCTCACACAGTTAGCAGCTGTGACCTTGGTCAGGTCACTTGACCCTGTTGGCCTTAATGAGCTGAAGAAGGAAATGGCAAAGTCCTCCAGCCTCTCAGCCAAGAAAATCCCGACTGGGTCATGGAAAGTCAGACAGGACTAAAAAGATTAAATCATGAAACAACAAGAAAATGCTCAGTCCTGAGTAATCACGACAAAGCACATTGCTCACTATGGCCTGTTGAGATGAGGGCGCAGAGGAGCTAAGTCACGCCCATGTCACAGATGAGATCCCTGAGACTGCAGTCGTACCTAGGACCCACTTGGATTTGGTCTAGAGCCTGGGGCTCTTTCTGTGTATGCTCATGACCCAGCCAGCACTTATTAAGCACTTACTATGTCCTAGGCCTTGTGCTAGGTCAGACCTGGGGTTACAAGGTCAGAGAATGAAACAGTGCCTGCTTCCAGGGGTCTTTCATTCTATTGAGAGAGACAAGAAGTACATGTGGTAAGTGAATGCAGAATGAATTTCAGAAGAGTAACTACAGGGCAGTTAGGGAGAAGGGAGCTCTAGAGTTGTGGCAGATAGGGAAAGGCTTCATAGAAGGTAAGGCTTAAGTTACACCTTGAAGGAGAAGAGGGATTTTGTGACATAGAGGTAAGCAGGAAGTGCATTGTAGGCATGGAGACCAGCAAATGCAAAGACACAGAGGTGGGAGATAAGTATCCTATATAAGAAACAGAGAGGAAGTCATTTCCAAAAACAGAAGTAAGTTCATTACATTTTCAAAACAGTCTCTTCTCTTTCAGGTAACAGTGGCAACAACCGATATGTTGCTCCAGGAGGTAGCCACAGTGGCAGGGCAGTTGGGCCCCCCTGGCATTTTGGTGGTGGAATAAGTGGTATCTCTTACTGTAACCAGGGATGTGCCAATTCTTGGCTCGCAGATAAGTTCTGTGATCAGGCATGCAACGTGTTGTCTTGTGGCTTTGATGCTGGCGACTGTGGGCAAGGTACGTGACCTGCTTATGGAAGGGATGAGTATGTTGTTGAAAAGTGTTGAGTACTTTTTTTAAAGGGACTCTTCTGTAAAATTACATTTTGTCTCAGAACCAAATCATGGTACATTTCTAAGTTGGGACCAAGAATATACCGTCCTTTTGAATGCTGTAGAAACTGAGAAAGTTTCTTTTCCTCCTGTTACTGGCATTTGGTTATTTTAGCCAAGTAATCTACCTCAGATTTCAAAAAAATGCTGAAAGCAAGATAGATACACATACACAGAAACAATGATAAAAAGTTTCAGGATGGGATCACACCGATGGCTCTGTAATTTGGTTTGAATGTATTGCATTGGAAATAAATGTACAGAAAATGAAATTGGTCACTGGAATATACTGGCATAGTGTCTTATCTCCTTGGGTTCCATGTAATGCTAGATATTTATTAAGTATCTCCTGTGTTCAAGGCATTGGTTACTGGGGATATAGAAGTGAAAACTGGTACTTTGCCTGTCTCCAGGGAGCTTACACTTTCATGGCAAATAAATATGCATATATATGACAAATAAGACTGTTCTGAGTGCATCAGAGGGGGCCATCACAAAAAAAGGTGCAAATTCACAAGAGGGGTTGGAAAAGGAATCACTTCTGGTTAGGGGTGGATGAAGATTAGAGTCTTAAGCTGAGGCACAAAGGAACTGCAAGACTCATTGGTAGAGATGGCAGAGTCAGTCTCAAGTGTTCATGCCCATGGCCAGTATTTGCAACTTGCCTATAGTCTAGCAGTGAGAAGTAAAAAGAAAAGAAGAAAAAGATCTACTCCTGCCCCCTTTTTTAATACCAGATCTGTGATTTCATTGGTGCAGGACTGAACTTCTCTCTACCAATGCAAAACATTCAAGTGTTATGGTATTTTTTCTAGATCATTTTGATGAATTATACAAGGTGACTCTCATCCTGAACCAGACTCACTACATTATCCCCAAGGGAGAATGCCTCCCCTATTTCAGCTTTGCGGACATTGCCAAAAGAGGAATTGAGGGGGCCTACAGTGACAATCCAATCATCCGCCATGCCTCTGTTGCTAACAAGTGGAAGACAATCCACCTCATACTGTACACTGGCATGAATGCCACCACCATACATTTCAACCTCACATTTCAAAATAAAAACAACCAAGAGTTTAAAATGCAGATCACGGTAGAAGTGGACACCAGGGAGGAGCCAAAACCTAACATTACCACCCAGAAGCCTCATTCAAGTCTGGCTAGCCCCACCACGCTTCTGCCAGAGGCTGAAATCCTGTTTGAAGATGTTCCAGAAGAAAAACGCTTCCCAAAGTACAAGAAACATGCAGATGGCTTTCAGGAAACTATAAAAATACCCCTTGTAAATGTCTCCGAACTTCCGAAAGAAGTTCAGCTGAGTCTGAAGAAGCTGGATGGAAAACTGGAGGGTGGTGACATTACTCTGAAGGGATATAACCTGTCCAAGTCTGCCCTGCTGAGACCATTTGTGAAAGGTGCTCAAGTCATCGAAGTAAAAGCTAACCAGATTGTAAAAAGGGAAAAAGACAACAGTCCACAAGACCCCTCAAAAAGTGAGCATCATACCAACCTCCCCAAAGAAAATTCAGAAAATGCTGATGGTGTGAAGAAAATGGACTTTGAAGTCAAAGGGGCTGGTGGGACGGTCAAGGCAGATGAGAGCCATCAGTATCAGTCTTTATCTCAGGACCGGACCAGTACTGCTTCTACCCAGAAAGTTGGGGATGACATTGGCTTCAGAGGAACAGCAGTTGTCCCAACCCAAGGCCAGAGGGCCCGGGGAAAGGAGGAGGGGCTTATTGAAGGCCATGCTGCTGACAGTGATCTAGATGATGGTGGAATATGGCCTGGAAGAAAACTTCAGGAATATGGTGGGAGCTATCCAGGATTCTTGCCTTGGGAAAAAAGGAAGTATTTCCAAGATCTTCTTGAGGTAAGTCACATTCAGCTTTCTTGTTTAGAAGGAAAAAAATGATCATTTTACAATTACCGCCTGGGTCATTCATCATGAGTGTTTCATGTAGAAGATGGAGCTTGAGTCATCTCCCAAAGGAAGAGAAGGGGCTGCAAAAAATGCAGGAAGAGACTTGGTAGGAAAGGGAAGGAAGACTATTTCTGGATGGACCCAGCCAGGTCATGTTTCTTTTGTTGGGACTTCGAATCTCATTGTAGGCAACTCCCAGAGAGGAAGCTCCCCCAAGATGGACGTGGGCACTGCTCTTAGCTTGATGGTCTTGGGGCTTGTTGCTTGGTGCATCGAGAGGCTGAGAGAGTTATTCAGGATCATGGACCCCATGTGCAATAGAGGCACGTTGTATGTCCTGATCATCACCATTCCAAAAGTATTTCTCTGTTCATTGCCCCATCCCCACTACTTGCCTGCTTCCCTCTCATAAAAAATTGGGAAGAGGCACAGCAGTGTCAGAGAAAGGCAGGATTGGGATAATAGTTCTGTCTAGCAACAAAAGGAGAGGCAGTGTAGTGCAATGGTGGAGCACTTGACAGACCATCAGAAGACCTGAACCCTGGTACATCCCTAACCAGCTCTGTGTCCCTGAGCAGGTCATTCAGTCTTTCTAGGCCTTAGTTTCTTCTGCTGAATTAGGGTTGCAGACTAAATGATCTCTGTTAACATTCTGCAGTGTCTCCCACTTGGACAACCTCTGGCAAGAGCACCGGGGTTCCAGCAACACTCCTTGTCACACATTTCAAACTTATGCTCTTTATTTGTCCTAGTTGCTGATTTATTCAGATGAAGTGAGATGATGGTCTTGTGTCAGCCACCATATTTGTGGGTAATTTGGCCTCTCCCATTTTGTATTTGCCAAGGCAAGAAACCTGGATGCTGAAGCCTTCTTTCTCTGCATTTAAAGTCTTAGGAACCATCCTTTTTTTGTAACTACACAATTCTTAACTTGTCCATGTTGACTTCTGATACTGTGTGTTCTTCAGGGCACAAATAGACACAGGTCTCCATATCAGCAGAAAAGCAAAAGGTGTGCCAGTCCATAATAATGTTGGCAAGTACTATTGCTCTAGGAACAGCCCATTCAAAGCACTTGCTAAAAACTAAACTGCAGTTTCTGCAGCCCAGGCAGCCTTAGAGTATCAGTGAAAACCATCTTATCCTAAACTTAGAACGTTGGGTTAAAACTTCACTGATCATCGTCGTTATTTCTTTTTATACTCACTTCTTTCCTTTTTAGTCATTTTCATTTTATAATCTTCTGTATTTTTTATGAATTTCTTAGGAAGAAGAATCATTAAAGAAACAGTTGTCATACTTCACAGATAGCAAATATGTTGGAAGACAACTAAAAGATACATTTGCTGATTCGCTTCGATATGTGAATAAAATTCTAAACAGCAAGTTTGGATTTACATCTCGTAAAGTCCCTGCCCATATGCCTCATATGATCGACCGCATTGTTATGCAAGAACTACAGGATATGTAAGTAAAAGTGGCTGTTTCTAGACTTAAAAGTCTAGGGATTTGGGATTTGTAGCAGCAAAATTTGGTGATGTGTTGAACTAGTTATAAATCAAAGCAAAGGTCACCTCTCTATGGATTTTTTTTCACTCTTTAAAACTTTTTTAAAAGTTTGCTTTTAAATTCTGGATTGTTTCATCAATTCCAGATATATCCTTCTCCTCTACCCTCCTCACATCTGCCCAGTGAGCTCTTGTAATAAATATTTTTAAGTAGTATTTTATTCCCCCCCCCAATTACATATAAAAACAATCTTTAACAGTTTCAAGATTTTGCATTCCAAATTCTATCCTTCCCTCCCTCCTCTTACCCCTCCTTGAGACAGTAAGGAATCTGATACAGGTTATACATGTACAGCCATGTAAACCATAATATAACAAATGTTTTAAAAGAGTTAGAAGAAAAGCCATTGAGCAAAACCAACCAACCAATATGTCACTTGTGTCTGACAGTATATGCATTATTTCACAGCCATAATCCCCCAGTGAAAGGATGAGTGGATTTTCTCAGTTATAATCCAGGCCAACTTTGCTCTTCAGAATCATGTAGGGTGCAATTGTTCCTTCCCTTTACATTATTGTAGCCATTGTGTACACTTTACCAGCCTGGATCTCCCTATTTTACGGCATGCAAATACTCTAGATGTAGCCAGCTCTGATCTCCCTGTATTATATCGGACTAGGTTTCCTGAAGAATTTGACAAGACTTCCGTTCACAAAGTACGCCACTCTGAGGACATGCAGTTTGCCTTTTCGTATTTCTACTATCTCATGAGTGCTCTACAACCGCTGAATGTTGCTCAGGTGTTCGATGAAGTTGATACTGACCAGTCCGGCATCTTGTCAGACAGGGAGATTCGGACATTAGCTACAAGAATTCATGACCTGCCTTTAAGCTTGCAGGTACTAACTAGAGATTTGACTGTTAGGGTGGATATGTTCTGGGGAGGGGTGTGAGTAAGACAAGAACATGGACCTTAGTGTACTACTTCAAAATGGTTATGGGCAATGTTTTAAAAAAATACATTTAATATTTTATGCAGTGAAATTATAGATTTAGACCTAAGGGGGATTGCAGTATTTACTCTACAAAATGACAACTTGAATTTTTAAGATTTTGCTTTTGTTTCCCCCAAGAGCTTAAAATTTCATTATGATTCAAACAAAAAGTAATACGTATTTGTTGGGAAAAGTACATGCCAGTGTCTTTTTTTTTTTTAAACTTGTATTAGAATGTAGCCTCAGTGAAGACTGGCTATTTTATAAAGTTTGTTTTTAATGTTTGATTCTTTAGCAGGGCAGATTTTTTGAGTCATGTCACCTGAGAAAGACCTGACAGTTGACTGTGCTAAAGATACATATAAAATGATCTTCCATTTCCCTTTTCATGGGTAGAAGACCTCAGGGCTCTGTGGCTTGCCTCATTCAAGCTTTAGACTATTCCAGGCAGGGCTAGATCCATAGATCAAAGTTGGATGCCACCTAAGAAGTGGCATCTAGTCCAGCCTCATTTTATAGATGAGTAAACTGAGGGCCTGAACTGAAATGAAAGGAGTTGTCCCAAGTCATACAATGTCAGATTTGAGCCCAGGTCCTTTGCGGAGTCAGTGTTCTTTCCTCTGTCTCCCCTCTGGAATGGAGAGGGATGGAAGGTGAATTGAGCTGAAAGGCTGTGGAGATCTAGCCACAAGAACTGAAGAGAAAGGCCATGGTCCCCAAAGCCATGAAGCTCATGCCTCTTCTTTCACCCTCACAGCCATGTTGGAAATCCCATCCCTTTGAAGGAATGCTTGGAGACTTGTATAAAATATTTGCTTTGACATTGGGAAGAGGGAGCCAGAGATCAGACCTTTGATTTCCCAGGATAAGGACCTTCTTCCAGGAGGGAGGCCTTCAGCCAATGCACATGAGTAATTGCTTTGCAATTTGTGCTCTTAGGAAGTTGCCTCTCAGAGACCAGCCCTGTGCACTCCACAATATGCCTTTTTCTATTTTTAATGGATTTCTTAATGTTTTGCACGGTCAACTTTGAATATATTATTTTAGCATTTTTAGATATTTCACTCTGACCCTGAATACCTTTCTTTTTTTAAAAAAAAAAAAAAGCACATACTACTAGTCCCTGAAATGCTTGTAACTTGTTTATTCTTATTTTCTTATGCTAGGATTTGACAGGTCTGGAGCACATGTTAATAAATTGTTCAAAAATGCTCCCTAATAACATCACTCAGATAAACAACATCCCTCCAACCCAGGAAGCGTACTACGACCCTAACCTGGTAAGAGAATTTTCTAGGACAGCATTTTTCAGAACCATAATTTAAATCCAGTAAATAGTGATTTTTCCTAGCTAGAGCTCTTGTAATTATTTCTATAGTGGACAGCCATGGCCATACATGATGGCGTGGATGTGGCCCAAAATCAGTTCTGTTTGACTCTGCTGTACCATGCTTCTGTTTTCCCAAGATGCTACATTCCACATTAACCTTTATTTTGGTTAATATTTCAGACACTTTGCTTATGTATCTTCAGTTCATAGAAATAACAGAGGGGGTAAGGTGGCCATAAAAAATCCAAAGGTAGGGAGAAAACATTGTCAGAAGCAAAAATGTATCCTGGGAAATCCACCAAGTTTATCATTAATGTGACAGTTCACTCATATAGAGATTATCATTGACTGCACTGGAACATCTTAAAGAAGTGGAACAAAACTATTAAGACTTGCTAAGTGTTTAAAATGACTTATTTTGGATAAAAATGGAAGTCTACATGGTCTATCCAGGCATGTGCCTCACTTAACAAGACCCAGTATCCAAACATTTAAATGTCAAAATGGATCAGGTAGGGTCAGAGGGAACTGAGGGATCTTGTGTTACAGAGGGATTCACAGCAGAATTACTTTAAGTAATGAAATGCCTTTCATATATCTGATTGTATTTTTATGGCACAGTTATGTTAGCATATCTTCATTCATCTAATCATTGATTATTTCTGATTTTTACTATCATAAAACAACAAAGTCTACTTTTAGGCCAGCACATCTTTTTATTTTATTAATGTCTCTAGTATGTAGTCCCAACAGTGGCATTACCAAAGCACAGGTTAGGTCATGTTTGTGATTCATATTATAGCCTATCTCTACCTTTCAACTTGCTGTGTAATGCAGAACACATTGCTTCACCTGTCTCTCATAGCCTCATGTTCTTCATCTGTTAGTGGGAAGGAATGACAGACAGCCCACGCTTTGTAAAGAACATGTGGGCTAGAAGAGGGAAAGGTTGCACCAGGTGGCTGTGAGAACAGTGCTTGATCAGCAGGAGTTGTTGGGGAGCTATAGAGTCAGCACTTGGGATTCCAACCACGGAGGGGATGCCTGTTCTGGAAACTCCCCTTTGCATCTGCAACAGAGCGCCTTTGCTGTCTAAGCCGCCAAGAGCTTAAGGGACTTGATCAGGGTCTCGTAGCTGGTGTTTGTTACAGACTACATTGAACTCGACTCTTCCTTCCTCCAAAGCCATCCCTAAATTCACTCCTTCGTGCTCTTCCTCCTGTCTTGATCATGAGTTTGCCAGATTGCTCTCCATAAAGTGACAGTCATTACAGGACAGTGTAACTGTCTATTTTCCTGCAGCCTCATTAAGTTTAATTTTTAGTTATTTTTGCCATTTGGGGAACAAAGTGCTATCTTAAAGTCATTTCAGATATTGTTTTTAATTTGAGATTTTGAGCACTTTTTCATGTAGTCCTTAAATATCTGTATTTCCTCTTTTAAAGGTTGTCAGTTATGACCCTTGATTGTCTTACTGTTGGGTAATGATTGTGAATCTCGGAAATATGTACCAGCTTATTATAGATTCTGAATGTCAGATTTTGATGAGGTGTATTTGCCACAGGTGTTTTCTCCCAATCTTTTCTTATTTGGGAAGACAGCTTTTTTGTCTTGCATTCCTTTTATCTTTATAGAAATCTAACCTGTTGATTTTGTCACCATTAGTTGATTTCTGTTTGTATAATAAACACTTTTTCCTCCACAAATGAGATGAATATACTTCAATTTTAGAAATTTTTTTTTTAAATTTTAAAAATTTGAATTATTTTAGAAATAATTTTAAAATCTCACTGATCCAAGTAGAGTTCAGAGTAGCATATAGTAGGAACTATAGCTCCATACCCATTTTTCCTCAAATAGTTCAAATACAAGCTTTTTTGTTTTTTTCTAGGATTTTTTTGCAGGTGTTTTAATCTTTGATAAATCCAACATTAATTTGTATATACATTTGATGCTATTTTTGGTTCTATTCTCTTCCATTGATTTACTTTTATGTGTTTTTTTTAACCTATTGTCAGTTTCAGTAATCTCATCTCTATGATAAGCTTAGTTGATCCATTTGTATGATAAACATTTCTTCATTTCCTTCCATCAAATTTTTCCCTAGAGCTTCTTCTCTTGATCATCTCTCCTTGTTCTTCCCTGTGAATTTTGTTAGGGTTTTATCTGATTTCAGGCCAGTGGTACTTGAGTATTTCATTAAGTCTACACGTTACTTTAGGAAATACTGGTATTTTTATCGTATTTGCTTAATATGACCACATACCTGGGAGAAGGAGCAGTAATACTGTTTAGGGTTTTGGTTCTTATTGTGTAACTGAAGGGGGAACAGATTCCTTTTTTGGTGTATGATCTATGATCTTTGTGCAATATCACAAAATCCATAGCTGTCATGAACACATTTTTTTTTAACTTCCCCCTTCACACTGAAAGAAATATACAGTCCTTTAACAAATATGCGGAATCAAGCAGAACAAATCTACATATTTACCATGCCCCCAAATGTGTGCCTGACATTCTCCACATTGGGTCTGTTGCCACCCTGCTAAGAGACAGGGAGCAGACCTGACTAGCTAATGTACTTGTCAGAGTCCAAAGTCTAAACCTTTTTTCTTTACAGTGTTGTTACTGTACAGATTGTCCTTCAGGTTCAGTTCCTTTCTCTCTTTGTCCTTCAAAAAGGTGTTCCCAGGATTCTCTTTTGTCCTTTCATCAGTCATAGTCCATTCCTTTTCTAGACCAGCTATTCAGCTGTTTCTCAGTTGACAGGCACCTCTTTGTTCCCAATTTTGCTTCAACAAAAAAAGGTGCTATAAGAAATTTTGTGCGTACAGTTCTTTCTCCTCTTTTTTTTGACTGTCTTCAGGGTATAGGCTTAGTTGTATTATCTCTTTACAACTGAATGATTTTGGGGACTTGTCATTTCCTTTTGTCATCTTTAACCAGTCTGATGGGTGTTGAAGTGGAAACTCATAGTTGTTTTAATATGCTTTTCTGTAATTATTTAGTGATTTGGAGTTTCCTTTTTTCCCCCATGTCTGTTAATAGCTTGGATTTCTCTGATAAGTTCCTTTGATCAGTTATCTTGGGAGAATGGCTGTCATTCTTGTATATTTGAATTAGTTCCTCATTTATCTTGGATAGAGCAGTGGGCCTGGAGTCAGGAAGACCTGAGTTCAATTTTGCCATCAGACACTTAGTAGTTGTGACCCTGGGCAAGTCACTTAACCTCTGTTTGCCACAGTTTCTTTTATTATAAAATGGAGATGATAACAACATCTACCTTACATGGTTGTTGTGAGAATCAGATGAAAAGATGTATTTGTAAAGCACTTAGCACAGTTTCTGGCACATAGTAGATACTTAATAAATTGCTTGCTGAAATGAATAAATGAAAGTGCTTTACTCTTTCCCTTTTAATTTGGGTTGCATTGCTTTTGTTTGTGCAAAAATTGGATATCACTTTTGTGTGATCAAAATAATCATTATCCGGTCACAAACTTGTCCTTTTTTTCAGAGTTGTCAGAAAGGGACTTTCTTCTTTGATCCTCTAATTTGTTTGTAACTAGACCTTTCATATATGTTATGTGTTCTTTTGGAGCTCATTGTAGTGTAAAATGCTATTCCAAACCTCATTTTCTCCCAAATTACCTTTTTATTTTCTGCATTCTTTTGGTTGAGTAGAACCCTTACCCACGAGTTGTACAGTCTCTGGCTTTATTAAGCATCATTACTATGTTCCTTTGCTCCTCTGTTATGTAAGTAATCTGTTGCACTCATCAGCTTTTCTAATTTTTTACCAGTACCCGATAGTTTTGGTTATTATTACTTTGTAGGGTAGTTTGAAGTCTGGTATTGACAGGCCTTCCTTCCTCCTTTTGTTTTTTTTCTCAGTTGTTTTTCTGGAGCATCTTAACCCTATTCCTTAAAACAAGCTCTATTATTTGGTTTTTTCTTACCTCTCTAACACAGTTTAAAATTTTTGATTAGTATAGCATTAAATAAATTAATATAGGTAGTATTATCACAAGATAATACTATCTGTCTTAGTTTCTGTAAAGAATGTTTTGTAGTTTATTTCTATAGTTCCTATGTATCATTTGGCAGGTACGCGCATAAATTTATTTTATGTCCTTTAGTTGTTGTGAATGGAATTTTTTATTTACTCTCTTCATGCTTGGTTTTGTTAGTAGTGTATAGAAAGGCTGATGGACTTGTGGGGGGTTATTTTGTGTCTTGCTACTTTGCTGAAGCTACTAATTGTTTTAATGAATTTTTTAGTTGACTGTAGAATTCTCTATGTAGACCATCTCACCATTTGCAAAAGTGCTGATTTTGTTTCCTTTTGGCCTACACTTATTCCCTCCCTGACTTCCTTTTTCTTGTCTTATTGCTATAACCAACATTACTAGTAGTCATGCTTAAAGAATAAAATGATAAAAGGCATCCTTACTTTCCCTCTTATCTTACTAGAAAGGTCTCTAGTTTATTTCTTTTATATAGAGAGATAGCCTGGTCTTGGTTTTAGATAGATACTACTTGTCATAATATGGAAAGTTCCATCTATTCCTGTGCTATTTAGTATTTTTAACAGAAATAAGTGTTGTATTTTGTGCTTTTTCTGCATCTATTCATATGTGATTTTTTTGGTTATTTAATATGGTCTATTAAATTCGGTTTTCCTAATATTGAACCAACTTTGCATTCCTGACATATAAACCTTATGTGGTTGTAATGTATAATCTTTTTGATTTATTGATGTAGCTTCTTTTAAAATATTTGTGCTAATATTCATTAGCCTTTGGTCTTCAGTTTTCTTTCTCTGATTTTTCTCTTTTTGGTTTAGGTATCAAGAACATATTTGTATCATAGAAGGAATTTGGTAGGATCCCTTCTTTTCCTATTTTTGCATATAGTTGCTGCGATATTGGATTTCATTGTTTTTTGAACATCTGATCAAGTTCAGTTTTAAATCCATCTAGTCCTGGGTTTTATTTGTTTTTTTCCTCCTTTGGGAGTTCATTTATGGCTTGTTCAGTTTATTTTTCTGAACTTGTATCATTTAAGTTTTCTATTTTTCTTTTGTTAACCTGGGCATTTGATATTTTTGTAGACATTAATCCATTTCATTAAATTGTCAGTATTTGGGGCAAAATAATTTCTAAAAATTTTCTATATTCATCTTTTGTAGTTTCTCCTTTTTCATTTATAACATTTGTTATTTGATTTTCCCTTTTATTTTCAGTAAGACAGTAATGTTTTATCAGTTTTATTGGTTTTGACTTTTTGCTGTCAATCCTGATTTTTTTGATTTTCAGGATTTCTGTTTTGGTGTTTTAATTGAGTTTTAAATTGGAGGGAGCATAGATTTTTTTAGTTGCATGCTAAATTCATTGATCTTTTCTTTCTCTTTTGTTGATGAAAGTGTTCAGAGATATAAATTTTCTCCCTCAGGACTTCTTTGGCTGCATTTCAAAAGTTTTGGTATGTTTATCTTTTGTCATTTTTTAAATGAAACTTTCTATTTATTTATATGTGTGTGTGTGTGTATATATATATATATATATATACACACACACACATACATACATATATACATATGCCATTGACTATATGAAGGAAAGGTCCCACACTTTTTTGTATTTTTAGAGGAAATGAGTGTGGTATTTTGTGGAAAACTTGTTCCATAGCTATTGATGTAATCATGAGTAGAGTATGATATAATCAAATTTTATATCTCTAATTAATTTTTATGCTTTCTTCAAAGATCCTTTATTAAGTGTAGTTTTTGTTGCATTGTTGTTGATAAAGAATGTGGTTCATCTTTCTTGTTTTCTTCAATTTGTTTGTGAGGTTTTTATGCTCTGGTCATTTTTGTAAAGGATCTGTGCTTGGCTGTAAAATATGTAAATTCGTTTTTTCTCTCATTTAGCGATCACTAGCTATTAGTACTTTGTTGTCATTGTTGCCTTTTATGCATAAAGTAATTTCTCTGTTTATCTCTTTTAACAGTGTCTCCTTTTACTGTTGCCTTGTCTGAGATCATGACTGCCATTCCTGCTTTTTGTATTCACCTGAGGCATAATGAATTCTGTTACAACCTCTAATGTGAAGTGTTTCTTGTAAACAACATATTGATGGGCTCGGCTTTCTAGACCCATTCTGCTAACGTTTTTCCTTTTATAATTGAATTCATCCTATTCATGATTATGGCGATTGCTTATTGCATGTTATCCTTTATTCTTTCCTCTTACACTCTTCCTTTCTTTACCTCTACTTCCTCCTTTATAAAGAAGGTAGTTAGATAGAAAGGGTGTTCAGCATTAGCGAGTGACCTTCCTTTCCTCTGCTCCCCTAGCTTTACCTCCGTCAGATCCCAGTCACAAGTTTTTGCCCTTTCTTTCCCTTTACTTCCCTCTCACAATGCTCTCTCCAGTGTTGGAGTTTATTTCTCTTATGATTAATTCCCTGTGTCTACTCTCCTTCATAAGCCTTCCTCCCTCTTTCCCTGTTCTCACCTCTGTGTTGAATTTGATATTTTTATACACCACAATGTATATGTTTTCACTTTTCCTTTGTCTTTTTCTTTTGTACCCCTGACTATGGCATATAGTAAGTTCCTCCTTCTTTCTTCTTTAGTATATTCTTTTCTACCTCGTTTTTCTTCACTTTTTTTCATTAAAACTGAACAGAATGAGCTGTCCGGTCTCTGCTTGTCTTATTTAACTCCCTCTATGATGCTTGAAGTCATTAAAGTTCTGAGGAGACACTTGTTTCTTCTTCCCCTATTAGATTATAAAAATATACTGTATAGGCCTTTCCAGTTGCTGGATTTACCTTTCTGAGTTCTCTTGATTTTTGTGTTTCAGAGACTACATTCAGCTCTCTTTTCATCAGGAATGATTGGGTTTCTTCTTTCATTAAGAGTACATTTTTTCCTCTTACACATTTATACTCACTTATACTAGGTAAATTATTATTGATCAAAAGCTCTTTATTGTTTGTCTTTTGTAATAGCATATTTCAGGTTCTCCCATCCCTTAAAATCGTAAGTGCCAAGTCTTTGTTTAATCCTGATTGTAGCCTCTTGATACTTGAACTCTTGTAGTTATGACTGGTCATAGTATTTTTCTTTCATTTAGAAACTTTGGATTTTTTCTGTGCCATTTCTGGGAATTGTCATTTTAGGCTTTCTTTCAGCAGGTGATGACTAGTGCATGCTTTCTGTTTTCACTTTGTCCTGTAGACAGTTTTCATTTATGATTTCTTAGAATGCGATGTACAGAACTTTTTGGGGGAGGGGGCTGGACAGAAGCAAGAGAGAGGGTGGTCATGATTTTCCAATGGTTCTGCGATGCTTAGATTATATCTCCTTGACCCATTTTCTGGGCCAGTTGTTTTAGATGGGAACTATCTTCCGTTGTCTTTTGTTTTAATTTTTCTTCTTCTTTCATGGCATCATCTGTTTCTGCTTGCTCCGTTCTGATTTTCAGGGCGTCTGTTACTTGAGTAAGATTTTGCACTTTCTTTACTAAACTGTTGATTCTCCTTTCAGTTCTCTGCTCTAGAACTCTCATTTTACTTATAATATTTTGATTCCTTTCATCTCCTCCGGAAATTCTGATAGACCTTGTGGACAAGTCATACCTCTATCTGAGACTGGATTTAAGCATCTTTTTCTAAGCTTCTACCCTGAGGATCCCTGGAGGCACACCATTTCTTTGTTACTGGAGCCTTTGTATTTCATTTATTCCTATTTCAGACCTTGTTGTCAAGTCCAGGGTCTGTCTGATCCTCCTTTCTTAGATGGGATGGCGGACCCCTGTTTGGTCTGCGTTTGTGTTGTCCAGGTTTCTGTCACGATCCTCCCCTCTGCCAGTTGCTGTTAGGTACAGAATACTGGCTGCTCGCAGGTTCTTCCGTATCCCCTGGGTGCTGAGTGCTGAGTGCGATTTTGTCAGGGGCAGCTCAGTCTGTAAACTCTTAGAGCGCCTCAGGCCTCCTGAATGACAGCTGCCTCTCCTGAGACTTGACAGACTTCTTGGCTAGCACTTTCTGGTGTTCTGGCTAGACATTTTGAGCTGGAGGGCCTCTGGGGCACCTTAATGCTGCGACCTTCTGGGTGCCCCCTTATCGACTTAGGCTGGATGAAAGTAACACTGTAACTTTTCTGTTTCCTAATCATTATTCTTTCTGGTGTTTTTTCTTTTCTCTCTTCTGGAGTTTGTGGGTGTGAATTGGCCTGCACTGCTCCCTTTTGCTCTGCCATCATGACCAGGAGTCAGCAAGTGTTCTTTTCCCCCACTTAATAATATATTTTTTATTCAAAATGACATGTAAAGATAGTTTTCAGCATTCACTTATATAAGATTTTGAGTTCCAACTTTTTTTCTCCCTCCTTCCCCTCTCCCCTCTCCAGGACAGCATGCAGTGTGATATTGGCTATACATATACAATCATATTAACATTAGTCATGTTGTAAAAGAAGAATCAGAACAAAAGGGAAAAATCACGAGAAAGAAAATACCAAAGAACAGAAAATAGGATGCTTCCATCTGCATTCAGAGTCCATAGTGCTTTCTTTGGGATAACATTTTCCATCATGAGTATTTTGGAATTGTCTTAGATCATTGTATTACTGAGAAGAGCTAAGTCTAACAGAGCCAGTCATTACACAATATTGCTGTTACTGTGTACAGTGTTCTCCTGGTTCTGATGAATTTACTCAGCACTAGTTCATGTAAGTCTTTCCAGGTTTTTCTGAATTCTGACTGCTCATCCTTTCTTACAGCACAGTAATATTCCATTACATTCATATACAACGACTTATTCAGTCATTCCCCAATTGATGGGCATCTCCTCAATTTCCAATTCTTGGCTCCCACAGAAAGAGCTGCTACAAATATTTTTGTACTCATGGATCCTTTTCCCTTTTTTGTATTCTCTTTGGGATACAGATTAGTAATGGTATTGCTGAGTCAAAGGGTATGCATAGTCTTATGGCCCTTTGGGTGTAGTTCCAAACTGCTCTCTAGAATGGTTGGACCAGTTCACAAGTTCATTTTGTTTTTTTAAGACTTATTCAAAGCCCATAAGTTCTGTACTTGGCACTTAGGGTAGACATTGATTGAGCTATTCCTGCTCTTTAAAAAAAAAGTATGATCTCATGGAGAATTTTAATGTTGAACGGGACTATTAAAGTCATGTATTCCACTCTCTTATTTTTGGCTCTTGGAGCAAATTAGAAGAAGAAACAAATCAAAGATATGTATCTAGCATAGTGGCTTCCATATGGTAGCCACTTAATAAATTTGGTTGATTTAAATTGAAGAGAAGGAAATGTGTGTGCATCTGTCCATCCATCCATACCCATCTCTCTCCACATATTCTTACCAGTGCATTCCTTTTCTATGACGTCACACATTCAGAGTTGGAAGGGATGACTGACTGCAGGAACCATCCTGTCCAAGTGTTCTCGGAGGAGAATCCCCTTGACTCCTTCCCCAGTAAGGGGTTCTCTAGTTTTTTCTTGAAGACCTTAAGGGAGGGGGAAGCCAGGCCTACCTGGGGCAGCCTAATTCACTGTTGATCAACTCTTACATAAGGAAGAAGTTTTCCTTGCCTCGAGCCTAAATCTGTCTCTGGGCAACTTCTACCCCTCTGCTTCTCCCAACTAGGACCAAGGCGAACAAGTCTAATTGTTTGTCCACCTGGCAGCCCTCCAAGGACTTCAAGACAAGCAACACCTTCCCCTAAGATCTGCCTTTCCTAAAGGAAACACCCATGGGCTAGTCCTCAGATCTTTATATAACCTGATTGCCAGTTCCTTCCTCATTTTGTCCCTCTTCCTGAGTGCTGTCCAATTTGTCATGTGCTTTGGAGAGCTGAGCGCCATGCTGCCAAGGGCAAGGAGATGGTCTCCTTTCTGCTTCTAGATACTTGGCCTCTCCTAAGAGCCTCCTCTTCTCCTCTCTTGCACTGTTGGCTCATGTTGAACTTGGAGCCCACCAGAATGCCCCGGCCTTTTTCAGATGAATTACCTTTCCCATTTTGTATTTGTGAACTTCTTTTTTTTTTAATACTTGTAAACCTCCATTGAATTTTACCTCATTGGATTTAAACCAACAGTCTAGCCTCTTGAGATCTTTTTTGCCCCTTATTTTATCTTCTAGCATCTTAGCCATCCCCCCTGGCTTTGGTCATCTGCCAGTTTGGTTAACATGCCATTTATCCCCTTATCCAAGCTGTTAATAAAAATGTTGAATAGCATGGGGCCAATGATAGCTGTATAAGACATTCTACACGAGACCCACCAATGGCTACTTCTAAGGTCCAATCCTTCACTCAGTTCTGAGTCTAAGTAGCCTGTTATATTGACATCTGGCCCACATCCCTTGTCTTCTTCACAAGGATACACAGACATGTTATCCGATGGGAAGATATTCAGATCTGTAACCTCATCTATTTGAGTGTTCTCTCTAGAACACAGATTATAACTCATCCTCCCCTGCCCATTCTGTGTTTCCCTTGTCCCTGTCCTAGGATCACAGATCTAGAACTGGAAGGGACCAACCTCTTTATTTTACAGTTGAGGAAACTGAGATCCATAAAAGTTACTTTTATGTGTGACTTGCCCAGGGTCACACATAAAATAGGTTGAAGAGCTGAGATTTGAACTCTTAAGTCCAGATACAGTGTTGTTTCCACTGCATCCTAATATTCTCCTGTTGTAAAGTACTGGGACTCTTCCTCGCTGGCTTCCGATACCATGAAATTATCAGTACAACCAAGCTCTAAGCTCCTCATCTAGGATCCCCTGCTCTTACCGTGTGACCAGTCTATTTGGGAAGATGCTCACATTGCATTTGCATACACACCATGCACCTAGGTATTGTCTTCTTGAATGTGATAATCTCTTAACATTATCTTTTTATTTTATATCATCTATGTTTTGTGTGGTATGCTCCCCTGACTCTGACTCTTCCAGTTTTTCAGTCAAGAATCTTAGCATTAGAAGTTTGGACCTTTGTTTGTAGAAGACATTTTAAGTTAATAAATAAGCTTTGAAATTTTCTGAAGGTAGGTCAGTTGTGTGTGTGTGTGTCTGTTTATGCTTTTCTCCAAGTGGTTAAAAAAATGGTAAATAACACAGAGCCAATGACAGATGCCTAGGGAAAAAAAAACCACACACATGGATGACAAGCTTTCTGTCGCTAGTTCATCTTAATTGCATGTCATAACCTAGACAATAAATATTCTTTATGATTTAATCTCAGTTGAATTTAGATGTCAAGGAATGGAACATGGTCCCTGACTTTTTCTTTGTACATCTTCCTTCTCTCCCCTAGGCTGAATGGCAAGGATAGAGACAGTAGACTTGCTTGGCTTTTGTCTTTTGGAACTGATTTCAAGCCTAGGGTTGCCAGTCTGTACTTTAGAAGCAAACTAGAAATACATGTTGACACCCCCTAAGACTCCAGTTGGAGGCCAATGCCAAGTGCCTCATGAATGAGGAAAATAAAGCTGCCAGCAGTTCATATCTTGTTTTGTTTTTTTGTGGATTATAATTAAGACTTCTAGCAACTGGAAAACCTTTCCCAGTAGTTTTCCTTTTTTACTTTCAGAACGACTGCAAACACTTTTTGTAGAAGAATTCGTAGCGGTCAGTGGAAGGGCTGGAGAAAGGTCAGGACATGTTGAAAGAATGAGTGGGATCAGCTAGGAGACTTGCTGGGGTGTGTTCAGATCCTTCCTCTGATGCTCACAGCCTGAGTGACCTTGGCAGGATGCTTTTCCCAGGCATAGGACGAGGGCCTGGGTGGGATGTCCTGGAAGATGCCTTCCATCTCCAGCACTATGCTTTTATGATCTCCTCATCTCCTAAGGGTCATTTCTGTTCCAAATCCTAAAATCTCACATAAAGCTGACAGGTAAGATTGATAACTAAGGGAAGGAGAGAAGTTGAGGTTATTTTTATCATTGGCATGGTGTTGTTTCCTGAGAACATAGGAAATGATCAAAGACAGATACAGCTATGGTTTTATGGGGAAACTGGGCAACCATTTGATGTCATTTCCATAGAGGACGCCCTGGTGGACAGACTCCCTCTCTTAGGGCTGATCATTCAGCACCCCTTCTTCAACAGAGAGAAGCTTCTAAAAATATATTTAATTTTTTCCTGTCTTTGGTCCCTCCATCCCCTACATCCCCTTAGTACATCTCCCTCCAGCAGTCAGCAGTCTTATTACAAAGAATAAAGAAGGAAAAAAATCAGTTCAACCCTGTTAACCACCATATCCAAAAAGTGTGATAGAGCATACCCTGCACACCCATGATCCCCTACCCTCTCGCTGTCATTTTTTCCATGCTTACTTTCTTTTGGGACATTAGTTCCTCCAAGTCCTTGCTTCTCTGCCCTCATCATACACATTATTTCTTAGAACCCAGTAATATCCGATTGTGTCCGTGCTCTTCATCTGCTTTCGCTGTCCCCTACTTGTTGTACATCCAATACTTGGCTTCCACAAAAATACTCCCTCTAAATATTTTGGGGTTTGTAGGGTCACTGTTTCTGTCATTGACCCTGTGGAATGTAATGTATATTCATGGGATCTCTGGGGCAAGGGGTATGGATGGTCAGTTTCTTCAGCTAATCCCAAATTGCCCTCCAGCTCCACCAAATAGCCCCTCTAACCATGACTAGTCCCCTTTTTGGCCGTCGTTGGTAATTTGCCATGGGGTGAAACCTCCCACTTACTTTGATTTGCATTTCCCTTTGTAGTCGTCATGTATGGATGTTAGCAGCATGCATTTGTTCTTTTGACCACTTAGGGCATTTGGTCTTACATCATTTGGAGCTTGCCTGTGTTACCTAGATTGTCAGACCTTTATCAGAGATGTTTGGTACTGAAAATGTCCTCCTCAACTAACTGCTTCCAGAGGAGGCTTCTTAAACCATATATACAACCTGAAAAGTGTGTGCAGAGTGCTTTGCTCTGTGAAGGGGAGATCTAAAGTTTGGATAAAACCGTTCCTCCTTTTTTTTTTTTTTGAAGGCATGTGAAGTGGACCCAGATCCAGGTACATAAGCAGCCCAGGGCTCCGTACACTGTTACTTCTAGGAGGCTTGAGGAGGGGGATGTCATTACTAGATGGGCGTAGAGGAGGTTCCATTGGAGCTGAGCTTTCAAAAGATGGCAAGGGATTCCCCTGGGAGAGATTGGGTGGGGAGAAGTGGGGAAGTATGGGGCGTATACATGTAAAGCATGATTGTTTTTGCCAGAGGGAGAGGAATACAAGATAAGGTTGGAAAGGCAGGACGGCCATAGTGGGCCTCAAATGCCCATCTGAGAAGGACCAGGAAGCTCATTGTTTTGACTCTGTTTTCTAGCACCTCGTGGTGTACTTCATACATGGGCAATTAATAGTAAGTATTAGTTGAATAAAAGAATAATTATGAAATTCAAGTAATGCTTTCATTTATTAATAGCTACTGGAAGGTACAAAGTGCCTGCCTTGAGTATAATTACAAATAGAAACATTTATCTTGGTTCTTTCCTATAACAAACGTTAACTTTGGTCCTTAGTTGTAATATGTAGCTAAAACTTCAGTTTAGGCATCTAGGAAACAGTGGATAGAGTGTTGCAACAGGAGTCAGGAAAACCTGAGTTCAGCTCTAGCCTCAGGCATTTAATGGCTGTGTGACTCTGAGAGGCATGCTTCCTGCCTCAGTTTCCTCCTTTGTAAGGTGGGGCTAATACTAACACCTACCTCCTCGGGTCGTTGTGAGGATCAACTGAGATAATATTTGCAGTCCTTTGGAAACCTTGAAATGCTGTATACATGTTAGCTAACTGTTCTTGTTTTATTGTATGTGTAGACATAGTTAGGACTTTGCCTGGGTCCTGGATGCTCTCCGTAAGACAGTTCATTGTATTGCATTTAGTGTAAGGCTGCTTAATTTCAGGCGCCACTGCTAAAAGACCATTAGTCCTTTCTGCCACCCTTATCCAAAAAAAATATAGTCCTTGGTTACATAACTCTACCCATGGTGCTGTTGAGCGAGCCACTAGACTTTTCCTAGAATGTTCGTGAAACCCTGAGCTGTAGACAAACAACAGGTACATGGGTTACTTAGAGAGTCCAGTTTGGTCTAGCTGAATGCTTTTACCTCTGTTTTCCATCACTTCACACCCTCTTTAACTCTAAAAGTCATCTAGGTTACAGGTTATTCTGCATCTTCTGGCTCCAGAATTAGGAACAACGATGGGTGGAAATTAGGAAGAAGCAGATTGACTCAGGATGGAGTGGGCTGACTGGATCCCTGCCCCTAGCAATCTTAGAGGTTGGAGTACCACTTGTCAGGATTATAGAGTTGTCATTTGCCAGATGAGAGCTAAATCATCTCAACCTCTCAGAACCTTTTCTGTGCCAAGATGAGATGAACTCTCTCAGCCCAACTCTTTCTGGCAGGTCATCAAGACCTTTTCTGGCAGGTCATCTTGACCGTGGATCTAGGCCCGGCAGACTTCCCAAGAGTCTGCCCAAATGTGCTCCATCATCCGTGGGTCCTCTGGCCACGGGTTCCTTTCATCTCTTTCCCCTGTTCATCAAGCCCAATTCAACATCAACTGTGCCTTCTTTTTTTGCCCTTGAGCGATCTGTGTATCTCCTTCTTCATTCTTCCTCACATTAGGGAGTTTTAGCAGACATCTAGTCTAGCCCACCAAAAAAAGGGATGTCTTTTTAGTCACATCACATCAGTTTCTGAATATATCCCTTCCCCTCCCTTTTCCCTGCCTAGCATACCACCTCTGCTAGCAAAGATTGAAGAAGAAAAGGGACAACAAAGGAAGTTTAGCAAAATCAATAAAAAATGTGTCAGTATTTGCAGTATTCCATACCGGTAGTGTCTTACCCCTACAAAGAAGAGAGCTGCTCATCTCTTCTTCACAACAAAGCCCTGTCATTTCAATTAAGCAGAATTCACATTTTTCTAGTTCTTTACATTTATATACATGTAATGATTGCGTATGATATTTCCTGGTTCTGCTTACTGAATTCACCATATAATCAGTGCAAATCATTCTCCTTGTGTTTCTGAATTCTTCAGTCATTATTTCTTAGGGCACAGTAACAGCCCATTGTATTCATGTGTTGTTCAGCCATTCCCCAGTGTGCGGGCACCTACACTGTCGCTAATTATTTGCTACCAGAAAAAAAATACTATTCTGTATATTTTAAAATCTATCAGGCCTTTCTCTTTATCATTTACCCTTTTGGGGCATATACCCACCAGTGAATCAAAGGGTATGAACAAGTTAGTCATTTTCTTAGCACATGGTTAGAAGTCACAGCTCCACCAACAGTGCTTCCGTGTGTCTGTCTTTTCTCTGCCTTTTCAACACTGACTCCCCTCTTTTGTCGCCTTTGTCATTTTGCTGTTCTAGCTGCATTGCTTTTGTTCATGCCAAAGATTCTCATCCTCATGTAATCACGGTCATGTGCTTTAATGTTTTGTAATCTCCTACATCCTTTTTTTTAGTTAAAAATGAATGTTCCACCTAGGCTGGAGTCACCTGCTTCTTATTCTGTTCTCCTAATTGGTTATGTGCAGGTCACATACTTATATATATGTGGATATTTTGGACTAACTCTAATTTTTGCCAAACTATCTTTTAGTTTTTTCTCTCAAGTAGTTTATATTCTCAGGTTTTTCTTGCTCTAGGTTATTGGATTGTTTTTTATTCTTAGGTTTCTTTTTCGTACTAACATTCAGCATTACACACAGGCACTTAACATATGCTGGATTAGGATACTCTGTTCCACTTATCTCCTTTTCTATTTTTCAATCAGTACTAAAGAGTTTTATTGATTACTGCTTTATAAATATGAATTCTGAAAGCAATATTCTGCCTTGATTTCCTTTTTTATCATCATTTTCCTTGTATGCTAGGCTTTTTGTTCCATCAGATGAAATTTTAAATTATTTCATCTGGTTACAAAACCCTCTTATTGGTTATGCATGTAAATATACATGTATTTATTTGCAAATTTTAAAGATCATTTTAGATGATGTCATCATTTTAATGACAAAACTCAACCATGAGCGGTGAATGTTCTTCAATTTTTGTCATTTGTTATTTCTGTAAATAGTACCTTGTAGTTGTATCTAAGTTAAGTTTGAGTCTCTCTTGATAGATTGCGTACCCAGATGGTTTTTGCATTTCTTTGCAGTTATTTTGAATGAGATTTTTCTTTTTTATGATTTCCTCTTGCATTTTGTTATTACTATATTACATATATAGAAATGCTCATGACTTCTGTCATTTTCTTTTGTTTGCTGCCATTTTACTGAAACTGTTCATTGTTTTAATTTCCTTTCTGATACTCTGGAGTTTTCTGGATAAACCATCATTTCATCTGCACTTAACCCTTTTCATTTTTTTTCAACCAAATTTTATTTTCTTTCCTTAAACTTTTCTACTTTAATGGGGGGAAGAGGGGGGGAAAACTTTCTTGCAACAAATATCAAGTATGCATTGTAAAACAAAACAAGTTCCTGTACTGCCTCAGCCCCAAAAGTCTGTTTCATGATTCATATTGAATCCATCACCTCCTTGTCAGGAAGAGGGGTGGGCTGCTCCCCATGAGGTGAGGAAGGAGAGTAATACTAATGAGGTCTAATAAATGGTGGCTGTTAAAATCTTTTTTATGATGCATAGGAGAGATTAGAGGGAGGCAGAGACAAGCTGAGCAGTTTGAAAAGTTGGTGAAATGTATTGTGTACTTTTAAAGGAAGCCACAGGCTATGAAATGACAGCTTTTTGTGTTCTGCTGTGTGTAGTGGTGCTGCTGCAGGTTGTTAAAGTTTAGAATAAAAAGGTATTTTTAAAGAATATTGCACATGGCACCTCTTTCATTTGATGCACTTGTATCCCTAGTGCCTGGCACGCTGTAGGCACTTAATCAGTGCTTGTTGATTATCTTGGAGTAAAGAACTCCTAGTAAGGAAATCTCTTCCAGCACAGATCAGCTGCTGTTTTTCAGTTTATATGGCACTGAGAAGCTACCTGACTTGTTGAGGGTCACACAGCCAGCATGTGAAACATAGGACCTGAATTCAGGTCTTCCTGACTTAGAGGACAATTCCTATCCATGATACTATGTACCTTTTCTTTAGAGAATCAGTCATGGCCTTCAGAATTTCCAGCATAACATTGACACTGAATTATATAATCCTCAAGAGATGAAATTTCAATACAGATTCTTCCGTAATTTGAATTTGAAATATAAGGTTTATTTAAAAGCATCTGTTTAGGGCATGAGGAGCAGCTTTATTAGTTATTAGCATAAATAGATTCTTCTCTAGAAATGTCAGTAAGACTGCACCTATTATAATTGGTTATAGGTAGATTTGAGATGCAGAAAATATTTATCAATAAGGATTAAAAGTTAAGTAATATGGGGGTTTATAAATTCCGTTGGTTGCATCAAGAACCAAGACAAGTTTTGCTTTGTGACAGAACAGGATATTTTTTCCGTTGATTGCACCCATTAAGAGGAGGTTTTACAATGTGTATGTTTAACATCTGATATGTCTTATATTTTCTCACAGCCACCCGTGACTAAAAGTCTAGTAACCAACTGTAAACCAGTAACTGATAAAATCCATAAAGCATATAAAGACAAAAACAAATATAGGTATGTAATTTGTGTGGTGGTGGTGTTGAGCTTAAGCATGATGGGCCAGTCATTTTTCATTCTTTTTAAACTCTCCTCTTGTTGACTAAGCATTTTTATCTAACAAACTTTTTTTAAGACTGTGCATTTATTATTATTTTAGCTTAGTAACTGTATTTATATTAAATCTGTGTAAATGTTTTTCTCCCCTTTGTTTTATGTCTTGGTAATAGGTTTGAAATCATGGGAGAAGAGGAAATTGCTTTCAAAATGATTCGCACCAATGTTTCTCATGTGGTTGGCCAATTAGATGACATAAGAAAAAATCCCAGGTACTTATTTCTTAATTTGCACATTAAAATTTAAATGGTCTTCTCTTCTTTTTTAGCAAAAAAGAATTTAGAATAGACTTAGTAAGTACTAGTTAGCAAAACGAAATCTTCAAATAAAATTTGAAATGAACAGCCCAAGTGTCCAGTTTTTTTGTAACTGGTTTTAAAACATGCACCTAATGTTACATAGTTTCACATATCATCTTTGACCTTTCCCTTAATTGCAGATGTGCAATATATGGCTTATTTCCAGAGGGCCTTTATTTGCTATTACATCTGAAATGGTTGTGAATGGTTTTGTACAAGTTGAAATTAACTCTCCTCATTTGTGCTTGAGACTGGTCTTGACTTTTATTCTAAAATGTGGTGTAACTTATTTTCTAAATGTTCAGTCCATAATGGAAAGGAAAGTGTAAGCTATAATGTGGCACTTACATCACATAAACATCCAGTTTCTTTCTTTACAGCATTTTCAGTGAATTATATTAGACATAACATTCACGTGGAGATTCAGCAAGTAGTTTAAGATGCCCAGACTTCCATGATAAGGTCCCAGCTAGAGACTTTATGAGGCCTAGAGGGGTTAGTTGAATCCATGGCAGTAAATGAGAGGGGCAAGGGAGAGGGAAGAGAAAATCCGGACAAAGGGGGTGAGGAAAGAGGACAAAACTTGGAGAGATACTTACATTTTGGGACCAGGAGGAAGAAAAAGAGCTATCAAGGAGGTGACTGCTACTGAAAGAGACCAGACATGGCAGTGCCTTGTATGTGTCCATGACTTAATGTGGGCAGTTCAGAATGTTCCTGCCATAAGTAGGAGAGTATCCCAAGAATCGTCCAAGCTGATGTGTCTGCCCTGTGCACTTCTTTTATTTTTTTCCCCCTTAGAGGCATTCCGGGTTAAGTGACTTGCCTAGGGTCACACAGCTAGTAAGTGTCTGAGGGCAGATTTGAACTCAGGTCATCCTGACTCTAGGGCCAGTGCTCTGTCCACTGTGTCACCTCGCTGCCTTCACTACCCACTTCTTACGATTTATGTGCAGACAGATGATAACATCGGGAGGAACCTATAAAATATCGCTTAGGGATTATGGAGGGTTAGATGAAAAACCACTACTGGGGCAAAATCTACATAAGTGTCAGTCACTGCTAACTTGGAGGTGGGAGTTTAGAAAGAAAGACAGATAGAGGTGAAGAATGTATAAAAGGTGAAGAGGGTAAAATCAAAGAGAAAGGTATTTATCAGATACTGGAATCCATCAAGCATTCATTACAGACACACTGTGTGTCAGACCTGGTAGTTAATGTGGAGAGACCGTGAAGGAAACAAGCCCTCCTCACAAAGAGCTTACTTCTGTTGAGGAATTGGAGTTGGGAGGCCAAGGGTTTTCATAAATATTAACTGAATAAATACATACATGGTCATTAGGGAGAGAGGGCCCTAGTGATTTAGGGGGTCGGGAAGACTTCATGTAGAAAGTGGTGCTTGGGCGTCACCTGAGGGAAAGGAAATATTCTGCAAAATAGAGTTAAACAGGAAACACATTTTAGGCACATGGACCTTCCATGCAAAAGCATGGAAATGGAAAAAAGCAGAGAATGCCAATTTGGCTGGGCTACAGACTATTAGAGTAATGTCTAGTGAGCCCAGAAGATAGATTGTGGCTGGGTTGTAAATGGCTCATTCCTTTGTTCCACAAGCAATTCTGGCCCCTGGTTAAGTCATTTAATAGTAACATAAATTATATGCAGTACTAATTAACAGTTCACAGAGCCATAAGAAAGTAGTCATGGACCGGTGCACACCAAAACAAATAAAACCAAACATAAAATGAATCTCAAGAGTCCCTGGCATTAATAAATGTGTCCTCAGAACTGAGGCCATTGGGTATTGTTGGGACTCCCAAGTCAGAAAATTCTCCAAACTCCAGCTCACCCCATAATTCTTTTAGACTCTTGAGCAATTGAAATACCTGAGAAGTGAGACACATTTCAGAATATATTTTCTTGTCCCGAGTCAGCCAGTCCTATGCTCAAAAATTGTTATGTAAGTCCTGGAGAAAAGTACTGTCCCCAAATTTTAAAGCACTTGTTTTAATCTACAGTAAGTTATCATGATTATGACCAGAAGCCATTATGATATGTTTCGTTTGCCTGTTCGTTCTCCATTCCTCAGATTCCAAACTCTAATTAAGTTGGCAAGCAGGAACTGCTTACGATTAGTAGTAGTTTAAGATGCATAGTCAGGCTATTGTAGGCACAGTGATGAGCCCTTGACCAGAATTGGAATATATCTAATGATGGCTGATAGACATATGTTTGCTTAATGTTCTTTACCCATCCTTCGTTTTGAGTAATTTAAAAAATTTTCAGCCATCAAGCATAAAAATGCATTTTGGGGAGAGGGGAAGAAAAACTGTCAGCAAGGTAAGCAAGCAATAGGGAAGGCCAGTATATGATGGAAAATATCCAGGAAGAGGGATGGTAAGAATCCTCTTGGCCTCAGCTAAATACATTCAAATGTACACAATGTGGGTAGTAAATAAAATGAATCAGAAATCTTCCTACAGAGAGGATCCCTCATAGATAATCACTATGACTTGGGTAGATGGAATTCTTGATTAGAATATGGACCAGAAAGAATGTATTTGTTCAAAAAGAACTGATTTGATAGAACAGCCAACATCATTGTTGTGTTCTTGTAGATATGAGATGTTACCTATAAGAAAATGCAAGAACAAAGATGAGGGTGGGGAAGCACTTGGGTTAGGAGCAATAGAAGGGGGAGCAGACGAGGTGGGAGTATGTCAAAAACAGCTGGTCAAAAGGAGAAAAATGGATGCTGAGTTTAGGAAACTTCACAAATGTTGCCAGGCACTGTGTTAAGTGCTGGGGAGGCGAAAAAAAGGCAAAAGACAGTCCCTGCTCTCAAGAATCTCACAGTCTAATAGGGGTGATGTACGCGAACAGTTGTGTACCAACCAGCTATAGATAAGATAAATTGGAGAAAAATCAACAGAGAGAAAATACTAGAATTATGAGGGATCAGGAAAGGTATCCTGTAGGTGAATTTTAGTTGGGACTTGAAGGAAGCCAGATGGAGTTGGGGAAGGGGAGCATTCAATGCATGGCAGAGTATTTTGTTTAAGGAGCAGCAGGAGAGCTGGTGTTGCTGGATCACAGAGTAAAGCAGGGCGGGATAGAAGTTGTAAAGAAGACTGGAAGGGTTAAGGGGGTGGGGTGGATTAGGAAGGCCTTTGAATTCCAGAGGATGTTCTCTTGGATTCTTGAAGTTCTAGGGAACCAGGGGAGGTTTTTGAGGGGGCAGGTGACATAGGGTTGCAATTCCCTACCCAGGTATTTATTTCCTTGAGTATTACGTCTACTGAAAAGAGAGCAGCTGATAAATTCTTGACTTGCCTTATTGATCATTTATTCATCAGAAGAGAGGGGAAGAGATCATTAGAACTCTTAATCGGCGCCTGATTCTGACTAATAAGCAGTCTGCCAGGTCAAGGCACTGAGAACCTTAGGAGTAGCTCATCTTAAAGTTCATACCAGGTACGGGGCAGACAGGTGCTTAATCTGGTATCACTGTATTTGGAGGGAGGAGATTTCAGAGAATTTGAACAAAGGACAGATGTAATCCTGGGCTGAAAATGCTTTAGGGGAAATATGGAGGGGACGTGACAATGCTTGTGTTTCCATTGAGCAACAGAAACAAGCTGTTTAAAAGATAATGATGTGCATGTACCTTTAACTCATCAACTAATAAAGAATTTTTTAAAAAAAGTGTAGGAAATGGAAGCAAGGTTGAGTAATTGATAGATACAAAGTGGTAACCTAGCCCTCTGAGAAGTGTGTCAGCGTTGTCAGAGTTCAGAGTCCCTGCAGCTGACAAACACTGCTGACTACAGCCTTTGTGTCTTGCTTGGCTACTTGGAGAGAGGAACAGACAGAACGGTTAGAGCCCTGAGGGGAGGGGAGGCAGAGCTACTCACATCTGTTTTTGCTTCTTGCATATTAATTAATTTCAATTTTACATCTTCCTGATGTGACAGACAGACTCTGTTGGAAAAGGCATCATGTCTGTCATGTAGAGATGTAATAATGTGGAAGTTTTTGATGACTAGTGAGGCATATTGCAAAAGCATAGTTCAGTGTTATTAACTTTATCAGTGTGTAATTAATATGTTTAGTTGTTGAATTCTCAAAGACAATTGTTTTCATTTTCCCTATGCTGGTAATCTAACCTTCCTAAAACTCTTTGTAAGAGCCAGGGAATTCTTGAGAGGGATATCAAGCTCCTGAATCATCCATCAGGTTAATGCTATGGGGTCACTGAGGGCCATCTCCTTTTCCCACTGAGAGGATGTTCTTTATGTGCCTAAAATTGTTGCAGCCACAAGATATTTGACTCTCTTTTCTCCATGTGGCCCCCATGTCAACTACAGATTCATTCTGACGCAGGTCAGACAACTGAAGGCAAATGTTCTGGGCCAGTCCAAGTTCAGGTCAAGTCCAGTTATTCAGACTTGAGACTGAAATCCAGTGAAGTGCTCAGGGCCCATAAAATGGAATAAAAATTGCTTTTACTTGTAGTAAAAGAATTAAAGGGGATATAATTACTAAAAACAAATGCTGCTTTCACCTCCACATTGACAGGGCAACAATGCTGGGTCAAATTGTGTCCTATGGGATAGTAGGAAGGAGTATTGCTATCACTCCCTTAGGTGAGCTTTTTATATTGGTGTTCCCCTAGACCTGCTAAATTTTAAGGTTGGCATCCTAATTTACATAAAATGAATGTTATTCTTTCTACATGACCCCTACCAGACTGTAAAAGATTAGGGTATGTTCTGGTTGATAAACTGTGTGTCTGTGGTCTAAGAATTGTCTTCATGAGATGTGGGAAGGTTTATCATTCAGTTGGATACAACTGTACTTAAAGACCATCTATTAAGTTCTAGACAGAATGGGAACAGTAGGATACCCATACTGATGACATTGCTTATCTGTACCATCTCAAAAGATGGGAAGATTTAAGCTTGGATCTCTTGCTGTGTTTTAAGAAATACTGTTGTCTGACATTCAGTAAGACTTGTCATCTTTTCCATGGATTCTTTCTTTTTTTATATGCATAGATAATTTTTAATAAGCCTGAATTTCATAGCTAAATGTTTCATAGGGACAGCCTAGCCAGCCAGAGACAGACCATTGACATGGATTATTTCTTAGGAAGAGATTCAAAAATGGCTAGTTTCATTTCTTTTCACTGATTTTCATTAGTTTCCATTTCAAAATATGGTACATTAAGGCTTTTCTTCAAATTTTGAAGATATAAACATATAAATGACAGCAGATGCTTGTTCTTTCAGAAAATTTGTTTGCTTAAATGACAACATTGATCACAGTCATAAAGATGCACAGACGGTAAAAGCAGTGCTTAGAGATTTTTATGAGTCCATGTTCCCCCAGCCATCCCAGTTTGAGCTGCCACGAGAGTATCGGAATCGTTTCCTTCATATGCATGAGCTCCAAGAATGGTAAGTTCTTATGGCATGTAGTGATCATACGGTGAGTTAGCAATAGTAAAAGAGCGTATTTCATTGCTGTTCCTTCTTAGAAGATTCATTTATGCTAAAAATATATGTATATTATATATCCCTATGAAATAAAGACATCTTAATATCATAAGAAGCTAGGAGCTTCAGAAGAGAAAGGCGAGTATAGATGCCAAATGTACAAAAGATAGAATACAAAATGTACAAAAATATAGAAATGAGAATACATTAGAAATTTCCCAGTTATCTAAGAATATAAAGCAGTGGTGCCCACTCTCTCTGATAATATTGGATACAATTCTAAGAAATGCTAAGATTAAAAGAAGAGATAAAACTATCCCATTTTGCTGATGACAGGATGATTTACGTGGATAATGTTAGAGAGGAATCATTCTACCAAAGCATACTCAGTACTTACATAAATTCAGTTACAAAGCATTCCTTAAAGAAATGAGAAATGAAACAAAAAAGATACTTACCTTGGAACGCATATTTATAGAGTACCTATCGTGTCCCCAGCATTCCGGGTGCCGTGCAAAGAAGTATTCAAAGAAGTAAAGGTTGTGCCATCAAGGGTGGTACATTGTTGTAAGGGGTGAGTCAGTCCTAGAAGGGCAAGAGTGACATAGCATAGAATAAGCACCTCCATAAGCTAATAGCAAGAACTCTGGACAAAGTTCTGCAACCAGTTGACCCTACCTGGGGAGAAGCTCCAACCTCTTGGGCTCAGTGTCCTCATCTGGAAAGTAGGGGGGGTGGACCAGTGGATCTCCAAGGTCCCTTGTAGCATTGGAGACCTGTTGGAGCTGAAAGGAGGGTAGGGAGCTATGGCAGTATGGATGTTGAGATGGAAAGGAGAAAAGTTTTTCAGGGATCATGAGAGAGAGTGAGTGTGTTGGTGTACATGAGAGATAGGTAAGATGGATAGATGGATGGATGGCCAGATACAAGCCTTTGAGTATTCGTGGAAGATGAGATTAAAAAAGTAAAGGGGGACCCAGCTGTGGAACACTTGGAATGCTAGCCTAAAGATTTGAGACTTTAACCCATTTACAAATGAAATATTATATACCAAGAAAGCCCTTTATAAACCTTCCTATACTTTGGGGAACCATTCAGATTAGTTCATGGGCAGTGGAGTACCTTCTCAAGAGTGTTATTTAGGATGATTGATCTAGTCAGTTACCTTCAGCAAGGTGGATTAAAGGGAAGAGGCAAGAGACAGAAAGTTATTGAAGTAATCCAAATGGGAGGCGATTAAGGCTTAAACTAGGGCGATGGTAGAGCGGTGGATGAAGGAGAAGGGAATTGAGGGGCCTTTGTGGCTGACCATCTTTGGGCCTCGAGCCAAAAGGGAAAGGTGAAGAATAACAGATTTCAAGTAGAGATCAGGAAGGTTGAGTATGGAAAGAAGGCCCATGCATGCAGAGCAGCTTTGGATTTATTATGGATTAAGTATATACAGTGTGAAATCAAGAGTTCCACGCACAGTCTCCTTTGTGGTCTCCCGTCCGTGTGGAGATGTTCATTCTGTGTGGGTGTGTGTACAGTTCATAGTAAGATGAGAAATGAGGAGGGCAGAGGGAAAGCAGATTTGGAAGGGAAAATGCTAAGTGTAATTTTAGGTTAGTGCTGTGGACAGTGGAAGCTGAGAGCCTCAATCAGTGAGCTGTGAGAAGGCCAAGGGCAGTGACCTCGGGCCCAGAGAGGAGGAAGAGGAGCCAGCAAAACAGGGACTTCATTTAGATCAACTCGACCCAAGGAGGGGCCGTCTCCCCCACTGTGGCTTTTCCACGTGTCTTGTCAGTGACGTTCTAAAAGACCAGCAGCAGTGTTGTCCACGTCCAGATACTTGCCTTCTTTCTCCCCCACCCTCCCTCCATTCGTTCATTCGTTCCTACCTGCCTTCCTGAAATGTAAAGAATTGGCTTGAGCATTTTTGCTTCTCCACCCAGAGAAGGGGGCATCATGAGCCACTCACCAGCCTTCCTCTCCAGCAAAATGTTGCTAACTTGTTGGTATGCCTTTTCATTTTGATATGTGCCTGCCATTCAGAAAAAACTTGGGAGACATGGCTAGTTGGTATTTTGGTAAAAAATGAAAAGACAGATTTTGTAGGATCAGAGTTGAGAACGTCTAATACTTAAAGTTTTTTCCTTGAGTGATTCTTTTCACAAAGGGAAAATAAGAGTATACGACACTGAAAAAAAAACCTTAATGTTTGCTTTGTTAGATTGTCTTTAAGTTTTGAAAAAGACTTTCAAAAGAAGGTAGTGCAAGTGATGTTTTTGATTTTGAGGTCGTTATGGATTTTATGGTGCTAGGATTGCATAGTGAACAGCATGCTAGCTGGAGCTAGCATCAAGAAAATCTAAGATCAGACGATACCTCTGATACTTTGTGGCCCTAGACAAGTTACTTACCTTCTGCGCACCTCAGGCTGCTTACTCCTAGGACTATTCAGAGAAGTCAGTGACATATTGCTCTCTGCATTGGGGGAGGATTTTTCCTCACAGGGAGTTCCCCACACTAGTGAAACCACATATCCCTCCCACATTCATTTATTCTCTGCAAAAAATGGTAACTCTTTGACTACCACTTAAATATTGGCATGGAAAAGCATATGTAAGATACATTTTTTTCTTTCTTTTTTGCAGGAGGGCATATAGAGATAAATTAAAATTTTGGACCCATTGTGTACTTGTAACATTGATCATGTTTACTGTATTCTCATTTTTTGCCGAGCAGGTAAGTTTTGTGAGCTTTTGCTAAACATTTATGGGTACACTAACATCTGATAATTTTAAGAAAATGATATAAATTTATAATCTATCATATCTTAAAACTTTAACACCAGTTGAGATCTATGATATCCAGATATCGTCAGTGTACCCTTTCTCCTTAATTAGCCTCAAAGCTTATTGCCTGCGATCTTTTTGACCTGAGGATTCACTGGGTTACCTTTGGTGACATTTTCAAAGGGGAGGGCTAGAAGAACCTTCCTGATTCTATCTTGAGATACTTGATCTTTTTTTTCCCCACTGTTTCAGTAACTATTTCTCTAGCTAGTTTTCATGTCCTCTGATGTCATTACATTTTTGTAAAATTAATGTGTATGTAATGCTGTATGCATGCAGAACCTTTAGGTGCGTACATGTGTCTGGATTGATTATTATTCCTTCTCTATAGATACATAGTGTTGCCGAGCTTTTAAGCAGATGACCATTTCCTGTGCATTTTTAGACATAGAAATGCAGTGCATTTATTGTGTAAATACAACCATCAACTCTTCCTTTGACCTAAGCCAGCCATCTTCTTAAAAAAGTGTGCCTCCTGACACAGGGCCTCTGAAGAGGCTCCAGGTCTTTGAAGAAATTACTCTTCATTGATAAATTTGTATTAATTAGAATTTAGAATGCCACACTTCTTTCAATTTCTTACTGCAGGACAGATGTGGGGTAGGCTTCTGGAAGTTCTACATGCTGATTCTCAGGGTTGGCAGGATTAAAAATATACATAGGGGGTTGGCTTTTGGGGTTTGACATGTATTCAATGCTGCCACGTCTGCTATCACTTGGTGTATTTTAATCCCTATTACGGGCAATTAAGAGATGTGTTCTGCCTTCTTTCCACTATTTAGCTAATTGCACTCAAACGGAAGATTTTTCCCAGAAGGAGGATCCACAAGGAAGTTGGTACTGAACGGATTGGGGTGTAGGAGGTGGAAAGAGCCTGTTCACTCGATGACAGCAGCATCTTTGTGATGTGATGCCTTGAGATTCAGGCCTGAAGAGATAAAGAGAAGCATCCCAAAAGATGACAAGCTGTGGGCACAAAGTGTGGCCCCCAGACCAGCCAAGCTGTTCAACAGACACACTGAAAAATCCTAGGTGTGTTGGGCAGCCTCCACTGGAATTGTTCTTTGGAAGCATTAGCTCATGGACATGTTATCCTTTTTATAAAAAGGGTTACTGAGAAAGAAACAGCTGCCTTTATTGCAGTGGACATTGCCAAGTAAATTTAATATCTAGACCAGTGTGGGAGCAGTGACTGAGAAGCCTTCCTCAGCCTTTGCTTTCCAGAGCACTCTGCTGTCCTCTAGCTGGGATACTTTTTTCTTTTTCCATTTTTAAATAAGTAACAACTAAGTTAACTCTTTTAGCTGTCCTTGTGTCTAAATGTGATGCCCAAACAAATTGGTGAATGTATAATTTCAACACAGCCTCATATTGGGAGAATCAACCATTGCTGAATCCCAAATTGAAGAATGTTAATGGGATTCAGCAATGGGAGATCTCAGGAACTATTGTTTGTGAATACCTTGGTTTGGGTTAACAACCCCCTAGAAAAACAGAGAATATGTTTGGAGGCCTGCGCACAAAGGGCTTCTTATCAAGTGTACTCATGTTTTGTAAACGTCAGGTACAAACAGAAGTGCCTCAGTGTAGAAATTAGCGCTGCTGTCCCTGACCCACTGTCACATGGGTGGTTCCTTTAATACAGTAACAGGTGGTACCAAGGGCCACATAGCGAGAGGATCTTTTTAAGTTTGGGCAGGATTTGGGGAGGAACGTCAGTCTTTTCAAGTTGACATTTCTGATATGTATTTTAAATCACAGTCACAGTAATATTCTTTCAAAAATCACTTTAATCATTTTGTAATAATTGTAAAATTTGGAATGTACAGAATGTGTTTGTGCCATCACTGTGTGTTTAAAAAGGCTGTCTGAAAAAACTCGCTTGTCTGATGCTTTTCTCCCCCCTTACATTTTTAACAAAAACTTCACAAAGTTTTTCTAGAGTAATTCATTGTTTGCCACTAAATATTCATCAGTATTTAAACAAGGGTATGTGTCGGAAGGCCCACAGGTGCAAGTCGGGGGTGGGAGGGAGCATGGTTCTATTCTGGAAGAGAAAAGCTATCCAAGATTTAGAATAGTGGTTCTTTGTTAATACTTTCACATACATACTTTCAGGCTTTCTGTCAGTTAGCAAGTACATGTGTGTGTGTGTATTTCATATGTATGTATATGTATTTATGTGTATATAAATGTTTAGTATATATTACATACACTCCCAATGCATATGCATGCACACATATGTATATGTCTCTGTGTGTGTATGTGTATATGTATATTAGGTTCTGGCTTTTATTTTTAACTTCAGATTTTTTACTTCCATTGTTTTATTCTCCCTCCTTCCAGTCCCCCATTGATAAGGCCAGTGATAGGATGCCCTTTATTCATGTGATGTCATGCAGAACATATTGCCAAATTAACCACATCAGCAAGTATATCCTTCTTAAAAATGCATTTACTTACTTATTTTTAGCTTTCAGCATTCATCTCTCCTCTCCCCAAGATGGCATGCAATCTGATACAGGTTATACATATACAGTCATATTAGACATATTTCCACATTAGTCATGTGGTGAAAGGAGGATCAAAACCTCACAATCTAAAGAGGAGGGAAAACCACACAAAAAAAGAAAGAGGAAATAATATGCTTTGATCTGCATTCAGACTCTCTAGTTCTCTCTGAGTGTGGACAGCGTTTTCCGTCATCATCAGCAAGTATATCTATGCTGAATGAACCATTCCTGTTGGAAAAGTGTTTGACAACTTTCTAATTAAATAGCTTAAAAAAACATTAAAACCTCCCATTTTACATATCTGGAAGCTGACCCTTAGTTTTGAAGTGTCTTGCTCAAGGTGTATGTCTGCTAAGTGGAAGAACTAGTATTTGAACTCATCATTTCTTTAATTAAATGCTCTTTCTACTAGAGGAGGCCTCTCTAGTCTATGTATAAATAGGGATTTAATAATTATTAGTAGAATGGTAATAACAAATTATAATAATTTGGTGTTGGAGAATGGCGCTGACTCAGGAATGAGTGTCTGAACATTTTCTTTTATTCCCTTAATAGTACTTTATTTTTTCCCCAATTACATGTAAAGGTAATTTTCAACTTCCAATTCAAAATTTTGATTTCCAAATTTTTTTCCTTCACTTCCTTCCCTCCCCAAAAAATAAGCAACCTGATAGAGATTATACATGTACATGTTTAACATATTTCTACATTTGTCATGTTGTAAAAGAAGAATCAGAACAAAGGGGAAAACCTCTAGAAAGAAAAAAAAGTGAAAATAGTATGCTTCAATCCGCTTTGACTCCATAGTTCATTCTCTGTATGTGGTAGCATTTTCCATAACAAGTCATTTGAAATTGTCTTGGATAATTGTATTCCTCAGAAGAGCTAAGTCTGTTATAGTCAATCCAGTACGATGTTACTGTTACTTGTGTACAGTATTCTCCTGGTCCTGCTCACTTCACTCAGCGTCAGTTCATGTAAGTCTTTCCAGGTTTTTCTGAAATCAGCCTGCTCATCCTTTCTTACAGCACAATAGTATTCCATTACATTCATATACCACAGCCTGTTTAGCCATTCCCCAGTTGATGGGCATCCCCTCAATTTCCAATTCTTGGCCCCCACAAAAAGAAATGCTATTAATATTTTTGTATGTGTGCTCTTTTCCCCATTTTTATGATCTCTTTGATATACAGACCTAGTAGTGGTATTTCAGCATTTTCTTTCACTTCTGCAGAGGGGAAGGAGAGGATAAGGGTGTTTTGGTTTGGTTTGCCATTACACCACTCCCAACATCCCCCTTGGCCTCCTAGACTTTTGACCATGTTTAAGATTTTAAAATTGGGACCTCTTCTTATAGACACTCTTGCTTGGCTCTTTGAAGTCTGTCTACTGAATTAAGACATTTGTATGTCAAGATAAATATCATTTTTATTGAGGATTAATATTAATTGAGCCAGGACTGGACTGGTTTTACTTTGTACACAGTTATATTTGAAGAAAGGCTTAACTGAACTGATTACTGTTGGAGCAAGATTGCAAGGAAAATAGATGCCTACATCAAAGCACCTTGTAAACACTTGATTCCCAAGACCAAGAAGTTTTACCCAGTAGTATTTGACCATTTAAGTTATAATTATAAATGTTCAAATGGCATTCCTTTTAGCCTTTATAGTTTAAACATTCTACTAGTTCATATGGCCCCCAGTAACTCCAAATCATCAAAGAAATTTGACTTCACACATACACAAAACCACCATGTAGATTACGTCCTTCATGTTTGAAAACAGTGCTTCTGACTCTTTTATCTAGATGTGTCCCTACAAGGCGGATCATTTGGTCCTTGTCATCATCCCGGACTTGCCTCACTCTCTGCTACACCCTTTCTGTGGTAGAGGCTGATTGACCCTTATTAAAATGGAGCCATTCCATGTAGTTAAGACTCCTCTGTGCCAGACGGACACATATTCTGGGGCAATTCCCCACCATCTATCATTACTGCTGACGAATGCTATTATCTCTCTCAAATTAAGTCGTGATTCATTACCCTGCCCTTGGGTGCTTGGCATTTTGCACAGGCATCCAGCCTGAGGCAAAACACATTATTTCTGTGCTTCTCTCCTGGTTGCCCCACGAAGCCATCTGTGACACTGGCCTGATCATAAATGCCAGTCCTAAGGTCATAATAAAGTGGCATTACCAGCTGCTCTCAACTCTCAGGAAGACAGAATGAGCAAGGTTTTTACAATTTTATTCTTTGTCAGTAAAACAACCTTATTGGGGTATTTTGTTTCCCATAGGCAGCTAAGTAGCATGGTGGATAACGTGCCAGGCCTATACATAGACTCAACTTCAAATCCTGCGTCTAGGCAAATTGCTTTACCTTTCTGCCTCAGTTTCCTCATTTGTAAATGGGGATAATAATAGCTGCTCTTCCCAGGGTTCTTGAAGATAAAATGAGATGATTTTTCTAAAGTGCTTTGCATGCTTTAAAGCATTCTAGACATTGTGGTAGCTATTATTACTGTTACAGGTACTTAGCGGATCTGGATCTCAGCAGAGTAGGGTGTAATTTAATTGTTAAGGCACTTTTCACTTGGAGGAGTGAAGCTGAACCCCAGGATAGTCCTGTAAATTTGAGGTGTTTGGGGAGAAAAGGGAAGACTGAACCTTGTTCTAAATGCTTGAAAGGTGGGAGAATCTCACCGAGGAGGACAAAAATGAGAATTTAGCTCCTGGGCTACTGACTGATGAGAGCTTTCCCTATCTAGCCCAATCCAAATCCAGTCTCTGAAGATTTCATTTGCCAAATATCTCCCTGCTCCACTCTTGGCCTCTGGGGGAGCATATACTTAATCCACCTCTTTCTACTTCTAGCTAGAAAGGATGTGTTGATCACATGAGGATTCCACACAGTGTCTCTGACTTCCCTGTTGTTAACTCCTTGACAGCAGAGGGTGTCTTCTTGAATTTATATCCCCAAAGCTTGTGTCTGTTACATAGAACTAAGTGTGGCCATAATGTGTCCCACTTGCTTCATTCATCCGGCCAAAGTGCTTGAGCTAGATGGTATGAATGTGAAAGGAGAGGCCTCTGGGTGACAACTGCACTGGAAGCATCTACAAAGAAGCAAAGAGTGGGTTCATCCTTTCTAGCCTAGGTATAGGCAGGGATCGGGAGTGCTGGAAGTGTGTGAGAGAGCACAGTTGGCCTTGGAGAAGGGGACCAGAGAGGCAGTACTTTCCAGGGAGAATTTTGTTTTTCTGCAGTGCAAAAATTATGAAAAAGAAATCAAGAGCAAAAGGGAGTTTATTAATGACAGAGGGAAGATGCCAAAGGCACACTAAAGAGGGAGGGCAGAAGAGGATGGGGAGTCTCCATAGAGATTGTACCCAAAGAGATCGCTAGGAAGGACATTTTCATTGGAGCAGCTGGCAATCAAATCAAAGGGATTTGACCTCTAAATACATATGATATATCCTCTGAAGGATTTATGGGAGGGCATGGATGAGAATTGTAAAAGGTGAGAAAACAGATGGGTTGTAATCTGCAACAGTGGAGAGAAGATGGTACCAATCAGATTACAAGTCTTATCAAAGGGTCCAGGTAAGCCGAATATTTTTAAAGTTTTCCTTCATTCCACAAATGTTCTCCCAAACCTGTGCCACGCTTAATATGACAGTCTTTGGTTTGAGTGAGCTCATAGTAATTCAGCATTTATGGAATGCTTGCTAGTAGCTGGGGTCCTCATGTATCTTCTCCACTTATCACAAAACTTTGAGATGAATTATACAAAATTGAACCAATAAGATGAATTTAACATAACATCAAAGTATCTGTAGTTCATGGGTCCCACTTATTACAAACCTCTTTGGATTTGGGTTCATATTAGAATTTTTAAGAATTATCCTACTCGAGGGGGAGGAGCCAAGATGGCGGAGTAGAAAGACTCACGTATGCTAGCTCCGAATCCACATCCCATAAATTTCCTGTAAAAAGAACTCCCCACAAATTCTGGAGCAGTGGAACCCATGCAGAAACACAGTGGAAGAGATTTCCGTTCCAGAGAGCCTTGGAAAGCCTCCCCCAGGGGTCCGTCAGGCTCCAGACACAGAGCCCAGCCCTGCGTTGCCCTGGCCCCATGGCCCCAGAGGAGCAGATCCAAGCAGGCTTCAGGGACGGAATCTCTGGCGGCTGCAAAGGTCCCTCTGCCCACAGGCGCTCCAGGTCAGTGAGAGACTTCTGGGCTGGCCAAGAGGGGAGCGGGGTGTCTCCGTGACTCTGGCCCCCTCAGGAGGCTGCCTCTGGCAGCAGCAGAGGCAGTGGCAGCCCGGGACTCCCGCAGAAGGCAGGGGTTCAGGGCCATTACCAAAGGTCTCTGCATAAACTCCCTGAGGGAACTGAGCCTGGGAGGCGGCCCTGCCCCCACCCACTCCATTACTGAAGGTCTCTGCATAAAGCCCCTGAGGGAACTGAGCCTGAGGAGGTGGCCCTGCCCCCACCACAGCACCAGAACTTAAGCTCACATTTAATAGCAGCTGCTCCCGCCACGGAAAGCCCTGAGGCTGGGAAGCAGCATTTGAATCTCAGACCCCAAGCACTAGCTGGGCAGATCTAGGCTGGGGTGGAGAGGAATCTCAGAAGTCAAGTAACTGGCTGGGAAAATGCCCAGAAAAAGGAAGCAAAATGAGACCATAGAGAGCTACTTTCTTGAGGAAGAGATGTTCCTTCCTTCCTTCATTTCTGATAAGGAAGTACAATACTTGCCATCAGGAAAAGACGTGGAGGTTGGGGTCTCTGTATCCCAGACATCCCAGGGGGATGTCCGGTGGCCTCAGGCCATGGAAGAGCTCAAAAAGGATTTTGAAAATCAAGTTAGACAGGTGGAGGAAAAACTGGGAAGAGAAATGAGAGAGATGCAAGAAAAGCATGAAAAACGGGTCAATACCGTGCTAAAGGAGACCCAAAAAAATGCTGAAGAAAATAACACCTTGAAAAATAGGCTCACTCAATTGGCAAAAGAGGTTCAAAAAGCCAATGAGGAGAAGAATGCTTTCAAAAGCAGAATGAGCCAAATGGAAAAAGAGGTTCAAAAGCTCACTGAAGAGAATAGTTCTCTCAAGATTGGAATGGAACAGATGGAGTCTAATGACTTTCTGAGAAACCAAGAAATCATAAAACAAAACCAAAAGAATGAAAAAATGGAAGAGAATGTGAAATATCTCATTGGAAAAACAACTGACCTGGAAAATAGATCCAGGAGAGACAATTTAAAAATTATGGGACTACCTGAAAGCCATGATCAAAAAAAGAGCCTAGATATCATCTTTCATGAAATCAAGGAAAACTGCCCTGAGATTCTAGAACCAGAGGGAAAAATAAGTATTGAAGGAATCCATCGATCACCACCTGAAAGAGATCCAAAAAGAGAAACTCCTAGAAACATTGTGGCCAAATTCCAGAACTCCCAGCTCAAGGAGAAAATATTGCAAGCAGCTAGAAAGAAACAGTTCCAGTATTGTGGAAATACAATCAGGATAACCCAAGATCTAGCAGCTTCTACATTAAGGGATCGAAGGGCGTGGAATAGGATGTTCCAGAAGTCAAAGGAACTAGGACTCAAACCAAGAATCACCTACCCAGCAAAACTGAGTATAATACTTCAGGGGAAAATATGGTCTTTTAATGAAACAGAGGACTTTCAAGCATTCTTGATGAAAAGACCAGAGCTGAAAAGAAAATTTGACTTTCAAACACAAGAATGAGAAGAAGCATGAAAAAGTAAACAAACAGCAAAGAGAAGTCATAAGGGACTTACCAAAGGTGAACTGTTTACATTCCTACATGGAAAGACAATATTTGTAACTCTTAAAACGTCTTAGTATCTGGGTAGTTGGTGGGACCACACACACACACACACACACACACATGCACACACACATGTACATACACGCACGCACACACACATACACACATGCACGCACACACAGAGACAGAGAGCACAGAGTGAATTGAATAGGATGGGACCATATCTTAAAAGAAATTAAGGTAAATGGTGAGAGAGAAATGTAGTGGGAGGAGAGAGGGTGAAATGGAATGGGGTAAATTATATCTCACTCAAGAGGCAAGCAGGATACTTTTTAGTGGAGGGAAAAAGAGGAGAGCTGAGAAAAAAACATGGTTTACCCTCATCACATTCGACTAAAGGAAGGAGTAAAATGTACACTCATTTTGGTATGAAAACCTATCTTACAGTACAGGAAAGTGGGGGAGAAGGAGATAAGCAGGGTGGGGGGGATGATGGGAGGGAGGGCAATGGGAGGAGGGAGCAATTTGAAGTCAACACTCGGAGAGGGACAGGATCAAAAGACAGAATAGAAACAATGGGGGGCAGGATAGGATGGAGGGATATACAGTTAGTCTTACACAACATGACTGTTATTGAAGTCATTTGCAAAACTACACAGATATGGCCTATACTGAATTGCCTGCCTTCCCAAAGGGAATGGGTGGGGAGGGAGGGATGGGGAGAATTTGGAACTCAAAGTTTTAGGAACAACTGTTGAGTATTGTTGTTGCTACTAGGAAATAAGAAATACAGTTAATGGGGAATAGAAAGTCATCTGGCCCTACAGGAGAAAAGAGAAGATGGGGACAAGAGAAGGGAGGGATGATAGAAGAGAGGGCAGATTGGTGATAGGGAAAATTAGAATGCTCAGTGTATTGGGGTGGGGGAAGGGGATAAATGGGGAGAAAATTTGGAACCCAAAATTTTGTGAAAATTTAAAAAAAAATTAAAAAAAAAAAAGAATTATCCTAATCTGGTTCATTTGGTCTCCATTTAGTTTGAAACTGAGAACTGTTGGAGCCAATTCAAATCTAAAACATTCAGTTTCTTATCCTACAGTCAGACCCAGGCTGAAAAAAAAATAAATGATAAAAGTATTTTTAAGTGCTAAGTTCACAGAAATTGCAAATACAAAAAGTGAGACCATCACTGCTCTCAAGGAATTTACATTCTAATAGTTGGAGATAATATATAGGAAAGTGACTTCCAGAGAGGGGCGTTTTGGTCTGAGAAGTCACTGATGATAAGGGGAGCCATGGAACAATTGGTTGACAGAATTTCTACAGTACTTTAAGGTTTACATAGTGCTCTATGTTGTTCAGTTATTTCAGTTGTATCTTACTCTTCATGACCCCATTTGGGGTTTTCTTGGCAGAGATACTGGAGTGGTTTGCCATTCGCTTCTCCAGCTCATTTTACAGATGAGGAAACTGAGGCAAACAAAGTTAGGGGACTTGTCCAGTGTCACATAGCTGGTAAGCATCTGAGGCCAAATTTAAACTTCTAATTGCGGTCTGGCTCTACGCAGAGTGGCACCACCTCACTGCTCGTAGTGCTTTCTGTGTGAGCTCGCTTGATTCTGACATGCCCTTCCAGGAATGGTAGTGTGGATTAAAAACCAGTAACAAAGTAAGATAACAACATTGTCAGTACATGTTCCCAGATGGGTGTGTGTTTGTCCTTCATTCTCGAAGAGGACCATGACGTCAAGATGATGACATGACTTGCAGTTGACTGATTTGAGTGAGGGAGGGCTGTGCCAGGTCACCAACCTCACTTTTTCTCCTGAGCCATCTGGGTCCAGTGGTCTGATATGCGTCAGGATGACTGGAGACGGATTGGTGCAATGTGAGACCCTGGTCCTTTCAGGCTGAGGTCTTATCACATTCTCACTTTGAGTGAGATGCACCCATGCAACGAATAGGCTTCTTTAAGTAGTTGCTCAAAGGATAGCACCTATAGTAATAAAAAAAAATCAAACTGGGAGGAGAAAGACCTAGGTTCCTGGGTAAAAGGAAATTAATTACTCTTTAGCTCTTAATACTAAATACCTAACATTAAAGGTAGAGGTAATTTTTTTTTGTTACCAGTTTTTCTAAGGCTATTTTAGCAACATAATACATTAATGCAGGGCTTTTGTATTTTATTTTATTGTAATGCTGTTGAGACAGTGCGAGAACCTCAGACCTTCTCCTCTTTCTGCCTCCCTTCCCATACTCTCCAGTCCTGTTGGAAATAAGCTCCTCCAGCACTTGTATCTCCATGAGGGGAGAAAGATGCAAGCAAATCCTCAGTGACTTTTCTGTGTTCCTGGCTGGGTCTGGGCTTGGTCTGACTTGAATGGAGCGTGAAATCTTGTCTGACCGCTTCTGTCACTGCCATTCCGGTGAACTAAAGAATGTGCAGTTATAGTTGGCCACTTTTTCAAGGCTCAAGATGTTTCCTTCATCTCAACCCCAAACAAGATTGAAAAAAAAAAACCAAAACTGCTGCCACTGTTCATTCTCAAAAGTCCTTAATGACCACTTCTGACTATGACCTCTGTCTTCTCCATTGCTTCATGTTTCTCACCTCTCATACACTCACACAACAAGAGCACACACTTTGTGGGTACTGGAGTTCCTGTATTCTGTCCAATTAAGTCAGGGGCCAGGCAGCCTGGGAAAGGTATTCTTTTCTACCACCTGAGTTAGGGTTCTTCCGCCGTTTCCCTGGGGGAGGATAAGATCATAAAAGTAGGACTAGAAGGAAACCTTCAAATTCCAAATCCCCCCACACTTTTTTTGACAGATCGAGGAAACTGGGGCTTACAGAGGTTGTGACTTGCCTAAAGCCACGCAAGTAAGAATCAGAGGTGGGATTTAAACCTGGATCCCCTGACTCTAGGTCAGAGGTTCTTAACATTTTTTGTGTCCTGGCAGCCTAGTCCCCTTCTCAGAATCATGTTTCTAAATGCATAAATTAAATAGGATTAGGAAGGAAAACAATTCTATTGAAATGCCATTATCAAAATTTTTTTAGGTTCACAGATCCCTTATTAAAATGCCTTGACTGCTGTAGTGTCTGGTGGTTGTTTTTTCCATTGTATCAGACAGCTTCTCATGCTGTTCCCCAGTTAAAAAAAAATTGCAGTCCTTATAAATGACATTAGAACATATATATGTTCAGACTGTGGGTATGTGTCATTTAATATGTTACATATAGGATTGTTATATTCAGATTATCCCAAATATATCGGTATCCTGTAAGTAAATAGCACACCCATGATAAAGTTCAGAAGGAAGAGAGGGAGGGATGGAGAGAGAAAGGGAGAGAAGGAAATGCATTAATTAAGTACCTGTTTCATGTTAGACAAAGTGCTAAGTTCTGGGGATACAACCACAAGAAAACAAGACAATCCCTGCTCTCAAGGAGCTTACATTTCAGTATGGGCAGAAGAAATATCAAACCGGTCACATACTGCATGTAGTGCATGCTATCACTTATTAGCATTACATACTCTATACTCTACCATTGGCCATTGGCTGGTTCCACATATAACTTTCTTGCCATTAACCCTTACACCTCCTGAGTTAGACTAGCTACTGGCTGTGTAATCCCCTGCTGTCACTCCTTAATCTCTAGCCTCCACTCTCTTTTTCTTTGAGCCAGTCTCCTTGCAGGCCATCAGCCCCCAGTGAGTCAGGTTCTGCACATGGCTTCAGTTCCCCCAGGGCCTCAGACAACTGGAGTCTCAGGAAAGAAAAATGTCACCCTCAGCCTTCAGTAGTATTACTAGGCTTCCCCAATGGCCAGGGGAGTACCAGTATACATCTTAGTTTTTATATATACTTTTCCTCTTAGAAGCTATCATTCAGTATCAACAAACCATCTCTAATGGGTGCCCAGGCCCTTCCTAGAATCTTCCTTCTGAAATAGCCCATGTTTTGTGTCAACTCCAACCACAAATGCTGCCACTTTTATTGCAGTTTTTCATCCCTGGAATTTTCTTTTGCTTATTCCTCATGGTCATCAAAGCCACATGGGACCTTTATTTCCCCCATCTCTCTCCATGTCTTTCACCCTTGATGTCACGGGCATCCCCCATGTTTCATGGGCATCGCCATGCTTTGGGCCCAGGCACTTGAGGAAATATCCTTTCATCCATTTCTCCATCCATCCCTCTTCCGGGTCGATTTCTAGAACATTAAACAGAACTTTCCTCAACTTGATACTGCTGAAATTAAAAGTACTATGTCTTCATACAAGAATGACAAGTGGCAATTTGTACATTATAATGTCTCATTAAAAAATGGAAAGTTCAACTTGAAGATTCTCTTTTGTAGAATTAAGAAATGTTAAGAGTATGAAGAGGGCTTGGAGATCATTCAATCTAATGCTTCCTTTTACAGATGAGGAACATGAGCAGGGACTAAACCTATGTGTCCTCATGCCCAGCCTGGAACTATTTCTAGTCTCAATATCTTTTTACTTCTAATGTTTACTCTTTACTGATGACATTTGAAATCCACTTATATTGTCTGAACATCCAATGTGATTTCATCTTGTTTAATTTCTACTGGATGGCCCACCAGTGCCAGCTAGTGGTCTTTCCTCAAATAATACAAATGATCACATTTTTTCACTATATTTGTAAATGTCAACATTCAAACTGTAAAATAATTATTTCAGCTCTTCTCTCTCTTTGGAATGCATTTCTGGATAAAGAGAGAGGCTTCCTTTATCCCTGGGTAGCCTTTATTAGCAGTGGGGAGAGTTGGAGAGACTTTGGAGCTCAATTGATAAGGGAGATATAGTCTGTCCGTCCCAATAGATGTCTCTTTGTTAGACTTTGATCAAGTATTAGCTAATGATAGTTGACATTTAGACTGCAGTTTCAGGTTTACAAATTGCTTTATGTAGGTTCTCTCCTATGATCCTCCCAATTATGTGAGGCAGATGCTGATTTAGGCAGTTAGATGCTACTTGAGATAAAATTTGACTCAGACACTTAGTAACTGTGACTCTGGGCAATTCATTTCTCTTTGCCTCAGTTTCCTCATCTGTTCAACAGAGATAATAATAGCACCTACCTCCCAGGACTGTTGTGAGGAACAAATGATATAACATTTGTAAGGTACTTATTAGCACATTGTTAGGCACATAGTATAAATGTTAGCTACTGTTATTATTCTAAAGATAAAGAAGGGTAAGAGAGAGACAAGGAGTTTGCCCAGGGTCATGTGGTGAATATTTGAGGTAGGATTTGAATTTAAGCCTTCTTAATCCCCATTCAACAAGCATTTATTATGTGCCTACTGTGTGCCAGGCACTGTGCTGAGATCTCAAGTTGCTCGTGGTCTAAGTCCAACACTATAATTATATAAATATACTATATATTTTATAATATATATTAGATATTTACGTATTATATTTATATGTTGATATTTATAAATATATATTTAATGTCATTTCTTTACTAGTATTTTATAGGTCTGGCCCCCATACAACTTACTGTCATTCATTTATTCCTTTATCCATGCACTCAACAAATTTCAACAAATTACTTTTGTATGAGTTTGCTATATGAACAGTATACTCTGATGGAGAACAGCTTTTAAAGCTGTGATGTGTTCCACCAAATCTAATGCTTTTTGTCAGCAGCATGATATAGTATTATCATACTAAACTATAAAGGATATGGACTGGGTATAGACTTTTGTTTGCAAAGCCTGCCTGGGTTTTTCTGTTACATTGATTACAGATATCATCAAGGTGTGTGTAGATTACTCTTAGAAAAAAAATGTGTAGAGGTGGGAAGGGGAGGTAATAAGCATTTATATAGCACCTACTATATACTGGATATGGTGCTAAGTTCTTTTTACAAATATTGTTTCATTTGGTGGGACATTAGATTATGTTTTTTAAATTATTGATATTTTCTCGGTCACTTTTTTTTAAACAATAAAGTCCAAGTTTTTTTTCCCCACACCTCTGGTATCCTTTCCCCTTTCAAACACCCAGAGAAATGATCCCTCAGCCTCCTCCCAATTGTGTTGACTCTATCATGGACCTTCCTCCCTGTTTAGTTAGTTTAACATAGCTGTTCTTCTTATGTTTGTTTTTGGAAGTAAAATTTCTGCTTCTTCATAGAGCACATTCTGGGACTTCAATGTTAGTCTAAATGTGGAGGCTCCACAGTCCATGATGGCAAACAGAATTTATTATAAAGGTCTTTGCAGATCTTTTCCATTTTTTTTGTCATTCCTGTCCCTACTTTGTCTCACTCTTAGCTGACCCCAAACTGCTTATTTGGGTCTCTTACCAAACTTTCTTTAATATGGTTTCCCCCCCCCATAGCTGCTTCTTGTTTGATGAGATGATACTGCTGCTGATTTTCCATTATCCTCTGTAGAATTTTACAAACAAATTTATATTTCTTTATATTTGTTATATATAAATATATGTATACATAATATGCACACATGTATGTGTATACATGTGTATATGTACATACATGTATACGTGTGTATTCACGCACATATAATGCCAGTGTTGCCCTTAACTGCCATATTCTTGGCAAAGGAGATCAGTGTTTCTAGGTTGGCACAGGAGAGCTCTTTTTGTTCTCCTTATAATGACAACTGAGTTAGTTGGAGCTGAGCTTCTTTAGGAAATGGTTATAATCTGTAACGATACCCATTCTTCCATCTCTTTTACCCTTTTTGATGTAAATGACTTATTTAAATAGGTCAAGTTGGAGTTGTTTAAATTCCATACCATATATTTTTCTCACTGTTATTATGCCTTCTGGTTGTGTGTGAGTCCTGATCTTTTTCTCTGAGAAGTTAGTGGTCTGAGTATATGTAACTGATTTGGAAATGACTTTCACATGAGTAATGAGTGATTTCATTTTTGTCAGCATATAATCAATTGGGCAGCTAGGTTGTGCAGTGGATAGAGTGCTGGGTCTTGAGTCAGGAAGACTTCTCTTCCTGAGTCACCCCAGCCCCTGAATTCATGCAATGGAAACTTCTTCAGCCACTGTGGTCCCCCCTCTCTGATTAGATAGCTCCTTCCTGCTCCTCCATTTAAGGAGGGAGTCCAGACTGTCAATGTCTCATTCCTCTGGAAACTGGACTTTACCATGTTCTCTGCTCTCCTCCACATAGGGTACCTTCATTTCCCCCTCTCCCATTAGAATAAATAAACCCCTTAAGGCCAAAGATTGTCATTTGTATTTCCAGTGCTGATCACATAGCAAACAATAAATGTTGGTTAACCAGCTATGGCTTCTAGCTTTGAGTGAGAAGATGGAGAAGATGGACCCTAGGGGAGTTTCTCCTTGGGTGAGAGATCCAGGACTGTCTTGGTCAAGTAGAGTTATCTCACTCCCAATGGGAGAGCTCCTTCCCTCTTCATAGGCTAGTATATATTCTCCCATGAATACTTTCTCTGATTTCTGCTTTGTGATGATTGGGACAAATGGGTTTCTTCACTTAAAAAACAAAAGAAATAACCCTGACTGTTGGTATTCATGGACATATAAAGGTAGCCCCTTGCCTTAATGCATAGAAGGCTGGCCAAGGGTCAGAAAGACCTGAGGCTCTAGCACTTGGTAGCTGGGTGACCTTGGGTAAACCATTTAATGACTGGCTACCTCAGTTTCTTCATCTGCAAATGGGAATGTAGATAGCATCTGTCTCCCAAGGTGGATGTGAAGATCAGTGAGATAATATTTATAAACAAACCCCTTTGCAAACTTTAAAATTCTGTATAAACGCTAGCTATAATTTTTATTAGCATTTAATAGTCAATTCTTCTAGTTGTATGTATTTCTGGGTTACGGAAAAGGACTTCCTATTAAGCATACGGGTAATAATAGCTCACGTTTATGGAATGTTTTAAGGTTTTCAAAGTATTTTATCAATATTCTTATTTGATCACAAAAATTCTAGTAGGAAGAACATGTTACTTAATAAAATCGCAGATCCAGATAATTCACTTTGCATCTGAGTTAATTATACCCATCTAGATCTTCTGCTGCTTCATCTTCTTAAAAAAAGAAATTATTTTAGACTGGTCCAGAATAGTAGGCATAGCTTTGTCAGAACACCAGAGGGCAACATTGAGCCATCCTAAGGAAAAGACTGATGCTCACCATCATTTTATTAAATTACAAAAAAAAGTGGCAAAAAGAAATAGGCTGTTTTATTAAGCACCTACTATGTGTCAGCTCCTGTATTAAGTACTAAGTGTACAATGACAGTATTGAAATAAGAAATGAAGTAAAACTTGAAGCACAGTCCAGTTAGAAGCCCTCTTGCTGATAGGAAATATTTTTGGGAAAATTTAAAAATGTATAGTTTAAATGGATGGTTATTTTGTAAATTGATATTTGCTCTGAAACCTTAATGTCACATATCTGTATATATGTATAAGAAAGAAGGGGAGAGGGGGAGAGAAAGGGAGGAAGGGAAAGAAGAAAAGGGGAAAGGAGGTAGAGAGTAAGAGGGAAGGAGGAGAGAAGGAGAAAGGGAAGGAGGGAGAACAGGGAGATGGAGGAAGGGAAGGAGATAGGGAAAGAGAAGAGACAGAGGGAAAGAAAGGGGGGAGGGGAGAAGGAAAGGAGAAAGAATGAGAGAGGAGAGGGCAGGGAAAAAGAGAAGGAAAAAGAAAGAAAAGAGAGAGGAAAGAGAACATTTGACAGTTCATTAAGCTCTTGAACAAATGTTGTGGTTATTTAGCATTTTTGTTTTATTTTGTATTTTCTTTTTAAAGTATTTTTTCTCCCAGGCATTTAAGTCATCGAAAACTTCCTGAATCTCCCAACAGAGGAGATAAGTGGCCCAGTAAGTAAAAAGTACTCTTGCCACAGGCCTTTGTGATCTTGGGTTGGTCACTTTCCCTCCCTGGGCCTCAGTTTCCTCATCTGTAAAATGAGGAAGTGGTACTTCTAAGGTCCCTTAAAGCTCTACATTCTAAAAGGTATCAGGTTATTAAAAATATCTATTCTTGGGGAGGAGCCAAGATGTCTGAGTAGAAAGATTCACATATGCTAGCTCCTAAATCACAGCCCATAAATTACCTGTAAAAAGAACTCCCAACAAATTCTGGAGCAGTGGAAGTTGTGCAGCAATGGAGTGGAGGAGCTTTCAGTTCCAGAGAGCCCTGAAAAACTGACCCCAAAGGTCTGTCACGCACTGGACCTGGAGTGGAGCCCAGCCCTGCTTTGGCCATGAGGCACTGAGAGGAGCAGATCTGAGCAGGCTTCAGGGACGAAATCTCCAGCGGCGGCAAAGGTCCCTCAACCCACAGGCACTACAGGTCAGTGAGAGACCCTATCTGGCCGGCCAAGAGGGGAGTGGGGTGTCTCCATAACTCAGGCCCCCTCAGAAGGAAGCAGCAGAGGAAGCAGCAGACAGGGGCTCCCAAAGCAAGCAGGGGCTGGGATCCATTGTTGAAGGTCTCCTTGTAAACCCCCTGAGGGAACTGAGCCCAGTGAGGTGGCCCTGTCCCCACCTGAGCAGCTGAACTTAATCCCACTGAATAGCAGCCCTGCCTCCCCGCTGAAAGCCCTGAGGCTGGGAAGCAGCATTTGAATCTCAGACCTCAAGCACTAGCTGGGCGGATCTAGGCAGGGGTGGAGAGGAATCTCAGAAGTCAAGTAACTAGCTGGGAAAATGCCTAGAAAAAGGAAGCAAAATGAGACCATAGAGAGCTACTTTCTTGGGGAAGAGATGTTCCTTCCTCCCTTCATTTCTGATAAGGAAGTACAATGCTTGCCATCAGGGAAAGACATGGAGGTCGGGGCCTCTCTATCCCAGACATCTGAGGAGGATGTCCGGTGGGCTCAGGCCATGGAAGAGCTCAAAAAGGATTTTGAAAATCAAGTTAGACAGGTGGAGGAAAAACTGGGAAGAGAAATGAGAGAGATGCAAGAAAAGCATGAAAAACGGGTCAATACTGTGCTAAAGGAGACCCAAAAAAATGCTGAAGAAAATAACACCTTGAAAAATAGGTTCACTCAATTGGCAAAAGAGGTTCAAAAAGCCAATGAGGAGAAGAATGCTTTCAAAAGCAGAATTAGCCAAATGGAAAAAGAGGTTCAAAAGCTCACTGAAGAGAATAGTTCTCTCAAAATTAGAATGGAACAGATGGAGTCTAATGACTTTCTGAGAAACCAAGAAATCATAAAACAAAACCAAAAGAATGAAAAAATGGGAGAGGATGTGAAATATCTCATTGGAAAAACAACCGACCTGGAAAATAGATCCAGGAGAGACAATTTAAAAATTATGGGACTACCTGAAAACCTTGATCAAAAAAAGAGTCTAGACATCATCTTTCATGAAACTATCAAGGAAAACTGCCCTGATATTCTAGAACCAGAGGGCAAAATAAGTATTGAAGGAATCCATCGATCACTGCCTGAAAGAGATCCAAAAAGAGAAACTCCTAGGAACATTGTGGCCAAATTCCAGAGTTCCCTGGTCAAGGAGAAAATATTGCAAGCAGCTAGAAAGAAACAATTCCAGTATTGTGGAAATACAATCAGGATAACACAAGATCTAGCAGCTTCTACATTAAGGGATCGAAGGGCGTGGAATAGGATATTCCAGAAGTCAAAGGAACTAGGACTCAAACCAAGAATGACCTACCCAGCAAAACTGAGTATAATACTTCAGGGGAAAATATGGTCTTTCAATGAAATAGAGGACTTTCAAGCATTTTTGATGAAAAGACCAGAGCTGAAAAGAAAATTTGACTTTCAAACACAAGAATGAGAAGAAGCATGAAAAAGCAAACAGTAGAGAGAAGTCATAAGGGACTTACCAAAAGTGAACTGTTTACATTCCTCCATGGAAAGACAATATTTGTAACTCTTGAATCTTTTCAGTATCTGGGTAGTTGGTGGGATTACACACACACACACACACATACACACACACACACATGTGCACACATACAGAGACAGAGAGCACAGAGTGAATTGAATAGGATGGGATCATATCTTAAAAAATTAAGGTAAATGGTGAGAGAGAAATATATTGGGAGGAGAGAGGGTGAAATGGAATGGGGCAAATTATGTCTCATAGAAGAGGGAAGCAGGAGACTTTTTAGTGGAGGGAAAAAGAGGAGGGCTGAGAGAAAAACATGAAGTTTACTCTCAACACATTCGACTAGAGGAAGAAATAAAACGCACACTCATTTTGGTGTGAAAACCTATCTTACAATACAGGAAAGTGGGAGAGAAGGAGATAAGCAGGGTGGGGGGGTTGATGGAAGGGAGGGCAATGGGAGGAGGGAGCAATTTGAAGTCAACACTTGGGGAGGGACAGGATCAAAAGAGAGAACAGAAGCAATGGTGGGGCAGGATAGGATGGAGGGAAATATAGTTAGTCTTACACAACACGACTATTACCGAAGTCATTTGAAAAACTACACAGATATGGCCCATACTGAATTGCCCGCCTTCCCAAAGGGAATGGGTGGGTAGGGAGGGATGGGGAGAAGTTGGAACTCAAAGTTTTAGGAACAACTGTTGAGCATTGTTCTGGCTACTAGGAAATAAGAAATACAGGTAATAGAGAATAGAAAGTTATCTGGCACTACAGGACAAAAGAGAAGATGGGGTCAAGGGAAGGGAGGGATGATAGAAGAGAGGGCAGATTGGCGATATGGGAAATTAGAATACTCAGTGTATTGGGGTGGGGGGAGGGGACAAATGGGGAGAAAATTTGGAACCCAAAATTTTGTGAAAATGAATGTAAAAAGTTTAATAAATAAATTTATTAAAAAAATCTATTCTTATGAACATGTAAAATGAAATTTTACTTATATGTTTCCTAGCTTTAATGGAGGCCCTTTATTTCTCTCTCCCCATCCCACCCATTCTCATCCTTGTTATCTTTTTCTTCCTCTGTTTCCCCTCTCCTCCCCCATCTTTTTCTTTTTCTCCCCTCCTTTTTTCCCTGCATCACCTTTCTTCCTCTCTCCTATATCCTTTTCTTATCAATCTCTTCCTCCCCTTCCTTCTTCCTCTCTTTCCTATGCTTCTCATCTCTCCCTCCCACTCTTCCACCCTTCCCTTTTCCTCTTGTTATGGAAGAAATATTCATACATTCACCCATTTATTTATTCAATAAATATTTACAAAGCCAGGTACTGTGCTGAATGCTAGGGATACAAAAAGAGGCAAAAGACAGATGCTGCCCTCAAGGAGCTCATATTTAATCAATCAACATTTATTACGCACCTACTTTGTGCCAGTCACCCTGATAATCTGATGGGGGTACACAAGGAGGCAGGCAGGCCCTACCCTCCACAAACTTTTACAGTCTAATGGGGGAGAGAACTGCCAACAAACATATACAAAGCTAGTCACAGGAACGATTAAGAAGTAATCCACAGAGGGACGGCACTGGAATGAAGAGCGGCTGGGGAAAGCTTCCTGGAGGAGGGAGGATTTTAGTTGGAACTTAAAGGAAGCCAGGGAGGAGACCGTGGTACATGATTGTGTGTGTGTGTGTGTGTGTGTGTGTGCATGTGTGCGTGCGTGTGTGTGTTCCTCCTTCGTTGCTGAAGAATACCATGCCATCAGAGACATGATGACATGACTTGCACTTGACTTTATTTTGAGTGAGAGAGGGCTGTGCAGGTCACCAGCCTCACTTTTCCTCCAGAAGCATCTGAATCCAGTGACCAGGTAAGTGACTTCCCCAAGGTCACACAGCTAATGAGTGTCGTGTCTGAGGTGAGATTTGAACCCAGGTCCTCCTGACTCCTGCACTGGTGCTCTATCCACTGCCACCACCTAGCTGCCCTGTCCTGGACATGTACTCTTTGATCCAATGACTCTGGCCTCCTGGCTGTTCCACAAATAAGACACTGCCACTTCATACTCTCCCTTCTTCTGCTCCACCTGACATGCCACTTCATACTCTCCCTTCTTCTGCTCCACCTAATGACCTCCCCTGACCTCCTGTAAGTCCCAACTAAAATTCCACTTTCTAGAGGAAGTTCTCCCCATCCCCTCTTAATTACAGTGCCTTCTTTCTGTTAATCATTTCCCATTTATACTACATAGAACTTTTCTGGGTATACATTTGTGTGTTTTTTCCTCCATTAGAATGTAAGCTCCTTGAGGGCAGGGTCTATCTTTTTCTTCTTTTTGAATCTTTAGTGCTTAGCACAGTGCCTGGCACAGAGTAGGCACTTAATAAATGTATAATGATTGATTTGTACCTTCAATGTTCAGCATATAGTACATGCTTAATAAATGCTTTATTTTATTTTAACACGGACATTAGGAGATGGTTTTTGAAAGAAAATTTTAAAATATAATGGAATGCATCAAGGTTGATGTTAAAGAGGTACTGCAGAGAATCATCAAACTCTGGATCCTAAAGAACAACATAGAGAACTGGATCTAATTCATATAAGAAATATTACAGAGACTTATGACACTTGTAAGCAGAAAGCTGGGAGATCCCAAGGCAAGATGATTTGTGGACACCTTTCCTCTGTGAAATGACAAGTCATGCTTAGCCTTTCAGATGTGAGGCTATCACATTAGATGATCAAAAAGTGTCATAATAAATGTCAGAAGTAGTCGGAACGCAGAATGAAGCAGGCTATTTTCTCTTTTGTTATGTTCAGTTTTTCTCATGATTTCTCCCATTTGTTTTAATTCCTCTATGCAACATGACTAATGTGAAAATATTTTAATAGGAATGTATGTGTAGAGCCCACATAAGGCTACATGCTGTCTTGGGGAGGGAGGGGGAGAAAATTTGGAACTTATGGAAGTGATTGTTGAAAACTGAAAATAAATACATTAATAAATTTGGAAAAAAACCCAAAACTTTGGTTTCCTAATCTGTAAATACGGAGCATGAGCAAAGTACTCATAAAAGTGATCTGTACCTATTCATTATTATTGGTGCTAACTACTTAGCAAAACATTCTTTTTGATTAAAAAAAAATGTCATTAGCACAGAGCCTAGCAGTTACCTGAATGTATCAAGGGGCAAAGGCTGGGCTGACCACTCTGGGTCTAAGAATGGGGCACTAGGACGGGCACGTCCCTTGAAAACAAACTCCCACTGAGCACGTGGTAAGTGCTTAATTTTTTAGAATTTGTATTTACTGCACATATGTTCCTGTGCTTCATTCTGTGAAAGCTGTTCTCCCTTGGAGGGCATACTGTATGGAATCCAATACTGACCTTTCTCCTCCCCAACGCCCCTCCCCTCCTCAGTTCTTAGATGTCTTTAGATTTAAGCTAAGTTTTACATCCTGCTTTTTGTGCTTTTGAAGAGCTTTCTTACTTATACTTCAGTAATTCTTCCCTTTTCAACCCTACCAGTTTCTACCCTTCTCACAGCAAGTCACAGACAACTCCTGGAACTGCTTGGTCTTCGTCTCATCTAATAAAATAACTTGTTTTCAGTTTACCACCCGCTCCCTCACTTTTCTACTCCAGCAGCATGATCAGCACCTTTCTCCGTGGGAATAGTTCCTTTCTGCACTTACGACAATCAATATGATTTATGCAGAGAATATTACGCTGGGATTTATGACTGGCTAGGAAAGAAAGAAAATGGAGGTATCGCAACACAGATGATACAGTGAAAAACCTAGATTTTGTTGTGCTTAGGCACAGGTTCAGGGGGATAGAAAAATAACCCGAGGCTCTGAGTATCTGAAAAGTTTTCTAAAGACAAAATTACATTGGAGTGACAGAGAAATAAATCTTTTATGGATAACAATCACCTACATTCCTTCAAGCTCTAAAAGTCAGAAAAGACAGATTCATAATCCCACATTTCCCTCAATGTCATAAAAATTGAACAAACTTAAAGTCATAACCTCATACATCACCTAAACAAACCTAGTGAAAGGTAAATTGAGTCAGATTACAGATTAAAACTGCATTTAGAGGATTCTCAATTTGCCAGTTGAGAGAGGGGAGATTTTTGTGCCTTACTGAGTCTTAAGTCAAATTGTTTGGGAAGCCTGGACTTCCTTTTTTGGCTTCTTATCTGAGGGATGTTTGTCAGTTTTCACATCCCAAGGGGCAGGTTTCAGATCAGTGACCTTCCACTGGGGAAATCACCCTGACCCTTCCTCTCCCCAAGTAAAAATTTGTTCTTCGGTCTGGTCTGACTCTTTGTGACCCTGTTTGGGGTTTTCTTGGCTGACACTGCAGTGATCTGCCATTTCCTTTTCCAGCTCATTTTTCAGATGAGGAAACTGAAGCAGACAGGATGAAGTGACTTGCCCAGGGTCACACATCTGGGAAGTGTCTGAGGCCTGATTTGCACTCAGGAAGATGAGTTTCCCTGACACTAGCTGCCCTTAAATAAAATTTATTATTAAATTTAATTTTATATTTAATATATATTTATAATATATAAATACATATTTATGTTACATATAAACATATAGAAATATACTTATGTTAAATAGATATTAAATAAAAATATATAAGATCATTATATATTTATATTTAATATATTATTATTAAATAAAAATTAATAAAAAGAAACTAAGAATGAACAATTCTCATCACACATCGCTCTTCCCCTCTCATCCTTCTAAATATATGTTAAGTATGAATATATAAATATATTTACATTAAAATATATCATTAAATAAATAAAATTTAAATATAACAAAAGGAAACTAAGAATGAACAATTCCCATCGCACATCGCTCTTCCCCTCTCATCCTTCTAAATATATATGTTAAATATGAATATATAAATATATTTACATTAAAAGTGAATATGTTTATTACATTATTAAATAAATCAGAATGGACAATTCCCATCACACCTGCCTTTCCCCTCTCATCCCTCTCCCCCTTTGCCGCCCCGCCCCCCGCGCTCATCTCCTCCCCGCCCCTCCCCCGCCCTTCACGCCTGCGCAGTAGGGCGGGAAAGCCCGTGAGCGCGTGCCGTCCTTCCCGCCTCGTGCCTCGCGCAGCCGCAGTCTCCTCCCACACGTCTGTCTGCTAGCGTGCGAAGGCCGCAGCCCAGCTTGGGGTCCTCGGTGAGAGCCGCCGCTCTCCCAGGGTCCGAAGTAGATCCACGGGAGGCCTCGAGGTTCCTCCCGTCCGCGGTGACTGAGGTAAATCAGCCCCCCACCCCCGTGCCTCCGGGGGCGAGGAGGCCTTGGGCCCCGCGGGAGCTGGGGAAGCCGAGGCCCAGGGCGGGGCGAGGCGGGCTTGGGGCGCCGGGGCCGCGCCGGCCCATTTCTGTTGGAATCTGGCGCCCCAGCGGGACGGGGGCCGCGGGCGACCCTGGGCGCCCTGGGGACGGCTCCTTGTGAGGTGTTAGGGCCCCCGGGAGGATTCTGGTCGCGGCCCTTGGGCGGACTGGGGGCTTATTTTTGTACGTTATTTGGTCTCCTGAAAGGGGGGTCCCAGCGGGCCTCACCAGGCCGCGGGGGGGGGAGGGGGCGTCATAATAAAAAAAGGCCCGGGCCCCGCGGCCCGCTGGGAGCGCTGCCCGGGCCCCGCTGCGGGGGAGGGGAGGGGGGGGGGCGTCATAATAAAAAAAGGCCCGGGCCCCGCGGCCCGCTGGGAGCGCTGCCTGGGCCCCGCTGCGGGGGAGGGGAGGGGAGGGGAGGCGGGGGCGCCCGGGCCCCGCTGCGGGGGGAGGGGAGGGCGGGGGCGCCCGGGCCGGACCCTCCCTGGCCGCCCTCTTTGTCTTCGCTTGGGAAAAAGCCCTCTTCCCCCCCCCCCCCCTTTCGCCTCTGATCGAGAACGAAAGAAACCCAACCCCCCGTAGCAAACGTGTAGTCTACACACGCCCTCCTGTTGAACACGTTTTCACCTGGGCCGTGTTACACAGAACCAAAGCTGGAGCGACTAAAACAAACGCAAACGCGGCAGAAGAGAAAATGGCAAAAAGAAAAGGCGAAAATGCCCGGCCCTGCGTCCGACCTCCGCGCCTTACTCCGTGCGGGTGGCGGCTTTGCCACGCGGCGTGCCGGGGCGATCCGGCACGTGGAGGTGCCCAGGCCCTCCCTCCAATCCCCCCCCCATTTCCCTTCGAGTGGCTTGCCGTTTTGTATCCGCTCTGCCTGGGCATACTCGTCTTTTGACCGGTTTTACTCATTTGCATTTTTTTACATTTTAAATTAAATGTAAATTTTACATTTACTCCTACACACTTTGCTTCGGTGACATGATTTATCTCTCACCTTCATCCCCTTCCCCCTCCCAGTCTATTCCTTTTCCCTCCTTTTTCTGTTTTATTTTTGAGATCAAAACATAACAGAATCGCTCCCAGGCCTTCTATCTAATTAGATTACCCCCTGTGTGATCCTTGATGAAGATGAGGAATAGTATCTTCTTGCCATGTTTGAATGCAGACAGTTTGTCCCTGTTTAGTCCATTGTAACTTTTCTTTCTCTTTACCCTTTTACGTTGCCCTTGACTTCCCAGCGTGTGTGTATCTGTATCTATACCCAGTGCGTCAGAAATTCGGAAATACATCAAAGTCTTCTATTTCATGAGAGCCCATTTTCCCCCTGTATAACTGTGCTTCATTTTGCTGACTTTATTAGCTTTGTTTTCTAGATACCTTATTCTAAGCTCTCTGCTCCTTTAGGGTAAGTGGCTTTCCTGTGTGTTCCTTGGTGCTTGACTGGGGCACCTTGGCATGAGAATTCTTTCTTTCTGCCTACAGATATGAGCAGTTTTCATTTAAGATTTCTTGAAATATATTATTAGGTTGTTTTTTTTTCCGTTATGGCTTCCTGGTAGTCCGATGATTCCTGTTTTTTTCCTCCTACATCTATTTTTCAGTTTGCTTGTTTTTGGTACGCTTTACATTTTCTAATTTTTAATTCTTTTACTTTGTTTTGATATTTTTTCTTGTCTTATGGAGTCATTGGCTTCTGTTTGGTCCATTTGGATTTTCACAGCATTTGTTGCTTCAGTAGGATTTTGTACCTTTTATGTCAAGCTGTTAACTCCTTTTCTGATTCTTTCTTCCATACCTCTTATTTCTATCTTTTTTTCCTTTCATGCTCTCATTTATAAATTAAAAAACTGAACCTTTCACTCTTTTTTAAAATGCCCTTTGCTATATCTCTTCCTGAAATTGTAGTTGAATTTGTGTCCAAGCTGAGATTTTTCTCGAGATTCTGCTGTAAATATTTTGGAGGCTTTCTGTTTCTCTGTTTTATGGTGGGATTTATTTTTGTTTTTTTGGTCACTCTTCAGCCTACTTCCTAACCTCAGAGGTGATGTTAACTTGCAGCTGCTTGCTCCTAAGGGTACTTATCTCAGTACACTGCCCAGAAGCAATCATGACCCTTACCAGCCCAAAATTTTGCCTCTGGGCATCCCCATGTCGGTCAGCTTTGGATCTGTGACCTGGCTAGTGAGAGACTTGGCTTCCAGTTGATAATGGCTCCTGCATTCAGTGTGGGCCTCCTTTTGCCCAGGCACACCACCCCTCCGTGGGATATAGACTCTACTACACATCTCATCCCTAGTAGCCACACAGGCCTGTCAGACTTGTGCCAACCTGGGCTGGAGAATTGGGATGTCTTCAGGGGTTATCTCATCAGAATTTTGCCTGCTGTGTTTTCTAGATTAGTTTGGTTAGAGTTTTGAAGGGGAAAGGTGGAGCTTACTGTTTTTCCTGGTACTCTGCCATTTGGTTCTATTTGCATTGATTTTGCCATAAAAGGGTTTTTTAAAAAAAAATTATGTAATTAAAATTGTCCATTTCATTTGCTTTGATCACCTTTGTTCCAAATTTAAGATTTCTCTCCCTATTCAGAGTTGTTAAAAGTATCTCCTTTCTCTAATTTGTTTGATAATAACCTTTATAGTTAGGTCATATTTGGAATTTGTTATGGTATATGGTATTATGTTAGTCTAAACCTGATTTCCGTCAGATTGCCTTCCAGTTTTGAGACATTTTCTTAGTCAAATAAAGTCCTTACCCCTAGCAGCTGATGTCCTTGAGTTTGTGAAACACTATGTGACTAAGTTTAATCCATTGACCAGCTCTTTTTTTTAAACTATGCTGAAGAACTTGGATGATCACTGCTTTATAGTATAGTTTGGCATTTGGTAGGATTGAAAGCACTCTAACTTAACCAGATCATTTGCAAATATCTTATTTTATTTTTTTTGCCTGTGCTTATTTCCTCATTTTCTTTATCTTGTTAATGACTTTCCATTGCTAATGATGTTCTGACATTATCTTCTTAGCCTAGACTCACCTTATACTACAGTGAGGCTTTGCAGTAGAACTTTAGTGAAGGAATTATTCTTAATGAAAAAAACATTTAAGTGTCTTCTGTGTGCCAGGCACTTGGCTGAATTCTGAGGATACAAAGGCAAAAGACAGTCTCAGCCCTTGAGGAGCTTACAATTTCATGGAGAAGTCAACTTATGTACAAAGAATCTATATACAAGATAAATTGGAAATAATCAACAGAGGAAAAGTTTTCTATGAAAGGCAAGGTTAAATCTGAGATTTGAAAAAAACCAGGAGGCAGAATTGAGGAGGGAGAACATACCAAGTGGGGAACAGTAAGTGAAAAGGGTGACAGGTGGAATATCATGTGTGAGGAACAGACAGGAGGTCAGTCTCACTGGTTTGCAGAGTATGAGGGTGAGGTGTAAGGTATAAGAAGACTGGAAAGGTAGGTATAAAAGACTTTGATTGCCAGTATTGTATTGATGCGGACAATGGACAAACCATGATTGGAGTTGTAACCTGGATGAATATCCAACAAAGCATACAGGAAAGGAGAGGTCTGATAGGTAGGCAGAGAACTAGGGGAGAAGAGTGTCCCCAAACCCCAGGTTGAAGTATCAAGGAGAAGGTGATCAGTGGTGTCAAAAAGGGATGAGGGCTGAGAAAGCACCATTGTATTTGGCCTTTCTGTAGACCAATATTTTTCATGGTACTTACTTGAAGTATTTAGGAGTTGTTTTTTAACATTGGGTTGTAGTTTCTTCAGCTTTTCCTCAGTTGAATCACCCAATGGCCATATTAAATTTTTAAGACAGGTGCTATCATTCCTATTTTACAGATGGGGAAATTGAGGTAACTCAATTCATTTTGATGAATGGGATGAAGTGATTTGGCAAAGTTTACATAGTGTTAGTGGCACAAGCAGGACAATCCATATGCTTCAATTCATTGTCATAATTCATTTCAGTGGAATTCTAAACATATTGAACGAAACTAATATTCCAGAGAGTGAGTTGATACATTATGTGTAAACATTTATAATGAGTGATTAAAGCACTGGTGGGGCTTCTCACGATGTGGTAATGTCACTAATGTATTGTTGCTGGAGATATAAACTAGTCCAACTATTCTAGAGAACCATTTGGAGCTACATGAAAAGGACTGCATACGCTTTGGCCCAGCAAAGCCACTTCAAGGTCTGTATCCCAAAGAGATCGGAGAAAAAGGAAAAGGACCTATATGTACAGAAGTATTTATAGCAGTTCCTTTTGTGGTGGCAGAGAACTGGAAACTGAGGGGGTTCCTGCCAACTGGGAATTGGCTAAACAAGTTGTGATATATGATTGTGCTGTAAGAAATGATGAAGGGGATGGTAATTCTTACATGAACTGATGTGAAGTGAGCAGAACCAGGAAAGCATTGCATACAGTAACAACGATAGAGTCAGGATGATCAGCTATGAAAGACTTAGTTACTGTGATCAAGACAGTGATCCAAGACAACTCCAGAGGATGCGTGATAAAGAAAGCTGTCCATCTTCAAAGATGAACTCTGAGTGCAGATTGAAGCATGCTTTTTTACTTCATTTTTCTCTTTTGTATCTGTTTTCTTTTGTACTGTATTTAACATGGAAATGTTTTGCATGATTTCACATGTGTAACTGATATCATATTGTTTGCCTTCTGCAGGGAGAGAGAATTTGGAAATCAAATTTTTAAAAAAAAATATTAAAAAAATTTCACATATAATTGGGAAATATTGAATGAAATAAAAAGTACATTTTTAAAAAATAGTCACGCCAACCAGAGATTGGAAAATCAGGAGAGTAAATCTCAGGGCAGAGTCATCTCCAGTTGGGCAGGGCAACTGATAAGGAGGTAGAGTAGTCTAAGAATATGTTAAGTGGGGAATCCTTCACGTGGACTTTTGCAGTGACCTCCTAATTGATCTGCTACCTCAGGTCTCTCTCCCAACTCCAGTGTATATTTTACATGGATGCCAGAGTACTTTTTCTTAAGAGCCGATATGACCACGTCACTCTCTTACGCAGATTTCAGCGACTCCCTGTGTACATCCAGGATGAAGTATGAACAGTACTGTTTGGCTTTCCACCTTCTCATAACTTGACCATAACCAGATTCCAGCTTCGTCATAGATTTGACTCCTTCCCATTTTCAATTCCAGACATAGCTTTCTGGTTGTTCTCACACAGCTTATCTCCCATCTGTATGTCTTTGCTGGTCATCTTCTGATCTTAGGATGCACTCCCTTTTCCCTTGTGCCTTGTCAGATCTCTAACTTCCTTCAAGACACAGCAAAAGACCACGTTTTACACAAAACTCCTTCCACTCCCTCCAGCTGCTAGTATCATGACTGTGTACTTACTTTGTGTGTCTATTTCCATGTATTCTATATGTGCCAGTGTATGTCCATGTCTAGCAAAATGCAAGTTCCTTAAAAGCAAGGATTCCTTCATGCTTTGTTTTTATACTTTGCACCCAGTACCTTCCTTGCCCATAATCAGGATTTAATATGTTTGTTGATGGTCTGATTATTCTCTATATGTGCCCACCTTTTTCTTATATGTTATGCATACAAATCTTATATCTCTGAGATTTCATCTTTGGCATTAAAAGGAATGTTTAAAATATTGTATTTATTACAGTAAGAAGTTGCCTAATTATGGCACCTTCAGGAAGAAAACATGCCGGAAAATCTGGGAAACCAGCAATGGAAGCTCAGGTGAGCCGAGCTTATGACTTTGACAAAGAAGACAAGAAGGATCTGAGTGGTTCTGAGGAAGATGCTAGGGAAGGTACAGTACAACACATTTACATATTAATAACTAGTATATACTACTCAGAGTTCTATGAAATGCAACGCACTGTATATTTTATAATTCATAAAACATAAATAAACTGTAGTTTATATTCTTCCCCCAAAATTTGCCTGTCATTTGAGGGGCACGCTTGCTAAATTTGGAGAGGCTTATTGACAGACTGGGTAAAGAATGGTGAAATTTCAATCATAGTAACTCAGAAAGACCACCTCCCAAGGCAGAGAGGAGATGTGACTTGCATCTGTTGAAGGAGACTAGGGAAATCAGACTCTTGAAGTTGGCAAGTTCCACCTATCTATAACCTAACCAATCATAGGGTGTCTGAGCTGTTAAATGCACTAACAGATCACAAACATACATTTGGAATGAGCACATGAAATAAATGCAAACTTTTGGGGAAGAATACAAATTTTATACATAAAGCCTTTGTATTTTGGTAGGACCCTTCAGAACTGGTATGCCAATGGCACAGCCTTTGAGCGCCTTGCATCACCACCACACCAACTCCCAGCCTGTGGTTGCAAAAACAAAACACAGTCTTAAAAGGCTTTACTGTCAGTAGCCTAAAAGGTCAAAAGATGAGAATATTACTTCATGAAAATCTTCTATAGTAGCAGACTTAATTTCAGACTCTTTTGTCATAATTTTAGGAGAGACTGCAGTGATTGAAAAGCATGGGAAAAAAAGGCCTGCTACGGTCATTACTCATGGAGCAGTTGAAGAAGATATGGGGTAATATGATTAAAATAATTTATTTCTTTCAATTAATTTTTCAAAATGAATTTTTCTTGAAGTATTTTTATATCATAATTTTCCCAATATCCTCCCCCCCATAGACAACCCATTCCTGGAACAAATAATATTTTTTTGAAGATCTCCCCAATCCCTACAAAAATAAGGGGAAAAAAAGGAAGAGGAAAACAGTTGTAATGTGCCACACCTGTGGATTTCTTTATAAAAGGAGTGTAGCTACACATATGTCTTGAGGTTTATAATTTTGCTACATTTACACTGTGTGTGTGTGTGTGTGTGTGTGTTGCTTCTCATTTACAATGTTGGAGTCGTGTATTTTGTTTTCTTGGCTCTGTTTATTTTATTCTGCTTCAGTTCATGTAGATCTTTCCATACTTTATATTTATCAGTTCATCATTTCTTACAGCACAGTAACATTCTGTTACATTCATATACTGCATTTTGTTTAGTCATTCCCTGATCAATGGGCATCTACTTTGTTTCCAATTAGGGGTTATCACAAAAAGTGCTGCTATAAATACTTTGGTGGATATAGAGACTTTGTTCTTATTTTTATTTTGATTAGAATATAAGTTCAGTAATGGAATTATTTCACCCTAGGTCTAAGAGTATGGACATTTTAGTCACTTTATGTGCATAATTCCAAATTCCTTTTGCTCCACCTATAATGCACTGGTGCATCTATCATCCCATAGCTTCTCTAGCATTGGTTATTGTCATTTTATTTCCATCTTGCCAGTTTGCAGGGGGTGAGGAGAAACTGCAGCGTCATTTTGGGTTGTAGTTCTTTAAATAATAGTGATTTAGTTGTGAGTGCTTTGCAATTCTTTCTGTGAGAACTGTTTGTTTCTATGCTTTGACTACGTAACTTCTAGGGAATGCCTATTAGTTATACATATATACATTTATAAATTGTTTATATTTATCTTAGATACCAAAGTTTTGTCAGAAAAATTCAAAAAGATTTTTTTTCCCATTTCACTGCTTCCCTTGTCATCTAGGTGCGTTAATTTTGTCTGTGTGGAAGTTTCATTTAATCATAGTTCTCTATTTTATTTTTTGTAATGCCCAGTCTCTTGTTTGGCTAAGAATACATCCTCCTACCCAAAGCTATGAGAGCTATACGATCTATTCCTTTTCTAATTTTTTTTAAGAGTATGAGTTTTAATATTAAGGTCATGTATCCACTTAGAATGTAAGGTGTTGCCATAAGCCTAATATCTGCAAGACTTCTTTCCAGTTTTCCAACTTGTATTAGAGTGATTTTTCTGCTCCTGTAATTTATGTTTCCTGATTTATGGTACACCGGATTATTGAGTTCCATTATTTCTCATTCTTTGTTGTTTATACCAGATGGTTTTAGTGACTTATGTTTTATAATATATTTTGAAATCTGAAAATCCTATTCCTCCTTTATCTCTGTCCCTTCTCATCATGTCACTTAATAGTCTAGATATTTTGGTTTTTTCCCAAATAAGTTTTGTTATTATTTTATCAAGTTCTATAAAGTATCCTCTTGGTAATTTGATACAGCATTAAAAGTATAAATTAACTTTGGTAGTATTGCCACTTGCCTTGTCCCAGTCATGAACACTGAATGTTCCTAAACCTTTTCAAAATTGTTCTTTATTTCCTTAAGGAACACTTTGTGATTGAACCTGTACAAGTCTTTGCATGCTTTAGTAGGTCAATTATCAAATATTTTATGAATTTGTAGTTATTTGGATTGGGATTTCCCTTTCTTTTACTGTTTTTAAAATTTTGTTAATATAGAAATGAAGTTGATTTTTGTGGGTTTCTTTTGTAGGCTGTATTTTGAGGGTTTATCTGTTTTGTTTCTTAAGTATTTATTTTGCATTCACCTTTGATGATGTTATCTTAATTAGTATATTTGCTGAGTCCTTAACATTTCCCAATATACCATATCAGCCAATGGAGTTTTATTTTTTCATCTATTTTTATGTCTTTGATTTCTTTCTCTCATTTTATTGCTGTTACTAGTATTTCCAGAACTATATCAAATAATAGTCGAGAGAGTCAGCATTGTTGCTTTACTCTTTTATTTATACCTAGTGAATTCTCATTATACATGATACATACTTCCAGTATTAGATGCTTTTTATAATATTACAAAAGATCACTCTATGCCTATACTTTCGTAGGGTTTTTAGTTAACTATCTTGATAGAAGTCTACTTTGATGCAAATAGAAAATGCTCTGTGAAAAAAATATTCTTTTCAAAACAACTTTTTTTAAATGTATAACTAAATTATAATTTCTTTAGGGGTGAAGTACAGAATATGTTGGAAAGATTTGGAGGTATGTTTCAAGATTCCATTATATTTAAAGATACTCCTTTGCTTAAAGCCTATGCTTGGTAAAATTTGTAGAAGAAAACAATAGAATCATAGAATTGCTAGACTTGGAGAGGTCTGTGGCCCTTATGTACTGTTTCATGTGCACTTGATTTTAGAGATATATTTGGTATAGGGTTTCCTCATTGTTGTTTGTTCAGTTTTAATGTGGAGAATGGATAGTAGCTGTGCTGAAGGGGAGTGTTTAGTAGGAACGTATTTTTATTATTCACATTTAACATAATCTAGGGAATACTGTATGAAAAAGGACCTGGGGAGGTCTAGTCTAAATTCAGAAAGAGTTTATTAAATGTCTGCACAGTGCTAGGAACTGGAGATTCAAAGGGAAAACAAAACCATTCTTGCTTTCAAGGTGCATTCACTGTCCCCCAAAATGACATGGGATACTTCATCTTGGGCTTGAGGTGACCTCAGAGGTCATTTTAGTCCAGTCTCCACGAGGGCAGCTAGGTGGGGCAGTGGATAGAGCACCAGTGCAGGAGTCAGGAGGACCTGAGTTCAAATCTCACCTCATACACTTGACATGCACTAGCTGTGTGACCTTGGGCAAGTCACTTAACCCCAATTGCCTCATCCTGGGTCATCCCCAGTCATCTTGATGAATATCTGGTCACTGGATTCAGATGGCTCTGGAGGAGAAGTCAGGCTGGTGACCTGCACAGCCCTCCCTCACTCAAAATGAAGTCAAGTGCAAGTCATGTTATTATTTCTCTGATGGCATGGTCTTCTTTGGTGATGAAGGACAAACACACATCTCAGTGGCACCCTGGATTAGGACATGGGGCCTACATCTAGGAAGCTTTCAGTTCAGATAGCACACTAGGCACTTCTTGGCTGTGTGACCTTGGGCACCTCATGTAGTTTCTGTTTGCTTCCATTTAGTCATTTGTAAAATGTAGATAATAAAAACACTTGTCTCTCAGGCCTATTGTAAAGAAAAAATGAGATAAAATTGGTAAAACCTTTAGCAAACTTTAAAGTGCCACATACATGTATTATTAGCTATTATTGTTTTTCACAGAGAGCAAAACGACACCCTTGAAAATTAAGTGACTTGCCCAAGGGTAATGTCAGATGGAGGATTTGAACCCAGGTGTTTTGATTCCAGATCCATTGTACCACACTAATAGGTTAAAGTGTACATGCTCACACACACACACACACACACAACCTATTCTTAGATACAGTCCCTAATGAAATAGTTTTGTAGGCTACATTTATGTCATGGTGATGGTGCACATAAATGATTTTTGGTGGTATTAAATTTGAAAAATCTTTGAATTTCAGGAATTCTTGAGTATGCTTTCATTTTCCAGAGGTCCTCTAAATTGATGATTTATATCTTGAGTAGAAAATTTCATCAAATTTATAACTTAAAACATGAAAGAATTAGAATTTCATCCCTAAAAATCCTTTATACACACATGTAATCTAGAAAAGAAAGAGTAAGTTACCTGTTACTTAAACCTATTCCAAAATAGGGTAGGGGAGAGGAGATTCTAGTTAACTGGAGGTTAGATACTGTTATAAAAAGTTGCAAGAATTTCTGTAGATCATTTTTTAGGGAAAAGATTATAAATTAGGGAAAGAGCTATCTTTTTGTAACAGTTGGTACAATACCTGTTTTAAGTTTAAATATCTCAAGACTTGCTAGTATTGATGAACTGACTACTCAGATAATTTGGCTTATATTTGTATTATCATTATATAAACTTCACAACATAAAATTTTGATAAATATTTCATTTTAGCTGATATTAACAAGGCTCTTCTTGCAAAGAGGAAAAGATTGGAAATGTATACAAAGGCTTCTCTTAAAACTAGTAATCAGAAAATTGAACATGTTTGGAAAACACAACAAGAACAGAGGTAAGGATTTATTTTTTTTAATAACTTTTTCATCATGAATGCAAAATGGACATTGAAAAGGTAGTTTTGTGTTTATTGGTGTATTAACTGAAAAATATTTTGGACTGTTTTTATCTTAAAGTGAGAGATAAGAGCTTTTGCAGTCCTGTATACCTATCCTTGGTCCTCAAAGGAAAAGTCACTTCTTGATCCTCAAGTGTTTTTTTTTCTCCATCTTATTCATTTTCTTTGCCTTCTGTAGCAACAGATGCTGTTGAATACTCGTTCCTCCTGACCCTCTTTCCTTTGCATCGCATTCTTCGTTTTTCTCCTATCTATGATAGCTCCTTGAGTTCTTTCTTACTAGAGAATAGTGAGTCTTGATTGGGTGACTGCTGGTCAGAGCTGGTCTAGGGTTGAGGAGTCAGACACGTGGCCCACAATACCTGTGTCATGAGTGTGGCCTGAATCAGATTAAAATGTTACTGGAAATATTGAATGGAATAGTTAAAAACAGGTAAGACTATATTTTAAAACTAAGTCAATATGCACCTCACAGGGATTCTCATGTACAGATTCGTGGCCCCTCTTTGTGTTTTAGTTTAACATGATTAGCTCTAGAGGGATTTGTTTTTCAGGTAGGGTATGGACTAGAAGACTTCTGAGAGCTTTAATCTGAAATGTTAGCCTTCTCTTCAATGACCTTTATCTTTCTGACTGTTCTTAAGGGATTTGTTCTTAGGTCTCTTTTTTTTTTGTATTGTCTGCTTTGGGAGAGCTATTCTTTGGCTTTAAGCCTTCTTTGTGGAGGACTACCAATCTCTATCTCCAGCTCTGATCTCTCTGGCCACAGATTCATCATTCCAATTTCCTGTTGGAAAAGGGGACAAAAAGCATAGAAAAGAGAATAAGAAATTATGTATCAACCACTATGTTGCAAGCACTGTGCTTTGCAAGCTTTTGCAAGCACCTTACATACATAATCTCATTTTATTCTCACAATGTCTCTACCAGGTAGAGGCAGTTATCTCCATTTTACAGTTAAGGAAACTGAGGACTAAAGAAGTTACGTAACTCACACAGCTAGTAAGTGTCTGATAAATTTGAACTATGATTTTCCTGACTCTGTGTCTAGGGTTCTGTTCAGTGCACCACCTAGCAGCCTCTGGCCAAGGGGAAAAGGGAGCAGAGTCCTTAATAATTCAAACCTCTGGCAGGTGAAACAGCTTTATGCTTATTTAAAGCAGGGCTTCTTAATCTTTTTTGTGTCATGGAGCTCTTTGGTAGTCTTTTGAAACCTATGGACTCCTCAAAATAATGTTTTTAAAGCATGAGATAAAATATATAGGGTTACCAAGGAAATCAAAATGTTTATAATTCAAAATATTTTTTAAAAATTCACATACCCCAACTTAAGAATCTGCTTTTTTTATTTTATTTTTTTATTTCTCTCTTTTTTATTTAACTTTTTACATTCATTTCCACAAAATTTTGGTTCCAAATTTTCTCCCCTTTTATCCCCTCCCCCCACCCCAATACACCGAGCATTCTAATTTTCCCTATCACCAATCTGCCCTCTCTTCTATCATCCCTCCCTTCTCTTGTCCCCATCTTCTCTTTTCTCCTGTAGGGCCAGATGACTTTCTATTCCTCATTAACTGTATGTCTTCTTTCCTAGTAGCAACAACAATACTCAACAGTTGTTCCTAAAACTTGAGTTCCAAATTCTCCCCATCCCTCCCTCCCCACCCATTCCCTTTGGGAAGGCAGGCAATTCAATATAGGCCATATCTGTGTAGTTTTGCAAATGACTTCCCTGATAGTCGTGTTGTGTAAGACTTACTGAATTACCCTCCATCCTATCCTGCCCCTCATTGTTTCTCTTCTGTCTTTTGATCCTGTCCCTCTCCGAGTGTTGACTTCAAATTGTTCCCTCCTCCCATTGCCCTCCCTTCTATCATCCCCCCCACCCTACTTATCTCCTTCTCCCCCACTTTCCTGTATTGTAAGATAGGTTTTCATACCAAAATGAGTGTGCATTTTATTCCTTCCTTTAGTCGAATGTGATGAGTGTAAACTTCTTGTTTTTTTCTCAGCTCTCTTCTTTTTCCCTCCACTAAAAAGTCTCCTACTTGCCTCTTAAATGACATATAATTACCCCATTCCATTTCACCCTCTTTCCTCCCACTACATTTCTCTCTCACCATTTACCTTAATTTCTTTTAAGATATGGTCCCATCCTATTCAATTCAATCTGTGCTCTCTGTCTCTGTATGTGTGTGTATGTGTGTGCGCGTGCATGCGTGTACATGTGTGTGTATGGACCCACCAACTACCCAGATACTGAAAAGTTTTAAGAGTTACAAATATTGTCTTTCCATGTGGGAATGTAAACAGTTCACTTCTGGTAAGTCCCTTAAGACTTCTCTTTGCTGTTTACTTTTTCATGCTTCTTCTCATTCTTGTGTTTGAAAGTCAAATTTTCTTTTCAGCTCTGGTCTTTTCATCAAGAATGATTGAAAGTCCTCTGTTTCATTGAAAGACCATATTTTCCCCTGAAGTATTATACTCAGTTTAGCTGGGTAGGTGATTCTTGGTTTGAGTCCTAGTTCTTTTGACTTCTGGAATATCCTATTCCACGCCCTTTGATCCCTTAATGTAGAAGCTGCTAGATCTTGAGTTATCCTGATTGTATTTCCACAGTACTGGAATTGTTTCTTTCTAGCTGCTTGCAAGATTTTCTCCTTGAGCTGGGAGTTCTGGAATTTGGCCATAATGTTCCTAGGAGTTTCTCTTTTTGGATCTCTTTCAGGCGGTGATCGATGGATTCTTTCAAAACTTATTTTGCCCTCTGGTTCTAGAATGTCAGGGCAGTTTTCCTTGATCATTTCATGGAAGATGATGTCTAGGCTCTTTTTGTGATCATGACTTTCAGGTAGTCCCATAATTTTTAAATTGTCTTTCCTGGATCTATTTTCCAGGTCAGTTGTTTTTCCCACGAGATATTTCACATTCTCTTCCATTTGTTCATTCTTTTGGTTTTGTTTGGTGATTTCTTGGTTTCTCATAAAGTCATTAGACTCCATCTGTTCCATTCTAATTTTGAGAGAACTATTGTCTTCAGTGAGCTTGTGAACCTCTTTTTCCATTTGGCTCATTCTGCTTTTGAAAGCATTCTTCTCCTCATTGGCTTTTTGAACCTCTTTTGCCAATTGAGTGAGCCTATTTTTCAAGGTGTTATTTTCTTCAGCACTTTTTTGGGTCTCCTTAACCAAGGTATTGACCCGTTTTTCATACTTTTCTTGCATCTCTCTCATTTCTCTTCCCAGTTTTTCCTCCACCTGTCTAACTTGCTTTTCAAAATCCTTTTTGAGCTCTTCCAAGGCCTGAGCCCACCCGACATCCCCCTGGGATGTCTGGGGTACTGAGGCCCCGCCCTCCACGTCTTTCCCTGATGGCAAGAATATGTCCTCGTCATCAGATCCAGTGTCGGGATCATTTGCATCTGTTCGAAAAAACTCTCTGTAGTCTTATTTTTCTTTCCTTTTCTAGGCATTTTCCCAGCCAGTTACTTGACTTCTGAGATTCCTGTCCACCCCCGCCTAGATCCGCCCAGCTAGTGCTTGGGGTCTGAGATTCAAATGGGCCTTCCGCGCCGCCCGCCCAGCTGCTATTCAATGTAGCTTTAGTTCTGGTGCTGGGGTGGGGGCAGGGCCGCCTCCCGGGCTCAGTTCCCTCAGGGGCTTTATGCAGAGACCTTCAGTAATGGAGCAGGGTGGGGGAGGGCCGCCTCCCAGGCTCAGTTCCCTCACGGGCTTTATGCAGAGACCTTCAGTAATGGAGCAGGGTCGGGGAGGGCCGCCTCCCAGGCTCAGCTCCCTCAGGGGGTTTATGCAGAGACTTTCAGTAATGAAGATCCTGCCTGCTGCTGGGGGAGTCCCTGGCCATTGCCTCCGCCCACTGCCTCCACCGCCGCCTCTGCCTCCGTGCTTCCTGCCCCCGCCGCTTCCTCCCGAGGGGGCCCGAGTCACGGAGACACTCCGCTCCCCTCTTCCAGCTCAGCTGTCTCTCTCACTGACCTGTAGCTTCTGTGGGCGGAGGGACCTTCCCGGCTGCCAGAGCTTCCGTCCGTGAAGCCTGCTTGGATCAGCTTCTCTGGGGACGCGGCCAGGGCAGCGCTGGGGTGGGGTCCACTTTCCGGGGCACGACGGACCCTGGGGACGACTCTCCAGGGCTCTCTGGAACGGAAATCTCTTCCACTCTGTTTCTGCACACCTTGCAGTGATCCAGAACTTATGGGGATCTCGTTTTACATTAATTCTATGGGCTGTGGGTTTGGAGCTCGTAAATGTGCGTCTTTCTACTCTGCCATCTTGGCTCCGCCCCCCAAGAATCCCTGCTTTTGACCAATCTTCTTAGCATGCCTTTCTTAGGGGAAAAAAAATAAGACATTTCCTGCATGTCCATCTGAAGTAGCAATCATGATGTGCACATCTTTCAGGGCCCGAGACTGCTGGTCCCTCTCAGAGCTCAGGAAAGGGCCCTCCCATGAAAGCCAAGGTTCAGAGGGAAGTAACTCCTTTCTGGGTCTTTTCGCTTACAACAGCATATGAACATTTTCCAGGAAACACGTAAGTCATTTGTCATTTATCTTTCCCTTAAAGATACAAGAGAAAGGAATGGTTTGATAAAAACTACATTGAAGTAGGAGGCCTTGGATTTGAGACCTCATCTGGCTGGAATGACACTGGTTTCTCTTGGACCTCATTTTCCTAGTCTCTCAAATGAGGGGCAAGATGTAGATGGCCTCTTTGGATCCCTTCTGGCTCTTAACTCAAGTCAAAAAGCAGCCCATTGTCTTTCTCCCTCAGCTTGCTTCCTTCTGTCAGGGGCATCATGAGGCCCATCTTGGCTTCATCTTTGACTCTTCCTCCATCTAGTATGTTCGAATGGTAGGATATTTCTGTTATTATCACAGCTTGAGCCATTGTTACCTCTCATCTCCCTGGTGCCATTTCTTCCCCATCCTTTATCTTACATAATACTGCTATTGCCACTTCTAAAAAGTCTTCAGTGTTCCATCTTCACTGTTTAAGGAGATTTGGGTCCCTTAGCCTGACATGCAAGACTGTAGAATCCACCTTTATGATCTTCCTCCCTTAACAGCTTTGTCTCATGCACAGCCCAGCTCGCTGTTGCTCAGACATGTCCTGTGGTTTTCCGTCTCTTTTCCTTTGTTGATACCTTTTCTATGCCTTGAGTCCCTGTTCTCCCAATTTCTCTGCCTCTTCCTTCCCACTCTTTAAGTACCAGCTCAAATTCCACATCCTCTGTAAAGCCTTCCTAGAGTCATTCTGCTGAGTCATCTTTCAGGCATCTGATCTCATTTGTTACTATTTGTTTAAAAAGAAAATTTGTTTTTTGCAAAAAGAGACTTATTTTTATTAAAAAAAAAAACATTTGTTACTGTTATGTACTTAATGAATTTTTGTTGGATCAGCCACTGAAGAAAATCTGTGTAGTGCCAAAGTAGAAAAAACTAAATTGAAATAAATATGTGCTGAAATCTTACATAACCTAATTATATCATAAATTCATATTCATGTTTTGAAATGAACTCATTTATTCTTTTAAAGTGTAAAATTGCATGAAATATTTATTTTGAGTCAAAATTAGTTTTCCTTAATATTTTTTTGTGATTTTTTTTCATTTATTTTTCAAAAGCACTTAATTTGGTTGAATAAAAGTATGGTTTTTTTCCCCCACCAATCATATCTTAAGTTTTTTCCGTTAATAAAAAAACATTTTCTTCTCCTTACCCTTCTTACAAATGGGAGACAAAAAACCCTTTTTCCTGATTATGACAAAAATTCCATGCTTTTTTCAAGAACAAAAATCAACAAAATTTATGTTAGAGAAATTTTCTCTATATAAGATTAGGTGCCAGAAAACTGAGGACTTTGCCTTGGAGTAGGGACTCCTGTTACTGTTACCTAGCTGTTAACCATTCTGCAAATCAAATCCCAAGTTCACATGTTCTATTTACAGACCGTGTAAGAGTCACAGGAAAGTTTTTAATCAAGAGAAATGCAGTGTAAAAGAATCAAGTAATAGAGTATACTCTTTCACTGTAGATATGAGTGCAATTCCTTATAAATTCCGGAGAGATTGTAATCTTTCCCAGCTAGAATAATACATTTATTTCAGAACTTGTAGCCAATCCACTGGCAAAAGTGTAGGGTTCACTGCTACCTGTTGCATGGACTTCAGAGGAAACCTTTCAGCTCAACTGTCAGAATTCAGGTACTTCTGAGTCCGGGAATGCCATAGCTATTTCATTCCATGTACTGCCCCTTCTTCGTCTTCTGACGTTAGGCTGGAGCTTTCCTTTTGTGGCTCTTCTCCCCTCCACTTTGCCAGCTTTGCTTTTTAAACCCGCATCTGTCAAAAAACTCTTTGCTGATACGAGTCCTGAACTGGATGTGACCTTTCCTAGGACAAGAGAAATGGGAGATTATAGCCCAGGGAATTTCTCCCAGTGAATGTTCTCTTGGCATCTTGCGAAGTCCTGGGTAACCCAAAATGATTTAACCCAAAATAATTTTTTAAAAATACTCAATTTTTAAAAAAATACTTGTATTTAACAACTTCCCTCAAAAAACTTATGGTACTATTAATGCCTTACTTTTTTTTTATATTACATTAATTACTTCTGTTTGCATGGTCTCTGATTTCATCAGTATGAGTAGCTCTTCCGCTGGTGCAGATAGCAGCTACTTTGTACTTTAGTAGTTTGTTTTCATTAGCAGTTGCATAAAAAATAATCATCACCTAGTGACAACTCTTCTGGCAATGTTTCTGAATTGTGATAGGTTGGTCCTGTGATGGCAGATAGTCCCTTGCTGGGTATTTAAGGTTAGATTGGATTTGCTAAAATGTGCACTCCACTGGCACCACAACTCAGGTTCACCTCCTCTTTATGATGAAACCCTCGATTAGTTATGTAAATTATTCGGTCACTTCAGGAAATTGATTCATTTAATTTTAATAATGGTAATGATGGTGTTCATGATTCTTTTACTAGGCAAAAGCTCAACCATGAATATTCTCAGCAGTTCCTGACATTATTTCAACAGTGGGATGTGGATGTTCAGAAAGCTGAGGAGCAGGAAGAAAAACTAGCTGTTAGTATCATGCTTGGCGTTCTTCACAATTGATAATGTTATAACTAAGTATGGAAAACATAGATAATCACCCAGTGATAATCCTGTGGAGTTGAACGAGCTTTGCTTGCAGCCTGTCCTGGCTGTGGTCTTGTTAGTGTTGCTGCCCACGGACTCCGTCAGCTTGGCGTGTGCCCAGAAAAGCCAAGAGCGGGAGTCATCGTGTTAGCATTGACTCATGTTCCTCACAGCAAAACCCCATGCAAGTAATCATCCCCGTTCTACAAATAACGAACCTGAAACGGAGGGAATTTTAATGAACTGCCTGAAGTGTCAGAGCCAGAATTTGGACCCATTGCTCTTTCCTTCCTGCCTTCCTTTTCATTTTATCATGTCTTCCTTCCCTCTCTTCTGAAAAATTAGGGGAGTGGTAGAGTACCACAGACATTGGTTGTTAGTTGCCTCAGAACCAAAATTAGTAATAAATGGCTTTACATCATAACTTTTAAATTTGTTCCTGATTCTTAAATAGCCAGAGTTGTTCTACTACTCTATTATCTAAGAATCACTTGTGTAGTATAGCCTAAGTAGAAGTGGCTATATGAAGTAGTTTTCCTTGTTGGAGTTTAGATGTAGAACTTTTAATTATCCATTATATCCTGTTTCCTCATTTGTTTTGATTTGTTTTCAGGTCTGCTGTTTACATGACTATGCTAACTCTCCTCATTGATTAGCTACCGATTATGAGGTTACACATTAATTGGTCAGGGCACAGTTAATTTTATATTGCCCATCTATAATAATGAGTAATTTCATGGTAAGAGTGATATCTTTTCTTCATTTAAAATAACATACTTTATTGTATTTCCTCATGACACATAATAGTGTTACAAATGTATACACGATGAATTTTGTTGAATTGGCACATTTAGCAAATGTGTATTTTTCTATATAATTCATTTACTTATATTTAAATAACAGGTATATGGTAACTGAATACTTCAGCAGTTCAACTGTTAAATGTTTCAGCAGTTCAACAAATATTTATTCAGTACTTGTATTTAATACTCTAAAATTTTGCTAAATGTTTTACATATAATCCCATTTCATCCTCTCAACAACATTGTGAGATAAACCTGTTAGCCCCATTTTACAGAGAAACTGAGACTGGAAGAGATTAAGTGACTTGCCCAGGGTCATATTGTAAGTGCTCTAGTAAGTGTCTGATGAAGGATTCCAAACCACATCTCCTTGATTTTAAGTCTGCTGCTCTGTCCATAGCCTTTAAAAAAGCAGAGACCCCACTCTTGGAATATATAATCTCATGAGAAGATGTGCTCTATACATATGAAGGAATAACAATATAAGGTAGAAGGAGGGATTTAAGAAAGGGAGGTTGACTCTGAGTAGTCAGTGATGACTTCCAGAGTAGAAATCTCATTTGAAAGAAGGAAAGGATGAGAAGCATCTGGCTAGTAGGGAAGGGATAGGGACTTGTAGGCAGAAGGAACATTGTGAACCAAGGCCTAGTGGTGGATAGGAGAGTACTTTTATGTTGGGAGCAGTTGAATAGAGGAGTGACTAAAGTGTTCTGGAGACTAGAGTCAGGCCAGCCACTTATCGAAGGATCTCCAGTGCTAGAATGAGCAATTCAGGTGTGGTTATTGTAGCTTATTTTTATTCTTCTGTTGACCAGTTCTCACAAATCATACTTAAATTCATGTCCTCTGTTACTTGAAGCTCTCTTCTAAATTAGGTTTTACCATGTAATAAATATTATCAGCAATAAATAGTAGTTAAATATATCACCTTATTTTTGTTTTTGTATTTGTTATATGTTTACAGTAAAAAAAAATTGTACATACACATACATGTACATACACACTAAAGGCAGCTAGGTGGCACAGTGGATACAGCATTGAACCTGGAGTTCAATGAACTTAAGTTCAAATCTGGCCTCTAGCACTTAATTGCTGTGTCCCCTGGGGAAATCACTTAACTTCATCTCTAAAATGAGGATATAATAGCACCTACCTCTCTGCGATGTTGTAAGGACAAAATGAGACAATATTAACAAAGCATTTTGCAAACCTTAGAATACTACTTATTATACATTTATTGAACACCTATTGTGTGCTGGAAAGAGAAAATTTAGATAAAACAGGAACCCTATATTCACTGGCTTTATAGTCTAGTAGAGGAAGAGGACAAATAATTTGATAAAAAAATGCAGTGAATGCACAAAGAGCTATATGCAGTTTGAATATGAAATAGCTATTATTCACTGAAATTATCTGGAAAGGCTTCAATAAAGAACTCATCATGACTCAGATCTTCCTCTTGGACTTCTCTGTTCTGCTGAGGGCACTGCTATCATCGTCTCCATGACTTTGCAACATCAAAGTCATCCTCAATTCAGATAGAAATAATGAAGTCTAGAGGAATGGGTTTTGGTGGAAAAAGATCTATGTCTGTCTTTACTACATGGGCTAAGATAATGTCCATTCCTAATCTTTCAGGATAGTTAAATGTGTTCTCTTCCTTTTGATATGCTTTAAGAATTATTTTTCGTAGTGATTTATGATAAAAAGTAAATAGGACTATTAGACCATGGTGATAATGAATTTGCTACTATTCAGTCATTATTAAATCTAGTGTTGATTTTTTTTTAGCTGTAATTTTCATTTTGTAAGATCATGACTCTCTTATTTTTGCTTCTAGAATATGTTTCGACAACAGCAAAAGGTTTTTCAACAAGCCAGAATAGTTCAAAGCCAGAGGCTGAAAACAATTAAACAGCTCTATGAACAATTCTTAAAGGTCTGGTATATGCATTGTCTTTCTACATTTTTAAAACATAATGGTAACTTGAAGAGTTTTTTTGAATTGATGGAAAATATTTGCAAAAGCTCTATTTCAGTGTGTCCTAGAGGTACCTTTGGCTCTCTCTGTTGTACATGGAGTACATGCTCTGACATTTTATTAACCCATCTGTTAGTAAACATGGAGTGCCCATTGTGTGCTAAGAATCATGCTAAGCACTCGGAGACAAAGAAAGGCAAAAAAAGGCAATCCCTGTTCTGAAGGAACTCAGTGGGGGAGACAGTATGCAAACAACTGTACACACAGGCTATAGACAGGATAAATTAGAAATAAGCAACAAAGGAAGGGCACTGTGAAAAACTTCTGTAGTAGTTGGGATTTAGTTGGGACTTGAAGGAAGCCAGGATGAGGATGAGGAGCGAGAGGATTCCAGGCTTGGGAAAGGGCCAATAAAATGTCCTGTGGGGAGAGGATGAGTCTTGAGTGAGAAAGAGCAAGGAGGTCGGTATAAGTGGATCATTGGGGGTGGGAGGAAGGTCCAGGGTATGAAAGGCTTTGAATGCCCAGCAGGATTTTTTATTTGATCCTGTAGGTAATAGGAAACCACTGGAGTTTTAAGATCTCTCATGACAGCTGAGAGGAAGATGGACAGAAGTGGGGAGAGCTTTGTGGCAGCAGACCCACCAGTAGCTGTTTTAATAGTCCAGGTGTGAGGTGATGAGGGGCTGTGCTAGAGATGGTGACCTTGACAGGCTTTGGCAGCAGCTTGGAAATGGGGACTGAGAGTGAGGGAAGAGTCCTGTGAGCTTGGGGGCTTGGGAGGAGAGTGGGGAAGAAGAAAGGGTGTGGGGGATGGTGGGGGTAATGATAAGCTCAGTTTTGCACATACTGAGTTAAAATGTTCAATGAGGAGTTGGAAATGCAGTTAAGAAGTGAGCAAAGAGGTTATAGGGCTGGACCGGTAGATATGAGAGTCATCCAGCTGCTGTCCAAGAACAAAGTCAGCTAGGTGTACAGATTAGCAAGTAACAAAATTCTACTGCATAGCGAAGTCCCACAGCATCCTGATAACTGGCTTTTATATTATAGCTACATGCAGTAAGCATGTGAACACGTGATCATAGGACACGTAGATAACATACATGACTGCATTGTAAATATTAGTCCCATTGTATGAGTTAGTAAAATGCATAGGTGCTGGGCCTTGCATTGATTAAAATAGTTTTAGTTGGCTTGCTCATTAAATTTGCAGATGACAATCTGGGAAGAGCTAGCACACTGGATCATGGTCAGGATCCAAAAAGATTTTAGCAGGTTAGATCATTGAGTCTAAAGACAACACCTGCCAGAGAGGGGGAAAATCTCCTTCGACACAAAAAATTAACTACACAAGTATGAGTTGGGGGAGTTCTGTGAGAAAGTGTGTGTGTGTGCCTGTGTCTGGGTGTTTTCATTCTGAGGATCAGTTCAGTCTGGAAAATTGGATATTGGATATTGTTCAATCCTCTGACGTCTCTCCAAGCTCATGTTCGTTGTTTCCATGACGCTGTCTTCCCATCTCATCGTCTGTCGTCCCCTTTTTCCCATCCTCTGTCGTCCCCTTTTCCTTTTGTCTTCAGTTTTTCCCAACATCAGGGTCTTTTCCACTGAGTCCTTGTCTTCTCATTCTGTACTCAAATTTTTGAACTTCAGCTTCAGTATATGTCTTTCCAGTGAATAGTCTGAATTAATGTCTTTAAGTAGTGACTGATTTCACCTCCTTGTTGTTCAAGGGACCCTCAAAAGTCTTCTCCAGCACCGCAGTTCAGAAGCATCAATTGTGTGCTCAATTTTCCTCATAATCCAACTCTCACAGTCATTCATGGCTACAAGAAAAGTCATAGCTTTGAATATACAGACATTGGTGTACAAAGTGATTAGTCTGCTTTTTAAGTTTGCTGTCCAGATTTGTCAATAGCTTTTTTTTCCAAGGAACAAGTGTCTTTTAATTTCATGGCTGCAGTCACTATCCACAGTGATCTTTGCACCTAAGAATATAAAATCTGACACTGCTTCCATTTCTTCTCCCTCTCTTTTCCAGGAATTGATGGGATCAGCTGCCAAGATCGTTGTTTTTTGGCATTTTTTAGCGTTAAGCTTCAAACCAGCTTTTACACTCTCCTCATTCATCCTCATTAAGAGGCTTCTTAATTTCTCTTCAGAAGTGTCATCTGTATATATCTAAAATTGTTGGTATTTCTCCTGGTAAACAATTCCTGCTTTTGATTCATCCATCCTGGCATTTTGAGTGATGTATATAAATTAAATAAACAAGGTGACAATATACAGCCTTGTCATGCTCCTTTTCCAATCTTGAACCAATCAGTTCCATGTTCAGTTCTTTTTCTTCTTGACCCACATACAGCCTCCTCAGGAGACAAGTGAGATGATCAGGTACTCTCATCTCTTTGAGGACTTGACACATTTTGTTGTGATCCACATAGTAACAGGCTTTACTACAGTCAAGGAAGCAGTAGTAGATGTTTTTCTAGAATTCCTTTGGTTTCTCCATAATCCAGTGGATGTTGACAATTTGGTCTCTAGTTCCTCTTGGAAAATCAAGCTGCTCTTCTGATGCTTCTGGTTCACATATTGCTGAAACCTAGCTTGCAGAATCTTAAGTGTAACTTCGGTGGCATGTGAAATGAGTACAATTGTTTGATAATTTGAAAATTCCCTGGTACTGCCATGCTTTAGGATTGGGACACAAACAGATCTTTTCCAATCCAGTGGCCACTGTTTTTTTCCAAATTCGCTAGCATATTGAGTGCAACACTTTAATGGTATCTTTTAGATGATAATTAGCGATACTAATATCTACACGAACTAATGGTAGCTTATCATTTCTTGGATCGTTCTCTTGTGTATCCTTGCCGAGGGCAGCTGGATAGTGCAGTGTAGAAGGCACCAGGCCTGGAGTCAGAAAGACTCATCTCCACGAATTCAGATCTGGACTTCCTGTCTGACCCAGGGCAAGTCTCTTAACACTGTTTTCTTCAGTTTCCTCCTCTGTAAATGGAACTGGAAAAGAAAATGGCAAACCACTGCAGTATGTCGACTACAGGGGGTTACAAAGAGTTGGATGTGACTGAAAAACAACTAAACAATATTCTTACCACCTCTCCTTGATCTTTCCTACTTCTGATAAGTCCCTACAATTTTTGTCTTTTTATCTTGCCCATTTTTGCATGAAACGTTTCCTTGATAATCTCTGATTTTCTTGAGTAGATCTGATTTTTCCCCTATTCTATTCTGTTTTGTTTTTTTGCTTTTCTCATTTAAGCTCTTTTCTGTTTTCTTGATATTCTCTGGAATTCTGTGCTCAGTTGGGTAGATCTTTCCCTTTCCTTCTCATTTGTTTGTAAAGCCTCATCAGACAGCTGTCTTGCTTTCTTGGCTCTCCTTTTTCTTTGGAATGTTTTTTGTTGCTGCCTCCTGTACAGATTGTGAGCCTGTTTGTATCTCAGGCATTCTATCCATCTGATTGAATTCCGGGCAGGATTAGGGAGTGGTTCTTAAAGGAACTACACTCTTGGTATCTACTGTGCAGGTATTTTACCCAGAGTTCATGGAGAAATAGCCCAAGAAGGGGCTACATACAAGGAGATGTGGTTTTAGGCCCTCACTAAATCAAATTGGTCAGGGCTGGCTGAGGAATACCAGGCTGCTCTCATATCTTGTTAGACAAGATAAATGTAAGGGAGTACACATATGATTGGTCGGTGAGTAGTAAATGTCGTTATGATACATTGCACAGATCAGCCAATACACAGCTGGTTCAGACTAGTAAGTTCTGTCGGTGCAGCTGGCTACCATAGCAGGAAGGGGGTGGTTGTTGCTGCAGCAGGCTGTGTCCTTGGGCCGGGGAGAAACTGCCTGGGACAGTGTTGTGAGGTTGGGGAGAAGTGTGATGTTAGACCTGGGGCCTAAGCGCATGCACCCAAGCACCCTACCACTCATATCCCACCTTTTGCAGCAGGTCTGTGCCGGCTCTGACCCCACCCCTACTCCCCTCTCTTCTGTAGGATCCTCTTTGCATAGTTGTTGGCATATTGTTTCTTCCATTAGATGAACTCTGAGGGGAGGGGATGGGAGGAAAGGGGCTGGGTTTGCTTTTATTTGTTGAGAGCTCTGAGCCTGGACTCAGGGAGACCCAAGTTCAAATCCAGCCTCAGACAGTGATTGGTTGACTCTGGGGCAAGAAGTTGAACCAGATTCCTCAGCTGTCCCATGGAGAGAATGAAAGCTTTCTCTTTCCAAGGTTGTTATGAGAAACAAATGACTTCATTTTGTAATAATAGTATTATTAATTATGTACATTTATTGACTGACCTTAGAACTGAGATAGTTTTTAACCTTTCTGTGTCATGCACCCCTCCCCCTCCCCACCACCACTTGGCAGGCCAGTAGAGCCTATGGACTGTTTGTTTCTCAAAAATCACATTTTTAAATGCACAAAATAAGAACAAAGAATAACAAAGGATACTAACTATTGAAATGCAGCTGTTAAAAAATATTGAGAAAATACTGAGGGTAGTACACATACAGAGTACTGTTTTCAGTTCTAGGCACCAGTTTAGGAGAGAAACTATTAAGCTGCAGAGAACATAGAGGAGGGCAGTCAGGTAATAACAAAGGACTTTGTGAAGTTTGGTTAGAAGACCTAGTGATACTTGTCTTTCTACCTAAATTACCATATATTTATTTTGTTATGTATTGTATAATTCTTATATAGTTTTAATCATCTGTTTATGCTGCATATTTACAGCAGAAACTGCACCAAGACTTTGGGATACACTGTAGCATGGGTTGCCTTAGCAGGTAATGGAGTCACCCTTCCCCCAAGTTCTTGAGGCAAAGGTCAGGTGACCATTTGTCAGAACTACCATAGTAGGGGTGCTTTGAGTTCTGAAGTTAGGTCTATAAAATGTCAAAATTTGTTACTAAGAAGAAAGGCTAGAATTCCAAGCCTGAGGTCAAATGAAGCTTCTGGCTCCTCCTCCCCAGGGTCATGGTGAGGACCAAATGAAATAATTGTGTAATGTTTTATCTGAATGTTAGCTGTTTAGCAAATTTGTACTGATATAATTATTGATAAAGTATTCCTAGGTAAATGAGTTCCTCTCCTAAATCACTAAAAACCACTTTAATGGGCAGAAAAGGTTGAAAATGATTACAGATGATATTAGTTGGGAAATCTTTTCTCACCTCCCTTCTCCAGCTTGTCGCAGAATTTTAATTACTATTTAGTATGTCTGAAAGATGCTCTTTTACGTGTGTATACATATAAAACACATGTATGTATGTATATGTCTATACACATGTGAATCTCATGGTATGGTAAACTAATTCAGCTGGGACATCTCACTGTATCCCTGGCATTTAGCACAGTGCCTGCACAGCCCATCGGGGGGAGTTTAAAATGTGCTCCTGCTATCACAAACCTGGTCACTTTTTTTTCTTGCTCATTCTTCTCCAGTATGTTTAACAGTAATAACGGACCTTTCTAACAGGGTTCATTCAGCCCTTGTCTCCTGTACTGAGGAAGGTGAGAGGGTTTCTTGCCTCTCCCGTTAAGCCAACATACTCATGTGACAGATAATTGTGTATACTCGAATTACTGGAATTTAGAACAGACAAGCTGTGTTTACTAAATAAGAGTATTGACCTTTTACTTTGTAGAATATGGAAGACTTAGAGAAAAATCACGAAAGCCTCCTTACAGGGGCACAGAATGAACTTCGAAAAGAAATGGCCATGCTACAGAAGAAAATCATGATGGACACTGTAGGTTATTATATGGTATATTTTTAGCTGAAAAAATTTAGAGTAGTAAATCATTACATATTTTATCAAATAAAACAGTATATTAAAGTCACTTATCAAAGTATTAAACATTTCTTTAACATCTCCTTTCTTCTAACAGCAGCAGCAAGAAATGGCAAGTGTTCGAAAATCTCTTCAATCCATGTTATTCTGATGGCTCTTTGAAGTAAGAACTTGGACCTAAGTAATATGATACAATTAGAACCATTAGCTAAGATTTGCTGTGGCTTACGAAAGCTAGTTTAAAGGTTATCTGTTGTTACATAGCTTGTTTATCAATGCAAGATCCTCTGTTTTATATTGACTGAAAATGCCTATAGGAATATTAAATATCAAGTTTAAACTTTCAGGTTCTTTGGTATTAGTGAATTTTTTCTCCCAATGTTAGCAGTTAAAAACTAATGGCTTCTAGCAATAAAGGTTTAAATGAATTTCATATTTTAGCCTCACTAGGTTCTTTTAAGCTGCACAAAATATTAATCCTCTCAACTGCCGAGGGTGCCAAGAAATATCTAAGTATATAAATATACATTGATATTTTTTAAAAATCAATTTGTGTCCTAAGTAAACAAAACAGCCAAGGAAGTAAAGTTTGAAAGATTGAACAGAGCATCTGAATTTCAGTTCTAAGGAATGAAAATTATTTAAGTGATATGCTATTGGCACTGACTAAAAACATTTCATGAACATATGTACATTTTACAGGTTGATACTATTTAACATTCTTGCTTGGGGTATTTTATATCTGCCTCTATACAAAAACAAGTATTTCTTCCAAATAAATATTAAATACATGGAATTTTGATTTTACATTCTTATTCAAGTTTAAGCAATATTGTACCTATGCAGTTTTTTACATGTAGCACATGAAATCTATAATCACATTTGGATTTAATAAATACAGGATTGATTAGCACATGCTTGAAAATTATTTGGTTAAGCATGTCTTATTCCAGAGTTACTGAAAATCAAAAGGATCAAAATGAATAATGTGCCAAGAGGAGGAGAGGAGTAACTTTTATCTCTTTTCGTATATTCCCTCTCCCCGCAATTTGAGTTTTTCTAGGCTAATACAAGTCCATACAGATTCTCTGTGGTAGTTTACAAAAGAAGTTAATTTTTACATTTTGAATTAAGGGGAACATTATTCTTTCTGCAGAATCCTCTAGAGGGATACAGCTTACTGTCCAGTCAAAAGTCAAAACAAACCTTCAGTTCTGTTTCAGAATTATGAGGAGGGGTAGGGTACGTATTGACTTTAGTCATTTGGGGGCAGAAATGTCCAAAAGTTCTTTATAACTAGCCTGCTGTAGGACTTTTCATCATATTTAGTATAAGGAGTGCTTTCTCCTTTGAAGGGAGGGCAGATGAGTTAATATTAATTCAGTGCAAAATCAGCCTTTTTTCCAGCTTGTTAATAATACATGAAATAGTTCTTTGATTATCTAATTGCTCAAACTGGGACTGGTGGGCAGGTGCCATTTGTAATAAATAATGAATAAATTAAAAAGGGCTGGGAGAATAATTTAAAAGTAAGATTATCAGTTAGAAGCTAGCATTCCGTTGAGGCATTGCTACTCAAATTATATGGCCTAGATTTTAAGAAGTAGGATTATTTTGCTCTAGTGGTTTTTAAATTCTACTCATTTGTAGTCAGTTCTGTTCTTTGGGTAATACAAATCCAGTAATTTCTGAACTCTATAGATAATCAACAATAGTTGTAAATCATTGATCAGATCTTCTGTTACTGGAAAAATATTGGAAAAATATTAAAAGACTTAGGAACTAATCCATATAGGAGCTAGTCATTTCTTTTGTACTGGAATAGTGATTACCTTTGCATCTGTTAATAGAAAAATGAAAAACAATGCTGGGTTGACAAAATACTGTCTTGGAAATACTATATTTGATTTAACTTGAGATGCACATCTTTACCACCTTTTTGCCCATTTATTAAGACAGCATTATGAGCCATACACGTGAGATGCGTCTAAAAAGTGAACTGCCTTTTCTTTGTTGTTTTAAACTGTCAGCCCTGAAGTTTTTGATCAAAAGTTTTGTGACAGTTAAAAAAAAGAGCTATTATTTTAGCTCATTAACTTCTTACAGGCAAACTTTCCTGATTTTCCCATACTATAAAATGCTGAATTTTCTCTGTTCCCAGCCCAGTTATGGAACAGATTTGTGCTTTAAGACCAAGCCTCAATGATGAAAGAGAATGGTAAGGGCTTTACAACTGAAACAAACACACAACAGAATCTGCATGACTTAGCTTTATATTAAAAATCTTATCTGACAGTTACGGCCACATTAATGTGCTTTTCAGGACTTGGTTTTCTTGAAAAGTTTCTCATCTGTATTCCTAAGAGCAGGGGTTTCCTTCACTCCTAGGGTTTCCCTTAATTGCTTCTCCTCTTCTCCTTGGGCTATTAGTCAGTCATTATGGTTCTGAACCTGTTCAGGTGCATGAGGACATGGAATCCTGAAGACTTGTAAATGTAAGTGATTTGCAATCTGCAAGATGACACCAGTGGAATATCTCAGCAAAGTAAATGAAGAGATGAACTTGAAAAAGAAAGAGACAAAACCTATCACCGTCCATGTAACAAAGCGTGCTTTTGGTGCCTCAGGGTTGGCAGAGGGACAGCGTGGGAGATACACACTTGTACTTGGAGTGTGAGTGTCAACTTAGGGGGCAAAGGAGAAAGGATATGTAGTTACTGAGTTAATATAACCTAGTTTTACTAATAAATAAATGTTCGCTACACCAAACCGAATGAGATGTTAGTGGAGGCACAAAGGCAAGAATCCGACTTGGAAGGGACTTCAGACTCACCTTGTCCTTGAGGGCTTGGCTATTTCTGGATGAAATAACCAAGAAAGGATAGATATGAAAAGCATAAAATAAAGTCATATCAGAAAAAGGAAATTAACTATAATTATAGAGACCAGCCCCAAGGGTCTTCTATAAGCTGTCTGTTGTTCACAGGGCTTAAGATGCTTGGTGTTGGGAGGGAGCTCCTTCCACTCATGCAGACCGACACTTCCACCACTGAAGAGTAGCCTAGCACGGTGGAGAGGGGCAGACCTGAGTTCTAATCCCACTTCTGACACTAGCTCTGTGACCAATTTTACCTCTCCTTCATGCCTTGGGCCAGTTAGAGGCAGGTGGAGAGAGGACATGGATAGAAATGCATGGCAGGGCTGCAGGCAGGGCTGTTAGTAGCAGTAGCAGCAGTTCCCCAAGGGCCCCTGCTGTGGAGGTAAGAGTCATGTGCTAGCTAGGAGTGTAGGAGGGGAGGGGATGGGATGTTGTGTACAAAAAGATCAAAAGCTTAGCACCAGAGTGCTCACTCACCATTGCTACCCACAGAACAATGTATTCATCTATAAAATTGTTGAAGTACTGGTCCAAAAACAGAAGACCTGGCCCAATAAATGCGGGGTCCTGTAGACTTAGTTTACTTTTGGTCATGTGAGCAACCTATTTAATAAAAAGGACAAATGAATGATCTAGAAATTAGCTTGCCCTTTATTCTAAAAAAATAAAAAAGGCTTCCTATTAAGAAATGATTCCAAAGATCACTTAGTGCTTATACTTCTGGGGACGTTAGTTCAACTGCCTTACAGAGATGTCTGGCTTATTCAGTTTATTTGTATCCAAGTTCCCTGAGATGAAGGTTATCATGAATAACTCAAGAGTCAGTAAAGGAGTTGAAATGAGATGTATAGTCATCTAAATCTTTCTCCACGAAATGATTCCTATTATGTTACAGTTTGATTCTTAGAAGTTAGATTACAGAATAACTTTGAGCAGTGACTGGAATGAGGCTGTCATGGTGACAAGAGGGCTTGATAAACACAACCTGTCCTACCCTGTGAAATGCTATATCCACGTATCACTCAATACCCTGGCTGTCTGAACCAGTTACTTTAACACACACACACAGACACACACATACTTTTAACTAAACTGCTTATCACCAACTTACCACCAATTTTTGTGTGATTTTGGCATACACACACCCAAACATTATAATATAAAGACAAGGATGTCTCTCAAACAGCTGGGTTGTAGATTTTTTGCAGATGATTATGGCTAGAAGAATAATTAATCCTATATGGATGCCAGGTGACAGAACACTGGTGCCCTAAAGAGAAAGCAGGAAGTAAGTTTTTGTAGCAATAACCTGCAGTAATAGTAATTCCTTATTCTTTAAACATCTAGTGGGGGTATTGGGCATCAACCACCATCACTGTTACTTAAAAAAAATGGATTACCCATGTACTTAAGCTACTTCTCAATCAACCTGAGAGCTTCTGTGTGCTTACTCTGCGCTGTAAAGTGTTAAGTCACAGGACAGTCTGACAGCTTACAAAGCATAACAGGAATGTGTTTTACATGTTTCAGCTGAGAGTTGTCCTTCACAATCAGTGAGGGACTGATTCAAGAGGCTATTTTATACACTTATCTCAGTGATGCTCAAAATGTTTTAGACCTTCTCTTGTCATTGCCTTTAGAGCCAGGTGACAGTGAGGAAATCACATTCCTTTAAAATCACCCCTTTTTAGCAATGGCTCTTCCTTTCACAAGGAAGAAAGGTATCACTCCCCAGGCTCAACCTTGATCAAGTTTTGGCTGTTTTCTAAAAAGCTAAAGTTATTCCAAAGAAGGGGATGACGGGCTCTGAGAGTGGTTCTCAAATAGATGTTTGTTCCAAAGATATTTTGAGCAATGGCATTGCTGATAAAAGCACTGAGCTTTCCTGGGGTGACATCAAGCCCCAGGGCAGGCAGGTCTGGTAAAGAAACCAGCCACACTTTGGAAGGGCGAGTCAGGGAACCCCTTGAAGGCTGTGATCCTCTCAGCACAGGCAGAATGCAGCATTGCCTAGACAGGTCTCTTGTGAAACTGAAATTCACTTTTTAAAAAATAGTATTTTTTTCCAATTACATGTGAAGACAATTATAAGATTTTTTCTTCTAGATTTCATGAAATTTCATTTTTATAAGTTTCTCCACCATCTTCTTGGGTACTGTCTCACACCTTCCCTCCCCCAATTAAGGCACATACATGTAAATAATAAGAGATCCACCTTTCCCTTTCCAGCAGTGATAAAGCATCATGTCTAAACTCCAGGGCCTTTGTCCTCCCCCTACAGAACTGCTTCAAAAACAGCCTCAGCCACAGCACATCGAATGTCAAGTCACATGAAGCAGGTGAGGCCCTGAAGACCTTTCCAGCCCTCAGTCTTCAGCTCCTGCGACGCAGGGGATGGCTAACTGATTTGTAAAATTAAGCAACAACATGAACTCAGTACTGTAGGAAAACAATGTTTTTTAATTGTCTTACTGCTGTTGTGGATCCATTCTTGCCAACTCCACCACTGAGGATGCTGTGGAAATAATTAGAACAGGCAAAAAATGTTCCTGCTACTATTCCGAGAAGAGGGAAAATCTTCAGTTGTATTTCAATCACAGGGATCTTTGCAGGGGGGAAAAGGAAAAATAAATTTTGGGTATTAGGTATAACAGCATTCAAGCTTTCTTTAGAGATCACTACACTCGGGTCATTTATCCTTTTCAAATTAAAACCAAACCTTCAGCTTAATGAAGCTGATATTTTTCTTGGCTCTTTCATCATTACATGGAAACACTGTCCACCACATTCTGCTGCACGTAGTTATAAGGACAGGTCATGTTCAGGCAGCAGTTAATGTAAGTTAACATGAAAGGGAAGGCAGACACCACCAGTGGGCTTCATACAGATGATGTGCCACAGTACATACGGGTACATGTGGACACATGTACATGAACATTCTGAATCACAGCATATCCATGAGTAACTAATAAACACAGTTATTACCTTCTGGCCACCAAATGCTGCTTCATGAAAGCTCCCAAAGGCAGCAAAAGGGTTAAGAAGAAAAGTTGACAGTGAATTCCCACCAGTCCTCTAATGCTTCAAAACAGCAATCTCATTTTAAAAATCTGCTAGTGCTGATTCTGCTAAGTGCCTGGCCACATCAGAAACACAACTGGGAAAGTTAGCCAAGTAGCTCTTCCAAAGTCACTGAGCAACAACCGTTCAGCACTAAGTGGTGCCTCCTCCCACCTGTGGAGGCCTTTAAAACTGAACCCCCAGTCCAGCCCATGGCCTGAACCCTGGCCTCTTCCCAAGCCTGCCCTTTCGTTCCCTGTGCCCCATGACAGAGGGCCCGGGGGCCTTTGACCACCGGCACCCACTGGCTGCCACCTCATCCCGTGCATGCCCTGTCCTCACCAACTACAAGGGAAGAGGGACAGGCACCAGCTTCCATCGCTAGAACATGAGTGCCTGGTCTCTTGTGAGCATATATCTGTGTGTCATGGGCACAGGCAGCTGGCAGCCATGCAACAGAGTTCTGCTCCATGATTGTTTCTAAGAGAAATCCTTAACTTGTTCTTATCAGCATCACGCTGACCATAATCAACGTGCACAAAAATCGCCAAGAGGACCCTGTATGGAGTTGGAGGAGGGGAGCAGCATGAGAACAATGCGGGGAGGTTCAGGGGGCACCAGACTTGCCTCCCCTTCACTAGTGTTCAAGAAGTTGGGTACAAAGAGGACTTAGGAAACATCTCCATTTTGTTACTAATAGAGCAGCTAGCTTTTTTACTCATGTAAAACCTTCTGCTGGATTTACTATTTGGAAAAAGAGATTCATATTAATGAATCTATCACTTTGGGCCTGAAAGAGTACTATCATTTAAATTTTATCAGGCAGAAGGCAGTTTTTTTTCCCTCAGTATAGTATTGATACAAAAGGGCAAAGAAAAAGAAAAAGGTATCCTCAAAATAAGAACCACACTAAAGGAGGTGCAGCACATTTCAGAGGCTCGTGCGGGGAGCCCCCTCTGCTGATGCAGTATCCACCCCTCCAACAGCCGAGGTGCCTGGCTCCCAAACCCAATGTATTCCTGGGAAGATCCCGGCCTCCAGGGCTGGTCCTCACTTGTCTTTGGTTCGACCAGCCCACCATTTCCTCCAATTACAGATACCTTCCTCAGATTTCACTGCTTTACCTCTCGTTCAGCAGGCAGGCAGCTCCAGCTGGCTAAGTGATCCTTAGCACCCTCTCCTCCCTTCTCTGCTTGTCCCTGGGGCCAGCTTCTAACACCACTCCCCACACTCAGGCAGGACATGTTGGTGTAACTCAGGCTCACAAAGGAAAATCAATAAATGTCTCCCCAGCTAAGCAAAAGAGCTAAAAATATGGATCAGAATACTTACAACATAATCCCACATTGATGCTCCTCCAAATGAGGTTAAGAAAAAGACAAAAACTATGGCTAGCTGAACTTCAGTTACATCCACTCTAAAGAGAAGTGGGAGGGAAGGAGGGAAGAAAAAAATACAAAATATTTACAAATACGCAAATGAACAGCTTCACATGGGGCTCCAAACAAAGGTCAACATTTACCAAGTAAGCGCTCACTGGGTGCAGTCCTGGACAGCTTTCAGAGGAAGTCTAAAGGTAAAGGACCTTTTGTCCTCAGCATTAAGTGACTACAGGTGGATTCACTGGAGCCGTCTTTATTACGTCCAGTCCTTACTGTGTGCCCAGGACAGGGCTAAGCAGAGGGCTCACAAACAGTCCCTGGTTTCATGAAACTGACTGTCTGGTAGGGGGAATAAAACAGAGAACTCACATGCAAAATGTCACCTGATAAATGCATCAAGGAGTTGCAAAGGAAAGTGCTGTGGGAGATCTAAGGGGGCAGCTGTTGGCACACAGGAGGTTCAGGGGATGCTTCGTGGAGTTTTCATCAGTCTGGCTTTAAACCAGGGGGAGGAATTCACCAACTGAAAAGGTCAGAGGACATTCACAGCATGAGGCACAGCAGGGGGTACAGACTAGTCTTGTTCAGGTAATGCATATGAGAACAGAGTGTGTAAGGTGAGGGGGCTGGGTCAGTGGTGGGCAACCTTCAGCCTCGAGGCCATGCAAAAGACCTCTAGGTCTTCAAGTGTGGCCCTGTGACCAAATCTAAGTTTCAAAGAACAAATCCCCTTAATAAAGGGACCTGTCTGGTAAAACCTGGACTCAGGCAAAAGGCAGCACTTGAGGATGTAGGGGGCCACATGTGACCTCAAGGCCCTGGCAGTGGGTTATTTGGAGCAATCTTTCATAGGGTCGTTAATTGTTTGCAATTTTTCTTGTGAGAGTGGTTTGCACATACCCTACGATCAGTTTATCACTGGTGAACGAAACTCAGTCTCACAAGTCTTGGATACTGGACACTTCTGCCCCAGGCCTCCACTGAAAGCTAACCTTCTTATGCGAGCTGCACGGACGTTGTTTGTGCTTCGTATGATTACCTCTCTTATTTGGATAAGAACTTTTTCACTAGCTACAGCTAAGCAATTTCATTCTTTAAAAAATGTTATGATTTTGCTTTCAAATTCAGGTTGCCCATCTTGAAACAACAGCTCATTGTGGTATATTGTACAAGCTGCTGGTTTAAACCCAATTTCTGCCAAACTGTTTCCAGTTTTCCATTCATTCTTATCAGAGAGAGATAATCTCAAGTGATACACACTGTTAGGTTACACCACCTATTTCTCTAATATTTTACAGCTAGGCTGTATGGGAGCAGACTCACCAAGCTCATCTACTTAAGAAATGCCTGTTGAATGAATGAGTTACACATGAAACAGTGGACCAGGCAGTGACTAACCAATGTTCCCAAATCAGCCTTCGCCCTCCCTCCTTACTTTCTTCTCTAGGGCGGGCCTCAAAGCTTCTCCGGTTCTACACCAGAAGGGGCAGCAATTCATTAGATAGTCAGCCCTCCTTGGAGACCCAAGGCAGGGAGGTTAACAGTAAGACAGGAAGGGTGGAGGTGAGTCCCTGCCACCCCTCTCAGGGGAGCTCCAGAGGCCCAGCCAAGAGAAGCACAGCATGGAACTCATTCCCCAGGCCCATAAAGAGAAAGGCACTTGGAACTGGCCACCAAAACGGGGCTCTTTTGTGAACGTGTTTGTCAGGAGGAATTCCAGCTTAGGTCACACTGGCTGATACCAAAATCCAAAGGAGATTCATCCCTTAGATTTCACAGAACATCAAACTATCATATCTGTTTGTGCACTGAACACTGCTTTTAAAATGATCTGAATTCTTGGATTCTCCCTCCATTCTGCAGCTACTAAGAAGACCAGCCCAGGGGATCTGCACCTTTTCTGTGGACTCCTCAGGCAGTGTCTGCAGATCTCGGTCTCAGCACCCCTTCTGAGAGGCATTTGTTTAAATGCATAAAATAAAATAATGAACACCAATCCTGGTGAAACACAGCAACCCAAATGTTTGAAAGAACAAGTGTGAATTTGATCTCTCCAGGTTAAGAATTCCTGGCTAAAGCATGATCTAGGATTCACATCCATCAACTCTGCTTCTCTTTAACATGTCTGGTAAAAGGCTGGTAAAAGGGCAGGGAGAGTGACATCATTAGCCATGGCAAGCTCATCTCCCATTGACGTGGATAAGTGAGGCCTGGGAGCTGATCCCCAAAGTAAATACCACATTTTTCATCATGTACTAATTAACAAAATACTTACTTTCCAAATCTAAGCACTCCGGACACGTAGGTTTGCCAGTGAGCACAATAAAACATGAACATCCCAACAAAACAGCAGAAAAACAACCAGTCAGGGTTTGATCCCAAGCGAATGGCAATGGACGCTCCAAGAGACACAAATACTGAAACAGAAAGTGGATGGACAATTAGGAAGCTGCTTAAGATGCCTGATATAAAACTGATAGCGGACTCCACCTAAGAGTGCGGGCGAGCATGAAAAGAACCAGGCAGGGAACTGTTCAACCCAACGCAGCTTCTCTCAGAGGCCTGCATGCACACACGAGGGTGCCAGGGCCCTTGCAGGACTTTGCAGAGCTCAGAGCAGAGGCAGGGGGGTAATCCAGGTCACTGAACCGCCAGCACAAACTGTCGGGCCAAGGTAGAAGGGACTCTCATGCCAAGGACAGAGAGCCCTCCCTGCAATACAAACTACCAAACCTCAGGGTCTCAGCTGACACAAGTGATAATTAACAGCTGGCTAAATGAGGAACATGATTGACAGCCCCACAGAGCCAGTCTTGACATTTCACCCCCGCACTCACACAGGGGCCCACATCACCTCTAGCCTCGAAGCTGGCAGTGGACTTCAGGCCACCCTGCCTCCAGTCTCTGAGCACGATGACCCTACTCCTCCTATTCCAGTGCATTCCTATCAGTCAGCTGACTATTTCTTCTTCCTCACTTTTCCAACCCCCACCTCAGTGCCTTTGCACGGGTGGCCACACAGATACTGGTCGAAAAGGCTAGCTGGCCTGACTGAGCTGGCCAGGATACAAAGGGAAAGTAGTGCCTGGTCAGGCAGAAAGGTAGGCTGGGTTTTGTAGGGCTTCGGAACCTAAACAGAGGAGTTTCTGTTTTATCCTGGAGACAACAGGAAGCCGCTGGAACCTGAACCACAATTCTTTAGTATTTTATTACGTAGTCTCCATCTGAGTCTGAAGTTTTTCTTCAAACAGCCTTTTAGTGATTATATTTATCATGCTGTGGCTGGTAAAGGCTGAATTTACTATTTCTGCTTTTTTGCACTTATGTTTTTTGTTTCCTTAGGCCCTACCACCCACAGTGGGAGGAGCAGAGCGGAGAAGAAGCGCTGTACTTCTTTGCCCTCCCAGCTGTGCTCCTGATTTTCTGCCTTGCCTGGGGACATCCTTCATCCCCTGCCGCCTTCTCACCCAAGACCATCCCTCTGTAATGCTAGCCCTCTCTTCCCACTGTGGAATTCTTCCTGGGGCCTCCACCAACCTGTGTTGTCCTCCTGGCTGTGCTCCTGACTTTGCAGACTTCCATAGCAGGCCTGTGGGCTGGGTACCTTCCCCTCATCCTCAACCCCTTCCCTCCTACTTTCCAGCTCCTTGGCTGGGGGGGGTTTGTCTTTCCCTATTACGGCTAATTAGATGGAAAGCTCCTTGAGGGAGGAAGCCAAGATGCTGGAGTAACGTCAGCAGTTTGGCTGATCTTTCCCATCCCTCCCCAAAAACAAAGAGAAAGGAGGCTTCTGGAGGCCAGGACCGTCTGCTGTCCTTTGCGTTCCTATCTCTCAAACACTGCCAGACGTACAGGAAAAAACGCTGATCATTCCCATTCAGTAGTTGCCAGAGGTACATGAAATGTAACTTTTCTAAAATTCTATTTGGTTTCTTTTTTAAAAAATTTTATAAAATTTATTTATTTTCAATTCTCAACATTCACTTCCACAAGCATTTGAATTCAAAATATTCTCCCCATCTCTTTCCACCCCTCACCCCAGGACTTTCCACCCCTTCCTCCAGTCTGCCCCTTGTATCACCTCCCCCTTCTATTTCCCCCCACTCTATTTCCCTCTAGGACAAAATAGATTTCTATACTCCATTACCTGTATAGAATAATTTCCAGCTGCATGCTAAAATAATTTTTTTTTTAACATTCATTATTAAAGCTTTGAGTTCCATATTCTCTCTCTCCCTTCCTACCCACACTCATTGAGAAAACAAGCAATTCTTCACTCTAGGTCATACATGTATAACAATGCAAAACAATTCCATAATAGTTATGTTGTAAAAGACTAATCACATTTCCCCCTGTCCTGTCCTGCCCTTCATTTATTCCATTCTCTCCCTTGACCTGTCCTCCCACAATAGTGTCTGCTTCTGATTGTCCCTTTCCCCAGTTTGCTGTCCCTTCTATTATCTTCCCTTTCCTATCCCCTTCCCACTTGCCTTCCTGCAGGGCATCCAATGGAGTGTGTGTTGTTCCCTCCTTGAGCAAAATCCCGTGAGAATAAGCCTCAATTATTTGCTTTCATCTCCCTCCTCTCCCCCTTCATTAAAAAAGCTCTTCCCTCTTTCATGTGAGATGATTTGCTACATTCTACCTCTCTTTCTCTTACTCCTAGTACATTCCACTCAAAAGTAAATTTTATTTTTTTTAGGTATTCATATTCAGCTCAGTCTGTGCCCTCCCTCCCTCTCTCTCTCTGCCTGCCTGCCTGTCTGTCTATCTCTCTCTGTATGTGTGTATATATATAATATATATATAAACTATATATACACACACACCCATGTACTTATACTTACCTACACATAATGTACACATACATACCCATATATATGTATATATAGGTATATATATATTCGCTTTAATGACCCTAAAACTGAAAAGGGTCTCATGAGTTACAAATAACACCTTTCCATGTAGGAATGTAAACACTTCAACTTTAATGAGTTCCTTAAGGCTTCTCTTTCCTGTTTACATTTTCATATTTCTCTTAATTCTTGTATTTGAAAGTCAATTTTCTATTCTGCTCTTTTCAGTAACAATGCTTGGAAGTTCTCTATTTCATTGAAATTCCATTTTTTCTCCTGAAGTATTATACTCAGTTTTACTGGGTAGGTGATTCTTGGTTTTAATCATATCTTCTTTGACCTCTGGAATATCATATTCCAAGCCCTTTGATCCCTTAGTGTAGAAGCTGCTAAATCCTGTGTTATCCTGATTGTATTTCTACAACATTTGTTTCTTTCTGGCTGCTTGTAGTATTTTCTCCTTGACTGGGAACTCTGGAATTTGGCTACAATATTCCTAGGAGTTTTCCTTTTGGGATCTCTTTCAGAAGGTGATCGGTGAATTCTTTCAATTTCTATTTTACCCTCTCGGTCTAGAATATTAGGGCAGTTTTCTTTGATAATTTCTGGAAGATGCTGTCTAGGCTCTTTTTTTGATCATGGTTTTCTGGTAGACCAATAATTTTTAAATTATCCCTCCTGGACCTATTTTCCAGGTCAGTTATTTTTCCAATGAGATATTTCACATTGTCTTCTATTTTTTCATTCTTTTGGTTTTGTTTTATAATTTCTCGATTTCTCATAAAGTCATTAACTTCCATCTGTTCCATTCTAATTTTTAAAGAACTATTTTCTTCAGTGAGCTTTTGAACTTCCTTTTCTGTTTGGCCAGTTCTGCTTTTTAAAGCATTCTCCTCCTCATTGGTTTTTTGGACCTCTTTTGCCATTTGGGTTAGCCTATTTTTAAAGGTGTTATTTTCTTCAGCATTTCTTTGGGTCTCTTTTAGCAAGCTGTTGAGTCACTTTTCATGATTTTTCTTGCATCTCTCTCATTTCTCTTCCCAATTTTTCCTTCACCTCTCTTACTTGATTTTCAAAATCCTTTTTGAGCTCTTCCATGGCCTGAGACCACTACATATTCTTTTTGGAGGCTTTGGATGTAGAAGCCTTGCCTTCCTTTGATGATATGCTTTGCACTTCCTCATACGAAAGAATAGAAAAAAATATCTTTTCACCTTTTAACCTTCTATAGTCTTATTTTTTTTCCCTCTTTTGGGTATTTTCCCCACCAGTTACTTGATTTATGAGTCTTTTGTCAAAAAGTGGAGGGTATACTACCCCAGGCTTCAGAGGTTTTGTGTAGCTGTTCTCTGAGATATCTCTAGGGACCTTTAAGTTCTCAGTTCCTCTAAGGTGGCACAATCAAGGGAGAGGAGTTTATTCCTCTCCTGACCTGCACTCTGGTCTGTGAGCAACCACACAAGCACTCTTTTCTGCCCTGGAACTGCTAGTAGGGTTCCCTTTCCACGGCCACCACCAGGTCCATCCGGCACCCCAGGACTGCTGCTCAGGACTGAGACCCAGATCAATGGCTCGAATCCCCCAGGGTCTTTAGGCCAAAGGTTCCAAAAAGTAGCTGCTGCTGCCCTGGGACCAAACCACATTTCCCTCTCACCCAGGTGAAAGAGCTTTCTTACTGACTTCTGGAACTGTTTTTAGTGTTTGTGGGTTGAGGAATCTGGAAGCTGCCCCTGCTATCCCTGATTTCCTGCCCTCAAGCATTCTCCAGCATGCGGCCCATGCTGGATCATGCTCCCCTCCTAGACCTTTCCTGTTGGCCTTCTAGGCTGCCTTGGGCTGCAAATCTGCGTCACTCCTTCATTTTGTGGCTTTTGTTGCTCTAGAATTTGTTTAGAGTCATTTTTTACAGGTATTTTATGGGCTATGGGGGGAAGAGCTTCTACAGGTCTGTCCTTCCACTCCATCATCTTGGCTCCCTCTATTTGGCTTCTTAATGTATTTACCTTTGTTAGATTTGTCTAGGTCTGATAGGCAGATATGAAGGTCTCAGTCTCTCCTCTTCTCCCTCCCACCCCATTGCAGACACACACACGCCTTTTCCAGAGCCTCTAAAGGATTTTAGTTTAAATTAACCTAAGTCGTTATTGTAAGGTTATGGGAGGAATATGCAATCATGTGGAGGAAATGACAATCAAAGACATTTTAGCCCCTCTGAAGCGCTCGGATGCATTTACCTTTCCAGTCTTATTTGTTTCACGTCTTTCTAAGGTGCTACCTCTTCATTAAAGCCTGTTCCCGAGCCCTCAGCTCCATTAGAAGCCCATGCCTCCCGTGCAGCACTGTGCCCAGCTCTGCAGGAAGTGCCATTCTCGGTTGGAAGCCTTCCTCACTGGCCCTTTTTGCTCACCGCTGCCCACACTGCAGTTTTCTTGTTGTTTGCTGCAATTACAGACTTGTCCCGTGTGATCTTGACTGTGGCCCTCCTCTACTTGAACCCTTTCTTTGTGGATGTTTGCACTGTTTTGTTTTTTCTCTGATCTGGAAGGTTTAGATTTGGGCTATAATATTCCTGAGTAGTTTCAAAATTTTTTTTTCAGGAGGTAATCAATGGATTCTTTCCATTTTCTCTCTAGATTGAATCATTGCATTTTCTTTTGTGATTTGTTGAAACATGTTGTACGGACTTTTCTGTCTGGTCCAGTTTTGGGGAGAGATTGATTCTATCTCCCCATGCTGTTTTCCAGGCCAACTGTTTTGTAGTTACTACTACAGTAGTAGCAACTCATCTGACATCTCTTTTTCTCAGTCTCTAACTCTGTTTTATTATTCTGTTGCCTCACTGAATCATCTGAGTTATCTTAGCTCCATTTTATTTTTCCATTTACCATTTGGGTAAGAGTTTTTCTTTCTGTTCTAGGGATTCTCTTCTCCTTCTTCGGGGCTCCCACTGCATTTCTTGTGGTCCCTCAGAGCTTCTGAGGACTGGCCAGTCTTCTTGTGAAGAATAACAAGCTCATTTCTGAGTCTGTCTTGACTCAAAGGAGTTCTTCACAGTATCAGGAATTTTCTTCTGTTTCCTAATGTCTTTAGTCTCAATTCCTGGATTGGGACTTTGGTACCTGGACCAGGTTCTGTCCCATCCTGAACTCTGAGGTGATCAGGCCTTGGCCCTGTCCCCATGTCGGTCCGGATGCTGCCACCATGGTTCTGGAGAGTGGCTGCCTCCCTGTCTTCTTCTGCAAGGGAGCTGGATGCAGAGCTGGGCCCAGGACCATACTCTGCCCCAATCGCCTGCCTGTGCATTCATATCATGGAGACCCAGTGTTCATGATGGTCTTGGTTCCACCTCCTTGTGCAGTCACCTACCATAAGTTGCTTCCTCCTTGCTGTACCACCCATAGGCCTCTTATTATGCCACCAGAGGCCCTGCCTCTGCATCTTTGGGCAGTCACAGACAAGGAGTCCACTTTATCTTCATTAAGACTCTAATATTGAAATGGGGCTGGTGGCAAGACGCTAGAGAGTGCCCAGATGTCCACAGCTCAGGTGGCTCTGCCTCACCTTGTGCTCCCTGATATTCACCTCCGGGGGTTTGTTTTGTCTGCTTTAGCAGCTCCAAAGTCAGGCCCCAAATCTTGCTGGCTTCAGGTCTCCTCCCCTAGGCCCCCAGGCTCCCAGTTTTCTGGGGCTGCCCTGAGAGAGATGGAGGTATGGATGTGTTCTGGCTTCATCTGGGACTCCCCCTTTTGTTGGGGCATTTCTCAGGGCAGCTGGGCACAGCTGGACTTCTCACTTCACCAGCTTTGCCAAAAGTTCACTAAATTATTTGAAACAGATAATAGGTATGTCTTCTTTGCTTTAGGAAAACCCAGTATTTTAAAAAATCTTTCTGAATTTCCCAAACTGGTAATTTAGCTAGTAATCACTGACTTACCAACAGAACTGTTTTACAAAAGGATTTACTACAAAGTTTATCACAATAAAAGCTCACTTGGTTTATGTGTAAGTTGTTTTAGAAAGAGACCATTTACTTAGGAGCCACCACCAAGTGAAGCCTGAGCATCATGTGGCATCCCTGAAATTCTGACAAGTATTAAGTAAAATGAGAAAATGAATTTCTACAAGTATGATATAATTATGTAAACCTTGTATTTTTTTCACTTCTTAACTATTCTGTGTGTGGTAAGTGCTTAATATTAATTGAATTTGGAAACACATCCATGGCATAAAATGCAGGTAGCATATAACCAGACAGGATCTCTGATATAGTCTATGACCTTGGATAATAAGCTACTGAATCTCTCGGTGTCCCCAGGCAACACTGTAAGACTGTCATTTGCACATCAGCACTTGTAGATGGAGTTTTCTCACCCACACCTCCTAAAAGGTCCAGATGAAAACAAAACACCCTAACCTCAAATATGGAGCATAGTTATGTCTACTCTAATACTGCTCTAAAAAGTTATAGCTCTTTCCAAAAAAATAGAAAACAGCAAGATTTAAGCCACTTAAGATCTGTAGCTGACTAAGTTCTTAAGGTTATAAAAAACGGAACTGAACATTCGATTGATTTACCTGTGGAAACAGAATCACAGCCATGGTCAAAAAGCTCTCCTAAAGGAGAGCAGCTATTTGTTCTTCTTGCTTGTTTCCCATCGATAGCATCTAGTGATTGGTAGATAAAGACGCCCAGGCCACATATTAGGAATATCCATAATGGTGCCTAAATAGAAACATATTATAAAGACCATTAATTTCAACTAATTAGTTCCTGGCTGAAAGCAATTCAAACTCTACATAGCCAATCTATACTTTTTCCTTCATGTTGTGTTTTCCTAATACAGTTCCATATGACAATTAATTTGAAATCATTCAATACATTTTTAGGCAGGCCAAGTAATCAAAGATTTAAAAATAAATCTGCATTCTTTCCATTACCCTATCCCTTCCCATACTTTCCTAGGGGGGCTCCTTTGACACTGGCTCACCATTCTTTTCTGTGCTGAGGTTAGCTAGCTGATTGTGTGCTCATTAAGGGTCAATCTTCAAGTCTAGAGATGGACGATCTAGCCCAGGGGTGGAGAACCTTACGTCTTAAGACCAGATGTGGCCTTCTAGGTGTTTGGGTGCGGCCCTTTGAGCCCAAATCTTCAAACCCTTTTATTAAGGGGATTTGTTCTATGAAGTTTAGATTCAGCCACAGGGCCCCAGCTGAGGTCCTACAGGGCCACATGTGACCTCAAGGCCATAGGTTTCCCACCCCTGGTCTAGCTCAACCCCCCTTTCCTAAGTGATTATGACTAGCTTGTGATCATACAGCACCTTGATTCCTGCACTGTTCCTCCTCCTTCCCTTCCTAGATAGCATTCATCCTGCCTAGAACAGATGATTTCCCACTTTTTTTTCAGATGGATCTCATATCTCCCTCACTCTATACTTGTGCAGCTAATAACGGAGGACTTTTGTCCATCTCTATTAAATTTCAGTTTTATTAGTGCAGTGTCAGCAAAAGGCAGTGTCTGCTTCCCAAGGCCCATCCTGGATCCAGACAGAAAAAAAAATGGATTGGTCCCAAAGAGAAAGAATGAGGGAGAACTGATAGCCCATGTATGGTGCTGGTATTTGAAACATCAAAGGGAAGTCAAGGAATCCTCCCCCCAGGGCAGGTGGAGCTCTTCTGGTGACAGACTGCCAGGAGGACACATGGACAAAAGGTAGAGGAGAAGGGTGGCAGGGATGGCTGGTTACCTGTAACCCTGCAGGTGACACCATGCTTACCTTCATGAGATCAAAGACCCATGAGAAAAGTACAGAACAAGACGATTCTTACATTTACCCATTATTTTAGATTGCAGAGATCCTCTTAGATCTCTATTTTATCATTAAATGTCTTATTTATCTCCTACATGAATTTGATAAGAATGCACAACAATATTCACAAGATGTGAAAGCACATTTGCCTTAGGGTTATTCACAGAGTTGGGTGACTTTCACGACTCAGTCACATTGTCAGGTTCGTGGTTCCTGTCACCCTTCTTACTATGCATGTAAGGATATGTTTGCTTCTTTAGAACTTAGTAATTACAAATTCTGTGGAATATAAGTGAATTGATATTACTTGAGAAAATATATATGTACATGCAGGCATACAAAGCTCTATGAATAAATCAGACCTTTTTCCCCTTCCTGGGATCTTTGTACATTAGAATTTATTTCTTCTCCTTTCTTGATTCTGCATTAGCATTCCAACATAGAATCCTGAAGGAAAAAGCTATATTTTTGATGATTACTAGAGGAAATGACCCAAGGCCATTCCCAGAACTCAAGGGGGAAGGACTCACGACCAGCTAGTATTCTCTTGAGAGTTAAACTGTGTTAGGCTTTCTTTGCTTAAAAACAACCTAAAATTGAATTAAAACAACCTGAAATTTCCTTCTCCCAATAATCCTTTGACAGATAACTGTTGAACTGGATGCAAAAGGCCCCGCAGCACATGGGAACATGAAGTAGATCCTTGGCTGACCCTTGTTATTAGTTTATCTTAAATGAATATGGAAAAACTGACATCTCATGCTCTCACTGCCCTCAGCCAATTTCTGAGATGAATGTTCCCAGGTATCTGGATACCCTCCCCTCCACTCTCCACCCCTAATGAAATAGCACCTCCAACACGGAGATGGGGCTCTTCTTACAAGTAAGCGTAGCTGGGACTCCACCTAGGAAGGACCTGTCTGGATGCAGATTGGGAGACATCAGTACCTTTCTCTCATCTGCGGCCAACTCTAAATATCCTCTAGGCACAGGTCCACAACCCCATATGGGTCTGAAGAGGTCTCCAGGGGAAAAAGTTAAGGAGCCTTATTCTAGGGAATTCTTTTTAGGCATGTGAGCTTATACATGGTTTTTGTTGTTTTTTTTTCCACTCTCTGATGTGGAGTCTGCATTACCACATAAACACTCGCTTGGAGAGGCACATGTTCCCAAATGTAGAGATTGAAATGGGCAGGAGAAATTAATCAAGTCTCTTCATTTTAAAACTCATACAGAGTTTTATATAACTTATGTAAGGAGTCAAACTCATACAAAGCCCCCATTGCTCATACAGCACACACAAATTGTACTTGATGATTACTTTCAAAGAATTAAAATGCAATTTAACACAAACTGCTATCAGGGGTCTTTCTGGGAGTGCCTTAGGCCATTTGATTCATCTGATCAGAAATTTTCAACAAGAAGACACCAAAAAACAATACCACAAAATCAAAAGAATGAAAAAATAGAAGAAAATGTAAAATATCACAATGCAAAAACAACTGACCTGGAAAATACATGGAGGAGAGATAATTTAAGAATTATTGGACTATTGAAAAAAGAGCCTCCACATCATCTTTCAAGAAATTATCAAGGAAAACTTCCCTAATATCTTAAAGCCAGAGTTCAGGTAAAATAAAAATGGAAAGAATTCACCAATCTCCTGAAAGACCCCCAAATAAAAATTTCCTGGAATATTACAGGCAAATTCCAGAGCCCCAGGTCAAGGAGCAAATACTGCTAGAAGGCATTAAGAACAATTCAAATATCATGGAGCCATAGTCAGGATAACACAAGATTTAGCAGCTTCTACATTACAGAACCAGAGGGCTTAGAATATGATATTCCAGAGAGCAAAAGGGTGAGAATTACAACTAAGAATCACCTGCCCTGAGTATAATCCTTCAGGCGAAAAAATAGACATTCAATGAAATAGAGGACTTTCAGGCATTCCTGAAGAATACAAAATCTGACTGTCAAATACAAGATTCAAGAGAAGAATAAAAAGATAAACAGGAAAAAATAAATCATAAGAGAGTCAATAAAGTTAAACTGTTTACATTCCTACATGGGAAAATGATACTTGTAACTCCTAAGAACTTTCTCATTATTAAGGCAGTAAGAAGAAGCATACATAGATGGAAGGCATGGGTGTGAGTTGAATATGATGGGATGCTATCTAAAAAAATAAAATTGAGGGATGAGAAGAAGAAATGGACTGGGAGAAGGGGAGAGGTAGAGGTAGAATGGGGAATGTTATCTCACATAAAAGAGACACAAGAGCTTTTAAAATAGGGGAAAGATGGTGGAGGTTTGTGGAGCCCTTGGACCTCATTTTCATCAGAATTGGCTCAAAGAGGGAATAACACACATACTTAGTTGGGCATAAAAACCTATTGCACCCTACAGGAAAGTAACAGGAAAAGGGGATAAGGGAAGGAATGGAACTGACAGAAGGGAGGGCAGATTGGAGGAGAAAAACACTATGGAAGGTGGACAAGGTGAAAGGAAGGGAGAAGATAAATGTGGGGGAAGGAACCAGATAGAGGGAAATACACAGGAATCTTATAACTGTGAAAAAAACTATAGTATGTTTCTCTGATAAAGCTTTTCAAATACAAGGAGAACTGAGTCAAATTTATAAAAATGAGAGCCATTCCCCAACTGATAAATGGCCAAAGGATACAACAGGCAGGTTTTACATGTTATTGAGAAAAATAAAATATGAAATATTTTAAAAACCTCCAACAACCAGAATTTTCTCATAGAATTATAAAAATAACATTTAAAATGATTAATCTGTGATATTTTCAAGATCCTGAAATAACTTCCAAATTTTCAAAATTTTGTTAAGTGCATACACAATTTTCATTTTAACTCTTTTAAAAATAATAAACTCCATACAATATATATGATCATTCTAAAAAACCAGATTAATCAGAAAAAGAGTTTTCTGGTTGAATATTCTGCTTAATTGGGAGTTTACTAAGAGAAAGTATCATCCAACTTTTAAAATTATAGGATAAATTAATTCGCAACTTCATTTTGGTTTATAAAATTTTATTGATACACAATAAAGAATAATTTTCTTCAATGGTTTTGTTTTTAGTAGGCAAATCTCTTGAGAGTAGAAGAAATCTGAAAATACAAAATTATTTTGTGACACCTCCTAAATGTCAATATTCAACTTAGATCAATGCATTTTATAAGCCTGACTGACAACTGTTAAAAAGATAAAATTTAGACAAGTTTGGAAAACTGAGCAAGATTAACACAGGATGTGAACATAGACTACCCACGACTGTAACAAAATGGGAAGAAAGACTTGAGAATTTCATGTTTTAAAGCCACGTCTTAGCCACAATGTGTGATGACTAACATTGACAGACATCTCTTCTTAGCAATGCAAGGATCCAAGACAACTCCAAAGGACTGATGATGGAAAATGCTGTCCACATCCAGAGAAAGAACTATGGAATCTGAATGCAGACTGAAGCATATTATTTGCTCTCTTTTTTCTTTTCCTTTTCTTTTGTTTGTTCCATCTTTCTCATGGTTTCTCCTACTGGTTCTAATTCTACTTATACAACATGACTAATGTGAAAATAGGTTCAATATGAATCTATCTGTAGATTCAAATATATCAAATTATGCACCATTTTGGGAGGAGGGGAGGGTAGAAATGGGGAGAAAATTTGGAACTCAAAATCTTATGGAAGTGAATGTTGAAAACTAAAAATAAATAAATATATATTTTTAAAAAGCAATGTCTTCTTGCAGTAAGTATAATGCAGTCCTATTAACATTTCTTGTAATTAATAACACTTATAAAATCTGTGTAAGAGTTGTTAGACTTTGATTTGTACTCACTTGCTCTACTTTGGATGACAAACAGAAGGAAATCATACTTGGGTAAAATTCATGGTCTTAAAAGTGTCAGTTCTTCTGAGACAGACTTGTGATCACAGTGCAAGAGTGCAATTTCACCCTCATCTCTCACTGTTCCTGCAGAAGGGTAGGCTGCGTGCAATGCCCCGTGCATCTCCATTTCTTGGGGCTCAGCTAAGTCCTTATCCTTCACAGCACATCAGCGATGGGCGTCTAACACCAGGCCTGCCCACCAGCGGGTAAGCCTGCCCACTCAGGAAAGCTGATGGTCATGATAACTAGCTTAAAGCTGCCTGACAAGGACAGGGAAAAGTTTGTGGTCATTCTAATTCCTAGCAGTCAAGTGTCTAAATCACCAAACAAACCCCAAAAAACAAAAACCCCAAACCAGCAAACCCCAATTACTACCAGTTGACAGAAAGATCAAAGAGTTAGTGATCACTGACACCAAAACATCCTTCTTACTCCTTGATTCTCTTGGATGATACCAGTGAAGTAACATCATGTGGAGGCATCTAAGAGAGGTCTACATTGACCACCCCCCCCCCCCTTACCTAATGACCTTGGCCTTCTTGCAGCCATGCATGGTTGTCCCCATGCCTGGAAGGCTCTCCCTCCTCATCTCCACCTCTGCGAATCCTTCAAGACTCAACTCATTCTACCAGAAGCCATCGCAGGTGGGTCGCCTCAGCTTTCCCTGCCCTCCCCCAGCGGCTCCCCTGGGCTTTTCCTCCAGAATTCTCCTCCATCGACACTATCTTGTACGTGCAAGTTTTTTTTTTTGCGCATTGTCTATCCCCATAGAATGGGAGCTCCTTGGGGGCAGGGCCTTTCCTTGTTGCCCATCGATTAGCACAGTGCGTGGGGGCAGGCCGAGTAAAGCTTAAGAAACACTTGTTGACTGAGTGACCCCCTAACTGAAACCACTTTCTCTCAACCACTTTTAAGAAATAAATTAGCAGAGTCACCTCACCCAGGTACTACAGAAACCCTGCACAGAGTCAGGGAGAGAAGGGCTGACTCAGGGGCACAGTGTTGATTCTGGCAATCTGAGCCCGAAGTTGTAAAAATTTTGAACATCTGCCTTTAGGAATTTGAGAAGGATGGGAGGTCCCACAAATTAATGCACTGAATATAGCATCAATCAAAACACCAGGGGGCTTCTTTGCGGAATCAGGAGAAAATCATCCTTAAGTTTATATAGAAAAACAAGAGGACAAGAATATCCAAAGTCCCTTGGAAATGAAAAGCCAACAGAGGAGGTTTTGTACTCCTAGATTTTATTGTTGTGTTCATCCTTTGTTGCCAAAGAAGCCCATTCCATCAGAGAAATGATGACATGACTTACACTTGACTTTGTTTTGAGTGGGTGAGGGCTGAATTTAAACTAGACTTTAAACATACTGTTGAAGGGGGTATCATCAAAACTGATAAATAAAATCATTGGGACTTATTAGATATATGTGATACCTGGCCAAATATATACAAATGATGACTATCAGACAAAACCCCTTAGGAGCAAAAACTGGGGAAAGATTCCTTCTTTAACTTGAGAAAAGCTGGTAGTTTGGTAAAAGGGATTTGAATGTACATCTTACATTGTAAATTTCAGTAAATTTCAGCGGAATAAGACATTTTTTTAAAGAACTCTAGAAAATATAGAAGAAAATGGAATCAAGTATTTATTCTCAACTGAAGAATAAGGAAGGGAATTTTTCACTTCAATTCAACAACAAGGCTTACCAGACTTGAGTTAAATATGCCTGATTACGTTAAAGTAAGAAGTCTGCACAAAATAAAAAATCACAGCAATAGCCACAATTACTTCCTTCACCTGTTTTCACATGGTACTACCTCAAGGCTGTTTTTCATTTTGAAGCCTGTAGCACATGGGACAGATAACTCAAGTTCCAATCCAGCCTCAGATACATATTATGTAGCTGTGTGACGCTGGCCAAGTCATGTCACCCCTTTGCACAAGTGATCCCATGCTACCCTGACTTCTCTTTTCTCATCCCTCCCCATCTCACTAATCTACAGTCTCTTCCTTCTCACCTACAAGCATCCCCACAGCTCCCCATCTTACAAGAACCTTCCCCAGATCTGTCCAGCTCACAAAGGATCTTCCCATCTATCTCCTCCCTTTTGCAGCTAACCCTGAGAAGGGACATCTACAACTGTTTTCTTTCTCCCCATCTTTGTAGTCTGGCTTCCAACCTCTTCATTCAACCCAAGCTGCCCTCTCCAAGGCTTCTTAATCTCCTAATCGCCAAACCAAATGATATTTTCTCTATCCTCATCAGCTTGGGACAACACTGGTCACCCTCTTCTCCTTGACACTCATTCCTCTCGAGACATTAATGACAAAAAATTAGCCTTCCTCCTGGTTCTCCTTCTATTCATCAGACTCCTTTGCTTGGTCACCTTCCCATACAGGCCATGCCATCTGCCATAGGGGTCCCCGAGGCTCTTTCCTGATCCTGCTTTTCCCTCTATACTCTTTTTCCTGGTGATGTCATCGGTTCCTATGGATTTAAATGCAAAATAATTCCCCATGTCTACCAGTCCAGCCCCAACCTCTCCTGGCTGCTAGTACCACATCTTAGATTGCCTGAGGGACATCTCAAACTGAATGTCCGTAGATGTCACAAACTCCACTCCACATGTCCAAAACTGAGCACATCATCTTTTTCCATAAACCCTCTCTCTCTGCTTCCAATTTTTCTATTTCTGTTCCTCCGCTCCTCACTCTCTCAGTCCAGGTCCTATCAATTCTACCTTCATAACATCTTTTGTATAGGCTCCCTCCTCTCTTCCGATGCAGGCCCTCACCACCTCATGCTATGGAACTGGACAAAGGCCTGGCTTTGGACAATGGTGATGGGAGAACTTTTGAAAATCCTGAAGAACGGTGAGCAATTTCCCATAGCTGCGGTCATCAGGCTTACCCCAGAAGAACTGAAACTGGTGCGTGGAGTACAAAATGAACAGAGCACCCATCTCAGGATACCAGTTTAGGTGTCATGGGTCCGCACTTCTAAGACAGTGTGTGTTAGCGAGGGTCAGAGGCTTAGGACCTGATGGCAGTACCAGAGAAGGACCTTCCTCTGCCTCCTCTGAGAAAGCCAGGGATTCATTTCTTTTTCCTCTAGGTGCTATACAGTTGAGGAATGAGAAGGCAATGAGAGAAAAGTGTAAGTTTCCAGGGAGGAGGAGAGGACAGTCACAAGCCAAACAAACCTGCTCTTGAAGGGAGGATGCAAGGCAAAGGGCTGGAATCTAAGGGAGGTGCCTTAGATCACCCTGAGATAGCCAGGAAATGATTGGATACACGGTGATATAGGAATGGAATGTAGTATTACCGGTCTGGAGAAATGAGGAAAGATGATTTCAGAAAATCCTGGGTCAGAGTGAAGTGAGCAGAACCCAGAGAACATCACTGCATAGAAAGGTAAATCTGGAAGACTAGAGAGCTCTGACCAGGGCAATGAGCAGTCACATCTACAGACAGCCAACTGTGTTACACAATGCATAGGACCCCTCTTCTGACAGAGAGGGGATGGATCCAGGGGCAGAAACAGCTGACTGGACCAGACACAGCCAATGGGTGAGCTTGTTCGGCTGAACCCGGCTTATTTGTTACGTGTTTTTCGCTTTGCTTTCTCTTGGTTAATTGGGCAGGGGCAGCTTGGAAGAAAGAGGGGTTAGCAGGAATGATGCAAAAGAAAAGGGTCCGTTATAACTTTTTCTAAAAATGCACAGAAGTAAACAGAAGTTGGTAAGGAAGCAGAGACTAGCTAGAGAAAAATGGAGATTCACAGTTTCATGGAGAATCCCCTTTTTTGTTTTCTGCTGTGGATACAGAATTGCTTTTTTGGTATTTAAATTCAAAATTAATTTTTAAAAAAACTCTATTAAATGAATGTGACACATAGTGATAACAGTGGAGTTGGGGAAGTTTGGGTTCAGATTGTACACTGCTATTACTTCATCCATGATTGTGCTCATGGTGGAGAAATTAACTCGACTACTGGGTTTTACTGTGAATGAGCAGGAGTTGGGGGTGCTGGGATTTCATGGAGATCACCACGGAAGGCTGATGGGAGAGAAAAGAGGGCTGAGATGGAGAGGAGACAGGAAATATTTAAAGATCTTAAGAGAAGAAGAGAAGACAATGGAGGTATTAGGTTAGCACGAGGATCTCTTAGACACATAAGGAAGAAGTGTTATACAATCTGGTCACATCACGGCCACATGGGGGTTCGCAAAGGGAGCCTCCTCTGTACACTGTGACTGAATACAAAGCAGCATCTCTGCAAAGAAAGGTGGCCCTCTGGCCTCCATAGTGACCGTGAATCTGTGCTCGATTCTTATGAGCAGACCTGGGCATGGCTGGGGCCCAAGATGATGAAGGGATGCGGACACTGTGGTGTACACATGTGTCACAATGAACATTTCCCAGGGTACATCCTGAATCGTGAAGACCTCTCCCCTGGTTTGCTGCTGAGGCCACTGCTCCCTCTTCCAAGCCTCTGAGATCCCAATACCTTCCAACTCTTGACCAAGAAGCCCATAACCATGTCAGTCCTACACCAAGCATCTCCTATGTCTGGCACCATCTTCTACCCAAGTTTGTTCCACTGCCCCAGTGACAAACCTCCCATGCAAAGGCCTGGTGACTCCCAGCCCCATCACGTGCTCTTTCTTGTCCCCAACAAAGGGCTTGGGGGTTTGCCTTTGGTTTTTTACTTCTAGCATTCTTTACCAAGGCCTTAGCTTATACTGGATATCAGAGGAAACACTCCTTCCACTCCGTTCATGTTCCAGACCAGGGATCTCCATCTTTTGATCTCAAACATAGACTATTCTTTGACAATGTCTGTAGAAGTCTATGGACCCCTTCTCATTCACCCTTTTAAATGTATAAGATAAAATATGCAGGATTTCAAAGGAAACAAATTGTAACGAAATGCAAAATATTTTTTAAGAAACAAGTTCACAGGCCATCCTGCTGCCAAAGTGACTTTGCTTAATCAAAGATCTGACCATTCTATTCCCCTGCTCAATACTCCCGGGGCCCCCCTAGAGCTTTGAGGACTCACTACAAACTCCCTTGGTCCCAACCTAGCTCTCCAGGTTCATCCTCCATTGTTAAGACACACCTCCCACTTCCCCAAACTCAATAATGCCTTCCCTCCTTACTTTAGGAAAATCAGTGTGGTAGTTTGGTGGAGGACATATGGGAGAGGGAGCAGACAAGGAAGTGAGCCCAGTTAGGAGGTAAGCACAGTCACTGGGCTGAGAGGGGATCCAAGCCTGAACAGGGTGGTGGGGCTTGGGAAGGGGTGCTGCATGAACAGTCAGCCACTAAGAAAGGCTACTGAGGTAGAAATGACAGGCTCTGGCCCCTGAAGGGCCACATACTGCATCAAGGACTGCAGCGAGGAAGCAAAGTGGGCGAATGGCAGATGAAGGGCCTTCAGAAGCAGGCTGACTTGGGGTTGGTGGGAGAAACCCTGGCTTATGTTTGAGACATGTTGAGTTTGAGATATTACAGAATACCCAGGAGGACACATCCTAAAGTCTGCTGCTGATGCAGGCCCAAAGGCTGAGACCCGAGCAGGACAATCCCAGGCGAAGGAGCTGCTGGTGTCTGCTCCTGGTGTTCTGGGGCAGGGGGGTGACCCAGAACTAGAAATGAGATAGCCCGGCCCCACAGAACCGGGCACAGAACCACTGGAAGATTGTTCTAAGTCCCAAGAAGAGAAATGCAAATACAAACAACGTGGAGGTTTTCACTTTACCCCCAGCAAACTGGCAATGCCAGAAAAGGGCTGTCGCTGGCAGGGGCTTTGCCAGGACCACATCTTTACCATTTCACAACTCCTCAAAGATGCCAAGTACAAGGTCCCAACACACCCATTTGTTAATTATGAAAACACATTGGGCATGGCAAAGTCTTCTCCCGGGCTCTTTTACAAACTATCATTGATCCTTACAGGAAGACAAGGAGTTCAGGAATTTCTAGAAGATACCCAGGGGCACGTTTGCTGGGAAATGTTTAACAAGTGGTTCTCCAAAGAAGTGTAACCAAGACACTTTTAAGTTTAATCGGACTGATTAACATTTCCTCCATCATATCCTAGATCTAAGACAACCAACCAAACAACAAATCCATCCCTGATTTGTAGCCTTTGTTGATTTCTGAGGTGTATATGCCCACAATGAAAATGTAACAATCAGCTCTTCTAGGAAGCAGTTCTAGCACACCTTCTAGCAATAACTGTAGGAACAGCCCTGTTCAATGACATTCTGATTGAAAACAACATCAATCTTGGCAAAAGTAGGGATGTGAGTACTCCCTGAAATGGAGAAGAGAGATGAAGATTCACTGCTGAAGGATCCCCAGTGGATGGTAAGGTACTCGATTTGGTCTATACTTAAATACAGAATCAACCTCCTCAACAAGTAGAACATTCCCTGGAAGGGACAGGTGAGGAAGGTACCTGAGAAGGACAAGTCACCCTGGCTTGGGCTCTCCTGAGAGCTGACAGTCAGTAGAAGACCTAGCTTGGGGTGCTATAATATTCAATTCTCACAACAGCCCGATGAGCTTTCATCATCCTCATCCTGCACATAAGGCTTCAAGAAATGAATGCGTGCCCTGCCACAGTCACACAGCCCCTAGGTATCTGAGTTGGGTTGGAATCTAAGTCTTCCTGATCTCAGTTTCAAGGAACACAAATATCAAATGATTAATATTTAAAGATAAATTTATTGATCAGTTATTAATTGTAATGATGACAGAACTTTATTATAATTTCATCTGGTCCCCTTCAAAAGAACCCTTGGCCCAGGAAGGGCCAAGATAAAAGACTTATCCAGGACCTGCCATGTGAGATTTATGCACCTTATTTGTGTCCACAGAATATAACAGGCCTCTCCCAGAGAAACGCCAAAGTTAATTCACACCATTTGTAAAGCATGGAAAGGCACGAAAAGCCTTCAGAAACATCAGCCAATAGATTCTGAAGGCATTCATTCTCCTTATCCTTCCATTCTGAACCAATGAGGATAGGAGGAGAAAGGGAAAGTCTCTACTCTCAAGCACAAAGACAGCTCTCGGATCTTTAAGCAAACCACATGATAAGTAAAAATATTATATCCCTTTCATGTCTGTTATCTTTTCATGTGATCTTCTCAAAGATCATATTTTTTCATTGAAAAAACAATCCACCAACATGTACACATGTACACCTCTCTCCTGATGTCTGTCTATGGCTTCCCTTTACAGTAGGGAGCAATGGATGGAGAGAGGACTGATCTTGGAGAGACGATGGGCTGGAATCCCACCTGTCTCACACTGGCCATAAGCCTCAGGAGACTCTCAGACTGGTCACCAAACAAGGGCTGCCTGTAACAGAGTTTCCTCACCTGTGAGTTCTCTACGTGAGGGAAATTTATAGGTCCACCAAGCCTCCGCCTAAAAAAAAAATCTCCCCTACAAATTATAAAGACTCACTAAATGCTTTTAAATAGCTAACAATTAACACCATGAAAACCCAGGCGCTCCATCAGCCACCACCACACCATCCATGTGTGGAACCGGGAGTTACAGCAAATGGGGAGCTTCTGAGTGCTGTGGGTAAGATTCACTTACCGGGGTAGTGTACTTTCCAGGGATACACACATTGACAGTGAGGTTGACGCACGCATTGCCAGAGCTAACTCAGTGTTTGGGAGGTTCTAAAGGAAAGTATGGGAGAGAAGAGTAACTACGTCTTAGACTGACCACCAGACTGAAGGTCTACAGAGCCGTTGGGCTGACCTCGTTGTTGTGTGCCTGTGAAACATGGACGTCTACTAGCGCCATGCCAGGAAACTGAATCGCTTCGATCTGAACTGTTAGGAAGATTCTGAGGATCACCTAGCAGGATCAGGCACCAGACACTAAAGTCCTTGCTCGAGCTGAACTGCCAACCTGTGGTATAGCATTCCGAGCTCGTGTTGGTCTGATCAGCCACAGTCGGGCACATTGACATTTTACTTTCTCATAGCGATGTCATTTTAGTCCTCTTTGAGAATGAAGGACAACCACCAACCAATCAAATAACTAAATTCCACTTAAACTCACTAAGCTAACCGTGTAAAAAACAGGATTACACTAGAATGCTTAAAACTATTGTTGTGCTTCAAATGAAATTCTTTGTTCTTACAGGTCTTCAGAAATGAATCAACCACAATCTGATTAAATAATTAATATACAAAAAGACTTACAGCAGGTGGCAATTACCAGACCAGGTGATGATAATAAGAAACTTGAACATCCAAACAGACCAAGTGTTTCATTAAGACAGGGTGCACAGAAAACATATTAACAGCAAATGGAGGAGCAGCAGCTTGGTTTATGGACATCCAACTTACTGATTGGTTCATTCAAAGAAATTATTTAGTGCCCACTAAGCATCAGGCACTCTGCCATGCTTGGGAGAAGCTTAAACTCTATTGCATGGAACACCTCAAGGCAAACTCCCTAGGAAGTGGTTTGTAACTCTCCCCCAAATAAAAGAGAAAACTCACCAAGTCTGTACAGAAAGGACCGCCAAGCTGACTCCAGAAAACAGAACCATTCATAATTGAGAAACGGCTAAAATGAGGCATAGTTATGTCTTGCTCAAAGTAAAGCTTGCGAAATTGTTTGACCTCCATGTTTATCAACGTTTCTCTACAGTAAAGACTGAATACAACTACATCTCAAAGGAAAAATTTCAAAAAGAAAATCTGATCAACCCCAAACCTCTGCTCTCCCAATCTGAGCTTGGGAGAAGCACTGCATTCCTGGGGTTTGCCAATACTGCTCTTCTCACCCCACAGTATAAGATAAGCCACAATCCACCGCTTGCTCGGTGAGAGCAAACCTTTTTGCTTAATCGAGATTCTAACTCCCTCTCTTTCCCATCAACAAAAGGAGCTGAGCAGTTCCTATCTCTAAACGAAATCCAGGACACCTCCTAAAGCTCGGGCACTTACCGGCTTTCTGTAGACAGACGCTCCAAGACAGCCTCACAGAGCTGGGTGAACATGCCTGCTGCTGAGTAAACAATCTCACCAATCCAAAGGGAACTGAGACCAATTATCCTGATCTCAATTAAGTCAATCAAGTTCAGGACAGCCTTGCTGGGGTACAGAAAGGCCATGGCCCCTGAGCCAATCTTAGCTCCATGTCTTTCTGAAATGGCAAAGGCATCATCTGGCCTTGGGGCTCTGGGTTCGAATCCTAGCTCAAGTGCCCCTCCCTAGTTACTTCAAACAAGCTTCCTCACCCCTGGTCATCAGAGGCTTCATCCATAAAACCACAGAGTAGGAAGAGACAGCCTGTGAGGCCCATCCTCTTCTCCATCCTAAAAGTGTGGACTCTCTAAGAAAAATCTGAGTGTTTGAGGGAGTCGGTCCTTCCCAAGGTCTCTCCCAACCCCAAGATTCTGTGAGGGCCAAGAATAAGGAGACAAACTAGGGGGAGGCAGGGTTCCACTTTTTGTGCTCCTCTTTTCATCTCTGTCCCCCTCTGGGCTAGGGAACAGATGCTGAATCAAGAATGAGGAAGTTTGAACCATTCTAAGCCTCTTCTGCATGGGCAACTGAACCAGGCTGGATACCACCCACAATAGCACTCTCTCAGAGCTGCAGCTCTCCTGAGGCCAGCTTTGCTGGGCCCCTTCCAGGACTCCCAGGACTGTGCCTTCTCCCCAGCCTCAAGGGCATTGGTTAGAATGGCGCAATGTAAGACCTTGTCAGAGGTTTATGAGACCTGTGAGTCAGTTAATTTCTGAAATTACCACCCCAGCTGGTCTCTGGGTCAATAGTTGGGCCAGACACAACAGTCCCTGTCGAACCTTGCCCGTGACCATCCCTTTTCTGGGTGGTCACAAGTTATCGGAGAAGCTGGGCTGCTGGTTTGGGGGCTGGCATCTCTAACCTTCCTTGTGCTCCAGTCCTTGGTCAAAGTGCCCTGTACATAATCAATGCTTGTCAACTGACACAGTAAAACATCAGGTGAATCCTAGATTCAGTCACCTGGTCTCAATGAACCCCCCTTCAATGAATCAATTCATTCTACAACTGAGTGCCTACTACACGCAACACTCTGCCAGGGTAGGTATAAAGACAAAAATGAACCATTCCACACTTAGTAAGCATGCACTGAGCTAACCATGGAGTTCACAAAAAAAAAAAAAACAAAACCCACATAAAACACTCCCTGACCTCAGGGAGTTTCCATTCTACAAAAATGGTAAGTTCAGGGAGGTGGGAGGTCATTTCTAGGGTGGCCTCAGGCAGTTCAAGACCCTGGAGGAGGGTGAGAAGGGCTACCTTCTAGGGACAGGAGAAAGCCACTTTGCAGCAGTGCCCACATGGCAAAGGAGCAGGCCCTGGCCAAACAGCTGGACCTCAGAGTAAGTGGACAACAAGCAGCATTTATTAAGCCCCACCTGTGTACTAAGCACAGTAGCTCTTACCCTCAGGGAGCTCACAGCTTAAAGGGGAAGAGGGCAGGTAACAACTGGGTAAACTGAGATCCCCTCAGAAGGAAGGCACCAGGGTGAGGCTGGGGCCAGAATGGGCAGAGTTTCAAAGGCCCCTGGAGCTTCTGGGCTTTCCCTTCTGGGACCTAGGGAAAGGAGAAAGCTTCAAAGGTGACTTCTGGGGATGGGGAGAGGGAAGGAAAAATTCTGACCATCCTTGATTTGTGGATTTAAATGGCATAGTCTACATCAATTCACAAAGTGAAGTATCATGGCAAAGTTTACCTCCCAAAGACTCAAAGCACCCTCTGTGAACCAGGTGAATTCAATATTAAAATGGACATTATTTCTCCCTGGGCCCCTAGGCCGAGAGATCTCTGTTAGGTTACTGGGCAGAATAGCTTGCCTAGTAACAGTTTCCTTCTGTTGTTAAGCCCCTGTCAAAATGTTATTCCCCTTTGGTTTAATATCTGCTAAACTGATAACAGTCATTTCTTGTTTAGTCCATTTGCATGGTAACCACCTGTGCCCCACCTAATGTTAGACCCCCATTACCAGGTAACCACCTTCTGCTGAGCACCCCCCATCCTGACAACTATGACAACCAGTCTGTGATTGGCTACCTCTCCTGGCACATGTTTTCTGTTAGGGGTCCTGCGCCTAGTTAACTCCCTGACAACCTCTTCTGTTTGGGGGTTCTTGCCTAGTAGTCAGCCCCCCCTTACTCTGTCAGAACCCTGTTTGTTGTGGAAACCGAGTAGCGCCGAAATGCTGAAAATGCACTCACCCGCCCCAGTCCGGGGCTGTCTCCTCTGGGCCTCTACATGAGGCAGCCGCCAGCCTGGCTAAGAAATGACGCTCTCGAAATTTCCAATTAATTTTGCCTGTGACTTATTAACTCGGTCCATTTCAAATATATTTTGCTTTTTTGTCAAACAGCTTCTCTCCTCCCGCATCACAACACATTCTGAAAAGCTGATTTTACTCATTTCATTTACAGTCTCCAAAAGCCAAACTGTCTAAGTAAATTTCACTAACTGAACCCATCAGAAACACCCAAACCGTAAGCACTACGAAATTCCCCACTCATGTGTGGAACAGGATATTCTGAAAAGTCTTTTCACATAATAAATGTTATTATTTTGTAATCAGTAAAACTAGGATGAATGTCAATGGAGCTTTAAAAAGACAAAAGGGGATGACATTCTCTGCAGCTGAGTTCACTGTGTCTCAGATGTTCCCAAAGAGGATGGATGGCCAAAGTATAGTCCAATGGCTATTTCCAACACATAAAAAGGGGACCTCGTGTAACTGGGGTCAGGGCAACCAGAGGGAGGAATTTGGGGACAGGTAGGACCTCAGGCTGTGTGTATGTGCATGCATGCGTGCGTGTTTTGGGGAAACTATATTTCAAAAGAAATCTTGATAAGTGGTACCAGGAAATGCAAGACTTTCCAGAACTCTGAGAAACAGAGTTCTGAAAGTGGTCAAAGGGCATCACTCAGGTCTTCACCAACACAGTTGGACACAAAGTCAATATTTAAACGTGGCAGCTGGCAATGAGAGAGAATGGCTCTGCCCCTCCCTAGACCAGGGAGACCTTGGTCTGGGTGTGACCTCTGGTGTGACTCAGTTTCCCCCTCTATAAAATGAGGGAGGGCTGGCTAAATGAACTCTAAGGACCCTGAGCTTTCAAGTAAGTGGGTCAGATATCACCAAGTACTCCAGGGAAGTAGTGGGGACAGGGATGTTCTCAGAGCCTTTACTAGCTGAGTGTTCAAGGTCCTTCTAGGGGTCTCTTCCCTCATTCCTAAAACAAAAGAGCTAGATGAGACCATCTTAGCTCTTTCTTTTAATAGATGCTCACAAAACAGCCCTCAGCTTGGGGCTATGGAAAGCGTGCCAGGCTTAAATCCCAGTTTACCCCTTACCACCTGGGTCACTTGGGGCAAGTCATTAGACTGTCCCCAGGCCTCAGTTTCCCCATTTGTAAATCGAGAGGATGGGCTTTAAGGTCTCTTCTGGTTTAAATCTATGATGCTCCCTGTGTCTCTGGGTCACAGGTCCCCTCATCTCCTGGGCTCAGTTTCCTCCTCTGTAAAAGGGGATGGGGTGGACTAGATGGCCTTCCAGGGTCTCCAATCCCCCCAGCCCTCCATTTTGGTCCCAGGATAGCTAAGGGAAGTGTCTACATTGTGGGGGGCTCGGAGACCTTCAGAGATAAAAGGGCAGGGGGACCCCCGGTGAGGCGATTACGAGGGACTGAACCGTTAGGGGCAGATTAAGGTCACAGTTGGGAGGGGGGGTGGGCATGAGCTCCTGGGGAAGGCACAGGGGCTCTGGTAAGCAGGTGCAAGAGGGTTTCGGGAAGGGGTGAGGAGTGTGTCTCTGGAGTGGGGAATAAGGGGGGCACAGGAGAGAGGGAGGGAAAGGTAACAAGTGTGTGTGCCTGCCGGCGGGCCGGGAACCAGACGATGGAGGGTCAGTACGAGTGTGCCCTCGGAGCACTCCCCGGGGATGGGGGTCGGCAGGAAGTCCTTGGGGGGCCCTGCCTGGCGGCAAGTCCCTCTTGGCCAAGGGTCCCTGGGGCGCTCGGTCCCTCCCAGCAGGGGTCCCCTTGGCCAGGGGTCCCTGGGGCGCTCGGTCCCTCCGGCGGGGGGGGGGTCCCTGGGGCGCTCGGTCCCTCCGGCGGGGGGGGGGGGTCCCTGGGGCGCTCGGTCCCTCCCAGCAGGGGTCCCCTTGGCCAGGGGTCCCTGGGGCGCTTGGTCCCTCCGGCGGGGGGGTCCCTGGGGCGCCCGGTCCCTCCCAGCAGGGGTCCCCTTGGCCAGGGGTCCCTGGGGCGCTCGGTCCCTCCGGCGGGGGTTCCCTGGGGCGCTCGGTCCCTCCGGCGGGGGGTCCCCGGGCGCTCAGTCCCTCCCAGCAGGGGTCCCTCTTGGCCAGGGGTCCCTGGGGCGCCCGGTCCCTCCCAGCAGGGGTCCCCTTGGCCAGGGGTCCCTGGGGCGCTCGGTCCCTCCGGCGGCGGTTCCCTGGGGCGCTCGGTCCCTCCGGCGGGGGGTCCCCGGCCTTCAGTCCCTCCCAGCAGGGGTCCCTCTTGGCCAGGGGTCCCTGGGGCGCCCGGTCCCTCCCAGCAGGGGTCCCTCCGGCGGGCCCCACTCCGGCCCGGCCGCTCACCTCTTCCGTGACCGTGGGGCAGTAGAAGACGAGCAGCAGCGTGCTGAACAGGTTGATGAGCAGCCCGCTGAAGGTGATGGCGTTGGGCGCCAGCCAGAGCGGGACGCGCGCCAAGAGCCAGCGCCAGAAGGGCTGCAGCAGCGGCTCGAGCAGCGACGTGCCGGCCGACGCGTAGCGGTGCTCCTCCAGCCGCCGCAGCTGCGCGGGGCTCAGCGGGGCCGCCAGCGCCCACCGAGCCCACGAGCCCCAGACGGGGCCGCCCTGCCCGCCGAGCCCTCCGCCCGGCCCCGAGGCCGCCATGGCCGCCGCAGCCCCCGCCGCCTCCGAGCGAGCTCCAGGCGGACGGAGGAAGGGACCGCCTGGGGCGGGCGCCGGCGGAGGGGCGGGGCCGGGGGCGGGGCACCGGGCGGGGCCGTTAGTACTCTCACGCGTCGGGAGCGGGGGCGGGGCTCCGCGCGCACATGCGCACTCACGCACATGCGCCTGGCGGGCGGCCCGGAGGACGGGCACACCGGCGCCTGCGCCCTTGCCCGGGAAGGGGAGAGCGAAGGCCCCTCCCCCAGGCGAGCTGCGGAAAGGATGGCCGCGGAAGGGAAACTGAGGCCCACGGACGTCACGTGGCATGTGTAAGAATTACGTTGTCCTGTATTGTAGAGAATTGTAGACAGGGCCTCTTGGTCTGAGTGCCCATTTTACAGCCAGGGAAACTGAGGTCCAGGGGATGTGTGCAATGATTCCCGGAATGCCCTCTGCAAGCCCGGCTGGCATGGGTGCCCTGTGCCCAGTCACTCTCTCTGAGCCTCGGTCTGTGAAGCCTAGGGCTTCCTTCCAGCCCAGTCTACAAAGGGACTCATTGGGTCCTTGGAAAGGGCAAGACACCGGGGCAGCCCTTTCCCTGCCAGTGGCACGGGCCTTCTCTGACCCTCAGCACGTCTGACCTTAGGAAGACCTGGTTCTGAAGGCTGATCCACAGATCGGAGCTGCTAATTCCTGCTGAGCAGCTGCTGGCCGCAGGCCTGGCACCTTGGGTGGCAGTAACAGTGCCTGGCACATCGCAGGTGCTTAAGGAATGTTTGTTAGCGGATCGATTGGCTTGGCTTTGTGTAACTAAGACAATTCAGACCTGAGATTTAGACCTGGAAAGAGACCTGAGAGACCTCTGGCCCTAACCCATTTCCCAGAGAAGCTCAGAGAGGTAAGGGATGTTCCGGTGATTCAACCAATAGGAAGAGGGCATTGTTCACATAAGCACCCAACGTGATAGACAGCAGGCACCACCAGGACACAAAACCTCCCACTCCCGGGGTGCCACATTTTAGCTCTTAAGAAAGGCCTCCATAGGGATCCTCATTCCTGCCTCCTTACTCCAGAATAGAGGTGGCCCAAGTATGTGGGGTCAGGGAAGATGGGTTAGACAGTGCCATGGAGAGGAAGGGCATTGGCTGTGCTGAAAACCAAAAGGCCCAGGCTACGTGTGGCCTTCTAGGTCCTTAGATGCAACGTTTTGACTGAGTCCAGTTTTTACAGAACAAATCCTTTCATTAAAGGGATTTGTATTGTGAAGTATGGGTTCAGTCAAAGGGCCACATGTGGCCTCAAGGCCGAAGGGGCACCATTTTCTCCCATGTAAATGAAGGGATTGATTCCTATGCTCTCTCTATCCGTCAGTCTCCCATCAGAAAGCCTATAATTATCTGGACTATGATCCTCTCTCCACTTCTCTACCCCTTGATCCCCATATGGCACTAGTACCAGACTCCAGATACCCTCCAGGGCCCCACACCTCACAATGTAACTGCTGAGCAAGAGGATTCTGTCACAAAAGTTCTCTGTTGCACAGCCTGAAAGGAGGAGGCCTGCTTGCTACCACTCTGGCTCTCCACCCCATGGGGATTGATCGGTAATCAGTTTTCCAGGGTGGAGAGCAAGTCCAGAAACTGCAAGGAAGGCAATTTTCTGTTGGACGCCCTCCATTTCTGGCTGCAGCCTATCCCAGACCACCCCAGCCCCAGCCTGGGATGAAAAGCAAGCCTGTTCCAGCAGCCCTCACCACGCTTAGGAAAAAGTAAGGCTCCTCAGGCCCGTACAATACATGCATCTTTATCTCATGATGTCTCCCCTTATCAGAACTTCTGAGGTTCACAACCCACAATCTCTGTCTTACCAGAGCTGTTCCCGTGTGACTTTCCCCCCACTTTCTAGGTCTTCTTCAGCCAAGTTCCCACAAAATGTTACACTTTCACGTAGAGCTGAATTAGGCACAACAGTCACACATGAAGTAAGGAAATCACCGAAAGCCTAGCCCTCCTTGGGGGCTAAAAAAATTGGGGTTTCCAAGTCTAGAATTAGTTGTCTGCATATTTTTAAAAATTTAGTTGTATTTTCTTTTCAGCTCTGAATTGTCTTCTTCCTTCTTCCTCCTCTTCCTCCACCCCCTGAGAAGGCAAGAAAAACATTACAAAACATTACAAAAATGTGTAGTTATGCAAAACAGATTCCTGCATTAGTGTCTTTAAAAAGAGGAAAGAGGGAAGGAAGGAAGGAAGGAAGGAAGGAAGGAAGGAAGGAAGGAAGGAAGGAAGGAAGGAAGGAAGGAAGGAAGGAAAGAAGGAGAAGAGAGGGGAGGGAGGGAATGGAAGGAGAAAGAGAAAGAAGGAAAGGAGGGAGGAAGAGAAAGAAGAGGGAGGGAGGGAAAGAGGAAGGAAGGAAAGGAAAGAGAAAAGAGGGAGGGAGAGGAGGAAGAAAGAAAAAGAAAATCTGCTTCAACCATCAGTTCTCTCTCTGGAGGTGGAAATCACGTTTGGTCACTAGTCCTTTGGAACTGATGGTTCCCTGTGGTGATCAGAATTTCTGTCTTTCCAAGTTGTTACTGTTTAAATTGTTCCGGATCTTCCCGCTTCACTCTGTGTCTTCCCAGAATTTTCTGAAACCTTCCTTTTCATCCCATTACTTGTTCAACCATCCCCAGATAACGGGCACCTCATCCCGTCAGTTTCCAGTACTTCACCACCACAGAGCTCCCATAAGTTTGTTTGTACATAAGGGTCCTTTTCTACTTTCTTTGACCTTTTGAGGTACAGACTCAGTAATGGCATTGTTGAGTCAAGGACTATGGACAGTTTAATAGCTCTTTGGACAAAACTCCAAATTACTCTGTAGTTTGGGTTGTTCCAGTCCTCAGCTTTCTCTGCTAACAGTGCGTTAAACTACCTGTTTTCCCACAGTGCCTTCGGAATTTGATTGAATAGTTTATAGTCTATTAGAATGTTAATTCTTCTTGAAGACAGGTTAACAAGGTGGCTGGTAAGAACTTGGGCTTTAGGCCTATATCCCAAAGAGCTTGCAAAAAGATTTATAATATCATAGACCTAGACTGTAGAGCATATCTAATTCAGCTTCCTCATTTTGTAGATGGGGAAACCAAGGCCTGGAAAGTTCAGTGATTTGCCTGAGGTCAACTAGTAAGAAAATAGGTTATATAAACCAGTATTATTTAACATCATAGATTTAGGATAATAGAATCAAATATCAAGAGCTTGGAAGGGACCTCAGAGGCTGTCTAGTACAATTCTTCAGATGGGGAAACTGAGGCTCAGGGAGGTTAAGTGACTTCTCCAAGGTCATACAGATAAATATCAGAGATTGGATTTGAATCTAGTACCTCTGACTTCAGCATCAATGTTCTCCACTAGTGGTATGAATTTTTAAAAATTTTTGTTTATATTTTTATTATATAATATTCCCAGAATGAGTGAAGCTTTCGTGCTCTGGGGACCCCTCCCCAAATCAAGCATCTTCCAGCAGATTGTGATTTTTTTTCTCTTCCAAAGGGGAAGGAACCTGGGGGGCAGGGAGGGGAGGAGCAGTGCCAATCAGAACCAAGTCTCTGAGCCAAGGGAATGGATATTTACTTTTTAATCTGTTTTTGAGGAAGTCACTCAGCTGCCTTTAAAAAAATAGACAGATTCAGCTTTTAATCCAATCACTTGTATATAGATCTCTTCAGTTAGTTACTCTTTTATCTTCCCAAGATGACAAGGGGGTTGGACTCAGTGACCTCTAAGGTCCCTTCCATCTCTAAATCTATGATCCTATGACCCTTGTGCCAGTGCTGTGTGATCCTGGACAAGTCATGTAACCACTCCACCATCTAGGCACCTGACCTGTATTAGAGCTTTCTCATCTGGGAGTTCTCTGAACCACTGAAATTACAGCTCCTACCTCCAAGCAGGTTTAACAAGGTTTGTGGCAAGAGTGCCCTAGTTCCCTCCTTCTCTCTTTTTTTCTGTACATTTAAAAAAATTATGTCTTTTTTCATCATGAACTTAGGAAACAACCACCACTAATGTTCCAATGTAAAAAAAGGGATTTTAATAAGAATCAATGGACTTCTGTCAGTCATGACTGATATCCAAAGCTTGCTGTTTCTATATTCATTGCATTTGATGTTCTCTCCCGTCTCCTCCGTAATTCAGGTCCCTAGCACCTCTTGCCCAGATTATTGCACCAGCTCTTAATTTAATCTTTTACTGCCTTTTGTCTCTTACTTCAGTCCCCCCTACACACTGCTGTCAAAGTAACCTTCCTTAAATGCAGATCCAAATTGTTCAACCAAATCCAGTGGTTTCCTGTTACTTCTCCATTAAAGTACTATATTAACTCCTCTGTTCAGCTTCTCAGTCCTACACAACCTGGTTTTGGTGTAGCAGTTTCTTTAGAGGTTACTTCCCCTCCTGCCCTCTGCAATCTGGACAAACCAGATTTCCTGTCAGGTGCTTGTATTGGATGGGTCTTCCTTAAGGAAGATAGAGTTGCACCAAGTCATTGACCTCTCTCATCCAGAGCCACTGAAGTCCAGTGGTAAGACAGAAGTCACGATGACATGTATAGTGGTGAAATCCAGGCTCCCACAATTAGCCAAGTAGAAATACTGCGAAACAAGGGCATGGGGTCTTAAGCAGTACTTGTTACTCAGGACACCCCATCTCCCACCTCTATGCCTCTGAACTGACTGGAGTTGCACACTTTCCTTCCATCCACATCAGAGTCCCCTTCTTCCTTTAAGATACAGATAAAAAGCACCATCCTCTGAATGAAAGACTTTCAGGATCCCTCCAGTTTCTAAATGCTCTCTCTCCCAAATAGTCTTGTATTTAGCTACGTTGTGTATATTTTTATTCAGTCACATTATATAAATGTTGTGTATATATATATACATGTATACATATGTGTATATGTATATATATGTATGTATGTGTATATGTTTGTCTCCCCCTTTAGAATGTAAGTTTCTTGTGAGTCAGGAATGTTTGAGTCTTTATACTTGTAGACCCAGTGGCAAGCACATTCCCTGGTGCCTAATGGGTACTAATACTCCATGATTGATTAAGAAGTATTTGGGTGTGTTTCACAGGGGGCCCTGGTATTTTTTGGACTCCAGCCACTAACAGGTAACACCAGTTATGCCAGTTGTTAGACAGGTAAACACACAGGTAAACATAGGAGGACTTCTGGCAGGTGTTCTCCCAATAGCACAGGTTCACTCTTGATCCAGGCAGAGAGGACGACAGGAACAGTCACCAGAAGGGAAGCTAACTTACTTTGTTCTAGTCTATTCTTCTCAGGATGGTGAGAGCACCAACTCCTACAGCTTTCCCTAATCACTCTTCTTGCAGGGTCAGGTTGGAAGAGGGCGCCACTACCCCTTCAGCTCAGTGGGGTTGGTCTAGATGGGCACAGCATGCCATCTCGTGTCCTCCTCTAAATCCCCTCTAACACACACAGCACCACACTGTCATATTCCCCACTCACTGATCAATGCCCACTTGATTTATAGGGCAACAGACAAAGGAGGCATATTGCCAGCGAAAGCCTCACAGGGTTAACTTAAGCAATATCGTCATTCAGTACAAGCATAGTAAAAATCACATTATGTCACCCCCATGTTTCACTGTACAGTTACAGTAGGAGTGTTTATAAGTCATGAGTCTGGGAAATATTATCTAATACCTACAAACTAGAGATTGTTATGGCCATGGATCCTAAGGACAAAATCTTCTTTACTTACAGTATGTGCATGCATATATGTACACATTTATATATGTATTGTGCATAGTATGTTTATGGTATATATGTGCACATCTATATGCTCATATGTATATGTATTGTGCAGTAATGAATATGTGCACACTCATATGGATAGACATGTGTATGCATGCATGTGCACGTATAATGTGTATGCATTCATGTTGGTATACACATTTTATACATGTATACACATATGTATATGTGACCACCCTCCAACCTACTCTCATTTTCTCCTTCCCCTCTCCCCAGATAAATTTTCTCTCATAACACATGTGCATGATCCCACCACCGCATCGGCTGGTTGTGTCTGTGGATGCACATCTCCTTCTATATCTCTGGTCCCTCTCCTATCCGTCAGGAGGCAGGAGACATATTTCATCAAAGCAGCTTCTTGAAGGCATTTTTGGTCATAGCTTTGTTCACAGAAATCTGGTTTGTCCAGATTACAGAGGGCAGGAGAGGGAGTAGCCTCCAATGAAGCTGTTACATCGGAGCCAGGTTGCGGAGGACTGAAAAGCTGAACAGAGTTAATACAGTAGTTTAGTTGAGAAGTAATGGGAAACCACTGGATTTGGTTCAATTTGAATGTGCATTTAAGGAAGGTTACTTTGACAGCAGTGTTAAGGTGCGGCTAAGTAGTAAAAGACTAGAGGCAGACGTTGGTTAGAATTCTTAGGTTTTTCAAGCTGTTTTCCTTCGTTTTATTTTTGTGGTCACTATGGGAATTATTCTCTTATTTTGGCATATTTCTCTCTATCAAATCATAAGTCTTCCCATGTTCCTCTGAATCTGTCAAATTTATCATTTCTTAAGACACAAAAGTATTTTTGTAAACTTGAGTCCTTGCCTTCTGTCTTGGACTTCTTGGGGACTTCTTTCTTTGAGCTCTTTGGGGTGGTAATAGCACTGGGTCTACATGGTTTACAAATGGGTTTTTTATGTTTTTTAAAATCACAGTCTTCTACTCTCCTTTCCAAGCACCAAAGTAGAAGCCTCTCTTGTAACAGATGTATATAGTCAAGCTAAACAAATGAACACATTGGCTGTCAGAGAATGCCTCTGATCCTGTATGTCTGGTCTAGCCTCTCTCCACCAAGAAATGGGAAGGATATTTCATCATCTTGTGAAGATGGATAGATGCTTTAGTCTGAGGTCTGAGGTCTCTCAAAGTTGTTTCTCCCTCACATAAATAGTTCTGATTTTGCTCATTTTTCTGTGCATCCAGTAATACATCATACCATATTTCTGTGAACCTATCCTATACATCAGCTTCTATGGAGTAGTAATATTCCATTACATTCATACACTGTAATCTCTTCAGTCATTCCCCAACTGATGAACCAGCTGTTCACATTCCCACTGTATCTCTCCTACAATTATCTCAATCTGATCCCCCTTTCAGCTAGAAATGATCTTTTCTTCCTAAAATTCTTCCTTTTTTCTTTTTTCCTTTTCTGTTTTTCCTTTCTTCTTCCTTCTTTCTTTCCTCTTTTTTGTTTTTCTTCCTTCCTCTTCTCTTCTTCCCTCCTTTCCTGCTTCCCTCCCTCCCTCCTTCCCTTCCTTCCTTCCTTCCTCCCTTCCTTCCTTCCTTCCTTCCTCCCTCCCTCCCTTCCTTCCTTCCTTCCTTCCTTCCTTCCTTCCTTCCTTCCTCCCTTCCTTCCTTCCTTCCTTCCTTCCTTCCTTCCTTCCTTCCTTCCTTCCTTCCTTCCTTTCTCCCTTCCTTTCTCCCTTCCTTCCTCCCTTCCTTCCTTCCTTCCTTTCTCCCTTCCTTCCTTCCTTCCTTCCTTCCTTCCTTCCTTCCTCCCTTCCTTCCTTCCTTCCTTCCTTCCTTCCTTCCTTCCTTCCTTCCTTCCTTCCTTTCTCCCTTCCTTCCTTCCTTCCTTCCTTCCTTCCTTCCTTTCTCCCTTCCTTCCTTCCTTCCTTCCTTCCTTCCTTCCTTCCTTCCTTCCTTCCTTCCTTCCTTCCTTCCTTCCCTCCCTCCCTCCCTCCCTCCCTTCCTCCCTCCCTCCCTCCCTTCCCTCCCTCCCTCCCTCCCTTCCTTCCTTCCTTCCTTCCTTCCTTCCTTCCTTCCTTCCTTCCTCCCTTCCTTCCTTCCTTTCTCCCTTCCTTCCTTCCTCCCTCCCTCCCTCCCTCCCTCCCTTCCCTTCCTCCCTCCCTTCCCTTCCTCCCTTCCCTTCCCTTCCTCCTTTCCTCTCTTTCCTTTCTGTACTATTGTAGTCAGTGTACATAGATTTCCAGTTCTGCTGATCTTACATTGCACCATTCTTCAGATGTGTATTTGTGTGTGTGTGCGCGCGTGCGTATGTGTGTGTGTCCTTATATGGTTCCTATTTTTTATGGCAACTGAATATTCTCTTAAAATATGGTCATTTGCTGAGCCATTCTCCAATTGTTGAACTGTCTGCATCATCCAGTTTTCTGTTACACAGAACAGCTCTAAATATTTTTGGACGGATTGGTCAATTTTCCATTTTTTACAGGTTGGCGCTTTTTGGTTGGATGTTTTTTCCTTCTTATGATAATTTCAGACTGAATTCTAAGAATGGACTGAAAAGTAATTCTTTGACATTACAGATTTCCATTTACCCTCCACAAAAATTAGTATATGATACAAAAAATGTAACTCCATTAATGACCCTGAAGTTCCCTTAATGAATTGACTAGAAATAAAACCAGTTCATTAAATGACATTATTCAGAGGATCAAAGATTTAGAGCTGCAAGGGACCGTTGGCTTCCATCAACTCTAACCCATTTTACAAATGAGGAAAGAGGTCCAGAAAAGCTAAATGAGCGGCCCGGGGTCATGGAGTCAGGAAGTGACAACACACACAAACCCTAGGCAAAGTAATCCTCTATCTGGGTACAAAACAAAATCTCCTTTTCTACCACCTGGAGAAATGCAGTACCAATCGTATGGCAGGGAGACACAGTTTAGAGGGGAGAAATTCCATTTAGGGCTAAGGAGGGTAGAAAGAAAGATAGAACAAGAAGCTCCATCTGTTCCCAGGGGTCAATACATGTTCCTTAAGGCATCCCCTGATTTCCATGCTACCTCCATAGCAGCTGGAGATTTTTCACGGATCTTTCCATGGGCTTCACATTTCTCAAATCAGCCTGAAGGACATTTGTGAATGCAGCTTGAGCCTCAAGGACAAGGGTCTCATAGCTGGATGGATGCCCAACACAGGCTGCCCTTACTGACATCGTGCTGAGCATGGAGCTGGGAAGCTGCCACAGCTTCTGGGCCATAGATGTTCAACCCCTCAAGGCAATATCCTGTTTTCACATGCTTCCTGAACAATTTTCTCCTCTCTGAAAAACTGCAACTTTCCCCTTCCTTACTAGAGTTCCAGCTTCCTGGTAGGGGTTCCTGTGAGTGAAACATGACCTTCATTTTTGTGGTGTAGAACTGCGACAAAGGTAAGGCAACCAGGATTTTGCACTAGGGTTTTGGAAATCTAGGGGGCACCAATATCCCTTGTATGCATTTAACGGGTAGAAACAACTTTACTTAGAAGAATTACAAGATTCAAACTTCTGCAAGCTACCAGATGTCATTCTTCACCCTCCAGCCCCACATGCACCTCTACCCCAGCTGCCCTGCCCTGTTCTCTCCTCCTGGTGGCTTCTTCTCTAACCCTGGTGGTCCAAGGTTTCTTTCCCCCAACCCACCCCTGAATGTATTTTGTGTTTTGTTGTGCTCCCTATGTAACAACATGGCATGCTTGGGATAGTATAGGCATATTTTATATATATTTTTCTGTGCTCCTCCTGTTAGTTTACCTTTCAGCGTGAAAGTTTGTTTATCCTGAAAAAATTGTTTTGAATGTGACAATACACACACACACACACACACACACACACACACCGGTATTGTTTTGTGTGACTTAAAACAGGCTGACTTTTTTCAAAACAAAACTGTGGGCTGGAGAGACCATGGGAAGACTAGGAGAATCTATATATAGCAAGAAAAAAGGGCCAAATCATTTAGAACCAATATATTAGTCATACAATATATGCCATTAAATATATGTCAGCATCGTTAAAGCCCAACTTCACAAGGCAGACTCCTCCCCACCTGGGCTATAACACATCTGTCACTGGTCCAACCCCAGATCCAGCTGCACCACATCTGAATAGATAGAAATGGGGAGCCAGAGCAACTCTTTTCGACCCTGAGATTTATTTGAATATTTAACCACTAGGGAGTATTGCTAGCACAGTACATTTAGGAGTTCTATAGAATCCTCTGCTGTCAAGCACACTTTGATAAAGAGGAAGTGCTAGACTAGTTCTGTATTTGGGGAGTTACTTTCTATCTGCCAGGTCTACCTCTTTTTCCACAGGTTAGTGCTGGGTTTGGAGTCAGGAAAACTTGAGTTGAAATCCTGCCACTGACCACTAGTTATATGACCCTGGGCATAGGCAAATCACTTAACCTTTCTCTGCCTCAGTTTCCTCATCTGTAAAGTGGGGCATATAAATATCACTTACTTTACAGAGCAGTTGTTGGGATCAAGTGAAATAACATAGACAAACACTTTGTAAACCTTAAAGCATCATCTATTATCTACCTAATCAAAGCAAGCTGTGAACCCCACCCACTGGTCAACTCTATTTCCTTCTTTTATACCACTTGGGTAAGTGCTAGTCATGTAACTCTGGCATGATGATGTTGTGGGCTTTACACAGAGAGATAAATGTACTTAGATATGACATGCAATTACTCAGCATGGAATCCACAAGCAAACAAATAGTACATAATAATCAGAGAATAACAAACCAGGTACCAAACAGCTTCCAGTCTACCACTCTTCCAGACCCTGGAAGGCTCACCAAACTAGGATTAGGCAGTCGCCTCTAGGATTGATGTAAACCTAGCACTTCTCATCAGTGTTTCATTTGAGTTCTCCCTCAAGCAGGCAAAATAACGCCCCCCACTTTTCTCATGGAATAGTCATCACTTACACACAAACTCTGGTGTCAGGGTCTTAGCTCATTTTGGAGTGTTGAACTCGAAATCTGCTGCAAGCTGGCACCTCTTCTGAGGGTGATGATTTCTCCAGTCTTAGCAAGGATCTGTGACTTCTGACTTAAACTTATGTCTGCCACTGAGGAGTGACCAGTCCTGGTAGTGTGCCATGATTCATGGTCCTTATGTCCCTTTCTACTGGATCTTCAATAGGGAGATGAGGGGTGCTTTCTGTCCCATCTGTGTCTCACCATTTGACTTCCCATCACCCCACTCCCACCTCCATTCCCCATTACTTCTGTTAATAGGGTTGGGGGGAAGCAGATAACTATCCTTATTTCAATTCAAAACATTTTTTCTAAATGCTTCTTATGTGGAAGACACTATTCTTGGTACTAGAGATCAAAAGAAAAATGAAACAATTCCTGCTTTGAGAGAGGTAATACTTGATGGGGCCTGTGTGGGGCAGTATTTTAGATACATTAGGATAAGATGCAAATGTGTTGTTAGCCTTTTATTTTTCAAGAGGATCAATGACATCACAGAGTGATGACTTGTGTGTGAACTGGATTTAACTGAGGCAGAGTTGTGCCAAGTCTTCTGCCTCACTCTCTTCTAGAGTCATCAAAGTCCAATGGAAGGACAGAAGACCGGTTATGGCCCGGAATGCAGTGGATAACCTTGGCATCTTTGATGTCTGACCAAGCTCTAATCACTCTACAGAGACTGCTTTAGTCACCTTCATGATCATTGAAATAATTGTTCCCATTTGACCATTTTCCATTCCACTGGAGGAAGTCTTTACATGCTTAGGGTAGACATTCCCTTAACTCATGTGTAAAGCTCAAAGAAGATACAAAGACAAAGTACTCTAGAAAAATTTGAGGAGAAAAAGAGGACTTTTAGCTTGGGGACAGGGAGGGGTTAAGGAAGGAACCCTAAGCTGTGGCTTGAGGGAAAAACTTTTGGCTGCGTGGATATATCAAGGTGGAAAAGAGCAAAATGAGAACAGGCAGCAGCTAATAATCCAGTTTGGCTGGTATACAGAACATGTGGAGGGAAATAATGTGAAATATGCTAGAAACTTATGTTGGAGATATGTTACAAAGAAACCTTAATTACAAACCAAGGAGATTACATTTTATCCTATAAACAATTGAGAGCCATTGAAAATTTTTGAGAAATGGAGTGATAGGAACATTTTGAAGATTATTTTGGCAATTCTGTGAGGAATGGAATGGAGAAAGCATTGAAAAGAGGTAGGTAGACCATATGGGAGGCAATCATAACAGTCTAGGTAAGAGGTGATGAGGTTGTAAATATACACAGTTATCCTTATTCCAATATAGTGCTTCATTACAAATGAATGAGTTGGCAAAACTGAACTTCTTAATGTCAAATTAATCTTGGGGCTAAACAATTTAATTTTTATTTCACAATATGGCTATAAAATTGAAGATGTTTAGAGTAGGAGCTCAGTAGCAGGGTGTGTGGTGTGTGTGTGTATGTGTGTCCAAGGACCAGCTAAAACTCTTGAGTAAGTTCTTGGCCCCATAGCTATCAGCTACTAAATTGCAAAGGGAATATGAGAAGTAGGATTGGAATCAATTAAGTTATAGATGATTGAGGTTGAAGAGATGATTCCATTATATTCCATCTCCTATGTGAGATAAAGAGATGAGATGATGAGAGAAGCCCATAGAGGAGACAGAGGACAAAGGAGGAGAAGGTAGCCAGGAGGAGGGTGATGGTCTGTGGTATCATATGGTACAAAAAGGTGCAGCAGAGTGAGAATGGGAAAAAGACCATTGGATTTAGCAATAAGGAGGTCATTAGCAGACTTAGAGCTATTTCAGTAGGCTGTTGGCAATGGGAAAACATATTGCAATGGTGGTGAGAAGAGGCAGTGAATTGAACCACTGCTCTTTCTACAAATTTGGCAGCCAAAGGAAGAGATGGGATGGCCAGGTACAGTTGGGTTACCCTCTCTCCAAACACTACAGCTACTTGGACTTGCTTTTTCCTCTTCCTTGTCATGCTGTTCCTAATCTTCTGTACCCCCTGAGGCAACAGGACCTGGATTCGAGTGTTGCCTTTGAAACTTATAAGCCATGTGACCTTAAGCAAGTAATGGAGTGCACTAAGTTTGGGAAAACACTTTACCTGTTACTTCTTTTGGTCCTCACAGCCACTCTGTGAGGCAGATGTTATTGTCACCACTTTACAGATGAGAAGACCAAGGCTGAGAGAAGTTAAGTGACTTGTGCAAGACCACACGTGTTCTTGAACAAGATTTGAACTCAGGTCTTCCTTACTCCAAGTCTGACTCCCTAGTCACTGTGCCACCTACCAGCCTAAGTTTCCTTATCTATAAGGGTGAGGAGACCTCAGGCTCCTCATCTGTAAAGTGGGATAATAACACCTGCAACAGTCACCCCACAGAGTTTTTGTGAGGGTCGAATGAGATAATATATGTAAAGCATTTTATAACCTTTAAAACGTTCTATAAATATGAGCAAGCATCATTAGTTACTTCATTAATTCCCACAATAAAAAAGAAAATTCAAAGTTTTGTGATTCTGTATTATGCCTATAAAATATCAGCCCATAATGCTTTAAGGGTACTGAGCAGTTGTGGATGTGTAGGCTCTCAAAAAAAATAACTACATTCTTTCACGTCTTCCCCTAGCAAACTTCCTCTCCTGACCCTCCCCTTCCTCCACCAACCACCACCCCAGAAAATGTGGGAGAAGCTGATGCAAAGATGACAGCAAAAGTATCTGTGGGCTCCCCAACTTAAAAAAAAAATCTGTCTCCCCACCACCACCACCACAAAAAAAAAGATACGCATACACACACAAGATGTGGGCAGGTGTTTTTTTTTTTCTCCAACATAAACACTATGTTTTTAAAATAATTATTATACAGTTAACTGAACACATTTTGACTTCTGTTGAGAATGAATTGGTTTTCAAGGTGAGGTCTTAGGAAATAAAACACTTATAGTGAATTCAGTTGAAAACTGGCTAATGCAGGGGGCCACTGGTTTTGGGCAGCAGAGAGGTGTGCTGCCCTAAATGAATGGTGCTGGGAGGTGTGAAAATCCATTTTCCTTAGGGGATACACAGGTTTCATATTGCTTCTTCCACATTGCCTCTGGATTATCACTACACCTCTGGCACTGCAGTCTGGCAATCACACATCACAGGGCATGCTTACTCTATTACTTTCCTTCTCTTTTCTTTTTTTAAATAAGATACAATTATCATCAAACGCAATGCAAGGCTGAACGTAACCAAAGGCCTGTCTCCCAATCTGGGTCTTTCCAAGAATGCCCACTCTAAGCCATCCATGGGAATATGTTATTTTCAACAGAAGGAGGAAAGAAATGACCACACTTGGGTTGCTGTTGGAATAACAATTACAAAAAAATGTTTTCCCGCTGGCAACCAGCTTTCACTACAGTAGCGGGGAGCACTGGGCAGCCTCAGTTTCCCTCAGGATTGCTTGATTCCAAGTCTCGCAAATACGAATCAATTATGTTTGGAGGCACACCTTGCAATAGAAGCCTGCAGAAGGAGAGGCCACCTACAAAGGAGAAGAAAAGAAAGTAGTTCAATATATCTGAGAGAGACAGGCCTACTTTATTGTTTGAGGCCCTGAGAAGGGGAGACAAAGAGTCTTTAAGTTCCTGCTGGGAAATCTTGTCCTGACTTTAGTGCATTTAAGAAAGAGAAACAGCTGGCTTTTTGGAGGAAGAGGCAGAGCAGGCCTCCTAAGTTCAAATTTGGAGCTGATTTCAAAATACTGACTCTTCCTTCTTATAGCATAGGTGTGAATACTCTACGCGTGACTTAAGTGTATGAGCCAAACGGTGGAGTGGCTTCACCTAGACTGTGGATGAGCACCAAGATCCACTTTCACCTTTTTTTTTTTTTTGGTGGTGGATGGAGGACTCCATCTGTGATTTCCTTCTGGAGAAACTCCCTCCACTAATGTAGACCAACATCTCCCCTTCAATTTGTAGTTTTAGTGCCTGGATAACTGAGAGGCAATGACTCACCCAGGGTCACACAGCTAGTGTCTGTTTGAGGTCAGGTACAAGCCCGGGTCTTCCTGACTCCCTTTAGTTACTCACACACAATGCTGCTTCTCCAGCTTAACCTTCAGTCTTCTAATTAAGTGGATAGCATTCAGACCCAGCAACATAAGGGACAACTCCTGAATAAAGCTTAAATAAATCAGCCAGAATATCTTTTTTTCTGGGGGCCAATTTGGGAAAGATGATAAATATCCCATTGAAAATAACAGGACTGCCCTTATATTTGGTGGGAACACCTATGGATCCCTTGTACTTACCTTTGTTTCTAAGTTTGTTGTTTTAAAAAAATCCATTCAGAAGGAACCTTTTGGAACAACCTACCAAAACCTCTTAGGGAAGGGCTCCACTAATCTCTAACAAAAGTGCAATTCAGACAAAAGCAGCATGCTGTTTGACATTCTTTGAAAACTTCCCCAGTGCAAGTTTCAGAAAACCATTCTTTTCTTAAAATGAAAAAAAAAAAAATCCAATCACGTCTCAGAAGAATGCTGCCATTTGTCTATGGGTCCATTCCGTGATGCAGTTAGCTACAGTATGCTGCCCCGCTGAATCCAGCTACGTTCAAGGCCTCATGCTCTATCTTGTGACATAAACAAGCTTCTTAGAGTGCTCACGTTATTGTGATGGGTGAGTACTAGTGGTTAATATCAAAGTTTCTGAAATACACATTAAAACTACTAAATTAGTGATTAAGGACATACCATTTTCATTAGGTCACGTAATGAAAATCATGCCATACTCCACAGGCTCTGTATGGCTTATGACAGTCATAAGCTTCATAGGCCGAAACCATATGAAAGCTTACCTGAGATGACACTATACATTCAAAAATCCTTACTGCGCTACAACTAAGGGAGAGAGAGAGAGAGAAGTTATAAGCATTAATAAAGGGTTGACACCAAGGTGGATGACTTGTTGGATAAAATTATTTTCACAGTTATGGTAGATGAGGAGATGATTTAATGAATCCTTAGTCTTGTAAAAGATGTAGAAAATAGAAGCATATGGAAAATAAAAGGCAGGATCCAGTACCACTTCAAAGGGATCATTAATATGTGAAAGCTTTATTAATATGCAGGACCAAAGGAAATTGACTCCTAGTCTTTTTGCCTTAGCGGATGGTAGAGCCAATCAGATTGTGCAATGGATGTTTATGGTAATAGCTTCCAAACCATAAGCTTAAAAAGAAACTACAACATATATATATGGTGTTTTTCAACAAAAGAAAAACACAGACATAGCACTATGATACATATATATATGCTGAAACTCAGGCAAAATTATCAAGTAAATCTAAGTTAGTCTGCTGAACCCTGTTGGACAATTATGCTCTTTGAGTGCATTATATATAAAGTTTCACATTCTAAAATGGAGGGCTCAAATGAACAGAAGCCCTTAGCATATCCTTAATCTAGAAGAAGGGAAGGGAGTGTGTGGAACTCAGATGAGTTCAGCATTAAGTGCTCAGAGTAAATTCCTTGAGAAAAGGGACGATTTAATTTTTGTCTTTGTAATTCTAATAACCTAGAAATGTGCCTGGCATGTCACATGCTTGCTGATTGGTTGATTATGAGATCAGAGACATGGAACAAGAAAGGACCATTGCGTCCAAGGAACCATTTTACAGATGAGGAAACTGAGGCCCAGGGAGATGAAGCGACTTGCCCAGGCTCAGACATCTAATAGGTGTCTGAGATGGGATTTGAACTCAGGTCTTCCTGACTCCAAGCCCAGAACTTGATCTACGTATTACATACCTGCCTTTATTTGACTTTCATCTAGAAAATTATTTTAAAAGATAGTTTCAATCCCTTCCCATTTTGGAGGCTATAAATAAATATAATTTCTAAATGTTCATAATCAATTAATCAGGAAATATTTATTAAGCACCTTCTACATGCCAGGCAAGTGCTGGGGATACACAAGGAAAATTTCCTGTGGCCTCTATATTGCCAACATCTTAGGGTGACAAATCTCTTCTTCACCAGCCTCACAGACTGAATCTTAATCGATGTTTTTGGACTGGGAAGGATTGAATGTAAAAATGTGTTTGTAGCTACATCGACATATATGAGCATATGTACATATATATGTAAACCACCAATCTACATGGACACGGAAGGTCTCTTAGAGGTCATTTGGTCTAGCCCCTGGTCTTACAGGTGAGGGGCCTGCGGGAGGCCCAGTCAGATTCTGTGACATAGCCATAGGATTCTTTTCCTTCTGCTTCTCCACCACATACTTCATATTCCAAATGAAAACTGCTGTTCTTGCTTATATGATTTGAAAATACGTACAAACATAAGCATATATGTATGATATATAATATATATGTAAAATGTATGAAATAAAACTAGCTTTATACATGACATCCCTTCACGCAGGGTCCTGGAAGTGTCTTGGGTTTTATGTAAGGATATAACTCTTCATACTAATTTCAGACACATGAAAATGTTCCAACTGCCTGGTAATGATGGTTATAGACATATTCAGAGTTTGTTAGGTCCCTCAAGCTTAACCCTCTGATCAAAGGGTCCCAAACCCTCTTTCTAAAATGTGAGCGTTTAAAGCTGCTCATCCTTTCAGACCTCATCATGTGGTTTAAGAAACTAATTCATAAACAGTGATGTCAGACTCAAATAGAAACAAGGGCTTTTATTCCATACATAAGGATCCCCACAGGCTGCATATTGACTTGGTTTTAAAATGTGATATCATCTATGTTCTGTTGTGTTTTTATTTATTTTGTTAAATTTTTCTTAATTACATTTTAATCTGGTTCAACTGTACTAAGGAGCATGGTAGGCCATGTGTTTCACAGCTCTCTTTGAAAGGATGGGAATCTATGCTATGTGAAGATCTTCTTTTGTCAGTTCCCAAGATGATAATGGCCTTGTTGTTAAAAATGAGATGCTTCATAGCTGTAATTTGGTGGCTCGTTATGCTGCCTGACTTCCTACCTGATAACTTATCTTCTCTGTTAGTTTACTATTCTTGAATAATTTGGCCTTCCTCACTCATGGCATAGCTGTTGTATGCCATGAGGACAGTCTAAAAGCAGAAGGAAAGGCAAGCTTTACATGCAAAATGCATTTTCATGTAAAATAGGAATGGAATGGAAAGTTATATCCAGTGGGATATGAATTTTTTAAACCTGTTGCTGCCCCGCCAAGAAGACTGGTTGTCCTGGGGTAATTAATCCTTGATATATCACTGCAGAATTAGAATAGTGGGACCGGTTTTTATTGATTCTCAGCCGACATTCTTACCTTTCAAGTTTTAAACAGTTTAATTCTGTTCAATCAGCTATTGCCTTCACAACCAACAATGTTTTCCAAGCTATCAAAACTCACATCACATTCTCATGAATTCATTGATTGATACATGATTTCCTAATGACAAAATGCTTATTTAAAATTCAAATGGCAAAGCCTTAGGAGTGTCCCATGTTTAATCCCCCCAAATATATTTTTTTCTAAACTACTTTTATGATATTATAATTTTATAAAATTATCAGATTTCATTTACTTTCAAAATATGGTATAGAGGAATTATTTTTTAGAAGGTGCCTTGCATGTTTCCATATAAACACTGTCACTTTATTAAAAATAACAATGATATCTGTTGAAATTGACAGCTAAAATGATATCAGTTGAGATGCAAGATGCAGTATTTTAAATTACTGGTTATTTTGTTTGAATCCAAAACAAACCTTTGATTAAATCAAGAAAACAGCAGGGAAAATATTGGAATAACTGTCATAGCTATAAAATTTATAAAAATGTAACATGCCTTTATATTTGATTGAAAGTCACCTATTCAGAAAAAAATAATTCCTGTTATGCATTTACAAGTCATAAAAATTCTGCTATGTAATCAGACAAAACCATTAGAAAAAAATACTTAAAATTAAGCTTTAAAGATAATTCTATATTTTTAAAAGCATATATTCAATTCTTTACCATATTTACTGATTTGACTTTTTTGAAGATCCTTTTATTAAATTTAAAAGAATTCAATTTTATAGTAGAAATCCCTTGAGCATTTTGTTCTTTGAATTTCAAAAACAGACATTAAAAGGGAGTTTTTCCATGAGCAAATTGGGTTTAGAAAACAACCCACCCCTGCAACATGGGCACATAGATCTAGGGTTGCAAGGGTCTTCAAAGGTCATTAAGTTCCTACTCTCACCCTCCTAACCCCCCTCATTTTACTGAGAAGGAAATTCAGACTTAGATTAAGTGCCCAGGGTCACATAGCTAGTGTCAAAAGCAGGATTTGAACTCAGGTCTTCTTGACTCCAACTCTATGTCCCATTTCCTAGTTTAGGATTCCATCTTAGAGAAATGTAAGAAAACTCATGGCCTCAAGAGTTTAATGCAATGAGAGCAAGAAAGGATGCTTAAGGATTATGCCAGATGTTTGGCCATCTGGTTGGTGGAAGGGGGTCAATGGAAACTCAAAACACACTCTAGTTTCCAGGAGAAACATACAGCATATAAAGGTCATAATCCATCATGCTATGTCCCATGGGTAAACAAAAATACTTATACTTACTCTGGTATTTTTTTGTTTCCCCAAAGAGTTCTTAAGATATTGTGGCCAAAGGGGCAATGTTGAATGGGTTGACAAGGAATAACCATGATTTGGCAAGTTATGCCAAGGAAATTAAGCATCCTCACGGCTTAAAATGCATTTTTTAAAAGTAACATCTTTCAAAACAAATATCAATAGAAACACAAGTTCTCCAGGACTGTTTTAAATTAGCTTTTCAGATGACATCCCATACACAAGTTGCATTTTTTAAATATATTCTTGAGTATGCCAATAACGGTCACTCAGGTATATATTGCATCTTTTCCCCTGGTGTTGAAGTGATTATTTGATTCAAAAAGTTTAAAAAAATTAATCTTTCCTGTTGAATCACCATTTCATTAGATAAGTTCATTTCTCTGAGGCTCTTTAGCCATGGACAAATTGCTTTCCTAGGATGTCATCATTTTTCCATTTTTACTCACCAAACTGTTCTCACCTTGGCAGTCCACTGATGTCAGTCATTGTACCTTGAGCAGACAAGACTTCCAGAGGATAATATAGACCCACTTTAAATAATGACCTTACCCTCATGTAGGACATCAGCATAAAGGGAGATTTAGGAGCTTTCCCGCCATTTTAGACACTATAATCTTATTTTTCTGTCTTTGGATTTAACAGAGATGATTAAAAAATAAAAGAGCAGGGCCTCGTTAACTTCAGTGAATTAAGAAGGATTTTAGAGACCATACCTTTCACCTCCAGTTTGCATTCAATTTCCACTGTCCCCAGGTCATTGACTGCTTTGCAGCAGTAGGTCCCTCCGTCATAGGGGCTGGGCTTACGGATCTCCAAAGTACAGACTCCTTGGTTACTGAACATCCTATATCTTGGGTCATTCACAATGGCAACTTTGTTTTTCATCCAGGTTATCTTGGGCTGTAATTATGAAAGAGGAAGGAAGAGGGAGAGGAATGAATTACAAAAAGTTTAGCAAAGGAGCATCAAAGCCATTGAAAATAAGCTGTATTGATGGTTTTTGGTTTTACATCCCAGTCATTCCCTGACATCTCCATCCCTGGCATTAAAGCCTTCTTTCCTTCCTTCCTCCTTTCCTTTCTTTTCCTTTTCTTTCTTTTTTCTTATAAAGAAAAACATTGGAGTGAGACTAATCAATACAGTAACCAGGTCTAACAATTTATGCACCACTCCACACTCTCTATAGAGAGAGGAGGGAGGTACATTTTCATCCCCTGTTCTCCTAGACCACATTTGGTCATGACAAGTAGTCAGCATTCAGCTGCTTTTCAGCATGTACCAAAGAATTTTAAAGGAAGATTTATAGGGAAAGAGGAAAAAGAATCCACAGCAACAGTGGTTGTTATTTTAAATTCTGTTTCCTATTTGTGTAGAGAATGCTAATGAATAGTCCTAGAGACAGATTTATTCAGAATTAATTTTGCTAGAACAGATAGCTAGCACCCTTTATGGATCGGTAATGGCCATGATATTGCCTCATCCATCATGTTTTGGGTTCCTTTAACAGACACTTCCAGAAGTATCACTACAGACTACTTCTGCCTCCTCTTTTTTTAATCAAAGATTTTGTTTCTCTGGTACTTTAAGGCTTACAAAATGTTTCAAATCCCACAACCAACCTGAGAGGCTGGTAGTATAAGTAGTCCCCTCATTCTCCAGATGGGGAAACTGAGGCCCAGATGCATTAAATGACTTGGTTTAAACAGTTAAGAGCTCAGATCTGGCCTCAGGTCTCGACTTCAGTCTCTTTCCAGTACAGACTCCCTCACTATGGAATTTCTCGGAGGGACATTCTCTTTCCCCAACAGTCCCCTCCAGACTGCCAAAAGCTGAATTTGGGTCAGTCTTCACTCTTCTCCCAAACTACTTCACTCACTATCCATTAACAGATCACAAAATTAGGAAGCAGTGGAGATGGAATTTGAATGCAGAACCCTTGATACCAAAGCAAATATTTTCCCCCCTCACACTATCCTGCCACTTCTAATCCTACCTTAAAAAATACGCAGCCCTGAGAGTTAAAGAAATATTAGCATCCCCATCCTACTGTATTAATCCTGTGGAAATAGTTACTTATCTGCAGGGAAGAGAGAAAATAGCACTTGAAAGGCTAACATATTATTTGTTTTACTAATAATGTAGTGGCAAACTTAAAAAAAACGTCCGCAGGCACATCTTGCCTGATTGGAATTGACTTCTAGCAAAATAAAATACTCTTGGGAAATGCCTTTCATTAACTTCAGAGGAAGCTAACCTAGAGGAACACTGAGGCAGCCTGATGGGGTCATAAGGCCTCGTAGATAAAGAGCCAGAAGGGGCCTCCAGGGTCCTCATTTTAGAGATCAGGTTATTGCGGCACAGGGAGGCGAGGAGCCTTCAAAGTCTGTTTAGTCCAACCAGTCTCATCTTACAGAAGAGAAGCATTTTGCCCAAGGTGACACAAGTAGGGTTAGAGGTGGGGTTTGAACCTGGGGCCTCTGATTCTGGAGATACCCCTGTGCTGTACAGTTTACTTTTAACAAGTTCACTTGTGAGAGAGGTTTGCCCAGCAGTTTTGTGCAGGATGGGGTTGTGTGCAGCACACAGCACAGGAACTGGTTGATCGTACCTTTGGATTTCCTCTAACACTGCAGTTCAGGGTCGCGTTATAGCCTGCTATGGCATAGGTGTTCACCAGAGGCTGGGTAAACATGGGTGCTTCAGTGAAATCAAAGTCTTCATACACAGGGTTTTTGTAGACTTTCCCTAGGGGGAAAAACACACACAGAAAAAAAAATATATGAAATAGCCCAAAAAAGGGAACATTTGTGGCATACTTTCCAAAGAAGCTTAGCAAACATCAGATGGCATGTACAAAGTCAATCCTTTGGTTTCCTGTATGTGTATACACATGTAAATGTCCCTTGCACATACGCACCCACATTTGTGGCTGGTTCTGCCCTCTTCTCCTTCCCTTGACTAATGAGGTATTCAATCAGACAGGAAAACAGAAGTTACTTTTCAGATTGGAATGTGATTTGGAGAAGTCATTTCTCATCCCCTATCTATGGTCCTCAAGTCTACGGAGAAGGATCATGGGACATGAAGATCTCAGAGAGATGCTAAAGGGGAACAGATTTAGAGATAGAAGGGATCTTAGTGGCCATATGATCATGGGCTCTGAGATGGAGAAGTGAAAAGGAACTTAGTAGTCATCTAGATGAGGACACTGAGGTGTCTAGAGAGTTTAACTGACTGGTTCAGAGTGGCACAGGTAATATGTGGAAGAGCCTGGCACCCTTATTTTTCAGAGAAACTTCCCCAAAGTCATACAGGTAAGAAGTCAGAATGTGACATAGCTTGTCTGTGGACAAACTTAGTGTTCTTTCTCCTCCAGGAAACTCTCCTAACCAAGCAGTTGATGAAACCACAAGCATTTATTTTGCACCAGGCACTGAGAGACAAAATCAAAGATGACACCATCCCCGCCCTCAAGGAGCTAACATGCCAAAGGCTGTATTCAGAATGAAAGAATTGTTGTCTGAACTCGGTCTCCTCTCTGCCAAGCAAGTTAGGGTTTATTTCATACATGTCCAAACATCAAAGCAGCTTGTGTTAATGAAACAAATATTTCTTCTCCCTTTGGATTTTTGTCTTGGCACATAGATAGGATCAAATAGACATTGGACAGGATTTAAAGGGTTATATGTTAAAAGAGGCTGATTGGGGAACTAATAGTTGTTTTTGAGACTATTTTTAATATCTCTGCCAATTTAATTTACATTATAATTTAATCTCTCCAAACATTTAGCTTTCTTTTTCCTTCCCCCACACCGGCCCAACTCAGCTATTTGAAACTGAGGTTCGGAAGGATGGCGGCTGCCTGACTCACCGTCCTTGGCGATCACTGCACTTTCTTTTGTCATTGTCGCCTCCTCACTGAGACCACACATATTTTCAGCAAATACCCGGAAGTAATATTCATTTCCTATGACGAGTTCGGTGATGGTAGCATTAGTCCTGTGATAGTGCTCAATGACAGTGAACCATTCCTGAAAGACAGAGCCCACCAGGAGCAGCATGAAACGCAGCCCTTCAGGACAGTCATGCATGGTCTTCATAGTGTGGTGCACCCCAAGAACACTGAGCGTGGAGTCCTATGGACTGAACCTGCCACCTAGCACTCAATAAAATTATAGTAATATGATTGATTATATAGCAATATGACTTTAAATAATCATAGTAATACTAAAATGGCCCAGTCAATTAAGCAAAGCATCTGGGGTATTAGATGACATTTGATTCTCACAGCAACTCTATGGGCCTGGAAGCCCAGTTGAGGTTTTTCAGATGGGGAGAGTGAGCCTCAGAGGTTAGGTTCAAACAGCCAGTAAGCGTGAGAGCCGAGATTTGACTACAGGTCCAGCACCCTTACCGATAAACTGTGCTACTTTTTAGTACCAACTTCTCTGTCCTGGAAGCAAATTAAGGTAAATCACTAGAGATTAGCCATCATTTATAGTAACAAATTGGCTTAATTATAATAATGAATGAGCATCAGTAGTATTGAAATAATTATTTTTAATTATCTCTTAATCATTCAGAGTGTTTAAATTTGTTATGACTGGTAGGATATATACATCCTGTTATTCACATTTAGCGCAGCTGATGGAGAAAAAACTGTACATGTATGTGTGAGTGTATGTATATGTATGTATAAATACACATCTATGCATATATATATATACACACACACACTTGGGGGCTTTTTTGGACAAAAGGATAATTAATAAACGTAATATATTTTCTGCATGGGTTTCAATTCCCTTCTTTGCAATTCCGGTATTTTAAGTGAGAAAAAGACTTTAATTCAAATACTCATTTTTTTCAAGTATAATGAAACAAATTCACACAAGGTCCAGGCTCTGAAGAAGATTATTTTTCACTAAACTGGAACTGGACCCAGATTGATTGGGGAAAACTCAGCACTTAGTTTTTTTTTAAATTTTTTAATTATTTTATTTGTTTTCAGTGTTCTACAATCACTTTGATATAACTTAGATTTTTTTTCCCCCTCCCTCCCCTTTCTTCCCCCCTTTCTCCCTGCTTTCTCCCTGACGGCATACAATTTTATATAGGTTGTACACATACATTCCTATTAAATACATTTTCACATTAGTCATGTTGCATAGAAGAATTAAAATGAATGGGAGAAATCATAGAACAAACCAAAACTTAATACAAAAGAAAATGATCTGCTACATTCTGTGATCAAATTCTATAGTTCTTTCTCTGGATGTGGAAGGCATTTTGCCTTAAGAGACCACTGGGAATTTTTTAGGTCCTTCCATTGCAATGAAATTCTAAGTCTACCAGAAAAAATCCTCACACACTGCGGTTGTTGCTGTGTACAAAGTTCTCCTGGTTCTGCTCCTTTCACTCAGCATCAGTTCATATAAGTCTTTTCAGGCCTCTCTGAAGTCTTCTTGTTCATCATTTCTCATAGCATAATAGTATTCCATTACATTCATATACCACCATTTATTCAGCCATTCCCCAATGGATGGGCATCCCCTTGACTTCCAGTTTTTGGCCAAGCACCTAGAGAACCTAGGGTGGCTTGGTTATCTGTCTGCCCTCTGGCTTCCTGGGCAGTTAGGAATTCTTTCTTTCCTCTCTCTGGTCACTCTCCCATCTCTCCCTCTTCTGTCCCCCGCTCTGCCTGGCCCCAAATGTCTAAATGATGGCCATTGTACGTGGGTGTTTTCAGGTTTGCAAGTTGACCTTGTGCCGACCTTTGGGTGCTACAGACACTGACCCAACAGAGGTAGGTAGTCTTAGAAATATAGAACCAGAAGGGCATTATCAATGGTCAGCAGGCTAAGGAGATTATGTTAGAACAGTCAATGACTTGGGCAGAGTGGATGGAGCTGTTATTATTCCTATTTTACAGTTGAAAAAAGAGGTGAAGTGACTTGCCCAGGATCACATAGCTAGGAAGACTCTGAGGCTGGTTTGGACTCAGGCCTCATGTTCTATCTCCTGTACCACCCCACAGCTACCCAGAATGGCACAATGCTCAGAACCATCCCCTCTGGACTCCTAGAGGCCACGGCTTCCCTGGGCCTCCATAGCCTCCATACATCCTACATAGCCTATGCTAGGAATTCTTCATCTTTCTTGTATCATGGACTCACCCCTTGGGCAGTGTCTGGTGAAGCCTGTGACGTCCTTCTCAGAATCATGATTTTAAATACGTAACATACGCAGGAGTACAAAGGAAGCCAATTATATCGAAAGTTCTTAAAATAGTTTTTAAAAATGCAAGTTCACTACGTTGTACACAGTAACAGCACCATTGTTTGATGATCAACTATGATGGACTTCGCTCTTCTCAGCAATGCAATGATCCAAGGCAATTCCAAAAGACTCATGGTGGAAAATGCTGTCCACATCCGGAGAAAGAACTACGAGTCTGAATGCGGATTGAAGCATACTGTTTTCACTTTCTTTGGGGGGTTTTTCTGTGTTTTTTCCCTTTTGTTTAGTTTCTTCTTCCACAACATGACTAAGTGAAAATAAGTTTAACCTGATTGCACACGTATAATCTACATCAGATTGCTTGCCATCGTGGGGATTGGGGAGGGGAAGAAAAATTGGGAACCAAAATCTTATGAAAAATGAATGTTGAAAACTATCTTACCATGAAATTGGAAAAAAAATAAAATACTATTTGCATAAAAAAAATCAAGTTTACAAAACCCCAGATGAAAAACTCCTGGCCTAGATAGTGCAATGTGGAATAACTGTAGGTGGCTATCATTTGCAGTAAAGGTCTTTAGGGTCACGCAGCTGAGGAGGAAAGGTTGGTGAAAACGCCACTGGCTCATACTTTGTGGATCCTTTTGCCAGATCTACATTCAAGTGCTCTGAGGATCAGCATTTAGAATCAGCTTTGGATATGCCCTCTCACTATTTTTGAACTTGTGATTTCTGGCATGGTCCTCTGGTCTTAGGAAGTCTTAGATGCTCAGACACATAGCTTACAAGTCATCCATCTGCCCAACTCCCTGGAGGCCCATGTTTTGATGAAAGATAATACTTGAGATACCAAGTCTGATCGAATTATGTAGTATCTATCCAGAAAAATGAAAAGATGAGATATAAAAATAGTTTGCTCAGAGATGGCTGAAATTCCTGAGTTCTTCTTCCTGCAGGCTAGGATTCTAGATTTAAAGCTAAAAGAGGTCCTTAGAGATCACTGTTCCAAACATTTCATTTTACAGATAAGGAAATTAAGGTGCAGAATTCTGGGAGTGCCTTAACCCAAGTTAGCCAGGTTGGAGCCAAGATTTAAACCTAGTATTCCACCTCCAAATTCAGTTCTCCTTCCATAGCACATTCATACTGCCCTTTCCAATTTTCTCCTTGTCTCCTATACTTCTGTGCCTTCAGTAAATAAATTCATGCTGGGATGTATTACTGCCAAAAGACTTCCTATCAGTAATGGGAATGGTTTACAACCACAGTTGCTCCCTACTCCACACCAGGGCTGTTTGGGGAAAATGCACATACACACACACATACACACACACAACACACACACACACACACACTTTGTTTCATGCCTTTTCCTGTGGTTTTGTTCCTTCCACCAATACTTATCACAACCACTTTACCGTTTGGTGGATGGTGTTTACTCACCATGCTCAGTCATCTGAGGAGCTCTCTCACAGTTAGCTAGGCTTATCAACATACAATGGATTTAAAATAATAGAATCATGAATCCAGAGTTGGAAGAGATCTCAGAGATGCTGGTCCACTTCTCTCATTTTACAGATGAGGAAACTGAGGCCAGAAAGGTTAAGTGACCTGCACAGGGTCTCAATCCGGCATGTGTCCAAGGTAGGATTCAAATCCAGGCGTTTTGGAGTTCATGCCTAGCATTCCGTCCATTATGGCACCTATTGAAGCTTTTTTCAGGTTTTGAGAACCCAGGTTCCCCCTATGCCTTGATAAACTAACAGAATAGGTCTTTAGCATGGTACTCTGGAAAGATCATTGGCTCTGGAATCAGGGGACTTGGCTTCCAATGCCACCTCTGACACTGCTTTGAAGACTCTCCCTGAGCCTCAGTTTCTTCCTCTGTTGAGGGAGGGGGTTGGACTCAGTCTAGGTCTATATCCTTTGAAGCCACAGACTTACTGAGAAGGGAGGCATTGGGGTTACCTGACTTTATTAGCTTCATTCTAAAGAGACAGAATCTCTCTCCTCTTATGACATCTGGAATAAAGCTGCACCCAGTTCTGAGACTGGACACAGAATATGTTGGAGACTTACCAGAACAGAGCTCATAGGAATGACAGATTCACCATGTCTCACTGGGAGTTCATTTTCAGGGGCTTTGAGGGTATCCAGGGGTATCTTAACTTCTTCCCCCCCCCCAACTTAGGAGAAAACTTAAAAATATCTTTTTTATCTTGAAGAGTCCAAGAAAGCTTCTAGAAACGCATCTGACTTTGAAACACAAGAGCCTGGCAATGGGCAGTGATTTGAACCAGCTGACGTCTCCCTTCTCTTTCAAACCTGAGGTGGTAATACAAGAAATGCAAATACTGAAAGAAAGTCAGTGACAACGGTTTAAGTTCTTTTCCGCACTAGTCTGTCCAAGGAAGGAGCCCAGTGACTCATCTAAAGATCCACAACTGAGCCATCAGTTTTTATCTGAGTAAAACTCTGTACCAGCATTTGGCCCTATCCCCAAATTACTTTGCAGCTATTTTTTCATTGTCATTTTTTTGGTAAGTACTTTTTGCATATTTTTGCATCCCAACAGTAGACCAAAAGCTTCGTGAGGGCAGGATCTGTTTTGTCTTTTCGTACCAGCATCTAGCACAACATGGTTTTTGAACTGAATGGAGATCAGTCTGACATGTCACAAAACTAACTGACTCAGTGGTCTCATGGTTGAGATCTTTCCTAAAGATATTATGAAAGGGAAGTAAAGGGCATCTTTGTACGAAAAATATTTGTAACTATTCATGTATCATAGGAAAAAATTGGAAAGAATATGAATTTAAATGACTAGAAAATGGCTGAATGGATTATGGCAGATTAATACTGTACCATATTCAAGTGGTATTAATGGACGAGATCATGATGGTGCTATAAAGATGGGGACAATGAGGGACACACACAGAAATATGGAATGAAACTGTGATGGGAGGCAAAGGAAAATCGTCAGGCCCAGGACAGCATGTACACTGATAATGATTTAAAAAAAAAAACACCAAAATCACACCAAAGGTAATGAGGTTTCAGATGATAGAAAGGGATATGGAGCAAACCTATTTTTAAGTTGGGCCTTAGTTAGCTTGTCTTTATTTTGTTAAGAGGTCTTGTATGACACTGTTCCCTGCCATTCACCTGACTCTTCTCCCTGTCTGGTGAGAGGCAGCCAGGGATAGTGGCAAGAGTGCTTCATCTGGAGTCAGGAAGACCTAAGTTCAAATCCCACCTCAGACACTTTCCTCACTGCATGACTCAGGCAAGTCACTTAATTTCTATGAGTACCTCAAGTGATTTGGAAGTTAGCTTCTAAGTCATTGCTGGATTACTTAGTGTTGTGATTTGTACATTTGAGCTCCCCAGGCATGACCCCAGGGTCATGCTGAAAACAGCAAAGCAGATTTTTGTGACTTAAACTCAGTGACCACCTCATCCTGGGCAGTAGTATCTTACCAGCCAGACCTTCCCTCCCCTTTAGAATGGATCAGGATATCTTTGCAATCACAAGTCAAAGGACTCTGACAAAGAGGAAATTTATGTTTCTGATTCTTTATAGAAGAATCTCCCACCAACAGTAATTCAAAGCACTTCCTCAAAATTAACCTGTTCAATATAAATGACCCAGTTTAAAATTTTTGAGTGTTACTGAATTTTTTTTAAAACTATAGGTTACTAAGATACTATTAAGATCTGACTGTGCATCTGAAAGGATGTGATATCTCCTATTCTTCTGTGTATTTCTCATCCTCTGCTCTCACTTACAGTGCTTCTGACAGGAGTTGGGAGAAGTCACAACAGTGGTTAGCCAACTTCAGCGGGGCCTTCACTGCAGCAAGGCAATCCTGCCACTCACTCACTCATCATCTCACGGCCTGCAGAAGCATTCCAAACCCTGTCTTCCCTTCTCAAGCCTCCCACACCTTTACTCTCCTCTCACTCTCTCAACAGAGGACTTCACCTCTTACTTTACTGAGAAAACTGAGGCCATTTGCTGCGAGGCCTCTCTCCTCTTTATCTCCAAACCCATTGGCATTATCTCCCATTATCTCCTCCTAATTCCTGATAATGAGGTATCCCTCTCTTTGTCAAGGCCAGCATCTCTACTAGCACTCCTCAGATTCCATCCACTCTAGTCAATTGCACTTTTAATCATTTCCTCTCTAATATTCAGCTTCCACCTCCTGATTCCTTCCCCTTCAAACATTCCTAAATCTTAGCCTTAAAAAGTCTTCACTAGGCTCCATCATCCTTTCAAACCTTCATCCTAAGTCCCTCTTCCCTTTCCCCAACTCCTAGAAAAAGTTGTAGCTTGTAACTCTCCCCCTCTTTGTTTGGCTTCTGACCTCATCTTTCCAGATACTGATGATCTCTTGAATGCCAGGTCTGCTGAGTTGATTTCTCCCTTTGTGATCACCCTTTTGATGTTTGTTATATTTGTAGATGTTGACCATCTTTTCCTCCCCAAAACTCTCTCTTCTCTGGGTTTTCACTTCACGTCTATGACTGCTTCTTCTCAGTCTTCCCTACTGGCTCATTAACTGTATCGCACACCCTACCTGTGTGTGCTCCTCCAAGAGAGCTGGGCATGCCTTCTCTTCTCTCTCCACATTCACTTTCCTGGTGATCTCACCTGTTTCCTGAGTTTAATTCTTGTCTCTGTAATGATGGTTCATAGATCTACATACTGAGTTTCAGACCCACACCACCAACTTCTTAGTGAACATTTTGAGCTTGTCCCAGAGACATCTCATGTCTAAAGCAGAACTTCTCCCCTCCTTCCAAGCTCTCCCTCTCCCAAACATCCCTGTTCCTGTCGAAGGCCTTGCCATCTTCTGTTTCTCCCGATTCCTAAGCTTAGTACTATCCTTGACTCCTTTTCTTCTTTCTCCCCAAATATATGGTGGCCAAATCTTTCCATCTCTGCCTTGGCCATATCTGCTGTATGCAGTTTTTTATTTTTCCTTAACTCTCACCTTTCACCTAGATGAGTACAATGGCTTCCCCACTCCAACCTGTTCTTCAAACAGCTCCCCAAATAGCTTCCCTTAAATACTGTCTGACAGTATACTTGGGTATAGTGTATACAATACAGTATACTGCTCAGTATACTTGGGTGTCTCCCTATTGACTGTTCTTTCTGGCTCTTAAAGTCCCTGCCCCCAAATTCTCTTTCCAGCCTCTTGGATGTTAATTCTCCTGTCCTACTCTTTGATACAGCCAAACTGGCCTTCCCTCTGGTCCTCACACAAAGCATTCCATCTCTTACCTCCTGCTTTTGAACTGGGCCCATGCCTGGAGAGCCCTCCCTCCTCACCATCTACACAATACCTTTCTTGATCCCCTTAACTCCCAGTGCCCTCCCTTTCTAACTCCTTTGTGGTTTTTGTACTTATTCTCCCAATATTTACTCTGTATGGACTTCTATATTCGCTGCTCATCTCCTTGAGATCTGCTTCCTCATCTCTTGTACCTACATATGGCACAATCCTTGTCATGCAGTAGGTGCTTAATAAATGCTTGTTGATTGATTCATTTATCAATACACACACATAAGTACACGTGTATATATTTCATTGGTGAAATAAGATGCTACACATTTGAAATAAAAACGTTTTCTCCTTGTTGCTTTACAGGGAATGAAAACTTACCATACTCTTCTTGTCAGCTTTTTGAATCGTATACCCTGTGATGGCAGCATTTCCATCATCCTTTGGTGGCGTCCACACCAAGGCAGCATTTTCTCCCCAGACATCTTCAATCTTCACAACTTGAGGTGGACCAGGACGGTCTGAGAAAGTTAAAAGCACAAGGTTACAGTAGGGCCGCTCTCCACCCATCTAGATATATTTGTCAGAAGAACATTTCTGAACCTCTTTCTTCCTACTTTGAATAGTCTGGATGCTCACAATTTACTTTTTTGAGAAAATATGCTTTCTTTTACAACACAGCTATGTCATATCTTTCTTAAAATGTGACATATCTTAAAGTATATTACAACCTCAACATTCTTCTTCTTTTAATTTTTTTCAGTCAGAAAAATATGGTTAATATACTGGGCTTATATAAATTAGCCCTAAAGTGTTGACTTTTGCTATAAGAAATTGCTACTTTGGGCACAGGAGGGAGGGTGGTCAAAAAATGAATTAGAAGTTCAAATAAGAATTCTTTATCTCCGCTTTTCTTAAACATACTTTTTGACCTTGCCAAAATGATAGAGTCATAGAAGTAGGAGGGACTTTGAGAAGTCATCTTTTCCACTCCCATATACTTAGAAATGACTAGGATTCATTGGTTGGGTAGAATTTTCTGTTAGCAATTTCTCAAATTTTGGTCAGTGTTAGAGATGAGCATTTTAGAAGAATTTACTGACATTGCAGTAGCTCTGAGCTCAGATTTAGAACTGTCAGTAAATGACTCCTACATAGACTGATGCAAATCTGCTCCAGTAATGGAAATCTGGAGAGAATTCATAAAACTACTTAGAGATGTCATTTCCCTCTAGAATAGTGCACACGTGCTGCCAACAACTGAAAATGATTTAGCAACTGAGCAAGTCTCATGGTGTTGCTCAGTCGTTTTTCCATCCTGTCTGACTCTTTGTAACCCCCCTTGAAGTTTTCTTGGAGAGATACTGGAGTGGTTTGTCATTTCCTTCTCCAGCTCATTTTACAAATGAGGAATCTGAGGCAAACAGGGTGAAGTGACATGTCCAGGGTCATACAGAGTGTCTGAGGCTAGATTTGAATGTAGGAAGATGAATCTTCCTGACTCTAGGCCCAGCACACTATCCACTGCATCACCTAGCACACCCTTATGTACCTGGACATGATATACCTTCTGAAGGCAGTTGAAAGGCTACTTGTGAAAAATTTTTTGGCAAAGTGAAAAAAAGAATACTATGTGAAAAATTGGAAGGGAGGGGTTGAAAGGGAAAGAAGAACTGGCCTATTTAATTAATTAATTATCTTATTTCTAATCAATTAAATATTGAATTAACCTAATTGATTTTTAAATTTTATTCATAAATTTTATTTAATTTATTCATAAAGCAATTATTCATTTAAATAATTTAATTTATTATTTAATTACTTTGTAAAATTATTTATAAAATTAATTCAATTTAAGTACTCAAATATTTATAATATTTAATTAATAAAATTTTGGAATTTTGTGCAACTGTTTTCTGAAAATGAGGTATAGCTATATTAGTTTTTTTCTACATTTGCTATAATCACTGGTAAAAATTAGAGCTCTATATAGCTTTGACAAAAATATAAGGTTTTCTTTCTTTAAACCTACCAACTATCTGAATATCTATTGTGGCAGTCTCCACATATTTGTCCACTTTCACTTCCAGGTCATATTTGCCCGAGTGACTCCTCTCTGCTTTTCTGATAAAGATGATTGTATCCGTTTCAGAGTTGCGTATGTTTATTTGGTTCTTATCTATCTCAACACCGTCCTTCTTCCAAATTAACTCTGGCCTTGGTTTTCCCTAAAAAGAAAGGGAAAAAAAACCTCCAAGTGAAACAAGAAAGCTATTTAAGATGGCTGTGTTTTTTGGGACTACACCGAGGGGTCACAGAGTTAGAAGGGATCAGTGGTAGGGTTCGAATTGAGGTCCTCCTGACTCAAGGATTTCCCTTCTGCACCACGTTGCCTCTATGTGTATTTCAGGGCAGCAATAAAAAAAATGGTCAATATATTCGAGACAATCCAGAAGGGCTTAGGCTTGTGGTTGACTGTATAAGGACAAGATCCAGTGAGTCTCACTGTTTCGTGAAGCTACCGTGACTGGCAAAGTTGGGGTTTGACACCAAGCAGAAACTGATTTTAATTTCATGGACCATGTAGAATTTGGTGAGTCAAAGTGATTTCTGAAAATTTTTTTAGACATATATAAGTATACATTTCTATGACTCACACCAATTCTTGATTATACTTTTAATGGATTAGTTTTAACCTAAAACCAGGGAGCCCCTTTCATAGCATAGAGCATTGTTTTCTAGATGCTGAGTTTTGTTTAAAAGGACAGCCAGGTTTCCAAAATCAGAGAACTAGAAAGAACCTTAAAGGTTTACTTATTTTCCTGGACCCACCTTCCTTCCCCCTCCCCTTACCTCCAGTAAAAATAGACCTAATCAGTCTCAGACAGAAAAGCAATTTTTCTTAATTTTTTAGGCTTTGTCCAAATCAATTTCAGTGTTTAACCACCTTCCTTTTCAGAAAACGCTTCCTTATGACTAGCCCAAACTTCACTGTCACCCCATCCACATTTCCTAATGTCTTGGACCAGATGCCCTTGGAACAGAGAAAAGGCTTCCAGGTCATTGTTACCTGGAAAGGAATGACAAGATTTACTGCTTCTCCAACTCTTCGAATATAAGTTTGCTTCAGATGGCGAGGAATACGAATCTTGGGAGGTTCTAACGGAGGAAATAACATTTTTGAATTGTCAGGTTTTCCCCAGACCATGTGGGAAATGAGCATACATAAAAGAAAGAAATAGCAAACTTCATGGTGCCAAAATGGAGATATTTTCCAGTGACCAGGTCTATGTAGTTAGTGACTCATTTACACCGTGTTTAGTCAAAGCATTTTCTCTAGATAGAAATACTCCCAAGACCAAGCAGAAGAAAGGTTTTTAACAAGACAGTGTCTCATATACTTGAAAGCAGCTAACTCATCTCTAAGTATTTTCTTCCCTTGGCTAACTAACATCTCTAGTTTCTTCAGCTAGTCTTTGCATAGCATGGTGTCCAGCATCCTACACTTCTGCGGTCATTTCTCAGTTGCCAATGTCCTTCCTAAGTGAGGGTGCCCAGAATTGGACAAGATGCACCCAATGGCATCTGAACAAGGAGAATGCAGTAGAACTGCCTCGTTGGATGCGTGATTTAAATTTATGTGGGAAATCTTTTCAGTGGAAGAATACAACTTGCTCGCTATCTCTGATCTCACTTGATTTCTGTGCATGTCTTTTGATTGATCTGCAGGAGAGGAACAAATTAGCACATGTTCAAGGCACTCTGCTAGGCATTTTAAAATGTATTTATTTATTTATTTTTGATGTTTAAAAAAAATGAGTTCTAAATTCTCTCCCTCCTTCCTGCCCCTCTCTCACCCATTAGAAAGGCAAGCAATTTTGATATCAATTCTGCATGTGACAGCTCCATTAAGTCTTTTAATACTCCATGTGCCAGTTATTATAACTTTCCTTATCCAAGCATCACCTTTTTTTTCCTGGCTACTATATGTTGGCTCATAGGGAACTTGTAGTCCACTGAAAACCTCAGATCTTTTTCACTCAGGACTGATGCTCTTTCTGCTTGAACAAAGATCAAAGATTCTTTGATTTCTAACTCCTGAGAAGCATCAGTAAATATGTCATCGAAGGTGAGAAGTCATGAGAAAATTCAATGTGGTAAAGGGATAGAGGAGAAGGGGGAGGAACAGAAGAGGGGACAGATGTGAAATAAAAAATTGTTATAACTTACCAATAATCTCTCTGACTAGGATTGGTTGTCCATAATATTTAGGTTCACTGGCACCAGCAGCATTCACAGCTTTTACTCTCACAAAGATTTTTGCATCCGTTGGAAGGCCAGTGATAGTGAACTTAGTTTTGTCAATCAGATCTGTATTGGCCACTATCCAGTCCTCCGCTGATAAGTAAAAAAAAAAACCAAAAAAACAAAAAAAAAACGGAAAAAGAAGGAAGAATTCTCCAGTTATTCTCATGTAGTATTTAATCTGAAATTTCAGAGAGCAGAAACTCCAAATGAAATTAGAGCATGACACTCAGTCTCATGGTCCAGGCTCAGAGAAAATGGCTAGTCATTTTAAAAATTTAAATGGAAAATGGCATTAAAATTGTTAATTTTGAGGTCTCAAATAAATAGTTATTGGAAGGGAATTCTGTGATTTCTGAATACCCTCTAATTTTCTGGCTAGACAATATCAATGTGCAATCTTTGGTAGCTGCTATACGATAGTTGCTGCTACATTCAAGGGCAGAAAGTAAGTTCTCTCAGGACAGCACATACACAATACCTTGTACATAGCAGGCACTTTATAAATGCCTTATGAATTAAACTGAATCTGTTATTTCATTGGTATGAGTATATCCTCCAGCAATGGCCCCTCTGGGACTTGGCAGATAGTCACTGAGATTTAATATATCTAAAAAAACCCAAAGAGCCCTTGTGGCCAACACAGCACCTTATTTAGGTTGACTCTTGGGAGAAAGAGATGGATGAGAGTCTAGAACCAGGCCAATATTCGGTATTTTTCCAGCTCAGTAGGTACTGTCAGAACTGGTGCTTTGCTGCCATGGCATTTGAGAACCTTAGGGTCATGTCCACCACCAGAGGACTCACCAGAAGGGGATGTTACTTAACTATAATATTTTTCCAATTATTTTCTCTGTGTGGTTCAATAATGATTGATATAATCATTGTACTTAACCATTTGTACTCATAAAAATCCAGAAAGCGATAAAAAGTCCTGATATGGATAACGAAGGTATCAGCATAATTTATAGTTATAAATAGGTATGTACATTTCATCTCTGCAAGTTCATCACTGAGACTCAAATATTAGGATGGGGAACCAGACTGAAGACTGATGTATGACTATTGGTGAGGAGAAAATTTGGTGCAGTGGCCAGATAGCTGATTTATATTTGCTATAGTTCAGAGCGTCACAGCTTTAAAGCTAGATACAACTTTAGATATGACCAAATACCTGAAATCTAGTGGTTAAGTAATTTGCCTAAGGTCACACAGGTAGTAAGTTGAAGAACCAGAATTTGAACCCAAATTCCCAGTGCTCTTTCTTTTTTCCTAAAAAGCTCAGACATTTTGAAGTTCCCTTGTTCCACCCCTAAGCTCACCCACCAATACCAAGTGAGGATGGTGGCCCCTTCTCAGCTGCAGGATGTGGGCTAGGCGAAGAAAGTTGCAAGCATTCCAGTTTCTACACTGTCCTTTGCAGCTATATTCCCATTGGGTGGAAGACTTAGGTCCCTCAACTTTTCCTCTGATTTCTAGGGGCTCCTTTATGTGGAGGTGGCAAGGAGAGAATCAATTGATTTCACTATAAGCCATGAGATATTCCAGGACATCTATACCATAGAGTAAAAAGAAGCTTTATACTTTCATGGAATACTGTACCTGAAAGATCATACGCAGCCTCCCCCTTTTCATCAGACTGATTTGCCGATGTACCTTGTAAGAGGTCATCATTAAAATTAATCCAAGACACCCACTTTCACACAAAGAGGAGTATTGTATCAGTAGTTAGCATTCTCTGTTAGTAAGTAATGCAAAGTGTGCAAAGATATCCATCTTCAGAAAAGTAATCAAGAGAGAGACACCAACAAGTTTCTAGGTAGAGTTCTTATGAGGTCAAGTTTCCTAGGCAGTGGCAACTACTCACGGTCATGCTCAGCCTGAGGCCCCAGTCCCAGTGAAGAAGGGCAAGAGAGAAAGAAAAGTGAAGGGGAGAGAAAGGGAGGCTGAGGCACCTCCAAGCACAGAGAGTGAGAGGCAAGAACGCCAACAGACTGCAGGGGAATAGGGATTCGGGTCCAAGGGGAAGTGGATACTACCCAGCCTCCCCAGGCATTATTTGTGGGGCCACATTTATCTCTGTTCACTGCCTAGACCTTTCTACTCTGTAATAGTAATAATAAAAATAATAATTGTAATTAATAATGATAGGGAAGAGAGACTGGAATTGGGACCTCCTAGGTAAGGAAGTTCCCTCTGTCAGTGTAGGTTGGTGCTTTTTCTGCAACCCCCAAAATCTTAGGGATCTGCCTAGAGCACTGAGCAGCTGTGACTTGTACAGGGTCACACAATCAATATGTGTCAGGTCTCCTTTCTTCAACTTCAAGGCTGAGTCTCTCTCCACTACCCCACACTAGACCAAACATTCATAGAGTGCTTTAAGGTTTGCAGAGAGTGTGATAGAGGCAATTTATCCTTTTGAAAATACAGAGCCCAGGGAAGGAGACACCTCCTTGGTCTTTGCACAAAGGCTAGCCCTTAGTCTGGAACTCCCTGTTTGAATTCTCACCCATCCCCCTTTTGTTTCTAGGGCTGCCATAGGGCCAACAGGAAATAGGCCAATAGGCAGCCCAAAGCTCCCCAGGGACCACAGTCCTCTTCTTGTGTGTTCTCCCAGGATTCTCTCAGGTTCTAGGGTCAAAGGGTTAAGCCATAGGCCTTGGTTTCCAGTCCACTATTTATTAACAACAACGGGGCCTCTAGTTCTATAGGTTCAATATTTGAGTTTTCAAAGGCACCTAGAAAGTATCTGAGACTATGTGGCGAGCAGTGGTTGGCTGCCCATGACCAATTATCCTCTTGTTGCTACTCCCAAGGAAGCAACTAAATTCTCAGTTTTCCTGTTCCAGATAGGAGAAGGGAAGAAGGATGTTTTAACTGATGGCCTGTAGATCTGAGGATATGAGAGTTATAAGGAGAATGGACCATGGCTTTGAAGGGGAGAAGGACCCAGGAATAGGGATTTTCTTGCAGCTGAGACAGAGAAGTAGGTGAAGTCCTAAAAGAAAGAGATCATGCCAATGACTGTTGTGGTGGGTCTCTTATATTCTTGGTATCCAAAAAGAGGAGAAAGACAGGTGAACAGAGAGTGAAAATAGGAGGTTGAAATGATAAAGTGAATGATAAAAGGGGGGAGGAGGGACAAGAGGAAGCAGAATAAAAATGAAGCACGAGGAAGGAGGGGATAAAAATATTAAAAATCCAACCCCCCCTTTAAAAGTAAAAGAAGAAGATGAAAGAAGTGTTGGGACTGGGTAGATGGTGAGGAAAGAGAATGAACACCTTACAATGCAGAAGGGAAGACCATAGACAATGCAAGGGGAGAAAGGAGACGTATAAAAGAAAGAATAAAATACGGCAGGCATAAACAAGAAAAAGGCAGAGCCAGAAATAACACACCATCAGGTTTATCTTATAGAACAAAATCTGACATTTCCCAAAAGCATTAAAACATTATAGAAAAATTAGTTTTGGGGGAACACAGCCATCGAGAGACTGAAGAACAGGGCAGCCAAATAGAGAAAGAAAAGACCACAAGAAGAAAATAGAAAGATATAGACGTTAAACTTTCAGAGACAGTTGATTCCAAAGTCATGTTATGGGGGGGGCAAAATATATACATAATATTGACTGTGTACAGATACATATGTATATACGGGCATATACATGCATATGTATCTACACAGATCACACGCAAAATTATGTAAAATACATTCACTGTATTTTATCTAAAGGTGGGTAAAACCAAAATGACAGCCAGCTATCATTTTGTGGCATCTTCTTACATTTTAAACCTATCGGAAAGAAAAGAGTAAAGAATTTGCTCTGTTTCATACAATACAAATATCTGTGGTCAATGGCCACATCAAACATAAGACTGAACAATTCTGAATGGTAATTGTTGACCTTCTTATAAATGGGGGAAGAGGAAGTTCAGGGTTATTTGAAATGTTGCAAGAATTGAAATTTCAGTATACCAACCCTGAGAGGCATTCAAGAAATTAGGTCACCCAAAGCATCTTGCGTAGATTATAATGTGATGATGGCTTGGGGTGGTGTGATGGAGGTCCTAGGCTGTGATCCACCCCCCTTCCAGGACACTTTCCCATGGTTTTCCTCATTCATTCAGGATGACATCTTCTGTTGGAAGTATTGGGGCAGATCTCAGGGTGAGAAGCACATGACAGCTGCAACTGGGTTGACTGTGACTTCATCTCATTCGCATCTGCTCATCCATCCTGACCTGAGAAGATGCTCTAATCCAGGGGATGGGGATTTCTTCATATAGTCTCTCTCCATAAAACTTTTCTTCTTTGTAAGCCTCTGTCCAACCCACCCCCAGAATATTTGAATCCAGAATCCTTTTCATCTGATAGGTTTTAAGATTCTTGGGTACAGGAACTATTCAAAGAGGGTAAATTTTAAACATGGTGAAAGGTAATCTCATTTCCCCTGTTTTTGTGGAAAAGTTAGTAAGCTTCTTGGGTAAGATACTTACCTAAGATCTCCTAGAATGAAGATGGAAGCAGGAGGAGGACAGGTTTGCTTACCTATCTTTGACTGTGGGACCTCCTTGATTTCTACACTTAACTTCCATGTCTGTGTCTTTGGCTCTTGACAAGGATGCAGTCAAGAACTAAGGATGTCTTGTTCCTTACCCATCCCTCTTAGGGTTGTAGGGAATTCTCTGTTTTGGGCTTCCCCAACCATTGTCTCTTTTTCCTTGCCTCTTAGTTCTGTGTTCTCCCTTCTCCCCATCCCTTCTCACCACCCCCCCTTTTCTCTCCCCTCCTGTTCTTAAGAGTGATTTATATCCCCAAGACATGGGACAAGGCATATCGATCCGGGACTGAACCTATTTCATTGACTGTCAAATTTACATACTGAGAAAGAGCTTTTTAAATAATTTGTTCTTTATATTTCCTCATTGTTTTTCTTGTGAAGGACAGGGGAAACTCAGTTTTGGGGGAAGTCTGTACACATGAGTCAGTGGCCCAACACCTTGGAGTATCTCTGGAATGGGCCCTCAGGCTAATATCTCATCCCATGGCATCCTAGATTTAGAGTTGGGATGAGCCTAGTCTCTTCATATTACAGACAAGAAAACTGAGGCCCAAAGAGAAGAAGTGACTTGCCCAAGGACACACAGGTGATAAGCAGTAGAACCAGGATTCAGGTCCAGAGCTCTCTCCATAAACCACAGTTTGTTGTAGGATTATTAAATCTATTCATCCTAAACAAACATTTGTTATCTTGTGGAAGAACCAATTCCATGGATGGAAGGACTATGAGTCCTGGAGTTGCTTTCTTGGGACCTTTACTGTCTGTGTCTCAGCAGAAAGTCACTAGGCTTGATCAAAGAAGGCTTATTTGGGGAGCATCGGCTAACCAGTAGAGGCAGGGCTAATTCAGAACACATCCTAGAGGAGCTAAATTTTATTCCTTATAATTTTTTTTAAGGAATTCACATCAGCCTTGTTCTTAGAAATGACCTCCCAAAGAAGGGAGGAAACATGGTGAGGAATGTCTTCCCGAGTGTTTGCTGTCCTTATTCTAAGCCTAGGAAGATATCTTCATGGTTGTTACTTACTTCCTTCAAAGCAATACTCGAGCACATAACCATCTAAACCTGCTGCACCAATCTGGTCTGGGGGCCTCCATTTCATCGTTACTGTAGTATCAGTTACAGAGTCAACAGCCAGAAGAGTAGGGGGGCTGGTTACAGCTTTAGAAAAGAAAAGAGAGGGAAAAAACCATTACACAAGAGACCACAGAATCACAGAATTTTGGAGTCAGAGGGGACTTCAGCCACTATCTGGTCTACCTCTCCCCTATCTGAAAAGAAGCCCCACAACAACATAGCTGACAAATAGTCATCCACTTCTGCTTGGGGGCCTACAATGGAGAGACTTTAAAAAGTATTTTGTATAAGACTCACCATGCATTTCTCCAGCCTCCACTTCCCTTCGAGGCTCACCATTTTACTTGTGAGAAGCTGTGACTTTTGGTCAAACTTTCCCAACCCAATACCCAAGGCTGCCTCTTGGTAACTCCTCCAATGACTCCTGGCCCTCAGGTCAAACAGAGCAAGCCTGATCCCCTTTCATACATTAGATCTTCAGATGCTTGCAGGAGGTTGTACACAGATAGTCTGTCCCCTCTCACCCCTTCTACCAAATCTGAACACACCCAATTATTCCAACCAGTCCTCAAGGCATGGGATCAAGGTTTTCCCCATTCTAGCTGCCATTGTGATTTGTTTTTCCAAGCTTATCAATATCTTTCCTAAAGTGTAATTCCCAGGATTGAGCAAAGTCCTCTAGAAATGGTCTTACCAAGGCATAAATGACATGGGACTGTCATAGTAACCTTCTATCAATTATGGTCTTATAGAACTGTCTTAGTCACAAAAAGGTTAAGTGACTTGCCTGTAGTCAGAGTTAAAAAAATGTTAGAGGTTTTCTTGACTTCAAACCTAGTACTAAAAATGAATGAATGAATAAGTATATGTGTGTATGTAAATTTTAATCTCACAACAACTTTATAAAGTAGGAAGAGAATATTTTACAGATATAGGAAATTATATATTTTTGAATGAACAAATAAAATAAGTAAGTGTATGTGTGTGTGTATGTATGTGTGTGTAAATTTTAATCTCACAACAGTCTTATAAAGTAAGGAGAGAATATTTTATATGCATAGGAAATTTTATATTTTTTGAATGAATAAATACAATAGAATCTCACAACAACTCTATAAAGTAGGGAGAAAATATTTTACAGGTATAGGAAATTTTATGTTTTTTAAATTTTACAGATGAGGAAACAGGCCTAGAGAAATTAATTATGGTAACATAATAAGTATCAAAGGTGGGTTTGAACCCAAATTCCCCTGACTCCAAGTTCAGCCACCTCCCCTCCCCACTACATAGTTACTACTTCTCACAATGCAAAGTACAGAGTGGGTGTCCAATAAAAGTTGGAAGTGAGCTCAATTTGAAGCATTTACTGATTGTACACCATATTTACCATGTTCTGTTCAGTATGATTATTGCTTTTTGAGTGATATAGAATTCTTTACTCACCCAAGGGAACGAAAGGCTTGGAGGGCATGCTGGGCTTAGAGATACCAATGGCATTAACCGCAAATATCCGGACCTCATAGGCAACACCTTCAATCATTTTCTTGGGCTCAAATGTTGTTTCTTTGATGAGATCAAAATTCAACCTCATCCACCTAGAACTTTGCTTTTTTTTCCTTTCAATAAAATATCCTGGGGGGAAGAACAATATGTAGGTTAAAGTACCTCCCTCTAGGCTGCAAAGAGAGAGCAAAGACAGTTTCCTGGAAGACAGGTTTTTCTCTACCAATGAACCTTGGGCCTTGTACTTTAAATCTAGATGCCTTGGAAACCAAGTGGGTGGCCATCCATTGGGAAGGGACTAAGGAAATTGTTGTATATACATGTAATGAAATATTATTGTGTCATGAGAAATTCAGAGAAGCAAGTGAAGACTCGCATGAACTGATGCAGAGCAAAGTGAGAAGCAAGACAATATATCCCATGACTACAATAATTCAAATGAAAACAACATTCATTGATTAATTACAATTAATTACATTAATTACAATGAGTAACCTTAGTTCCATTCATTCTCAGTAACAGATATACTATAAGCATTGAGTCCATACTTGAAATCTTTCCAGCTTGGTGGGACCTCCACTAGCATGACCTTCAAGAACCCAGGTCACCTTTGTTCCATAGAGAAATATTAGAGTGAGACTTAAGATGGAAAAAAGTGTTATCTTAAATCAGTTAACATCTTATCTACTAGGTGATGAATTTTAGACACTCCCTCTGACATGAGAACCATAAAGCATACCCAGTTCTTTCATCATCCTATGCATTTCCCGCAAGGCCTTACCCAGGATAGGGGAGCCGCCATCATTTGCTGGTGGTTCCCAGCTCATTTTACACCAATCATCTCCCACATCTAACACATTGGGTGCCAGTGGAGGATCTGGGATATCTGTGACAGAGCAAAGAAAAATGTGAAGTGAAAAAGGACTTTTTCTATGAAAATCATGCTAATAAGAAATGTTTTTAAAGTACTTTTGTCATAAGGATATTAAATGCAGTTAACAAGCTAATTTCAGTAAGTAAGAAAAGAGGGGAGGAGAAGGAAACAAAACTGGTGAGTGTAGGGGGGAAAGAGATAAAATGAAAGGAAAGTTGTTGTTCCTTACATCCTCTCTTTCCCTTTTGAGTAACTGGGGAAAAATAAAACATCTGCCAAAAAGGACAAATGTGTGGGTGTCTGGTAAATGGAAAGAGACTGAATAAGGAAAATGGCTAACAGTGAGAAAAGGGAAGGGGAGAAACAATGAAAAGAAAACTACTGAGGAGGGATTTGGTTCTGGTTTTGTCATCATCTTACATTGGGGAAATGTTATCTATGGCTTGAAGGACCCTGTAGAGATTCATTGACCTCATCTGAGAAGGAGGAAAAGAGAGAAGGAAGACAGGGAGGGAGAGAGGAGGAGGAAGAGGAGAGAGACAGAGAAGGGATGAAAGGAAGAAAGGGAAACTTACATGCAAGGGGTGGTGGTAGGTACTGGGTCATGCAGAGATGAATAAGACTGAGGCCCTGCCTTCAAGGGGTTTACAATGTAGGAGCAAAATTAAGACAGGGAAACAACTGATACATCCTAGACCATTTTCTATTGTTTTTAGTCTCAGATAGAGATAGAATCAGAAGATACATTAATAGTCTGAGCAGATAAATGAGAGTCACCCAAGGGCCATCATAGATACTATTCTCCAGTTATTTGGAATGGAATATTTGTTCAGTAATTAGAGTTTCATGAAATTATAAGGGGAAAGATAAAGAGTACAGAGGCATTTCTGGTGATGCTGTCAGCAGCAGCCAGAATTGCCAGCCTTATTCCCTGAAGTAATAGGATCAGTGATACAGAGATAAGAGTGGGGGACCCTAATAATCACTTAGTACAACTCCTTTTTTTTTCTTTTTTGAATGATGAGGAGAATGAGATACAGACACATTCAGTGCCTTGATCATCATCATAGCTAAGGAATGGTGGAGGTGGCATTCAAAGGCATGCTCCTAGGCTCCTTCCTCCTGTGGTCATTCAACCGAACCTGTCTGCCTCTCTGCCTCATACTGAAAGTGGTGATACTGGGTCTCTGACTCCAAATCTAAGTCCCTTTACATCTTTGCCACTAGACTGTTTTTCAAAATGAAGGTCACAGATGTCATGGAGAATGGCGGCTTAAACCCACAGCACTGAGCGGGTACAGCGCACTGGGACATCTTCATGCCCTCTTCTGAGTTCTTCCTCCAAACAGTACTACACGCACATTCTTTCTCTGGCCTTTACCCTGGCTCCATCCCTACCTCTCTGGCTCCAAATGGACTCAGGCTGATTGCCTTGAGGGGCCCAAAGTGGTCACCATGACAAAATAGCCTGAGATAAAGATGCCAGGGTCTGTGAAAACCAAGTTGTTTGATTTATTATTATATTTATTTATTTTATTATCAGGATGATCAGACCTGTGGTTTCACTGATGTAGAAATTCTCTCCCTTGACGTATATTGGCAAGTCATCTGTAACTTTCCTTTAGAGAGCTGCCTAGAACACCGAGAGGCTTTGTAATTTTCCCAGAGCTACACAGCCAGTATTTGTCAGAGAGGGTATCTAGGAGGGTCAGATGGAACCACAGGCCTGAATTCAGAAAGACACCGTCCTGAGCTCAAATCTTGCCTCAGAAACTTATTAGCTGTGTGACCTTGGGCAAGTCACTGAATCCTAGTTACTTCATTTTTCTCCTCCAGAAATGACAAACCACTCCAGTATCTTTGCCAAGATAACACCAAATGGGATCATGAAAAGTCGGACATGACTAAAAAATGACTGAACAACAGTCATTTGTCAGAGACAGTACTTGAACTAGGGACTTCTTGGTGCTCTATCCCACTATTGCCATGAAGTCACATTTTTTAAAAAGGTGTAGAACAAACAACCAGTCCAGATGCCCAGGACCCATTCAATGCTCTCAGACAGCAGGTCCCACCAGAAATGTCTAACTTACTTAGGCTATGTTGGATCATTCCAGGAGAACTTACCAACCACCTTGATTTTGATGCTGGCGTGTGCCTCTCCTGCTTCATTCTTGAGATGGATGTTATAGATGCCAGAGTCCTCCCTTTCAGCAATGTCAATGACCAAAGTGCTACTATCAGGATAGGATTCTGCTCGGATCCGACCCCCACCCTCTGCAATAGCCTAGGAAGACAAGACAGAAATAAAATGGCAGCTCCAATGAAGAGTGGGAGGAATCCCCAGGGTCTATACTGTCTCTATCAGGGCATCTTCACTGGGGGTCTACCTCTTAGATGGATATATATGTATATGTATGTATTCACTGACCTCTAACTGAACTTCAGCATTACCTTCCATAACTTAAAAGTATGATTCTAAGGAGCAGTCTGTAGGCTTCACCAGACTGACTGCCAGAGGGGCCCCAACTCAATAAACGAGATCCCTGGTACTGATGGCCAGGAGGAACTCAAGGACTGTCAGCCAGGGGTGTGGTCATGCTTTGAAAGGCAGGAGGGGAAAAGTTCAGAAATCCCACCCAAATGTCAAATGCAGTAAAAACTGTTTTCTGTGGCTGGTTGGGAATTAAGAAATCTTCTGAATTCCAGAGTCCCAGAATCTCAACTACCTCAGAAACTCTGAGGGTCCTCAGAGGCATCCAGTGGAATCCACAGGGGTGGGGCTTTGTTTGTCTCTAATGGGTCTATTCTCTGGAGTAAGTCTTTTTCCTGTGAATGGGAATTTGAATTCCTCCTGACTCTAATACCTTTAGTTTGACAGAATGACTTTCCCACCAAAAGGCAAATCAACCCAAGAAGGAAGGAAGCAGGGGCAAAGAAAATCCACATGAAATCCAAGTTTCAGGATCTAAGTAGGCACTTGATAAATACTTTTTAACTGATCAGATTAAAATGAAGCCACCTCTTTTTAAACTCGTCATCTAAATTTTCTTCAGCTATTTTTCAAACCAGAATTACTAAAAAAAATTCACTGAGTAGAATCATTCACTTTTCCTCTTCTCCAGGCTACCTAACTATCTCAGAAATAATTCATTCATCATATATTGACTATACAAATTTGAGAAAATAAACCCTTTCATTATGACTAGTTATGCACTAAAATTAATTTAAATGTAACTAGTTATCATTGGCTGTGCTGAAGATCAATGGCAGACCCTTAATAAAAGGTTTAGCTTGTTAGAAATGGGCTATACCTTGTCTGCCCGGCTCCACAAGGCCTTGGGGGGTGGCTCTCCACTGACTGGGATCTCAAGGCGAAGTTTGCTTCCAGCAATGACTGTCACGGTGTTGTCAGCATCCAGACCATCCAAGTGTATCTTAGGAGGATCTGAATATCAGATATGGTTATTAATATCCCATCGTCATTTGGACTGAGCACCAACCCTGGAGTCAGAGGAATTGGTTCAAATCCTATCTCTGATAATTGGGACTTGTGTGACCTTGGACATGTCACTTCAATTCCTTGGGCCTCAGTTTCCTCATCTATGAGATGAGAGGGGCTAAGACTCAGTGTACCTGCAATTATAGATCTAGGATCTAGTGATGGGTGCACTGGAAGAAGGACTCACCTTATTGATGAGCTCCCTGATCCATTATATATTTAATTTATGCAAGACACTGTGTTGGATATCATTGGAGACACGAAGGTGAATAAGGCATGGTTCTTATGGAAATAAGACATGATCTTATGGAATTATAACATGGTCCTTGAAAGAACTCTGGATTGGGAGTGCTAATGTTAGATTTGGGCCTAACACCCAGATCGCCACCTCCTAGTTACTTGACCCTGGGCAAACTTCTTAAGTTCTTCTCTAAACTTCTTTCCTTATCCATAAAAAGAGGATATTAATAGCTATCTTCCATACCTCAAGTAGTCACTGTGAGGATCAAAGGAGGTAATGAATAATGATGGAGAGCAGATTGGTGAATACCAGTGAGAAGCCCCATTGTTACAAGACTAGGATTCTAACCACTTTGGATAGGAGGGTTTAGGAAAGAGATCACAAGCCAGGCTTGAGGGAATGATATTGTTGTGACAGGAGACTTCAATTCTCCCACCTCTTACTGGTGCGCTCTCTCTGATAAACAAACAAAATCAGATATTACATTTGAGAGCTGCTTTCAAGATACTTTTACTCTTCTTAACGTAGGGGAAGTGAAGAGGGGAACTGGTACTCTGTAATCGCTCCAGACAGGCAAGGTTGAAGACATAACCACTTAACCTTAGAAGGCTTGGAAGGAAAGCTAGGCATAGCTTGATCAATATCCAAGTTTTGGGAGTATAGAATCCAAAGGATTCAGCTAAAGTTTAGGTAGGATTGCACAGGTTACAATTCAGAGGAGGTCAGTCCAGGCAGGATGTGAAATTATCAAGAGTGAAATTCTGAAGATGCAAACAGAATTCCAAGGAGGAAGAAAAGGAAAAGTTGTCTCAAAAGACTGATGTGCATATACAGTGAGCTCTTTGACAAACTTAGGTGGAAAAAAGATTAAGTTTAGAAAGTGGAAGGACAGGTAAAAATGGAGGATGAACACATAAGCTTGGCACCATCCTGTAAGAATTATAACAAGAGCATTAGAGTTCCAAATGACCTCAGGATGACTATGAATGCTGAGGATAAGAAAGCACTTTGAGAAAGGCTTTATTGGGAAAAAGATGATCAAAGAAGGGTTCATCCTGTTGCTCATGGGCTTATAGATCTAAGGCTGCAAGGGACCCAGGAGGCTGTCTAGGACAACATCCTCCTTTTACAAGTGAGGAATAGAAGGGACCTGGTCCAAGGTCATACAGGTTACAAGCACCAAAGGTGGGTCAGGTGACTCCAGGGCCAGTGTTCTTTTCACTGAACTACAATGACTAAGGACAAGGCAGAGAAGGCAGATTTCTGTTTCTTTGCCGAGGAGGATGAACTGAAAAGAACATGATAGAAATAAGGAGCTGCCTCTGATGAAAATGAGACAAACTACCTTTCAAGATACTCCCTGACTGGGAGATGGCATTGCTGAATCTTGGAGAGGAGAGAGTGTGCCAACTCTTCCTCTTGGCCCTGTGTGTCAGATGACATGAAAAAGTAGCCAAGAGCCTTGCAAAAGGTGCCAGGACATGCGTTGTCTTCAACAAGGAATGTGAGAGGAAGAGATGAAGTATCATAGGATCTTCTGTTGAGTGCTGGAAGGAATCTTGGAGGTCATCAAATCTAATCTCATTTTACAGATGAGGAAACTGAGGCAAAGGGAGCAGAAGTGACTTATCCAATCTCACACAGATAATACATAGTAGAAGCAGGATTGGAATGTAGGTTTCTCTGACTCAAAATTACTCCACAACAAAGAAAGATTCCAAAGAGCAGAATAGAAAGCGAGGGCAGAGAAGTGTAACTGCAGGAGGGTGAAATTGAATTTATTATAGGAGTTGTAGGTGGTTCCGTGGTGTAAGCAGCAGATTCCTTCACATTCCGCAAGATGATCCCACACCAAAGAGTCAGAACAGAGACATGAGAATGTATTCAGAACATGGCATGTAATCCAATTAGACTAGTATTTGGGGGCATGTCAAGGGGGTGGAAAGAGATGGGGCCAGAATGGTAGAGTGGGACAAAATACAGACTGACAGGCTAATACATTTGCACTTAACTTGGTAAGCAATGGGGAGCCATTGATGGTTTATGAGTTGGAGAGTGGTGCACTCATACTTCTTGCTGCAATGTTTAAGCTACTTTGGAGGGAGGAAAAGACCAGAGGCATAGAGAACAATTGAGTGCCTATTATAAAAGGCAAAGGATAACAAGAAATTGAATTACAGTGGTAGCCTGGGGAACGAAAGGAAAGAATGTATGCAACAGACAGAAGAATTTGCATAGATAGGGCTCAGTAACAGAATGAAGGGACTGAGGAAGAATGAATGAAGAGAACATTTATTAAGTGCTTATTATTGGTAAAACTTATTATTGGCAAGCGCTGGGAAAACACATCGGAAAGTAAAGTAATTCCCTTTCTCAAAGAGTTCACATTCTAACGAAAGAGGTTAAGAGTCAAAGATCTGAGGTCCATCATCATCCATTTCTTTGTGCCTGACTTGGTTTATCTATTTTTTTTGTCTCTAAATTTCACATGATACAAATAACTTTTAAATTCTAAAGTAGGAACAAAAATCACTTCTAGAGACAGCGATGGCATACTTTCTGTACTCACCTATAACATGCACTTTGGCGGGCAAGGTTACGGAGTAGGCATCAGGTGTAAATACGTATTCACCTTCATCCTCAATGAGAGCATTGGCTATCACTAATTTGTGGACTCTATGAAGACAGAAACACTCATTTATTCAATCAACAGCCATCTATTTGTGTCCTAGAGGAGATAGAGGAGCTCGTAGGCATTTCTGTTTGGTTTTCTTTGTCATTATTCTTTTTGGTATATTTTTCAAGCTCTACTGGGGTGTTAGTAGGTAATCTGGGCTCTTCTAGTTCCCAACACACCACCATCTTTGATGTCAGTTCCCTATTGAGCAACCATTTATTGGACAACTCTTTTTGGACAAAGCCCTGGGCTAGGTGTTAGATTGTATATTTATCAAGGGGGAAGATGTAAAGTCAAAAGTCTTTGTGCTCTCAGGATTTCCAAGCTAATAGGGAGTATTCAACACATACACAACTAAGTATAGCATTCAATAAGTAGTAAGAACGTAACCGAGGCACAAAGTAGTCTATGAAGGCAGAGGAATGAGAATTTTTGACAATGGTTTCTGTGCAATCTTCATGGAAAAGGTGGCATCTGGGCTAGGCCTTGAAGGATAGACAGGCCAGTGTACAGGGATTAGATTCTATGTAGAGCCCAGTTTCATGGAGAGTTGGCATGATCTGATTGACTGGCTCAGCTCAGACAGGCTACAGAAGTTTGGACCTTAATTCTTCTCTTTGGCTGCTGGTTTTCAGTTATAGTTCTGGATTCTATGCAATTCATGACTTCAGTGAACTCAGCCAGCCTGTGATTGTTATTTAGCTATTTCATACTTGAACATTGCGGCCATGAATTTGTGATATGATTGACACTGTGGATACCTTCTACTGCTACGTGTCACAACCCACCCACCCCTCCCACTCCTATTCAGTCTTGTCTATGTCCTTCCAAGGTCTTTCAATCTACCCAACTCCCCGTTCATCCATTATCCTTCACTCAGGTTTTATTTGTTATGGAAGAATTAGCCAGAGATAATACAAGTGAAATGAGAGAACATAGCTTGATAATACACCATCCATACTTCATGGATCATGACTTCATTAGGGATTCTCTCTGCCAATACAGATTATAGCCCTTCAACGACTCATTAGATGTTGTCCATCAGTTGCTGTGACTGCAAAGTCAGTCTCTCAGCCAGCCAAGCGACGAATCTCTTTAGATGTAGCTAGTCAAGTCCTTGCACAGAAGATACACATTTCAGTGAAAGTCTTTTTGGCTTGGTAGGAAATCCAGAACTTGTACCTCACTGCTATAACTTCTTTTTCTTTTTCAGACTTTATTTACTAATTATTTTGTTAATTTTTAGTTTCCAACATTCATGGCCACAAGATTTCGAGTTCTAATTTTCTCCCTATCTCTCTCTTCTGCCTACTCCAAGACATTATGCATTCTGATTATCCCTTCCCCCAATCCACCATCCCTTCTATCACACCCCTCCCTTCTCTTATTCTTTTCTCCTCTATTCACAGCTTCTGAGCATGGTTCATTGGACCAAACACCATTTTTGGACCTGGATTCAACTCCCACATTCATTTCTGTGAGGCACAGGAAAAGGTACTTAATGAAGTCTTATCTTGGATTACTTACTTTCCTTTGTGGACGACCTTTAAGCGTTCACCTTCTTGAACAGGTAGACCATTCTTAGTCCATTTCCCCGATATGTTTTCTGAGATTTCACACTTCAAGCAGATTTCCTTTCCAAGTTTCACAGTTAAGTCTGTTAAGGGCTGCAATATCTTCAAGGGTCTCACTAAAGAAGTAGATAAAATGGAGAAGAGTAGTATTGAAACTGTGGACTGGTCTTGATCACAGAACCTCACAATGCCTACTGTTTTGAGTGGACACATCAGAAGAGGCTGTGGCTAAAACAATTATTATAAAATCCTATTGGCAGTGTTGTGTGTGCCTGATCTGTGGGTAGAAATTTCTTTTCAATAATTAGAATAATATACATAAAGTGATGTGAGCTAAGAGAGATAGGAGGAAGTCAAAGGGTTTTTCCTGATGTCTTCCTTTTCTAAGTAATGTAGTGTCAAAGTGTACCATTAATGTTTAACTGTGTCTGATCTTGTTGTGATGTGAGCCATAACTTTTCCTGAAGACATTAATTCTATAGACACATTAACTCTGAGAATATTCACAGGAGAGACCTCTTGGCTGGAATGTGCCATTTAACAAACTTGTCTTAAACACCTACAATGTGCCAGACACTTGAACTAGGGGTTCAGAAATACAAATGTAAAATAAAAAAAATGAAACTCCTTATCCTCAGGAAGATTGCAGTCTACTGTGGGGAAAATGGAAAATGAAAAACAGCGTGGATTGACTAGAGAACTGAAGCAGGACGACCTGGATTTGACAAAGGATGGTTCTGCAACCGGGAACAAATCACTCTCAGTGCTCTAGGTACTTCTTTAATACTATCAGTTGTCATTATTATTAGAAATAATAATAGTTCACATTTATTAAGTGCCTCCCATGTACCAGGGACTTTGCTAAACACTTTACAATTATTATCTTTTTTGATGCTCGCAACAGCCCTGAGAGGTAGGTACTATTACTATTCCCATTTTACAGTTGAGGAAACTGAGGCAAACAGAGATTAAATGACTTGACTAGAGTCACACAGCTAGAAAATATCTGAGGCTGAATTTTGAACTCAGGTCTTCCTGATTGCAGGGTGCTCTGTGCACTATGGCGCCTCCTAGCAAAGGTGCTGAGAACCACAGAAAAATTGTTGATTGTATTGGTAGAGGGAATTTCCCCAGTTGATAGGGTGAGGGGGAAGACCTGACATCTCATCTTTGCCTTGATGATAATTGTGTTCAAGTGTCTACTTTTTCTCTCTTCAGGCTAGGAGATACTATGTGTGACATTAAAATGTGACATTCTATTTGTAAATCCTTCCTTGGGCATTGTTTTCTGTTGGTTTCTTCTGTCTTTGCCCTCTGACTTAGTGTTCAGGCTCAGGCTGGATACCCTGGCCTAGTATGAAACAAAGATTTGGTTAAAATTGAATTGAGTTTGACCTCTGTCAACATCAGAAGAAAATGAACAGTGGAAAAATTCCCAATGATCACATATTCCTAGCTAGAGATCATCTGACTTACCCCTCCTCTTCTTACTGAGAAGATTGAACCCCAGGGAGGTAGATGATGGGCCCAGCATCAAGCAGGTTGTTAGCAAGCAAGCTGGGATCCAAACTCAGATCATCTGGATTTCAGATCCAACATACTTTCTACTGCACCATGCTGCCTTAATTTCTTGTACTCAACATTGACAAAAGTGAGAAGCAGTCTAATCACTGATATCTGAAATGCAGGGTAGGAAGACTTACGGTCCACGCTAAGTTTGGCAGAGGACTGTCCCCCTGTGGTCATGACGGAGTACTCAGCACTGTCTGCCTTGGTGGCCCCATCTATGATCAAGATGTGCTTCTTTCCTTCTACTTTGACCCGGTATCTGGACTTTGGGCCAAAGGTAATCTCCTCACCATTCTTAAACCTGGGTGAAAAATGAGAACCATGTCTCTACATCATGAATAGAGAACTAGGAATGTCTGGGGGGCTTAAACTCCTCTTTCCCCATCTGGGACACAACCAGAGTTACCAGAGCTGTCTTGCCTGACCTGGCCAGACTTTGCCTTCCTCTGGATGCCTCCCCCACCACAGCTTCTCAGGGTCTCTCCTTAAACTAAGGCAGTCAGAGTTGAGCACAGTACCCCGGAGGCTGACTGAGGAGGACAGAGGGCAATGAGATGATCACCTTCTTATTCCGTGAATCTGGGCTCCTCATAAGTGAGTCATTTCACAAAAAGGCCCTTGAAAAATGCTGTTAAAGACTACATTCACCACATTTTCAAATAGGACAGTGATGGGACCCCTTTAAATAGAGCTCTGGCTCTAAACTAGAATTCATCTACTTCAATGGATTCCTATTCTACCATTTGTGTTACTTAGGCCAGATCATCTTAATTTCAGGATTCAATTCTTCAAATGTTAGCATAAACATGGAAGAAACTATTCCTGTCTCTCCCAAGAGCAATGATAACTTCCATTTACAAAAGTGCTTTTGGCAACTTTTGGCTGCTCTCTACATACACTGGGCATATTCAGATTGCGATCTGTCCTGGGGGTTAAATTTCCCCAAACTTTCATCATTATTTTAATGAAGAATCTATTTTGACATGTTAGGAGATAAGATCCAGGATATGAGGTACCATTAAGTCCTCCTTTGGTTTAGGGATGAAGAGCTTTTATACAGTGGGGTACTTTCCCAAGAGATCATGTGGGCCAAAGGCTATGTTTATGTTCTAATTTTTGTCCATTTGAAATGTCCAGACCCCTTGGATGGAAGAGCAGCTGTTTACCATTTCACATTGGCGTCATCCTCAGACACCTCACACTCCAGCTCTACTCGTTCCCCACAGTAGGCTTTGGTGTCTTCCAGCTGTTTGGTCACCAGTATTGGGGGCTCTAGAGGGACAGACAAATGAACAAAAGTCATCAGAGGCCCTGATTACACAGATTTTCATCCTCTGATTCCTGACCAACCATACGCCTCTTCTGGAGGGCCCTGAAGAACATGCTACTCCTTCCCCCACTTGTTTATCATTGGTTCCACCTTTGAGCTGGTGCAGACATAGTAGAGACAGGGAGATGAACTGCACTATGATTTAATATAAACTGTGCTCCAAATGATGGAGGGAGATTCCAGTGCAAATCAGAACCTTCCCTGCAACTTAGTTTTAGAGAGTTACCTAGAACCCTGAGAAATTAGGTTACTAGTCTAGGGTCACAAAGCCTACATGTATCAAAGGCAAGACTTGAATCCAGGTTTTCTTGACTATAATAGATAAAGAGAAAGAGAAGGGTTTCCTAGTATTCCTAAAGTGGCATCTATGGTTGATATTTCTGATGAAAGAAAGAATTTATAAAATTCAATGGAAACCACTAGTCTAGAACAAGGATTCACATCCTTTCTTATGTCTTGGACCCCCAAGGTGGTCTGGTGAAACTTAGGGACTCTTCTCAGAATCATTGTTTTTAAATACACAAAATAAAATACATAGGATTATGAAGGAAACCAAAAGTGAATGACAATAAAATGTGATTTCCTGCCTCCCCCATGCAATTTCAGAGCCACTTGGAAATCTATTCCTGGATGCCAGGTTAAGAACCCAGGCTGCCATGGGTCTTCAGTTTTCCATTCTGAGTGCATATTGCAGTAAAGAGAATATAGAGTGGACCATGGTATTCATCTTGGAACAGGATTCAAACAGTACCACTCTACAAATGATCTCTCAACAAATAGAGGTCTTTTAGAAGCTTCCGTGTTGTACTGGGGCTGATCCATTATCTCTCCAATAAAGAAGCTGGGTATGGATGAAGAAAGAAATGAAAAAAAGGGAAAGTCTAAACTTAGGTAGATGGGCATAGAGCCAGATTTTTGTGGTATGAATGAATATGGGTCTATGGGATCATGGACCTCCTAGAGTTGGAAGGAACCTCAGAGGTCATGTAGTCTACTCCTTTCCTTTTACAGAGAAGGAAACTGGGACCTGGGTGGGGTCTGGATTAAGAGACTGTCACACAGGAAGTAGATGGCAGAACCAAGATTTTAACCCAGGTTCTCTGACTCCAAATTGAGTTATCACCTCATAGTATCCCCATGCTGCCTCAGGGGGATTCCTCATATGGTCCACAGCCTTAAGCCACAGCAGAAAAAAACTAGTTTTACTGATTTTAAGAAACTAAGACTGTAAATATATTTGATTAGTAGGGGATATCAATCTTTTAGACTGCATACACCTACAGACTTACCAGCAGTAGCCTGATATATCAGATCCACCCCAGGGTGGGGAGAGAAGTAACACCCAACACAAAGTTTTTGGATATGAGTTTACATTTTACTCTGAAAATCCAAAGACTTATTTTGTCATGTGGAAATGCAAACCCCTGTCTTTGTCACATTTTACTGTCTCCACTCTCTTGAGGACAGAATTTCCATACTTTTACTACAAAGATTAAATGCTTGTTTTTATAGCTCCCAGATCCTGGTTGAAGGAAAGTTTTAGTTGCCAAACTGTGTGACTGAGATATTTTAATTTTTAGAATTTCCTGTTGGAATGTCAAGGGGTTGGGGGTCTTCTCTACTTAATTATTCTCCAGGGACATTCCCGATCTCTTGACTTTGGGCTGTGGATGGGGAGCAGGCAATAACTATGAAAAGCAGAGAGGATGTTCCTGAAAATGAAGGAATGCAGGAAAGGCGTCAGCAAACAGCTGTTCAAACAGGCCAGAAGGTCACCACACACTTTTTACAAAGCAAAGACCTAGGGGACATCTGAGCGAATTCCTCAAACTGGCACCAGCATTCTGTCTTGTAGTCTATATAATCTTTAAGATCCTGACTTCCAAAGTTAGTCCCAGTGCATCCAGGATAGTAGGCAAGATAGTAGCTTGAAGGAGGAATTCTCAGGTCATTAACCCAAGAGGAGAGAGAGGCAGCTGCTTTAAAACAGAAAAAAAAAAATCATTTAAGTAATTTTACCTCTTACAAAGAGTTCCGTGGAACATTTCTCATCCCCAGCTGTCACATAATACTCAGAATCATCTGTCATCTGGCAGTTATTGATAAACATAATTCTTTGGCATCCTTTGTGCTCGAAGATGTATCTGTTTTAGAGAGGAACAGGAGGAAAACGGTGTTAGTGAAATTGACATCTTTTGTTCTGACTCAAGATGTTCATTGAAAAACCAAGTTGGTCAGTGTCAACTTAAACTTAAGAGCTCTGAATGTTGAATCTGACCTATTCTTTTGGCTTTTCATTTGCGGCATGAATTCTGCATTAATGGTTAAGGATAATGAATGTTTTCACCTGGGAACTGACTTTGTTGACAGGAAACACTTGATCCTGCAGGAGCGTGTCAGCCCTGGAACTCCCACCTCCCTGGTCTGCAGCTGCTGCCTGGGGGCCTCTCCCTCTGTTCCGGGGACAGTGCCTTCCACAGCCTCCATTTCAGGAAGCACCCAGGCTCACCATCTTTTGTTTGCCTCCTTGCTGACTTCTCCAGACTTACTCCTGACTCCCTCATGCCCAGAGCTTCTCGTCCCCTGGCTGCCTTTGACTTCCTTTTCTATGTTTTATTCCTTCATTAGATTATAAACTGCTTCAGGGATTTCTTTCGTATTTGCAGTCCTAGCTCGCCACAGTGCCTGGCACACAGTAGGTATTCAATAAATACTCCTTGACTAAAAAGTTTTAGAGTGCTGCCTGAGGCTTAGCTGAGGTGAAAAGATTTGCTCATCCTCATCAGGGTAGAATACTTCACAGGCAGGATTTGAATCTAAAGTCTTCCCAACTCTTAAGTCCAGAACTTGGTTTACTCCCTGACATACTGCCTGGGGATCATGAACTTCTCTGATTATTAGGAAATATTTCACCTTTCCCCCTCTTATATCTCAGAAATTATTTTGTTATTTACTTTTGGGGTAGGGTCCACACAAGAAATTTCACTGACATAGAGAATACTCATTGATTTTCTTTGCTGTCACTGATAGTCTCAGAGAATCACTTGGGGCACTGGGAGGTTGAGTGACTTGCCCAAGGTCACACAGCCTTTGTCAGAGGCAGGGCTCAAACTCAGGTCTTGTAAGCTCTAAGGCTGACCCCCCACACCAAGATGCTTCTATTTACATAACATGCCCAAGTACTCACTCTAAGAGTCAGACTGTTAGGAGTGGATTCTGATGTTGTGAAAGCTGATCAGTCTTATATGAAGCAGAAGGTCAAAGAGTGAGAACTGTTACACAGTCTGTTTCTGCATGTTTTGTCTACACAACACCAGAATTCCAAATGTGCCAAAGTGCTGGGCTCCAGTTTCCATTTTGTCATTGTACCTTTTGGCAACGGCTATCACAACAAACAAATGCCTATGCACCAGAAATTGAAGCAGTGTGAGGTCAAATTAGTATTTTATTCACAAGTAATAACACACAGGGTCCAGGGTTCAGACCATGGCTCTGTCACTGATTGCTTGGGTGGTCTCAGGCAAGGGAATTCAAACCTCTTCACCTCAGTTTTCCCATCTGCAAAATGGCCTCAGAGGTCCTCCCCTTTGCCCCACACACAGTTCTAAATCCAGGATCTCATCAGTATCCATTCATTCAACACTTACTTTGTACTGGGCCTTATTTCTTGTCCATTTTTGTACCATTTCACTTCTAACTTCGGGTCTGCCAGTTCCACCATAAATCTGACTTTACCACCTTTGTCTACCTGGTAGGCAGGATCTAGAATTTTGGCAAAAGCTGGAAGGGAAAGGAAGAAGGAGGATTATTAGAAACAGGAAAACAAAAGGATGAGCACCAAGAATTTAAATGAGAAAAATAGAAAGAGTCACTAACAATGAGAGTGCCTGTAAATAGTTCACCAAAGGACAATTTATTTTTTTATTCTCCATACTCAATTGTCAAGCCTCACAACAAGCTTTTAGGTTCCATGTCTATGTTGTGTATGCAATGTAGACACAGTTTAAGAAACTGAGACTTGAAAAAGAAACTATATACATATATATATATATTTTTTTTTAAAAGGTAAAATAAAGAAATTGTCTTTTCAATGACTCTGACACATTGCCTTGAAAATTTGCAGTGTTTTCCAGAGTGAGAGCACCAGAAATATAAACATTTAAAAGGATCTAAAATGAGAGGAAACATCTATTCTTTCAGTGTAATCCCTTCTAATATGATTAGCATGATTTTGCACTTTCTACATAACAAAGGTCATTTTCCAGAGTCTCACATGGAAATGAATTCTTTCAACATGGTATGCAGAGTGCAAGACTTGGAGCTAGAAAAATCTGGGTTGAAATCCTGTCTCTAACACTTAATAGCTGTGTGATCGTAGGCAAATTACTCTCTGAACTTCTCAGGTTGGAAGGGAGCTCAGAGATCATCTAATCCAACCCTCTCATTTTCCAAATAAGAAAACTGGGGCCCTAAGAGCTCAGATGATTTCCCCAAGGTCACACAGATAGTAAGTATAAGAGGTAAGATTAGAACCTGGGGCCTCTGACTCCCAAGCCAGGGCTCTTTCCATTGAAACATGCTGGCATAGCATATATAAATGCTATTGGTATAACCTTCTTCTTAAAGCATAATTGGAATGTTTTGTGACTCCAAATTCTCAAAGTAAGCTCTATTATCAACAGGGTGAGAATTATAGCTGTGCATCCTTGGAAAATCATACAAAAACACTATAGGAATTAATGATCAGTTTCGGTGTTAATTTCTATATCTCCCTTAATTTCCATCTCTCTCTCCATCAGCTCCATATCCCATTTGCCTCTGGCTATTTGGCTTAACCTTTTAATTTTAGGAATAAAAAAAATCCAAGCAACATTGTGGGTTTTTTAAAAAAAAATTCCACTTTCTACATACCTGCACTTTTCTTCTCAACCCTCTTCATGCGCTTCAGTCGCTTGAGCATGCCTCTCAGATCGGTGATGCCATACTGAAAGGCAATCTTCTCGTATTCATTGGGATTGGCATTCTTCAGAAGCTCCCACACATCTATTTCTGGCTCTTCTTCCTGTTGCTTGATTTCCCTACCAAAGGCAAAGGGCATTAGCCATCCAGGGCAGAGCTACATTGTCCTTTGAAGAAGGGATAGACCGAGATGAACATTTACAGATAAAGATACCAAAATTCCCACCGAAGATCTGAGGAATAGACAGTTGGTCTCATTGTCTTTGAATTAAATTTTAGGGGAACTTTCAGGTCCATAGAAACACAGTCACTTATTGAAAATAGTGTTTTAGTTTTTCTGCTCATAAAGTTTCCTATTTGAAATAGCAAGAGATGATTTTTGTTTCATAAATACTCTGCCCTTGTTTTTTTCCCCGTCTCCCTTCTCATTTTTGAAAGCTATTTTGATAATATCTCGTTAGAACTTGAATTTGGTGATGCTCCAGAAGAGCTTAAATGCTCATATTTGGATAATAAATTCATTAAAAAATGAACTTAATATTAGAAGATTTTGATGTTAATAGACAATAAAAATAACTAAGTACTATGCATGAAAAACAGTGTGGTATAACGGATAGAGAACTAGCCTCAGAGTCAGGAAGTCTGGGGTTCAAGGCCCTTATCTGACACAAGCTGACTATGTGACTCTGGGCAAATAACTTAAACTCTTAGTGTCCTAGGGAAGCCTCAAAGGCTCTACAATGAAATCAAAGGGTAAGTCTCTACTGTATGTATTTGTATGTAGTATTACAAATATTGATTTATACAAGTATTGGTTTTAAAACCACTTATTTGATAAAAGTTAGTTTAAAAAATTAAATGTTATTGTTTTGAGAAATTATGGACAGCCCACCTGTTTCTCTGATCCAGAAGAAGGTTTCCAAAATACTGAGTAGATCCCTATGGTGAACTACTGGAAGTGCACTGGGAAGAATAATACTGGCTGGGCGGGTTTGGAGAGAAGACTCACTTGCTGACATTGAAATGCCACTAAACGTTTATCTTTGCCAAGCTGGGTTTCTACACATCAGCCATTTCAAATTGTTTCTCTAATGGCTACACTAAAATTTTTAGTGTGTTTGATTTTTATTATAGATACAAACATGCTTTGGAAAATGCATTTCCCTAAAACAGATGAGCATTTTGGCAAGAACACAGGAAAAGGATAAAGTTTAAAGTTTCTGTTTCTAGCATGGCTTGGGAAGCTATTGTTGTCTCAGAGTTCCATGGCCAACTGTGAAAGTGACTGTTTGCTGTGGACACATCAGTGAGGAAAGACTGGAAGTTTCCAACAAACCTTTGGTCACTGATTAAAGAAGCCTTTCAGCTGTGGGATGGATATGTCTACAATCTACCCCTTTATAGAGACCGAAAACATTGAATCTTGGCTCAAGATGAAACACATATTTGAGCAAACAGCTGAATGTTTCTGATGTGACCTTGTATGCTGCTCAGTCTTCAGTTAGTTTGACTTTAAGATTTTACAAGTACTTACTGTGAATCATGTTGGTTTGGATGTGATTCTTCCTATGTGAAAATTAATCAAAGCAGTATGGAAACCAATGTAAAAGCTGATAGATGTTCTTACATGACTAGTCATGTTTCAGAATTTCTCGTAGATGTATCATATGATCCTTGCATTGGGGGCCACTAGAATGTAGCAAGAGTTGGGAAAGGGGGACTTCTATTTACATGGGGCTGGGCTACCTATTCCTCTGACTTTTTTCTAGTAGACTTGATCATCCACTTAGAGCTTTAGTCCCCTCACTAAGTAGACTAGGTAGAGAATGTTGCTATAAATCTCTGGCAGAACAGAATGCCTCAGATGAATTATTAGTATGAATTAGGCAATTTCCCAATAGAACAGCTCTGCCTCTGGAAGTCCAGAAATGACTTGGGCAGGTGAGTGAGAATATGCCCTCAAAATCCTAAAGCCAGACCCCTTATATTCAGTTTATTGAAGCAATGGTTACAACCCCTTGGTTAACTGAGGGAAACTGGAGATCGGGACATTGGTAATCATTCAAAAGATTCCCCAGATCTATAGCCTGTAAGCAGTCTTTGTCACAAACACGTACTCTGAATTTTTCAGCAGGAAGATTTAGAGAATTGCAACCAAAAATGTGCATACATAGACATATAGATATAGATATATGTTATTTTTTCCCCCTGAACCATATCAAAATGTTGCAGGCCTGTGGAAACTGTAGCAGTTGGTGCCACTAAAATATTACTTCACTTTGAGGATTGCCTACTGCTATGATAAGTCATGCTAAGGTCCACACATAGGTCCTGCCTGCCATAACATCAGCATGCCATCAATGTCACATGGAGCCTGTGTGTATATTTGGACTTGTTTTTAAAAGTATGTACATCTATATGTATACATTTAAGGCACCATTCTGCTATATGTGAAAAGAATCTAGGGTGTCAATGTCAAACTTAATAATGCTGAACTCAAGGGGGTGCTCTGGGGAGATAGTTTCCCCTTTGGGGGTCCCTGTTTTCTCATCTATAAAGTAGGGAGTTTGGTCGAGATCACAAGTTCCTATGCTGGTGTCCATGAATTAAAAAAACATTGACAACTATTTCAAAATGATTAGTTTTGTGCTTTTAAAAACATTGTTCTGAGAAGGAGTCAATAGGCTTCACGAGACTGGGTCTGGGTCTGTGGCATAGAAAAGGTTAAGAATCCTTGGATTAGATGATCTCTGAGGGCCTTTCAAGTTTTTATATTCTGTGACTCTTTGATTTTCCTGATGGTGTTTTTAACAAGCTGATGAAGGAAAGATTGGCATCATTGGTGTGGTTTCTTAAAACCAACTTTACCAATTTTCCACCCATTCCCAGACCCCAAGACTTGTTGGTAAATGCTGTATATATCAAGAACTGCTTTCTTCTTCCTTTCTCCTGACATTCTGCTGGAGGATCACAAGGGGTCAGCAACAGGAGCCATCACTAAGCTGTAACTGAACTGAATATAAGTATAGTAGCATTATGAACCTTCCAACTATTGCACTCAGAGCTCTAGAGTGAGCTGCACAAAATAGGTGGAGGTGTAAGAGTCAGAGAGTCAGTTGGGTGGAGGGGGTCCCCTCAGCTGGATTATGACCCCAGGAAAGGGGCAGCCTTCTAGCTTCCTATTCGAAATTATTTTATCTTGCTAACTAGGGATTATTTCTGAGCTGCCAAAGGCACAGTCGCTATCAGCTCCTATATTATGGGACCCTGGAACAAAGTCCAGATCACTCCCACTTATACCTACAGTACTTACAACTACTCTAACTACATTTTCTCAGCTACATATATCTGCTTACCAGAGTCACAAAATGTTGGACCAGAAAGGACCCCAGAATACTATTCCTACGTCTACTGGAAAAAGGGTCTGTCTACAATAGACCCAAGTGACCTTTGCTTAAGACCTCCAGTGAGGGGAACTCACTACTTACCAAGGCAGCCTGTTCCGCTTCAGGATATTTCTAAATTGTTAGCAAGACTTTCTTTACATCAGCTTTAAATTTGACCCTTGGAATTTCCACTCATTGTTCTAGCTCTACTCTGTTGTTTTAAGCAATAGTAGAGAAAAAAGCAATAATAGATCTCATCCAGATTCCTCAAATTTCATCTTTTAGGCTGAACTTATATAAACAACACCATCTCCGTAAAATAGAAATTACTTGGCAGTTCCATTAACTAATTTGTTTTTCGTATAAAGTACTAAAGCACCTATAATAAACCCTATCTCTTCAGAGCAGACTTTTAACGAAGGACCTACCTCGCCTAATTACAGTAAAAATTGATCCTGTTAAATATTGTTGGAAGAGCCCAAAGTCTAGAGATCTTTTGATTTTAAAGAATTTTTGGTTGTAATGATGCTTTGTAATGTAATGATGTTAATATTAATGACATCTTACTTTATACATTAATAGAGAAGTAGAGATGGCAACTATATCTTACGATGAAAATGCATGCAATTCACAGTCATAAAAAAACTTACAGTCAATAATAACTGAAAAATTATATTAGTAAAGCATGTTAAAAGAATATAGTCTTACATGACAATATCAGTCTAATTGATGAAGTAAAAAAAAATCATAGGGATGTGAAGAGAATGAAAAAGGAGACCGGCTATCCACCTTATCTAAGATTTATCTTTTCTTACCTTTTATGGTCTTGTAGTTTGATAATACTTTCCTTTGCCCCTACAAATACCTGGTATGAACAGGTTTGCTTTTAAAAAAAATTTTTTTGTTCATAAATCAAAATATGTTCTTGGTTTAGTACTTTGTCATAGGCTATCTTTATTGTTTAATATTTTTCATGTGCTTTTGTCTTGACATCTTGGATGAAATCACACATTTCCTAAGGGCAGGGACCATTAGTACTCCTCATATTACCTAGCATAGTATTCTACAAATATTAAAAAATGCAGAAACTATAACTAGCAATCTTGGTGTTGGAACAGCAAGGTATCTGGGAGAAGTACCACAAAAGTATCCTCAAACCAACTTTGTAATTCAGAATGTGAAAGCAATGGAAGCAGTTAGGATAAATTCAGTCGAGTACGAAGGAGGGTTTAGTAACTAGGTTAACTAGTGTGTCACCTAAATTATGTCGTCCTGGGACAAAGTTCTGTTGGTCCCGGCCAAGTTATGACTCTGAGTGTATAAGTGGTCAATATTATGCCAATTGGTTGATTATTGAAAAAAGATTCTGTGAAATCCCTATCCAAAAATCTTTAGGGCGTAGGTTCAGAGTAGCGTCTACAGTATGAGTCAAGAGAGAAAACACAAGCATAGTTCATTCAAGTAAAGTTGCATTGGAGAATTTTAGTACTTTTTTTCAATAAAACAAAAAGTACAAGGTTTGACCTTAGGGTGAAACAAAAGTCCCAATCAACTTTTTGAATTGTTCATTTAGAAGGATCAACCTATTCCACGTTGGGGAGATCTCCTTCCAGGTCACTTATAAATTTGTTTTGTAAAATATATATGTAACAAAAAAATAGCTACCAAGGACCTGGATTTGCATCCCAGACTGGCTGCGTACTAGTCTCTTCCCTGAGCCTTCACTTCCACCTCTGTAAAATGAAGGCATTGCACTATATCGCCTCTGAGGTCCTTGCCAGCTTTATATCTATGATCCTATTAAATTATAGAGGTTTCAACAGAATGGCCATTGTTGTCCAAATAGTTAAGAAACATGCTGATTCTTTTTTTCCCACCTGGCATGACCCAAAGAAAGGGGTGAAAGTCTCCTAGAACCTTTTATGCCCAAATCTGATCAAAAGGTATTACCGTGACCAGTAATATCTGATCTTGTGACAAAGGCAGGGTCCTGAAAAGAGCACCAGATTAGGAGTCTGGAAATCTAGGATTCTTCTCTCTCTGGTCGTGTGATGTTACGTTACTTCCTCTCTGAACCTTGGCTGTCTCAGCTGTGTAAGGATGAAAACTCTATTTCATCTGTCTGCTTCCTAGGGCTGAGGGGAGGATCAAAGCAGACTGCTTCTGTAAAGCATCTCGAAAATGATTAAATGCAAGAGAAACGAGATGCTAGTAAAATCTTAAAAATCCAAATCAATTAAACTCTATCAAATGCAAGGTACTGAGTTAACGCCCTTTGTTTTAATAATTAACCAGAGGTGATAGATTTTCTACAACTGAATTTCTAGTCTAGTGACTCATCTAGTGATGTGGCTTATCTTAAGGTTTGTATGCTGTGCAGAAGAGATCTGTCTACACCAATCTCAATTTTCACATCTTCCCATCCCCAGATAGTAAAAATGTGAAGTTTCACAAATGAGTTTTTCAAAAGATTTTTGAACATTTAAAGCATTTACTAAAATCTTTCAAATGAATAGGCAATTCTTTCCTTTCTCTATTTTCTTAGTAGATGCTGTTATACTCTCCAAGCAAAACGTGTTAGGAAGAAAGACGATTCATTTTAAACTTGACTTTTCTGTGCATAAAGCTAACGATTTCCAGCACACAGCTCCTCCCTTCACCAATGGTGCTCACCTACGTTTCAGGAGACCACTAAAGTCAAGTTCCCCTGCATCCTCTTGTCCTTCACCGCTGTTGTTAATAAAAGAAAAGCAAACCAGTGTTTACTCATTGAGACAAGGACCACCGTCCATCGCAAACACTCGAGAGAGAACGTATATGCAATTTTTTTTGACACACCAGGAACAGAACTAAAACCAACACAAACTTGTATTCTTTTTCACACAAGGGACAGTTTCCATTTCTAGCAGGTACACTTGTGGAAAAGTCAACACAAGGACTTGTGTTATGCTCCAGTTTCAGAACAGTTTCTGTGATTTGCATCATGGGAAGAAAGATTCACATCGATGAGATCACAGACCCAGCAAAGTACCCATATTCCATAGATTGCATATATATCAAGTTGCGTAGATTTGTGTTATAATTGAGTAACACAAATACATTCAAGCCAACCAACAGAAAGTACTTTGTTTTTGCAACTTTGGGATCTAGACAAAGGACTTTGGTGATCTCTGTCATGCAGGGGGACAGAGATTGGCTTTTTTCTAAAGAATACCAGTGTCAAATACATAGAAGAAAGCCTCATAGCCCAAGTTACCCTGGTGGTGTCAATGAGTAAATGACTCAGATGACATGTTCATAACAAAAAAAAATCCAACATTATGTATGTTTCCAAGGTAGAGATAGAGGGTAGCTTATTTAAAGATGCATTCCTTTTGGTTTTATAGGGAAATTAATTCATTTTGTGGTGCTAGCAGTAATATTTATTTGAGTTTTTTTCTTTTTTTAAAGCCTGTAAAGAAACAGTTTCTTTGGGCTTCACCGAATTGGCAGTGAAGCTTCTATAATTTATTTGATAAATTATCTCCTATAGAAGAATGCATCTTGGATTTGGCATGCAGTCACCTTTTTGGCTAGAGATTTAACTGAGACTGAGCAGAAGCTAAAGAATTGACATCAAAATGGTACCATTTACTTACATGTTTAAAATTTAAAATGGAGGTTTTGTTTCCTGCTGTTTACAAATGTTATTTTTAGTTTTCTAAGAAAGCGTCTGTGGGGTTAAAAAAAATGTGCATACAATACACAAGTTATAACGTTTCCAGGAAAAAAATACATTTCCAAAAAATTTATTTTAAATTAATAGCAAACATTTGGAGCAAGGAAAGGCCCTTCTGAGGTATGCACATTTCTATATTTCCAAGAACATAGTCTATTAGGTCCTTTCTCTTCCTTATGGAATAAACCTGTTCAAAATACAAGCTATTTTTTGAGACAAATATTTGTAATGCCCTGCTTAAAAACTGTGGTTAGAGACAGGGAGGGTACCAGGACTTGAAGTATTCCAGTGTCATTTTTCCAAAAGGGAAAAGGAAAGTTGTCTATAGGGTTATTAGGAAATAGTAAATATTATTTCATTTGTTGGTTCATTAATTAAACAAACATTTACATTTTCAAGGGTAAGTGTGCTTAAAAATAAATTAAAAATATCTAATCATAGTTTTTTCATTGCTTTGAAACAAAGATTCTAATTCAAGATAATTTTTTTTTTAGATTTAATGAATAAAATGACAGATGCCACATTGGGCAAAATATTTAGCCTGATTAAAGAGTTACTACCATATCAGATTAACTTCCATCAGTCAAGGAATGGCAGTAAGGGGCAGGGCTATTTGTAGTGTGAGCTTCTTCTGCAAACTATTTAAGCTCCTTTCTAATCCATCTATTCTGACCAGATTATTATTCATCCCTTCTACATTTGCCAAAATCATATTAGGTATCTATGTTTTGTCAGACTCTTTTTTCACTGTGCTATTCAGTACTTTAATTTGGACAATGCATATTTAAATGATGCCTATTTCCATGGCAGGACAAGTATTGGGGCAGGGGCTTTCTGATGTATAAGTTAAGAGTTTGTTAGATGAATTGAAGGCTCTGTGGTCTTTAGATGAAAAGCAACATGGATGGCAAGTCTTTGGCACTACCTATCTTATGCCATGTAAAGGAAATAATGTATGGACTTAAAAAAAGAATAAAGAAACACATTTCTAAACCTTATGAGCCAAATCTTGGCCCATACTTTATGCATGATTCCGATACATTTTTTTATATACTGGTTTCTTAGATTTGCTTACATAACTAGGTTATTTTTTGAAAAAAAGTCCTAAAAGGCGTGTCTAAAAGACAATCATTTTCCAAGTGGCACAAGATTATTTGACTCCAACTTGGCAGGGGTTTAGCCTTCCCAAAGCAGCCATGCTTCCCATGATGTCAGCTAGCTAGACAAGGCTAGAGAGAGTCTCTAGGAGCACAGCAGGTCATTAACACTCATATCGCTGCTCCTAGAAAAGTACAAAAATGATCACTTAGCGGACAGCCCACTAGGTAGGTACCCAACTGCTCTCTGTCCTGCTCTGACCCTGTATGTCTCTCAGAAGCTGCTTATCTACATGATTGCTTCAACATGAATAGTAGGGGACATTTTGGCTTAAATAATAAGGATCTTCTCTAATATTGGATCAGGAGCAAATTTGTCACAAAGATGTCCCAGAGGAGCTTGACACTGTTATAACTATAAACAACGTACTTAAATAATATTCTACAAGCAGTGCACTTCATATCAAGGGATGTTGAGGGATATTAAAGGCAATTTCACAGCTCCTGAGTTTAGGGAGATAGAAAAAAGAAAATTTCTTAAAGTCCTTCAATCTAGGGATCTCCCAATTACTGAGAGATAGTGAAGTAGTAGAAAAAGAGCTCACCCTGGAGTGAAGAGAACCTAGATTTAAATCCTACCTCAGATACTTACAAGCTATATAACCCTGGACAAGTCATTTCACTTCTCTGCCTCAGTTTTCTCAACTGAAAAATGGGCATAATAGCACCTACCTCGTGTAGGGGGGAGGGTTGGTGGTTGGTGTGAGGGTTAAATGGCACAATATATGTAAGGCATTTTTCAAACCTTTAAGAGTTATGCAAATGCTAGCCCTGCTTGACCAGCTCTTGGGCAAACTGAGTCTCTACCTTGTCACTAAGCTAAGGTAAGAAGACTGCCAAAAAAAAAAAAAAGGGAAAGATATTTTTTAATTCTCTACATGATGACCAGAGGCACTGTGAAAAGGAACAACCTTTCAGTAGTTAAAATTTTTAAATATGTGCATGTGTGCATGCATGTGCATGTGTGTGTGTGCGCTCACTGTATACACATATCATGAGAAAAGCAAATCTGTTTCAGAAAGAAAAACTGAGTCTTTTGAAGACCAATATGACCTTTGAGAAAATGTGGGTTTGACTGGAGCAAATTGCTAAGAGCTAATGATTATGGTACATTGAATTTGACATGGCCCTCCAGTCCACCCCGAGGCCAGTACCATCTCTAGCCCTTTAGTTAATTTAGCCTTGAACACATAGGAGGTATATGAATGCCAGCGACTGGAGTCCTCCCAATGGGATGTGGAGTGAGGAGGAGAGGGAAACACTGGCCCTTATCCTATCCGTTGTTATGACATGAATCCTATGCATTCCTGAGATGCTCATTTGAAGTTACCTTCTTTTGAAAGCAGATCTGATATCAATGTTCGGAGTGGTTCCAGTAGATTCTTTAAAAGAAAAGAAAATAGTAAAGTTAATGGTCATGATGAGAAGGACCTTGGGTGAGATCGGGCAGGGTTTTTGCAGACCTAGATGATAGGTGATGCAGGGGAGTCCAATTGTTCTACTACTTATCACCTGTGTAAGCCCACGGCCATCACTGAATGTCTCTGGCCCTCAGTTTCCTCACCTCATGTCAGTTCTTTCTTGTTCTGAATCTATGATCCTGTGATTCTGTTAGATTCTTTTAGATAATCTTAGTGATTGTCTAGTGCAACCTCCCAAATAGTGTGAAAATCTATTCTGTATCCCTCCTGACAGAGAGGCCAAGCTCATTCTTGGTGAGGCAGCCTTTTCCATGGTTGGAGAGCATTGACTGATGAGGTCTTTATTTTGTTGAACCTAAATCTTCCCCCTTGAATGTGGAAATGAAATGAGCTCACTCCTGCCTCTGACACTTACTGACTATGTGACCTTGGTTAAGAAAAACCAGTTCATCTCTCTGACTACCCCTTTCCTTATCTATAAAATGGATGGGCTACCATTGGGAACATGGTATGAAAAAGTACAGGAAAATAGCTTGAATCCTAAGGCATACTTCAAGGTAAGCGATTATCTAAGCTTCATTAGTCTTAGAATGGTCGTTTGGATACAAAATGAAGGGCAACCCAAAGTATGGAAGTTGAGCTTCCAGGCAAGGATTGTACAGAGGATAGCTCACTGGACTTGGGGTCAGAAAACATGATTCCAGACCTTGGTTCTTCACTTAGGATCTGTAGGACAATAGGCAAGTCTCTCTGGGATGCAACATGGAAAGGCCTAGACTAGATGACCTTTAAAGACCTGAAGACCACCAGCGCCAAAATTCTATGGGTGGCTTTTCTTCTCTCAGGTGAAATACAACCAGTTTCTTTAAATATCCCTCTTATAATTATACTTCACTTTTGTTAAGGCTTACAAAGTACTTTCCTCAACAACCTTGTGAGGGGAGTACTTATTCCAAGTATTAATGGGATTCTCACTTGCTCCAAAAGGTCTAACCCCATCCCCCTTTTCAGATTCCTTTCCTCTACTCTTAGAAGTACCTGGTTGTTTGTATGCTGTCTTCCACTCCCCTAAGAAGGTGAGCTTCTTAAGGGAAGGAACGTTTTTGCCTTTCTTTGTATCCCTAGTCCTTAGCATACTACCTAGCCCTCAGAAAACACTTAATACACTCTTGCTTGTGACTTGACTTCCCATCTTCTAGACTGGGAAACCAAGGCTCTGGAACATAAGGTGATTGTGAAATTGTAACCCAGATCTCCTGATTGCAACTTCAGAATTCTTCCCACTATCCCCATTGTCTTTATTTCTCATGAGATGTAGAGAAGAACCTTCATGCTTTTCTAGACACTCTCTAGTTTGTCAAGATTGGCCTCAAGCTGTGTGTGATCCTCCCATTATGTTCTGCCAAGTGGAGGGTGCCATGGGATTATTACCTCCTATGGTCTAGGCTTTAAACCCCTTCTAGTGTAACTCAAGCTTTGCCGTAGTTCTTTTGGTGAGGTGGACAAGACCTATTACACATAACATTATTGGTTGATAATGAAGTTCCATAGTTAATGAGGACCTTCTCACACAAATTACTACTGGGTGAGGTTTCACACATTCTTTCCTATCTGTACAAATTTTTAAAAATGACCTTTATGTTCTTAACCCCTGTCATTTCTTCTACTTAAGGTCTACTCTGGGGCCTCATCATGGGAGGGGAGGAAATCTTGGTTCTCAGAGGCTAACCCAGATGATTAAAAAGCTCAGAGAGTCCCCATTAAGCTGGGAAGGCTTCTTTTATGGACCTAGGTGTGGACTTTGAGTCTGTCATCCAAGGACTAGACCAGTAAAATTTGGCAAGGGTCATCACCAGAAGATGATTTTCTTAAAAGCTATAGTATCTTATGAATACCATCTCCTAAGACAAAGTTAGGCTGCAATCTGCTTTCGTGGAAAAGTCTTTCCACTAATAAGATTATGCATCTGTGTAATATTCAAGTATATCTTCCCCTACTAATTTCACTTCAAAATCCAAACAAAACCTATGAGTAATTCTAGCCTGAGGTAAATAAGTCTACTTTCCCAGTGGTATGAAGGATACCTTGGATATCCTTCCAGTCTTGAGCAATATCCCACACCCAAAAAATATTGAAGGAGAGGAATCAGGTCAATCTTTTTGGCAATAGCACCCACAGCATTGCTAAGTTTGATGCCCTCTGGTTGACTCCTTAGAGGAATGAGATGAGTAATTTCTTGAAGCAAAATTAGAACTAGCATTTTTATGTCTTGGGCAAGTAACAAAAAATGGTCCTCAAGTCAACCTTTAAAGACAAATTCAGTTGTCAGTGGTAAGATAGAGACCCTGGAAGAAGGGTGCCTGCCCATAGGCAAAGATTCCAGGAAACAAAGGGCATAGGGAGGTTAGGAAGGACTCATCTAAGGTATAGCAGTTAATTTCCTATTTTAACTAATTACTTTAGGTAGCTAGGGGCTCAGCTCAGTTTCTTTTTCATCAATGAACTGCAAGGGCTGCCAACTTCCTCTGAATTTTAGCACCTAGCAGAAATGCCCTAGTAGCCCCATCCTAGTTATAGTCCTATCTTTAAGCCACAGAAATTGATGGTTATCAATTCATTTTCAGATTAACTCATAATAGTAGGTAGCCTTGTTTAATTTATTGCAGTCAGAGGCATAAATTAATACTTTATAAAGGAATTCCTTTCCTACCAGCTAATGTTTGGTATCCCTTACAAAGAACTGGGAAGATGCTGATATCAGGAAGACCTTACCATGTACTTCCAGGTCAAAGGAACAGGTGTCAAACTTGTCTTTGTAGGACACTTCACACCTGTAGTTTCCAGCATAGTTCTCCTTGGCTTGGATGATCTGCATCTCAAATGTGTACATCTGAAATGACATGGTTGACGTAATTCACACCTGACTTATGATTACAAGTTAAAAATCACAATAGTCATGTTTTGGAAGTTGACTATTTGACTACTAAATACAAGTGCATGGCCATTCTCATGATTAGCCATTAATAGGGTGAAAAGAGTGGCTGGCTCTGGAGCCAGATGAAGGGAGTTCAAATTCTACATCTGATGAAGGCTGCCTGTATGACTTTGGCAAATCAAACAACATTCCTGGGGCTCGATTTCCTCATCTGGAGAATTATAGGTTTGGACTCAATTGCTTTTGAAGTCCCTTCCAGGTAGAAAGCTATGATCCTATCACTCCATACCTGTGTCATTTTAGGGAGATGATTTAAGCTCCTGGGCCTCAGTTTCCATATCTGTAAGCTTACGGGAGGGGTAAAATAAGGATGTTGGCCTCATTTTCCCTTCCATTTATGATCCAGTTTTTAGAAAGTGTCCTGGCTATCAGAAGGACAAGGGGACCTACAAAAATGAAGTGTATCATATGGGACAGCAATAGATTCAAATCTTTTATTACGTACCATCGTCCTAGCTTTGTTGTCAGCAGGCGGATGCCAAGGACAAGCACTGGGTTATCTTTCTCTTTTAAAAGACACCAAGACCAATATCCAAGAAATCCAATAACAAGATCAGATTCAGTTGAGAAAGAGGGAAACCCACAGGTGACTTCTGGGGAGGCTGATGGGCTGCCATCACTGCTGGTCCTGAGGCTGATACTAGGCATGACCCCTCCCTACCATGTTGCACCCTAGGCCCAGTCACCTGGGCTACTTACAGCTCTGGGGAAAGTTATCCTAGCAGGCAAAGACAATGAGCAAACACACTTGAAGGTCATGACTATACCCGAGTTTGCCTTTCAAAGGTTTCCTTCAGCTGAAGATGTTTCCCAGCTTTGCTGGCCAAGTCCATCCATTTTCCTTTGAACCATTTGACAGTGGGTTTTCGAAGAAGATCTTTGGCTTCAACTTTGGCTGTAAAGGTAATATTTTCACCTAAAAAAACACACACAATTCCAACTTTGATTTAAAAATGTATATTTTTTGTTTCAGTATCAGCTAGAAACAATTATTTGATTACCAGATACAAAGAATGATCCAAACCATTCTGCCAAACTCGAAAAGTTAATGGAGATGCTTTATTTCCTACAGATATTTTAGAATAATATTAGCACTACTAATAATGAAAGCATTTATATAGTGCTTTAGAAATATTACATAATTTTATCTTCACAAAAACCTTGTGAGGTAGCTGTTGCTATTATCCCCATTTTGCGGATAAAGAAAGAGAGGCATATAGAGGTTAAGTGACTTTTCCATGGTCACACAGCTAGTAATGTTAGAACCAGGATTTGAACTCAGGTCTTCCTTCCTCCAGGTTCATCACTTTATTCACTGGGCCACCAAGTTGCCTTTAGACTAATAAAATATTCATTTCTAAAAGTCACTATCTTAGAGACTGTGGCTGAAAGAATATTATCAAATGTGCCAGTGAAGTGACCACAGATTATCTATGTGGCTGAACAAAGAACTGGGACCCACTCATGGAAACCTAAAACTTGCTGCTATTATAATACCGAGATATTCTCCCAGAATTCAGATACACTGAATGTTTCAGACGACATTCAAGGAGTATACACTTTTCAGGCACAGCCTAAAATGAATTGAAAACGTAGGCTGTGAATTAATTGAACTGCAGATCTTTATTTGTATATTTTGTATTCACCAATTGTTAAGACTAGGTTTTGTCATACTACTCAACAGGAAAGGGATGAGGCTTGGCCTATGAATTCACTGGTATAGGGATCTGTTGGGTGAGGAAAATCCCTGTACCTATGCAGATCACCAACTTCTCCATACCTTCTAGCTTTAGAGAATGGCCCAGAGTCCTGAGAATGGAGGAGACTGGTCCAGGGTCATGCAGTCAATCTCTGTCAGAGGAGAGGTTTGAACACCAAGTGTTCCTGGCTCCAAAGCCAAGCTCTCCAGTCACTCTACCAGGATATCTCTATGGAATGCTCTCTACACCTTCTATTCTACCTTCAAAAATATTCAAAATCTTTACATATATCAGTAATGTAATTAATTTTCTAAAAATTAAACACAAATGTTCTCCCAGTAATGCTAGATCTTGAGCATTTTGGAATGCAACCAACTTTGAAAAAACAAAGTTGTCAGTGTCCCAATAGGCAAAGGAGGGATATGGGTGAGGCCTGAGTCAGCTTCAGGGACGGGATGACTTCTATTCAAGATGACGTAGAAGGGATGGACTGGTCTCATCACCAGAAAAGATACTAATTGCACAGGATACTGTACATCAGTTTCTGCATTATTAAGACAATGAGCTAGTGAGTCAGACAGATAGAATGATAGATGAAATTATGTGTGTGTGTGTGTGTATGTGTGTGAAGGTAGGTAGAATGATAGACAAATGGAACAATAGTTAGATAAATGATAGATGGAATGATATATAGATTGATGGAATGATAGATCCATAGATCATAGACAGACAGACAGATAGATCATAGACAGGTAGGAAAGACATGTAGGAAGGATTTATTGATGTTTCAGGTACTGAGAATACAAACACAAGCAGGAAGGACAGTCTCCTCCCTCTAGGGCAGCACTAGATTCTAGGCACTCACCGACTTTCACTGTTCCATTCTGGGGCTTTTCCACAAAGAGCACACTTTGGGCGGTGTTGGCATTCTGTTTGTCTTGTTCTTCTGGAGCTGGGGATTCACCAAGAGACCATTCTAAGTAGCAGGAAGTAAACAGATCACTTTCCAAGTAAGGCTGTCCCCAGAAAGAAGACTTACCCGTGCTCAGTGTCAGCATTAGCTCAGCCACCTACCTTTGAAGGCAATAGCTTAGCTTTCCCATTCTTACAGGGTGATGGGTTTCAGTAAAATGAGATCTCTGAGTTTCTGTGAGAATAGCTCTCCAGGATAGTGGAAAAAAGACACTAGAATGAGAACATTTCTAGGCAGAGGAAAATTTGCAAACAAGTAGTAGGCATTTGCCAGTCTTATTTTCATCACTGTGTTCTAAACCAGACCTTCCTTTTTGAGGTACGCTATAGGAACAAATAAATGGATATGGTCATGTCCATGTGATTGCTCTAAAGTTAGATGGAACCAGCAGAGCACATCAGTCCCTGAGAGGGAGAGGAAAAAGGATTAAGGAGGTTAGGTAAGTATTCCCAGGCTGATGCTCTTTGCTTGGTGGGTGCATGAGGAAGGCCAACCAGCCGGTCCTGTTGCTCATCCTATGGATAAGACCATGATTTAGGCTCTTTGATGAGGTACACGTGAGGAGCTTTGCCTTGTCCAGGCTTATCTATGACGACCAAGTGCAAAAGTGACTTCCTGAATCAAGAAAAGCCTTTAGCATCACTGTCCACAGTGATGAGAGAAAAGTTCACAGTGTTGACTCTTTCTTTTCCTTCTTCCTTTCTTTCCTTTCTTTTCCTATTCTATCCATCCACCCTCCCTTCTTTCCTTCCTTCCTTCCTTCCTTCCTTCCTTCCTTCCTTCCTTCCTTCCTTCCTTCCTTCCTTCCTTCCTTCCTTCCTTCCTTCCTTCCTTTCTCCCTCCCTCCTTCCTTCCTTCCTTCCTTCCTTCCTTCCTTCCTTCCTTCCTTCCTTCCTTCCTTCCTTCCTTCCTTCCATCCTTGTCCCCTCTCTCCAGTCTCTTATTTTTAATCAAGAGAATTCTCTTATGTTGGGATCTCCAAGGAAAACATCAACCTGGGAAAACAGAGTGCTTAGAGATCATATAGAGCTGCAGGAAACTCAGCTGAGAGGAGAAAGGCAGGGGAGGAGATGCCAGGTATTGCTTGATTCCTGCAGTCTGTGTACAAAGCAGTCAGCGGAGAACTGTAGAGGAAGGGGGCAGTTTCAGCAGCTGTTATTCAATGGTCAGAGAAAAACTATAACTGAGTCCACAAGCCTTGGACATTTCCTGAACCCCAAGGAAGGATAAATAGGATACTTTCTATTTCTCATTTGAAGGAGAGGCAGCTTTGTTTTCCAAAACAAACAAAAAACAAAAAAAGAAAAAACTCTGCCTACAACAAGGTGAACATTTCTGTTAACTTTTGGTTTCATCATTTGGAAAGCCAATTATCAATATTTATGGGTTGGGGTTGTGGAGGGATCACATAATGCTAGTTCTCACATTCATTTTGATGGTGCTATTTTATACTGCACAGGTTTATTTTGTCAAAGAATGGGTATAGGGATTGGACCTGTGACTTGATTGATATATGGAACTCCCAGGTGAGGAAACTCCCTCTACCAATGCAGGCTGACATTTTTTCTTGCAATTTGTAGTCTTAAAGAGGCCCCTGGGGCACTGAGATGTTAAGTGATTTGCCCCGGGTCACACTAGTATAAGTTAGAGATGAAACTTGAATGCAGGTCTTCCTGGCTTCAAGACTAGCTCTCTGTTCACTGTGCTGTCTACCATTTTGTCAAGGAACAGAATTCAAAATGCATCTGAAGTAATAGCCATATGCATGGTGGTCCTTGAGAGACATCTTCCTCTGTTGTCTCATCATGGGGTGGAAGTGACTTGGGTGCTTTGAAGATTATGACATCAGATCATAAACTCTGTCAAGTTTTACCAGGCAGATGAATCTTAATATATGGCCAAGATAACCAACTGGCATTGCTGCCTGAGGGCCAGGAGGGTCATCCCCAGTAGGCTGGCCATTTGGATAAATTCATTGGCCATAGCAACCTAGAAAGCACATGAATGGGAACAGTTACTAGGCTCTACTCTCCCAGCAGAGTGGGGAAAATTACATATACCTCTACTTGTCAATTGACTCTATTTTATCCACTCTGCGTTACTTCCAGGGTCCAAATATAAGGCAGAGTTAAATACAGATCAAGTCCCATTACAATCAGAGTATCTTTGTAATGATAGCAATTTCAAGTCTTAGCTGATGGCTTCCTCACTTTAAACGAATATTCTATATGACAAAATTTATCTAGCACAAAAGAAGGTGGACACATTTGAAGGAAGGATGACAAGACTGGATCTGCCTATTGATTGCTTATTTTCTCAGAGACCCCCTCAGAGAATCGCCGTTGGTTCCTATGCAACAGCAACTGTCTCTGACCTCGGTGTATCCTAGTGACATGGAGCAGCCCAGAAGATGACTTCCTAGGGTAGGAGTACAACAGGGTGTTTTAAGTAATTGTCACCAATCAGTTGCAGTTTTTTTCCCCAGCGCTATAAAATTGTACATGGAGTAATTTTTTAAACTGTGCAATCCTTTAGAGTCATTACATCTTTATATCCTCTAAATTATGGTGCCTCTGGGTAAACTTCTCCCATTGCCTGCCTTTGGTTCGATTCCATTCTTTTTTGGTTTTCTTTCTTATGCTGTCCAAAACTACAGCTGCAGTTTATTTGCAGTTAGCACAGCACCAACCTCGGCATCTCTCCAGCCCTAGAAGTCTGCCTTCCCTTGTCCTATGCCCTCATGCTTTCCCATCATGGTCTTGATGCTGATGCATCCTGGATTTCATTAACTGCTCCATTCTAAAATGCTAATGGAAGAATTAATTTTAAGTGGGGCCTTGTGGAAACTTTGTTACATAACCCATTAGTGACTTAAAAGCCCCAAAGGAAGAGTAAAATTTATCTCATTTGGGGACTTTCAGTGCCCTTCACACCCAGGGGTCCTTTTATTTCCCCTGTGATTAACTACAACCCTGTCAGACTAGGTCCTTATTAATCAACATTCCCTATTTCTCCACTCCCTTCTTTTCTGTCACTATATAAAATACACCAATTTAATTTAATCAGGCAAAATAAATTAAGGGACAACACAATTTATTTATCCTTGACAGGACAGTGAAAGGAGATCTCTCTTTTTTTTTTAGAAAGAAAACTTTTACTGAAAAGAAATCTTACAATCTGATCTTATGATAAGATTATATTTTATGCATATGAACTTTTGTTTCCTTAATAAATAAACTCTATGAGCCAATAAGCATTTTTAAGTATCTCCTACATCCCAGGTACTGTGTTAAGTGCCAGGGATATAAACAAAGCAGAAACAGGTCCTGCTCGCAGAGACCTCAGAGTCTAAAGAGGGAGACAACCTGGAAGCCTCTATGAACAAGAAGGTTTATATATATATATATATATATATATATATATATATATATATATATATATATATATATATATATATATATATATATATATATATATATATATATATATATATATATATATATATATATATATATATATATATATATATATATATATATATATATATGATGAATTGTAGATGCTCTCAGAGGGAAGACATTGGCATTAAATGGGGCCTGATAAAGGCTTCTTGTGGAAGGTGAGAAATTGGTTGACACCTGAAGAAGTACATACGGTCACTAAGAAGGGAGACGTTCCTGTACTACTTCTTGACCTCCATGTTAGATAAATATTGCAGAAGTATAATATCCGACAGAAGATAAACACCTTGGGGACAGGAAGTAGCTTCTTTTTCTATTTTTATCCCCAGGACTTTACCACAGTGTACACAATATACAGTAAGTACTTAGTAAATACTTTTTCATTCATCACTTCATTTTGTCTTTGAACCGATTGTACCTAGCACTGTGCTGGACTCACAGTCACATACCTGGTAAAGGCTTGTTGGATTGGCTTGAAAGGAAAGCAAAAGTAAATGATAAAACCTAGCTAAACTCTGAACGCTTGCCTTTCACTCTATGTATAACATTCCCACTGATTTCCTGATAAAGTGATGTTCTTGTAAACAAAGCACACTGCAAGATTACTATGGAGGATAAGACTGAAACGGAATAAATGTTAAAAGTTGCATCACAATATCAGCACCTTTAAGGAAAGAGGTGATTAGTAGTGGTCATTTGAAGATGGAAATGGAATGTCTTGTTTATTCAGGAATGTGCTCACCTGAATCTTTCCTTGCCAGTGCTCGGGCATTGATATCTGAAAGGAAAGAGTGATTTGGATGACACTGTTAAAAGAAATTGGGATGACTTCCTACCCTCCCAGTCCTCCCAAAAGCTATTGATGGAGAGAATATTAAGTTGGTTTATGTGATAAATCACCAGGAGCTTTGTAAATATATATATATATGTGTGTGTGTGTGTGTGTGTGTACATGAATGAAAACATATGGCAGGACTGGAAACTCAGGCATTGCTATTTTTGTGAAATTAGCCTCCCAAGTCACATAATTTTATTTAATTCATTAAGCAAAGCTTCCTTTTTCAATACTGCAAAAATTATACTCCAAGCCAATGTTTTTTCTTTTAGTTCCTGGCCATGGAGCTTAGAATCCTAGGGAGCTTGTGGTTCAGATTTCCACCTAGCAACTGACTGACACTTCCCTTTTTCTAGCCAATTAGCAATAAACTTAAATTTAAAAATTGGAACCATTCTAACCTGCTGGCAGGGCACTGGGTGGAGAGACATCACCTTCACCTGGGAAAAGAAATAGGAAGAAAATAATCGAGGGAAAAAGAGTCTTGTGCGTATTAGCCTTCTTTGGTAGGTGAAGGAATGGGAGTGAGGTGATAGTGGAACAAGAACCAGAGATGAAATGGGAAGGACACCTGCAGAAAAAAAAGAGGAAAGAAACACTTGGAGAGAGAACTTCAAACTGAAGGCTAAAGTTCAGAGCCCTCAGGAAATAAAGTGGTGATTCGGTGAAATAAATTTGACAAAGAGCAGGTCAACTAAACAGAATCAAAGGTCTAGGGTGGTTGAGATGTGGGAAAAGTTCTTTGCATGGCTGAGAAAAGAGGTAACATAGAAATCCCCAAATGGTGAAATTAGAGTCACCATAGTCACAGATTGGGGACTGGAAACATCCTTAGAGGTCACCTAATCCAACCTCCTCTCTTTATATATCATTAGGTCATAGATTTACAGTGGGGCCATAGGGTACAACCGCATCCTTTTGTAGAGGAGGACCCAGGCCTGGAGAGGTAAAAATGACCTGCCCAAGATCACATGAGTAACAGGTAGCAGAGCTGGGACTTGAACCCAGGTTTTATGAACCCAGATGCAGTGCTCTTCCCCCAATCCATGCTGCCTTTCTTATCTAAGGATCACATTCATTCAGTAATTTCCTTTTCAATAAGTAAAATGTCTGTCCTTTGTATTATTAACACATTTGAATTGTTTTGGATAGAAGCATGAATTAATGTTAAAGAATATATCTTTTCTGAAAGATTAGAAGTAATAAACAAGTTTGGCCTTTGTTTAACCAATAGCTTAAAAGCGTCGAATATTTAATGCCCACCACACTAAAGAGAAATGGAAAGAAGAATAGGAGTGCAAGTAGGCCATAGTCTATTTGCAAATATGACTGTCATGCAAGAGTTTGTCCTTTTTAGTAAATATATCACAAACCATTTAAAGATTTTTGTAACAATTTTTCCAGAATGAATGTTATCATTATTTAATTCTGTATATTATTTACAAATATTTCATCAGCTATACCTACAAGAGGTAAAACTGTAAGAATGGCAGCAGCATATTTATGGTATTTCATGTATAGATATTGACTAGACATCCTAGCAAAATGTTGGAACTTCAAAGGCAGGAATCATATGAATTTTGGACCTTGAATAAAAGTCTTAAAACTCTAGTAGTGTTGGGTGCTTCTCATTTGAGATCATAACAATTCATGAAGACCACCCATAAGGTGTAGAAGGGGGTTGGTAGAGGTGGTACTCACACCAATGAAATCACAGATCTTTTGAACTATTGGAAATGTGTTGGGCTAAAATAAATAAGGACATAAAATGTTACTGTAAAACTTGTGAAAATGTTTGATTATGAATTTTTTTTAAAAAAGTAACCCTAAAATAGTATACAAAATTAGATCTAGAAAACTATTATACATTTATCACAATATTTTGAAAAATTTCTCAAGAGAAATACGTATGTTAGACCACTTTAAGAAGCAAGATCATTTGGAATTATCTATTTAACACAAACAGCACATTTTCTTGTGCTTCATGTAGAATTTGAATACAAAAGTGATTCACCTACCTGAGATGCTTTTTGATGCTTTCTGTCTCATCAGAGGTATATTTTGGGCTACAAATATGTATACGTAATTTGTCTATATAGCCAGAGCTGTGAAGACAGTCATTCCTAGTAAACATGACCCCATGTTGAGGTGGACATTTAACACCAAAATGTGAAAATTTCAGAGACTATCAAGGTCCTTGAAGTGTATTCTGCATTTCAGTTGACTGGAAATTCTATTATCATAAACCATATCTCCTTTGATATTTACATCATTCATTTCAGAAAGAACTCAACAGAAAATGAGTTCTTATCAAATATTTCCCAAGGTTGCAAATTACCGAAATAGATAAAGGATTCTATTCTCTATTTCCCTCTACTCCAAAATGGAGCCACATCTTGGTCCCTCAAAATTAGATAATCACTTGGCTTGTGTGTTGCTACAAAAATGAAAATAAAATTTTACCATTTATCAGAAACTTAGCAAGGAACTTCTACCTACGTTGGACAAGGAAATGAAACTAACCAAAAAGGCCACATCAGCCTTCATTTTTTTGTTTGGTTGTTTTTGGGGGGCACTCAATGAGCGTAGTAGATCTTTGGATTAATTCCTTACTAGATGGAAAAAGCAGTCTTCACACGCTTTCATAAAATCATGAGAATTATATAAAAAATTAACAAAGGTAATTAATTTTGATGGACCAGATCATAGTGGATGAGTGCCTTCTAAGTTTAGTGAAAGTCAGGTATTTAAGACAACATTCCAAAAATGAACAATTTTGAAAGATGTAAGAAGACTGACCAATCATTATTGCACAGAACCAATCACAAAAGATGCTACCCATGTCCTTACAGAGAGGCAATGACTGCATGTGCAGAATAAGGAACACTTTTTGCAAGAATTGTTTTTTAGGGGATGAGAGGAAAAATAAATGTTTGATAATTGAAAAAAGTTGTGTTTTTTTTCAAGTTAGATGTAATCTTCCCCTTGGTGTAGTGAGAGGTTCACAGTTGCAATTATTTTTGGACCTTTTTAATATATTGATTTGCTGTGCTGATTTTTTCCTTTCTGACAATATTTGTCATATTAGAGGATGAAGGATACTTGTTTTCTGGGAGGAGGATGAGGAGAAAGAGGAGGAGGAAGGATACTTGGGATGACCATGATGATATAAGAAACAGAAAATATCAACAAAATACTTAAAAAAGTAATTTTTTTTAAAATTGGGCATTATAAAAAGAAGCATTATTGGGGATGGGGGTGTGGAGATTAGGAAAAAGGGAAGATGTTCCTGTACCTGAAAAAAAATCATTCCTCCAAATGAGCTCAAATGTGTCCCAGGGAATAATTACTTAATTCAGAGATAACTTCTACTAAAAATGGCAAATATCAGAGACTATTAAGGAAAACAATTTCAGGAAAAGACACCCAATGTATTTAACAGCCATAACATTTGCTAGGACCTCCTAAAACAGCTTGAGTCCTGAAATTGCTTTGTAATAAACAATTTGGCTATGATATTCGTGTTCAGAACTTAAATCTTGAAAAATTGGTTTGGTTGAGTCAAGTTTGTGGATTTTCGAGTTTCTTGGATATATGGCTGAAAATGCCTAGGTTCAATTTGTCATGGAAATAGTGTTCCCACAGTGCATGAGTTCCATAGCAGACTCCTTGAAGGCAGGGAGGAATTGTTCATTTTTGTCTTTGTCTCTGTAGTGTCCAACATAGTGCCCAGGATACAGGAGGCATTCATGAATGTATATTTAATTGAACAGAATGATAAGGGCTGGGACTGAAGGGTATAGAGGAACAGCATCCTTGCATATGGACACTGAAGGGTGAGATGAGTCTGAAGGGCAAAACATCAGAGGATCAGAGATGTAGGACTAGACCAGACGTTAGCAGCCACATAGTGCAATCCCCTTATTTTGCAGAGTGGGAAAGTGAGACCTGCAAAGGTTAAGTGACCTGGTCAGGGTCACATAAGCTAAGTGGCAGAGCCAGGATTCAGTGTAGTGGAATGCAGATGCTATCATCCTGTTCCAAACCAACTTATTGTATTAGCAACATCAAAATCTTACTTTGTCAGTCAAAAAGCACCAGGATCCCTGAGTGAGATCACTTCTACCCTTGATTAAAAATTATTTCCAATTTAAAAAAAATACATTGAACTCAGTGACCATTAACTGTTGAATCTTTAGGATGAAGACCGAAAGCAATGAAAATTCAAAGAAATAGTGTCAGTCAATATTTGTGAGACAGAAAAGATCTGCATCTTTGCCTGGGTATTAAAAGTATTGACTTGCCCATGGTCCTACAACTTTTATGAGTCTGAGGCAGGACCTGAACCCAGATTTTCTTAATTCTAAGGCCATCCCTCCCCCACCATACCACCCTGTGTTTCAGAGACTGAGTTCATTTACACACTAGACACAAATAAAATAATAGGGAGGTGATAAATCCAGACAAGCGTTAAAAAAAACAACTTAAAATGTTACTTGTGCATATGGGTGCCTATGTTTTGAGATATTTGTGTCACTGAAGCTTGTTTTTAATATGTCACTTGCTAAAAAAGAATAATGTCATTAAATATGTAGATGAAGCATGCAGACATTTTAGTTGAGAGCTGATTAACTGGATGGAAGCTAAAATGAAAGGACACAATATGTTTTCAGTCTGCTAGTCAAAAGCACCAGGGGGTTACTTCATTTGTAAAGAAAGCTGAGGGGAATGAAGGAAGGAAACAAGATGGACATATTAAAATACACACACCCACCCACACACAACACACCCATGGGAGTGAATTTTTTTAGAATTTCTGATGTCTTATTTATATCTCTGCAAAACAGATTCATAATAAAAGGAGAATGCAAATCCCAACTTTTCTAAAATATTAGTTAGATGCCTATAGAAATGGAGAAAAGCAAATCTGGAACAAGTCCACCATGGTTTATAGAGTACTGTTAACGAGAAAGTTCCAGTCAAATGCCTGAAAAAGGAACAAAGATGTTCTCATTCCCATCAGTACAATATTCCTGGAAGATATCCATGAAGACATGCTTCTTCCTCCTGGGGACTGAGTGTGATTTGCCCTCCTAGAGAGAGTGCCCACATCAGGGAGATCTCGGACTCACTAATAAGAATAGGAAGCAGCAACCCATACCAACAGACTTGCCTGTGGTTGTATAAAAATGATCAGATTTCATTTTCCCAAATGTTCTAGAACCAATATGTCCGAATCAGCATCTGCCTTCAAAGCCAAACACGGTACATCCACATCTCAAAACCTTTTTAGAAGACTTCTCATTGGATTGTCCCTAGGCTTGAGGCAGAAGAAAACTCAAGCTCTTGATGTTATGCCTAGCTTTTAATCAAGAGCAGTGTCACCTAGCTAGGTCATCCACCTCATTCACTGACTTGGCTCTAAAATGATTTTTCTTTGCAAAAACTGGGTTTATCCTGAAAGAATGGAGATTTGCCACCACTGAGGAGACTAAAAAAAGATGATGTGGGAATGTATCCTGATGGAACTTTCGGACAAAGAGTTCAAGGGTGATTCAAACAATGATGGCACTAGTGTTTTATTTTATGACTTTGCAAAGGGAAGATTGTGAATGGGACACTATCTACAACCTGGCGTGTGGATTTTTAAAAAATCATTCCCTTTATCTTGTAGTTATTCTTTCCTTTGCAACTCTACTAAATTTTTTTGGGTGGCTCTGTAGAAGCGATAGAAGGGGACCTCAGTGGTGATTCTTCCAAGTTGCTGAAAAACAGAGTAAGCTGGAAGGGAGTCACCCATAGGATTGCAGTGAGTGGTTAAGAGTATGAGGTCAGAACACAGGCACACAGATGCCTCTGCCTAGGATTTGGTGGGTTCCCCCAACACTCAGCAAACCTGGCAGAGTTGATGAACTTTATCATCAATACTCCTCTTTAATGTGCCACAGAAACCAGGTGATCCCTATGACTGTGAAAGAGATTAATCACAATATCAATAAATAATATAATAAAACAAATAATTCTCCCCCCCACTAAAAAAAACACATCAAAGCTACCCCTGAACTAATTGGGACAAAATAGAGAAAAAAAAAATTTATGTTGAATCTCTAACAATGAAAATTCTTTCTATATTTTGTCATTTATAGAGAAAGATAATTCAGTAGTGTATCAGTTCATCAGGTAGAGGGATAAGCAGCATTCTAAGATTTCAGTGATAGCCTTGTGCAAATGAATTCACTGGTTTCAAGCAGATACTCATTATACACCAATTTGGAGATCAAAAGAAATAAGTATCTGAAATTTCCATGCCTAATGTCACTCATATCTCTTCTTATGCTCTATTTTAAAACTAGGTAAGAATTGTCAAGGGATCTTCACCTTTCTATTTGCCATTCATTTGTAACCAGATTGAAATTAATTTGGATAGTATGTAGTACCCATGAGGAGTTATAATATTGTTAGACGAGCAGCAATTCTGATAGGGCACAAATTCATTTATTCATGTAACATGTATCCCTTGGGAGCCTACTGGGCACATGCTACTATGTTAGATAGAGAAGGGAAAGCTGGGATTTGCTCACAAACTGTTTGAGGGAAGATGTGCATGAGGGAAATACTTTAGCTACAACCCAAGGCAGAGCAAGATTGAGTATTAAAATGAGTGAAGAAAGAAAGGAGGTGGTGTGAGCTGAAAGAAAGGAAAAATTAAGAGCAGCCGAGTCTTGAAGAATGGTGATAACTGGATAGATTGAAGGGCACAGGAAGACCTCCCAGTGTAGTCAATGACCCTTCAAAGGAGAGATTATTCCCATGCGGCATTTTTAACTATTTCTCCCTCTTTTTCACACATGGATCACAGGATCAACGATTCAGAGTTGGAAGGAACCTTAGGCACCATTTGGTCCAATCTCATCATTTTACTGATGCCCAGTGAAATTAAGTGGCTTATGAATCGTTACACAGTTAGAATTTGAACTCATGTCCTTCTTACCTCAAGTCCAGGGGAAGTTAAAAAAAAGGAGAGGAAGTAATTTTTTGTGTGATCTCATGAATTCTTTTTTTTTTCTTTTAGAAATTTGTGTTGGAATCATATTTAAAGTCTGAGTCATGTTGACAGAGTCATGCAGATGAAATGCATACAACAGCAAAAAAATACAACCTCAGAAGCAGACTCATGGAAAATAAAGTGGGAAAATTCAACAGAGAGTTCCAGAGATATGGTCACCAGGATAACCGCTGCTCATGCTTTTTCTCCTCCTAGCTTTGTTGAAGACAATCTTTCCTTTCCCTTCCTCCCAACTTACCTTTAGGGGGTGCAGGTCCGCCCTCCTTCTCTTTACTTTGCTCTGTGTAGAAAATATAAAGAAATGTTTGAGAGGATCTTAAAATAAATGGACAAAATTTGTAATTCTAGGACCAGTAAGAAAAAGGGAAGCCAATGAACGTATGACCATCACCACTATCATCCTCTTCCTAGATAGCGTTTACAAATGCTAGGCATTGTGCTAACACTTTACAAATATTATCTTATTCAATTCTCACAACACTTCTGAGAGGTAGGTTCTGATATTATCCCCATTTTTATAGATGGGGTTATGTGACTTATCCCAGGTCAGACCGGTTGAAAGGGTCAGAGTAAGGATTTGAACACGTGTCCTGGGTCCAGCCCTCTTGCCACACAGGGTCCCTTGGTGTTTCCATTTTAGGAGGTGGGGATAAGGACAGAGTACATTCCAGGCATGCAGGACAGTCCATGCAGAGGTCTGAAAATATAATTCAAGTGCGTGCTAAAGAAAAGATTGATCTACCAGAAGGTCCAGACTGAGTCCTTAGAATAGAGGATGGGATCCTCTATGAGTCAGATTCACATGCCAAGCCTAAAGGGATTCGGTTATTGAAGTGTTAACAGAACCTTTTTTTCCCTTCTATTCAAGGTTGCCTTCTCCATATGGTGGTTCCATAGCATGGAATCTGAGGACTGTGTCATGGTAGTGGCAGGGTAAGAGAATGGCATCCAGAGGGAAGAATGGGAGAGGCCATTGAGTGCAGAAGGTCAGGGGATGCAGGTTCAAATCCTCCCAATGCTTGTACCTATGTAACCTTGGGCAAGCCATACTACCTTTCTGGTTCAGTTCAGTTCCTTAAGCTTTGATAGTAGAGTTGGACTCTCAGGCTATTGAGGTCCCTTCCAATTCTAAACCAATTATTTAGTCCCTACATGCAGCAGTGACAGTCTGGTCCTTTTGGACAACAAACAGGCCATCCCACTTTGAACAGCTGCTACTGCTTGCTGGCCCTTGTGGTATCTTCCAGCTCATAGAACTGGGAGCCTAAGAATCCCACCTTGGATATAATTCCCAGCTGTGTGTCACCATGGGCAAGCCCCCACCCCACCCCACCTCCGTCCTATCTGAGCCTTTGTTTCCTTGTCTGTAAAATGAGAGTGATGATGGCAGCACACTCACAGGGTCACAGAGGAACATTGATTCAGAGCTGGGTGGGAGCTTACAGCTCATCTGACTCAATGGCTCCATTTTCCTTATAAGGAAAATGAGGTATTGGTAAGGCTCAGATAAGATAATGAGTCGAAAGTGTGTTATGGGAGCTGTGACCATCACAAGAAAGTGCTAAGTATGTATCAGTGATAAGGCTAACTTCAGATTTCCTCATCATCTAGTTAGCCCATCACTCACCAGTGTAATTTTATCTAGCATATATATATATATATATATATATATATATGTAAAGTGTGAGTCATGATGACAGAGTCATGCAGATGAAATGCATACAACAGCAAAAAAAGTACAACCTCAAAATCAGACTCATGGAAAATAAAGTGGGAAAATTCAACAGAGAGTTCCAGAGATATGGTCACCAGGATAACTGCTGCTCATGCTTTTTCTCCTCCTAGCTTTGTTGAAGACAATCTTTCCTTTCCCTTCCTCCCAACTTACCTTTAGGGGGTGCAGTTCCGCCCTCCTTCTCTTTACTTTGCTCTGTGTAGAAAATATAAAGAAATGTTTGAGAGGATCTTAAAACAGATGGACAAAATTTGTAATTCTAGGACCAGTAAGAAAAAGAGAAGCCAATGAACATATGACCATCACCACTATCATCCTCTTCCTAGATAGCGTTTACAAATGCTAGGCATTGTGCTAACACTTTACAAATATTATCTTATTCAATTCTCACAACACTTCTGAGAGGTAGGTTCTGATATTATCCCCATTTTTATAGATGGGGTTATGTGACTTATCCCAGGTCAGACCGGTTGAAAGGGTCAGAGTAAGGATTTGAACACGTGTCCTGGGTCCAGCCCTCTTGCCACACAGGGTCCCTTGGTGTTTCCATTTTAGGAGGTGGGGATAAGGACAGAGTACATTCCAGGCATGCAGGACAGTCCATGCAGAGGTCTGAAAATATAATTCAAGTGCGTGCTAAAGAAAAGATTGATCTACCAGAAGGTCCAGACTGAGTCCTTAGAATAGAGGATGGGATCCTCTATGAGTCAGATTCACATGCCAAGCCTAAAGGGATTCGGTTATTGAAGTGTTAACAGAACCTTTTTTTCCCTTCTATTCAAGGTTGCCTTCTCCATATGGTGGTTCCATAGCATGGAATCTGAGGACTGTGTCATGGTAGTGGCAGGGTAAGAGAATGGCATCCAGAGGGAAGAATGGGAGAGGCCATTGAGTGCAGAAGGTCAGGGGATGCAGGTTCAAATCCTCCCAATGCTTGTACCTATGTAACCTTGGGCAAGCCATACTACCTCTCTGGTTCAGTTCAGCTCCCTAAGCTTTGATAGTGGAGTTGGACTCTCAGGCTATTGAGGTCCCTTCCAATTCTAAACCAATTATTTAGTCCCTACATGCAGCAGTGACAGTCTGGTCCTTTTGGACAACAAACAGGCCATCCCACTTTGAACAGCTGCTACTGCTTGCTGGCCCTTGTGGTATCTTCCAGCTCATAGAACTGGGAGCCTAAGAATCCCACCTTGGATATAATTCCCAGCTGTGTGTCACCATGGGCAAGCTCCCACCCCACCCCACCTCCGTCCTGTCTGAGCCTTTGTTTCCTTGTCTGTAAAATGAGAGTGATGATGGCAGCACACTCACAGGGTCACAGAGGAACATTGATTCAGAGCTGGGTGGGAGCTTACAGCTCATCTGACTCAATGGCTCCATTTTCCTTATAAGGAAAATGAGGTATTGGTAAGGCTCAGATAAGATAATGAGTCGAAAGTGTGTTATGGGAGCTGTGACCATCACAAGAAAGTGCTAAGTATGTATCAGTGATAAGGCTAACTTCAGATTTCCTCATTATCTAGTCAGTCCATCACTCACCAGTGTAATTTTATCTAGCATATATATATATATATATATATATATATATAGACATATATATATCTATATCTATCTATCTATCTATCTATCTATCTATATATATATATATATATATAGTGTGTGTGTGAGTCATGTTGACAGTCATGCAGATGAAATGCATACAACAGCAAAAAAATACAACCTCAAAAGCAGACTCATGGAAATATGGTCACCAGGATAACCGCTGCTCATGCTTTCTCTGCTCCTAGCTTTGTTGAAGACAATCCTCCCTTTCCCTTCCTCCCAACTTACCTTTAGGGGGTGCAGATCCGTCCTCCTTCTCTTTACTTTGCTCTGTGTAGAAAATATAAAGAAATGTTTGAGAGGATCTTAAAACAGATGGACAAAATTTGTAATTCTAGGACCAGTAAGAAAAAGGGAAGCCAATGAACATATGACCATCACCACTATCATCCTCTTCCTAGATAGCGTTTACAAATGCTAGGCATTGTGCTAACACTTTACAAATATTATCTTATTCAATTCTCACAACACTCCTGAGAGGTAGGTTCTGATATTATCCCCATTTTTATAGATGGGGTTATGTGACTTATCCAAGGTCAGACCGGTTGAAAGGGTCAGAGTAAGGATTTGAACACGTGTCCTGGGTCCAGCCCTCTTGCCACACAGGGTCCCTTGGTGTTTCCATTTTAGGAGGTGGGGATAAGGACAGAGTACATTCCAGGCATGCAGGACAGTCCATGCAGAGGTCTGAAAATATAATTCAAGTGCGTGCTAAAGAAAAGATTGATCTACCAGAAGGTCCAGACTGAGTCCTTAGAATAGAGGATGGGATCCTCTATGAGTCAGATTCACATGCCAAGCCTAAAGGGATTCGGTTATTGAAGTGTTAACAGAACCCTTTTTTCCCTTCTATTCAAGGTTGCCTTCTCCATATGGTGGTTCCATAGCATGGAATCTGAGGACTGTGTCATGGTAGTGGCAGGGTAAGAGAATGGCATCCAGAGGGAAGAATGGGAGAGGCCATTGAGTGCAGAAGGTCAGGGGATGCAGGTTCAAATCCTCCCAATGCTTGTACCTATGTAACCTTGGGCAAGCCATACTACCTCTCTGGTTCAGTTCAGCTCCCTAAGCTTTGATAGTGGAGTTGGACTCTCAGGCTATTGAGGTCCCTTCCAATTCTAAACCAATTATTTAGTCCCTACATGCAGCAGTGACAGTCTGGTCCTTTTGGACAACAAACAGGCCATCCCACTTTGAACAGCTGCTACTGCTTGCTGGCCCTTGTGGTATCTTCCAGCTCATAGAACTGGGAGCCTAAGAATCCCACCTTGGATATAATTCCCAGCTGTGTGTCACCATGGGCAAGCCCCCACCCCACCCCACCTCCGTCCTATCTGAGCCTTTGTTTCCTTGTCTGTAAAATGAGAGTGATGATGGCAGCACACTCACAGGGTCACAGAGGAACATTGATTCAGAGCTGGGTGGGAGCTTACAGCTCATCTGACTCAATGGCTCCATTTTCCTTATAAGGAAAATGAGGTATTGGTAAGGCTCAGATAAGATAATGAGTCGAAAGTGTGTTATGGGAGCTGTGACCATCACAAGAAAGTGCTAAGTATGTATCAGTGATAAGGCTAACTTCAGATTTCCTCATTATCCCCATCACTTACCAGTGTAATTTTATATACAACAGCAAAAAAATACAACCTCAGAAGCAGACTCATGGAAAATAAAGTGGGAAAATTCAACAGAGAGTTCCAGACATATGGTCAACACGATAACCGCTGCTCATGCTTTTTCTCCTCCTAGCTTTGTTGAAGACAATCTTTCCTTTCCCTTCCTCCCAACTTACCTTTAGGGGGTGCAGGTCCGCCCTCCTTCTCTTTACTTTGCTCTGTGTAGAAAATATAAAGAAATGTTTGAGAGGATCTTAAAATAAATGGACAAAATTTGTAATTCTAGGACCAATAAGAAAAAGGGAAGCCAAGTGCCACCACCATCATCATCTTCCTAGATAGCGTTTACAAATGCTAGGCATAGTGCTAACACTTCACAAATATTATCTTATTCAATTCTCACAACACTCCTGAGAGGTAGGTTCTGATATTATCCCCATTTTTAACCCTAAATATATACATATATATATATATATATATATATATATATATATAAAATCTGATGTAGGTTTTTTTTTTAAATAGTTAAAAATTCAACTTTTGGTCCTGACTTGTGATTTCATATGCTTAGGGACATCCCAAAGGACAAAACCACCCATCCAAGAGGCACTTGCTTTATAATTTAGCATCTTAGAGAGTTCCCTGGGGGCAGAGAGTGATTATAAATGAACTGTACAGGACTGGGTAGCCAGAGGCAGGACTTGAACCCAGGTCTTTCTGCTGCCAAGGACCACTTTCTGTCCATGCAATGCACTTCCTTTAGTAGAGGTTTTCAGCCCTCCCTCACTCAAAACAAAGTCAAGTGCAAGTCATGTCATTATTTCTCTGATGGCATGGTCTTCTTTGGCAACGAAGGATGAACACAGTCCTAAATATAGAAAACAGAGACTGGAGAGGTAAGCCAGCTGCCTCCTCTAAAGGCCTCCTCTGCTGTCTCCTCCTGGCTCAGTGATAACCCTGAGACCTCAAACGCTTCGCGAGCAGGACCCAAGCTCTGATCTGTCTTACCTGGAGCTTACCATGCTTCCAGCAAGGGCTGGCAAGCAATTACTGCAACTTCAGAAGATATAGAAAGGTCATCATGGTCACTGGTGAAGTATTTAGGAGTAAGAGGATCCTGGAAAGAAGCGTGACACCTCTGTGTGCTCTAAAGTAGATTATTTATGAGGTCTGCTTTGGAAGTGACTTAGATTAAGATAGGACATTTATGGTCTTATAATGATCAGTCTGCATGTAACGATATCCTATCTTATGTAACTGTGAAGACAGCATGATGTGGTGGATAAAGAGCTGGCCTCTGAGAAGGCTGAAACCTGCATTTGGATCCCACCTTTGACCCTGGGACAGACTCTGCCAGCGGAAAAGTTATTCTGCATAGATGGAGGGAGTTTTCTCACTGGGAGTTCCCTACACGAATGAAATCACAAGCCCCAAATTCCTGCAAAATGTGTGACTGTGGCAAGGTTTCTTTTGTTTTATTTTCCTAACTGGATTGAGAGATTCCTGTTGACACTGAAATTTCCCAAAAATTTGGATTCAAATAAATGGCCTCTAAAATAAAGGCACCTAAATTCACAGACACTTCCATAGGAAAGATAGCTAAAAACTCAGATTACTTCCGCTAAAGTATTTCTTAGTGCACTAAATACTGTGGATACAAATAATAAACAAAAGGAAAGCCCCTGGCCTCAAGAGATCTTACGTTCTAAAGTGGAAATATAATGCATCCTAAGTGAGGGGACGGGGGAAAGCTAAGAAGTTACTTCTCTAGCCACAGTGTTCTCAACCAACATTAATGGTGATAACTTTATAATTAATAGTAGCTTTAATCAGGGTGGGGAACCTGTGACCTCAAGGTCCTCAAGTGCGGCCCTTAGAATTTGTTTTGTGAAGTTTGGATTCAGGGAGCAGCACAGAGCTTTGTATAATAGAGGCCCTTCATCCATGTTTACAGAGCGGAACTGAACTGAACCGAACTGAGGTCCGGAGAAGAAAAGTGATTTGCCCAAGACTAAATGGTGGTAGGGCTGAGAGGGCAGCCCCTCTAATCTTTTTTAAAATTTGACTGGAGTCTAATATTATTTAATTTTGGCCTCACATAATTTTTCGTGTATCTCTTTCTTGCCTCCATGGCACACTCAGAATCAGAATCAGAGAGTGACAGAATTTTGGATCCAGAAGGAGCTCAGTGCCATGTAGTCTAGCCCACACTGGAAGGGAATTCCACTAGAACTGACCTGACAAGGAGCCATTCAATTTTGCCTGAAGGCCCCCAACGAGAAGGGACCTCACTGCCTCTTGAGGTGGCTCATTCCACCTCTGGTCTACTTGTTGCATATTGAATCTACATTTTCTTCTTTGCAACCTCTACCCATTTCTCTGTCCTCTTCTGAATAATGTTCCTTCAGATACTTGAAGGCAGCTATCAGCAACTCCTTGAATCTTCTTTTTTTCCAGTTTCTTCAAATGATCCTTTGATGTTGTGGACTCAAGACATCAGTGAATATCTCTTCTAATGGCTCTTCAACTGGTCAAGGCAGGATACAAACGCTCTAACCCCTTCTTATTCCTGAAGGCTGTGCCTGTATTAATGTGACCCAAGACCATATTCTCTTTTTTGGCAGTCCTAGCATATAGCAGATTCATAGGGAGCTTGTCATCTACTAAAACTCATATCTTTTTTGCGACTGCTGTTTATACCCTGCTCTCATGAAGTTGATTTTTTTTTATGCCAAGTGCTTACTTTACATTTGCCCCTACTGAATTTCATCTTATTAAGTTCATCCCAATGCTGTAGGTCTTGACCAACATCCAGTTTAGTGTCATTGGCACAGTTGATGATCGTATCCTCTATGCCTTTATACAAGTCACTGATAAAAATGTTTAACGGTGCATAGTCAAGCTCAGATCTCTCTGTCACTATTAGCGTGATCTTGGGTAATTTGTTTAGTCTTCCTACCATGTAAAATGAGGGTTTAATTAGATGGTCTCTAAGGTCCCTGATAGCTCCAGATCTAAAATCTATGATCCCTGGGGGTCCTGCACTGGAGACCTCCTCTCATGCTGTCATTGAACTGTTAATAATTGCTCCTAGAGCAATTTATTCTGAGGCCACCTACTTATATTACCAACTACTCCATGTCTCTCCATCTTCTCCCCAAGACCAGCATGACACACTTTGTCAGAGGCTTTGTTAAAATCTAGGTAAAGTTGTTGCTGTTGTTTAGTTTTTTTCAAGCATGTCTGACTTTATGTGACCCCATTTGGGATTTTCTTAGCAAATGTACTGGAGTGATTTGCCATTTCCTTCTCTGGCTAATTTTACAGTTGAGGAAACTGAGGCAAACAGGATTAAGTGATTTGTCCAGGATCGCACAGCTAGCAAGTGTCTGAGGTTGGATAGGAACTCTGATCTTTCTGACTTCAGGCCTGGCACTCTATCCACTGTACCACCTAGCCACCCCTAACTACCTGTTTAGAAACACTGTTGAAAGAGAGAATGAGATAAGTTTGGAATGACATTCTTGATGGAGGCATACTGGCTTCTTTGTAATCAACACTTCCTTTTCGAGATGCTTGGTAACCATCTCTTTAAAGACCTATCCTAAAATTTTCCCAGGAATCTAAGTCAAGCTAATTACTTTATAATCAGAAGACTCTTCTCGAGTTTTTTTTTTTTTAAATCAGCACAAAATTTCTTCTCCAGCTCTGTAGCACTTCTGTCTTCCATCATTTTTCAATTGCACTCCCCAGTTCTTTCAGTATCTGACAGTGCAATTCATCTGGGCCAGCTGACCTGGTTCATTAGGGACAACTAGGTGCTCTTTCACTGTCTCCATACTTATCAGCTTGCTGGTAGCCTCAACTCTGCTACCAATTACGTGACCTTGGAGCAGAATGCTTCCCTTTCTGAGGCTTTGTTTCCTCACGGTCCCTGCCCTCAGGGTTATCTACCTGGCAAGAGGATGCAGAAGAACAGAGCTGTTCTTTGGGCAGAGGCCAAAGGAAAAGCACTCTCTGCTTGAGCACAGCTCTCTACTTGTTCAGGCGATGTCATGGTGTGCTTGTCACACCCAGAAGTTAACAACAACTTTTTTGGTCTTGAGGCAAGACCACCTACCATGCATGTGAGAGGCATCATGAAAAGTGCAGGCAGTTGAGGGTGGACAGTGTCATTATCCCACAGGGCTGGCAGTGGTGGAGGGGGAGGGAAGAGACAGACCCTGGACACAGGGTGATGTCATTACTACAGAGGTTGCTCATGTTGGGGAAGGGGTGGGGTACAGGAAGACCTCTCTGGAGTCCTTCTAGATTGTCTAGCTAATTATTCTTGCTTGCACAGGTAGACAGGGTTGGGCTTAGAGCCAGGAAGATCTGGGTTCAATTCCTACCTCTGATACCTACTGACTATATGGCTCTGGGCACGTCACTTAGGTTCAGTGTCCTGGGCAACCCTTTGAGAGGTTAAGTCGCAAAGAAAGTACTGAACTCCACTGTTAGAAGGCATTTCTTTGCCTAATTAATGAAATCGTAGATCCTGTCCTTATCTCCTTAACCCTCTAGTCTTGCTAGTTAAGTGTTAAGTTCAGTTGTTTCCATATACTAGGACTGGCAGTACCCTCTACATTTATCACCTCAGGTGAAAGCCCTGATTGCCCCATCCTAGTTATGTCTCTGGTAAATGGTACCTTACAAAGTCAGTCTTAATTCTTCCATAGCAGTTAGGTCTAACTTGGCGTATAAATGTTGCAACCAATGCAGGTGGAAAACATTTAGATGGGTAAGTGAATTATATAGACCAAACAACAGCTTACCTTGCAGCACCTTCACTTACCTTCAGGAGGTGGAGGTGCAGGTGGAGCTGGCGCTTCATTTTCTAAAAATTAAAAAAAAGTAGTGGAATTACTAGGCTTTGTTTATAGAGGGCAAAGCTTCAATTCAGGGTCACATGCTGATGGGGCTTAGTCTTAGTTCTCGACAGCCATCTTACTTATATGTTCCATTGGTAGGAGACAGAGGCAGCTCAGCATCACCTAGCATTATTCCTGGAGCACCAACTGAAAATATATCAATCAATACATCTAAGGTACGGTAAATTGATAGTCAATGTGATATAATAGAAAGACTTGTAGACTTGGAGTCAGGAGAATCCTAAGTCTGATTTCCACTATGGATGCATTCACGGGACTATATGAAAGTTATTTAAATGATTTGTTCCTCAGTTTCATCATCTGTGAAATGAGAATGAAAACATGTGAGATACTTCTCTCATAGAGTTATTGTGATGCTCAAATGATGCAATATTTACATAGGACTTTACAAATTTTAAAGCAAATTTATATCAATGTTAGCTATTGTTATCATAGATTCAGTGATTGATTGCTTTGGTGAAAAGATTCATTTTTACAGGAAAATGGTAACTCTGTAAGGAATGTTCAGAGGTGAGGAGGGGTATTCCAAGACCACACCTCTACAGATGGAGGAAGGAGTGCACCACTATGAAGGCCAAGGATAGAATCCTTTGAGATGAATGGTTTAGGACACACATTTGAATGCCACCTCCCTCTCTACATGAGAGATTTCTTTAGAAATGGTGACCAGTCATAAGACCAAAGTCACTAGACTGAATGGCTTCCTCTTCTCTTTCATCTACTGAACACTAGAGGAGACCTCAAGCCTCTTCCTGGAGGGGCTGGTATAGGGTTGATCCCCACCCTAGGGGAAAGGTCAAACCATGAGCACATGGAATCTAAAGCCCTGGGCCTTGGATCCTTTGCTGCTACTTCCGTTTTATTTCTTTCCCAAGTATAGGTGACTAAATAGTGATCTTGAGATGGACATGTCTAACTTTTGAAGCAACCTTGTGAATTCAAGAGGTCCAGAGGACCCTGGGTTCCTTGACTGGAGCTGATGATAGCAGAGGGGAGTTTCTGCTTTGGGGTGAATGATGATAGGCAAGATGAGGAGCTCAATTCTTGGACTTGGCTCATCACAAAAGTAAGCTTCCAGCAAGCCAGCAAAATACCAACAGATAGTACAAAAGAGGGTAAATGAAATTAAAAGGAGTGTTCCAAGGAGTGGACTTCCAAGAAGTCCAGGAGCTAACAACAAATGAGAGGACGGCAATGAGGTATTCTAAACCGGTTCGAAATTCTAAAACAATGCGCTCACAACAGTTGATCTCTTGATGAGGGCAAATTAATTCCTTGAACGAATCAGAAATGATTCCTACATAGGTTCAACCTGCCCTATTTAAGCAAGATTTTGACTCTGATTAATCAGAAATGAATAAGAATAAAAACTTTGATTATCACCATCTGAGAAAACAATGAAGTTTTTAAAAATACATATATTTTCCTGGCTGTCGCAGAGTGATTTAATTAACTTCTTTTGAGATATATTCATTTATTTACTCCATGATCATGCACATAATTGTCACTTTATGAAGGTGATAGAGAACTTGGTCGTGAGTTGCCACTCATGTCAACCTCTGCCTTTTCCTGTGTGCACTTATTAATCTATAAACGTTTACTGACCACAACTTATATGTCTCTTGTATGCTGACAGAAATCATCCCAACTAGTACGTATCATTTAAAGGCAATTTATCAATGGACACTTTGGGGGAGGGAGAGTTAGGGAAGGTTTTTTTCTTCCTCTTTGGAATTAATGGATAATTTTAGTGGTTTAAATTTTGCCTTAGAAATGTAACTGTCGCATTCCACTATACAAGCATGACCATGGAGATGCTGTTCTTTCCAAAGATCTCACCAGAGCAGAACTTTCTCACACTTGTTGGATAGCTCCAGATGCATTGAACAGGTGAATCTGTGAAACCTGAGGAGGCCAACTGCTGAACTAATTTCAGAGAGGAGAGATAGATATGTAGTACTTGGGGAAAAGGAGTAGAGGAATGTGGAAAACAGAAGGAAATCACTGAGGAAACTATATCTTCCCTGTGATTATTACATAAGCCAACTAACACTCAGTATTTTAACCCAAAGGAATGCTAAGCAGGATCCTAACAGCCCGATCTCACCTCAGTTAGTCACACTCTGTTGCTTACCCAGTGTTTCTTCCATTTCTGAGTACTGCTAGGGGGCAACAGGCCAGTGATATCCAGTAATTCTCACTTCACTTTGCCCCGTAACCAGATATTTTTCCATTTGTGAAATGTTTTTGGTTATGTTTTATTTTGTTTTGAGAGATTACTTTTTACATTAAATCGATCTTCAATCAATAAGGATTTATTTTCTCTCTCCCACTGTCCTACTCACCACCCCCTGCCCCATCTAATTGAGAAGGGAAAAAGTAAAAACAAAATCTTTATAACTAATACACAAAATTAAACACTATTTGGAGGGTTGTGGGCCAAGAATGTCCAAAAATTTATTTTTTAAAAGATCATTCTTATTTGAAGTTTCTTAAGATCTTAATGTAGGCTATGCACTGTTTCATATTCTATAGTATGCCAACTTCCTTTGCATGTGTCTTTTAAAATTCTAATATTCATAGGATCATAGATTTAGAACTGGAAAAAATCCCAGAGGTTATCTAATCCAACCTTTTCGTTTACATATGAGGAAACTGAGCCAGAGAATTTAAGTGACTATTTCTGCAACACATAGGCTGTCAGTAAGAGCTGGGATTTAAACCCGGGTCCAAAGGCACTAAATCTTGGGCAGCCCTCAGTTCTAGTGTTTTGCCTCAGCTGATCATTTCTCATTTACCCTGAACATAGCTTGCTTATACAGAATTGTTTTGTTAGCATGTTGTTTCCTCCATTAGACTGTGTCGTCTTTTGAGAGCAGGGACTGGCTTATACCTTCCCTGAATCGCCAACATTTATCTCCTGGAACACAGCAGTCACTTGATAAACGTTTATTGACTGACCTTTCATTGCACCATATTATTCTGTTTCTGTCCACCCCCAACATAATTCTTACAATGACTCACTGTAGTAGACTAACCAGGCTACTCTGTGAAAGCTCAGGCTCTTCCTTTGGGGTTCATAGAGAGATTCCATAGGTTCATGAACTTGGATGCAACCCCTACAAACCCTATGTCATTATTTTCACTAACCTCTAACTGAAATTTAGTATTTCTTTCAGTCATTTAAAACCATGATTCTGAGGAGTCCATATGCTGAGGGATCTCTGCATGGTGTTAAGAATACCTGAATTAAAGATCATTCCAGTAGAGCCCAAAATCTCACAGGTCCTACCAAGTTAAAGACCTTCAGGTACAAAATGATCCCAAGATGTGTTACAGCACCTTGACTGACCTTCCTAGATCTAGAGAAATCCACAGCCAGAGTGACCTTGGGATGAGAAATTTTCTGGTCCCAGGAATTTTTAACACCAGTTACTAAGTTGTCCAAGAGATGCAATCCGTCTTGGTGAAGGGAATGCTCCCCTAGTTTTTTAACTCATGGAGTCTTAGAGTATTGTAGAATCTATTCTAATATTTCCTGGATCATAGATCAAGAGATGGGTGCTTGTAGGAATTCATCAGGTAGATATGTGACTTCTAAGATGATCACAAAGAAATATATATGAAGTTGTGAAGGCAGACAGAGAAAAATGTAACCTATCAGCCTGGCAGAAGGTAGACAGTGAGGAGACTATATCCAGGAGTGCAATTAACAGATACAGGGCAAGTACAACTGTTGCTGAGATACCATCTCCAAAAATGCTTTCATGTCTTAGCCATGTCAGAAGATGAACTCTCAGTCAAAGCATTTTATTTTCAGAGATCTGAGCTGAGACATGGAAATCTAATAATGGCCCTGCAGCTCTCTGGGCAGGTCAGTGGCAGAATGTCATTGTGATAGAGAAAGGTAACCAGTACCAAAGACAATTGTAATAAGAATTTTCAAGGAGGACAACTTATTTAGATTAAGTATCTCTGCTTTTGTCATCTATAAAATGGAAATAATAAAGCTGGATCCACATAGATTATAGGCTGTCTTTAGGAAAGCATTCTATAAACTGCAAATCATAATATATGTGTGCACTATTACGTATGAATGAATAAAGCACTTACTAAGGGTTTACTATGTGCAAAGTCACGTGTGTGTGTGTAGGCAAATAATAAAATAAGATGGCTCTCCTGTTCTCAAACAACTCACATTCTAATGGGGGAGACAACACAGATACATAATAAATAGGGTATAATATCATACATCCTTAAAAAGTGGTATAAATGACAGTGAACCATAAACTATAAATTTTACTTAGGAAAAAGAATAACTGACATTTATGAATCTTATTAACATTTTCAAAGCATATTATATGTATTATCTCAATTGAGTCTCAAAACCACCCTGTAATTGCATTATTATCTATTTTATAAATGGGAAAACTGAGGCCCAGAGAGATAAAGTGACTAACTCACGGTCATGCAGCTAGGAAATGTCAGAGACAGGATTTGAATTCAGATATCTTGACTCCAAATCCAACACTCTGTTCACTGTGCGCCTTCCTATTGCTAATTATTCCGAAATACTGAGATAACAACAAATATGTATTAAGCACCTACTGTCCTGAGGCACTATGCTAGGCCCTGGGGACACAGACAAAAATCCAATAGTTACCTGCCCTCAAGGTGCGTTCTACTGCTAATCTGATGTATCTATTTTAACAGCTGAAAGGTCAAAATGACATGGGAAGTCAATTGAAATGATTAGGCTACTTACGGTAGCTGAAAACCAACTTGTTGAAGTAGTTGATCTTTCCATCACCCCAGCATCTACACATGTTGTTGTTTTTGTGAACTAGGGATGACAGCAAGGAGCATGCTCCTGAGAATCCCGTCTACCCATTGCGAACAGGACACTGAGAAGTTAAGTAACTTCTCCGATGTCCCATAGCCGACGCTCGTCAGAGCTGTGTGACTTGTCCCCAGACCCTCCCAACTCCCAGGCTAACTCTACCCTTTATACCATACTGCTTTTCATTTTATACCAAATAAAATAGAATAGTGTTATTTATGTTCATTTTAGTGAATTGCTAAATGAATGAATGAAATTTATGGATAATAGCATCATTGTTCTCAATAGTAGAAAGATTTTTAGAAATATATGGGGATCTGTTCTTTCCAGTTATTATCTGATTTCTCTCTTTTTCACGGCTACATTTTTCAGGTTTGTCTCTGTCCCCTCCCATTTTTTCATCACTCCCTCCAGTAATTTGGCTACTATTTTCACCTTTTTTTTTCTTATGTATTTGATGACACCGAAGATATTGAATGCTCCTTGGGCCCGCCTCCATCTTCTTTTGCTCAGTCTTCTCCACTCTGTCCTGGTAGCATCGCATCAGACTCAGTCCTAAGGTCTGGGCTCTGCCCCACAACTGTGATCACTTTCCAAGGAAGATCATCCCATAACAAGACCTCCATTCTATACTTAGTATATGCAGATTAATCTCAAAAGGAAATCCCTAAATCTAAAAGAAACTTGGATGTCCCATTGAAATTGGAACCTCATACGTGAAATTTCTCGTCCATCCTCTTTAAGAACAGGGATTGTCATTGAGTCTTTACATCCTCAGCACTCAGCTCAATGCTGGCACATGGCAGGAACTTAATAAAAAATTGTTCATTAATTATTCCTCCATAGAAAGGCCCATCTGAAAGTTCACAGTTACAATAAACTCAGTTTTGCCCCTTTGGCTCTACCCATTAAGCTAGGTAGGTAGTGCAGTAGATAGAGTGCTGGGCCTGAAATCAGGAAGACCTCAGTTCAAATCTGGCCTTAAACACGTAGGAGCTGTGTGACCTTGAATGAGTCATTTATCCTTTCTGCCTTAGTTTCTTTTTCTGTAAAATGGGCATAACGACAATGGCATCTACCTCACAGAATTGTTGTGAAGATAAAATAATATTTGCAAAGTAAATCACAGACCTTAAAGTACTATGTAAATACTAGTTATCAGGGATGTTTACATCTATGTAACTAAAATAAAAATTAATACAAGGAGAAGTATGGTATAGTGAACTGAATCAGGGTTCAAATGCTACCCCTGAGGTTTTCTAAAATGTTCTTCCCCAAGTTATTTTATTGCTCTGTTTTTCAAACTAAATAAATTCCCTTTTAACATCTTGCACATATAACATGAGAAGGAATCCATTCTGTGTTCAGAAACAGGTGGAAGGACCAGTGGATGGGAGGGGGAGGACAACTTTTCTCCAGAGAGATGCTGCTGCTAAATATTCACAGTAAGTCCAGTGGTACATTAAGTTGATATATTTATTGTCATCTCTGGGCTAAGGGAAAATGCCTTCAGTAACTTACTCCCACTTAGCAAAGGCTCCATGGAAGAGATAGGATTTCAGACATTTGAAGAAAGGCTACTTCTTTTTCTAATAGGAAATGACCTTCCAGGTACTGGGGATGTGAAGAGGTTTGGAATCAGGATAGAGGCTGGATGACTGCTTGCTAAAGCTGTTTTAGAAGGGATTTGTCCCCTAAGGAGAGAGCAGAATAAAAGACCTTGGAAGTCCCTTCTAACTCTAAATTTTCATTTGTTTCAATTGAACAAGATTTTGGTGGCAATTTTTTGTAAATTTTGAACTAATTTTATTGATTTCTTTTGTTTTAGATAACTTTCATTTTCTAACATAACCTTCCCCTCTCAGCTAACCATCAAGCCTAACTATTCTTGGTAACAAGGATTTTAAAAAGAATGACAAAAAAAAAATCACAAAAGTTTGGCAAAACCAATTAAAATATGTCCACTATGTCTGACAATATATGCAATATTCTCAGCAAGGTAAGGAAAGTGCATTTTCTGAGCTCTGCTTTGGGGCCAAGATGATCACCACAATGATGCATTGTTAAGGGTTGAGTTTTTGTTATTATTATTTTCCCCTTTACAATAAATAAGCATTTATTAAGCCCCTACTGTGTACAGCACTATGCTAGTAGACAGGGACTGGAAGGAATGATGAACTCACTGAAGGTAGGACACTCTTAGACTAGAGCTTTCTCTACCAATGCCAATCGGCAACTTCCATTTGTAGTCTGAGAGATCTGCCTAAAAAGTTTTTACTTAGAGATTAAGTAAGCTGCCCAAGACCAGTCAATGGTCTTGATTCCTGGGTTACTTCTATCTCCATACACCAAGCTGTCTCTCTGTGCTAAAGTATATAAAGATAAAGCAAACACAAAACCAATCCTTGATTTTATGAGTTTATATTCTACAAAAAAGGAGACCTCTTTGAGGTAGAAAGTCCTCTTTGATTCCCAGCACAGCCTGGCACATTCATGTCTTCACACCTTTGATCATGCAGATCCCTACCCATTTTTCCTTAAACTAAGAGCTAGTGGATTTCACTGTATTCTGACTCATGCCCCCATTCCAGCAAGGCTCTACCAGCTCTCCAACACAGTGCTTTGCCCACTCCCCTTCATTTGACCAATTTAACTGAACTAAACAAAAACTGTATCAACAGGTGGGCAGACAGTGTACTAGGTGGGCTGGCATATGCTTGGCTCAAGTTACTACCAACTTTGTCTCTTCTCTCCTTCCTCCTTTCTTTCTATCTTCCCCTCTCTCAACCTTTCTTTCCTTCCCTGCTTTCCTACAACAAAGTAATGTTAAACACAGTTTGGAAAATAATTTTAAAAGTTAAAGAGAAAAGGAGAGAGAAGAGGACAGAAAAGAGAAATTAGGGGAGAGGTGAGGAAGAGAAGAGGAGGAGAGAAGCAAAGAGAGGGGACAGTAGAGGAGAAAGTGAAGGAGAAGGAAAGGAGAAAAGTCAGCAGTGATTCCTTCTTACACCCATTTCCCTGAGTCGTTAGTACTTAGATTACAATTGGGTTTACATGATTTAGTTTTTATACTTTATGGTAGTTTGGATTCCATTTCCCCCTTAGGTCATAAACTCCTTTAGCACAGGGGACCCCCCTTCTACTGAGCTCCAAAGAACACCTAGAATAACTCTAGGCACACAGCAAGTGGCCAGTACAATTTGCTGACAAACTGTCCCTCTTAATACAAAGCTTCAACTCCAGCTGTCAAGAAGGCAAGTTATGCCTTCTAAAGTTCACTGGGCGAGTTTCGCATTCTGTGTTACCCTTTGGGAACACTATGTCTTCCAATGATGACCCTCATTCTGGCTAAATGCATGCTCCCAAGTCACATCATCTAAGTGTCTTCTTACTGTCCACACATGCCATCTTTGTCTTAATGAGAGTCTGACAGAGATTAAAGCGCAAGCTCTGGCTTGGTGATGAGAGATTCCTTGCTTTTCAGGGCTTCTTCCATTGGGGATGAAAAGCTTATAATGTAGCTTTATTAACCAACTTGCTCCACTATTTCCTTAGCAAATACAACCTCATTTTAGAATGCTAGTTGTATTCTGTATCATAATATACATTCTTCTTAAATCTTAACCAAGCAAGTGAAATGTATTTGAGGAGCATTGTTGGAGGGAGCAATTAATCCATCTGTCAATCAATAGACATTTACTAAGCTCCTACTATGTGCCATGCACTGATAGAAGATCGCAGATCAAAGAAAGCAAAAAACCTGCTACTTAGAAGGATACATATTTCATTCTTTGGCATGTTTTAGCGCAGAGTTGATAGGGGAGACACAATATGAAGGAAAAAATTCTCATGGAATTACCCTCTGGACCATAAATAAATAGAACTATGGCAACACTTGTCTGTTGAAAACAATTTAATTTTTTAAATAAGAGGACTGCACTTAATGATTTCTGAAGTCCTAACTGCTCTAGATCTATGATCCTTTATTCAACAGTCATTTATTAAGGACCTGCTAGGTGCCAGGCACTAGGGATATAGAGACAAAAGCCAAAATATTTCCTCCTTAAAGGAGCAAAAGTGTCTTAATAATATTGTCTTAATATGATTTTGAGAAGATTAATCTTCAGGGATTACTTTAGAAATAGTAAAATGATGCAGATGCTAGCTGTATGACCCTAGGCAAGTCATTTAACCCTGTTTGCTTCAGTTTCCTCATCTGTAAAATGAACTCAAGAAGGATAACAGACTATTCCACTGGTTTGTTGCTTCTTTCTTTCTTTCTTTCTTTCTTTCTTTCTTTCTTTCTTTCTTTCTTTCTTTCTTTCTTTCTTTCTTTCTTTCTTTCTTTCTTTCTTTCTTTCTTTCTTTCTTTCTTTCTTCCTTCCTTCCTTCCTTCCTTCCTTCCTTCCTTCCTTTCTAAATTTCAATCTTATTTCATTGATTTCTTTTGTTTTAGATAACTTTCACTTTCTAGCATAACCTTCCCCTCTCAGTTAAACCATCAAGCCTAACCAACGAAAACCACAGATGGGGTCCCGAAGATTTGGACAGGACCAAAAAACAACCAAACCAGAAGCAAAATGAAGGGGAGTCCGAGCTGTCCCAAGAGTCACCCACACTGCATCGTCTTGGTGCAGAGCAGGAGGGCTCGGCTGACTAGCCTGCCTGTGTGTCATCTTTTCCACTTCCCCAGGATAAACTCTCCCTCACTCTGCAGCACGAAATACTTTTGAAAGGCTGCATCTATTTGTGGCTATGTTTTTCCGTATGATCACCTACTGTAAAAAGGCCCAGGTATGCCACCAATGGCACTGCTGCATGGCATGTGCCATGGGACCCTAACTGACATGAACGGGTGGCGGCTCTAAACTGGGATGGCTCTACATGGTCTTGTTTCTGTAGCTCTCTAAAGGACTTGGTTCCTTTCCAAGGGGAGCCCACTTCTTGCTCTCTGTAGTCCAGGGTTTCATAATTAGACATTTAAAGGGAAAGGAACATGACATAAACCTTTTAGAAAGTGCCTTCCAGCATCATGGAAAGAAAACTAAATTCAGAAACCCAGAGTTCTACTCTGAGCTCCACTTACATCACTAAGTGGGTGACCCCAAGCCAGTCAGTGCCTTGTTCTTAGCCTCAGTCTTCTCATTTGTAAAACAAGGGCATGAATCACACTAAATGTGATTAGGCTAAAAGTGTTACTTTTTTTTAAAAGTGTTACACTAAATGTGTTAGGCTAAAAGCCTAACATTCTGTGATTAAATATGTACATGCTAATCATTAAATGAGATAGTACATGTAAAGCACTTGCAAACCTGAGATGATTCTTATCTACAAAAACAACCATAAGCCCTGCTCTGTCTCTCAATGTAAGCCTAGAGAGAGAAAGCATAGGGTGTTGGACTTATTGTGAGGAAGACCTAGGTTTAAATGTTATTTCTAACACTTGTTAGCTGTGTGACCATGAACAAATCATATAAACTCAACTCTTGGAGCCTCAGTTGTCTGATCTGTAAAATGGGAATAATATCTGTTCTTTTACTTCACAGTGTTATAGCAAGGCTCAAATAATAACATGTACATGAAATACAACCTTAACGTGTTTTACAATTCTGGCAAAGTCTGGAGTCATAGGTGTTTTTTCAGAAGAGCTTAGGTAACAGAACTACGAAACACAGGAACTGGGTAAGGAAACCTGGGTCTTTAGACCCAACAAAGTGTTTTTTCCCCCATAAAACTGTGAAATTAAAACCTTTCACTGGGCTACTGTAAATGAATCAGTTTATATGTAAAGTAAAAAAAAAGTCATTGAGGTTTATTCCTCCTTCCTGGAGTGAGACAAAAGATGCCCAAGGTAGCAGATCGATAGAGTGTTAAAAGGAAAAAAAGCATTCAACCTTTGTAAACTAGACCCTTCTTAGCCTTTGTATCTTCTTTTGCTCAATGGTGCCTTTGTTTCCCCTTAAGAGCAGATTATTCCATAGTATTGGAACAGACCTTAGTGGTCACTAGGAAAAACAAAGGAAGAAGTTCAGAAGTGATGGAGAAGTATGCCCAAGGTCAAGTTGTTAAGTATAGAGTCCAGAATTAAAAAACCCATTATTATGTCTCAGTCCAAGGAAGAGAATTTTCATTTCAACATTTCTGAAAAACTTACGTGTGCAATAGCCCCTGTCCTTCAGGAGCTTATACTTTACAGAAGTTTACTACAGTTTATTTTATTTTCTCATTTAACCTACACTGGATCCAGGCCCTTAGACATTAGCTAGTTCATTGGTAGCTCAGCCTCTTGGCTTTGGCCCAACATTTGGGGGAAAAAAACACCCCAGATTAGAAGACGAGCTCTTGACCATTCTCCAAGTAATATTCATTTCACATTATTCCATAAGGACATTGCTGGGCAGGGGGATGGAACAAGGTGGAGGGTGGAGGCATGGGAGATTCCATGGAGCTCTTGCCCCAAGCCTTCTTTGGGCCTCTCATTAGGTCCCTTTTTAAAAATAGAGGAAGGAGATGCCTGATGCCAGGTGTGACCATAAAAAGAAAATGCGCCAGCAGTGAACACAGTGGCTGTCACTCAATCGCCCATCCACATATGTTTATATATAATGTTCCTCATTTGCTTAACTCAGGAAATCCCTGTCTTTCTTGTGCCACAGAGAATAGAGCCTGGAAAACTGATTACATGATACTATGATGCTAATTACTTTAAAACATTTTTAGTCATTCCTAGAATAAAGATAAAATCTCGATACTCCCCAAATTCAAGTATATTAAATAATATTTAATCATATTAATAAATTAAAAAATTTATAAATTAAATAAAAATTTAAAAATTATACAAAATTAATGAAATAAATTAAATAAATAAGTAATATTTAGAGAGGAGTACGGTGTAGCGGAAAGAGTGCTGGATTTGCAATCTGAGGACTCTGGTTGAAATCCTTGTTCTGCTCTGCTTCTGAGTAACTTTGGGAAAATTACTTCTCCTAGCTATACCCTTTTCCCCATCCATAAAATGAGGGAGTTGGACTAGATCAGGGTTTCTTTTTCAAAAAAATTAAATAGTATTTTCCTCAATTACATATTAAGAAAATTTTTTAGCATTCATTTTTACAAAATTTTCAGTTCCAAATATTTCTCCCTCCCTCCCCTCCTCTCTTCTGAAAATAGTAGATAATTTGATATAGTTTATACATGTGCTATCATGTAAAACATGTTTCCATATTTGTCACAGTTGTAGGAAAAGAAAGCCATGAGAAATAAAGTAAGTGAACAAAATACGTTTGGGTCTACATTCTGATTCCATCCATTCTTTATCTGAATATGGATAGTATTTTCCTTTGTGAATCCTTGGCACTTGTCTTGATCATTGTGTTGCTGGGAAGCTGAATCATTCATAGTTGATTATCACATGATGCTGCCGATACTGTGTACAGTGTTTTCTTGGTTCTGCTCATTTCACTTCGCATCAGTTTGTACAAGTGTTTCCAGGTTTTTCTGAAATCTGCCCATTCACCACTTCTCATTGCACAATAATATTCCATTACATTCATAGACCAAAACTGGTTCAGTCATTCCCCAACTGATGAGCATCCCCTCAGTTTTCAATATTTTGTCACCACGAAATGGGCTACTATAAATATTTTTGCACATGTAGGTCCTTTTCCCTTTTTTATGTAGACCAGGGTTTCTTAACCTGGGATCCATAGATCCCTCAGTTTCAAGGGCTCCATGAACTTGAAAGGGAAAAATATTTTGACAATAGTGTTTCCATAGGACTGGCTTCTGATATAATTCTATATATTTCACTTCATACATTTATGAGTATTTTTCTGAGAAGGGGTTCATGAGCTTCACCAGATGACCAAAGGGGTCTATGACACACCAAAAGACTAAGAACCCTTGGAGATGATTTCTAAGGTCTTTTTAAAAAAGATTCTGTGATCTTACCTCTGTGATCAGCTCCCATCACAGAAAAAATATACATTCACATACACTGCTCCAAACTAATTAATTCATGTTAAAATATTAAAAGGTGTGTCACATGGAAGAGGGATTAGATTTGTTCTACTTGGCCCCAGAGGGCAGAATCAGAAGCAAGGACCTGAAGTTGCAGAAAGGCAAATTGAGGCTTGATTTATAAGGTAACCTCCGGAAGTGGATCAGGCTGCTCCAAAAAGTGGGGTGGTGGTTCCCTCCCTGGGAGGTCTTGAAGCAACTGGCCAGATGTTGTAGGAGGGGCTCTGGTCTGTGCGTGATCTCTGATGTCCCTTCTAGCTCTGAGACTCTAGGAAAGGGGGACAGCCTGTCACTAACTGTATCCAGGAGAAAAGGACAGGCTGCTATCCATTTAACAGCTGAAAATCTCTGACTAATCATAAGGTCAGAGGTCTAGAGGAAGAAGGGGCCTCAGGAGCCACTTAGTTTCAATCTCTTCATTTTGCAGATGAGGAAAATAAGGCCCAGGGAGATTCACTGATGTGACTAGGGAACACCCTGATCATAAGCATGTGGTTTTGCAATGGAATGGAAAATGGAGTGCTGGTGGTAGAAATCTCTGTAGAAAATTCATCCAGTGTAGAATCTAAGATGCCAATGGACCTGGAATCTCAGTGATGTTATGTTCCCTCCAAAAAGGCAGATCATTATTCATCCAAATGTACCCATCCTGTGGGACTCTGCCTATGTCCTCCCACAAGCTCACTATAAAGGGGGCTCCACCTGATTCATCTACACGTTGAATCCAAACCATGAAAAAGAGAACCATATTTATGGCTGGGTTTAATTATATGGGGAACATGGAGACATTTTGGCTCATGCCTTTGGTAGAGGAGGGAGTTAATAGTTGCAGAGGGTTAGAAGGAGGCAGTAACAATAGTAGTTAAGCCAGACCCTACCTTCCCAGAATACTTTTCAAAACGAAATTGAAATGAGAAGGAATTGAATGAATAATTAGGTTTTTTTTCCTTTGGTCAATGGACTTTTTAAAGCAGGAAATCCCTGCTTTTCAGACAAAAATGTTTATGAATCCCCATATTAAAAAATATTAGCCACTTAGAAAATAGCTCTACGGGGGAAAAGGGACAGAGATTTAAAAACCTCTGTTTATTGTCTAATATAAATTAGAAATAGTTTGTATTTTACTAAAGTATAAGTCAAAAGGAGTTTCTTTCCTCAATGCTCTGCCCTACTGTGCATAAGATGTGACCTCTACATTTTCAGGCACAAAGAAAATAAAATAGCAGCATAAACTATTTCTGAACCCATTAACGAATCCTAAGATCCAAAGAGGAAGAAAGAATTAAGAAACAGGAAACCAGTTTCCATTTATAATGACTAAACAATCCCTGCCATGCCTACCACTATCCTCTTGCCTCAGCGTAATGAAATGCAAGTTTTCATACTTGAAATTCACTATATAATATATATATATGTGTATATATATACACATATATGCCAGATAATCTACACTATATATACTACACATATTCATGTGTATATATATATATACATATTTTATATATGTATACATATTTATATAACAAACTATTGTTGAAACTGGGCTGAATAACTTGTTTATAAAACTATTGCTGATTATTTGGAACTCAGAACTGGAAAGAGTCTCAGAGGCCATTTCAGCTAACAAGCATGCTCTTTGTCACATTCCTAACAAGGGGACTTTCTGCCTCTTTTGGAAGACCTCTAGTAAAGGGGGAAATGTTCAAGACCCACTTTGGAATAGCACTATCCATTAGGGAAAGCTTTTCTTGCAATGAGTTACAATCTGCCTCTACATCCATGGTTTCTAGCTCTTCCTCCTGGAGTCAAATCTAATTCCTTTTCTGTGTGATACCCAATGATCATCTCATGCACCCATTAAGTTTTCTCTTGATATTAAACAGCCAGAGTTCCTTCAGCTAATCCTCACATGGCATGATCTGCAGGCCCCTCATAGCCTTGTATTTCCTCCTCTGGACACATTCCAGTTTGTCAGCGCCTTTGTTAAAATGTAGTATTCACAATAGTTCAAATACTGTCCAAATCCTAGACCTTGTGCTTCTTTCTTGGATCACCTCCTATCTGTACCATGTCTAAATCTTGTACATATGCAGTTATTTGCATGTTTTCTCCCCCATTTGAATGTATTTTCATTTTTTGTTTTTTGGCCTTCCTTCCTATTCCCAGTGTTTAGGTACAGAGGCTCCCACTAAATAAATGTGTGCTGATTGGTTGATCCTAACGGAGCTTGACTGCAACAGTTTTTGTGGTCACAACGTCACGTGGTGGTCTCACATTAAGCTTTCAGTCCACTAAGACCCTCAGAGGTTTTTTTTATTTTTTTTATAAGAACTGTTGTAAAGCCAGTGCTGCAATTGTATAGCTGATATTTTAAAATTCCAGAATGATATTCTACCTTATCTGATTTGGCCTATCATTCTAACCTGAGATCTTTTCAGATCCTGACCATCATCCAACATGCTAACTCTCCCTTCCAGCTTAGTGTCATCTGTAAATTTGATAAGCATACCATCTAAGTGAAACTTTCAACAGATTCATTGATAAAAATGATGACTAGCCCAGGACCAAGGTCCCTAGGAAACCTCCATTAGAGATCTCCCCCACTCAAACTGATGACTACTCATTGGGTCCAGTCATTCAACCAATACCAAAGTCCTAACTGTGCTATCATCCAGCTCATGTCTCTATCCAGCACACATAAAAGATTTGGTCAAATGCTTTGTTGAAATCTAGGTATGTTACGTCCATGGAATTTCACTGATCATCTGGTCTAGTCACCTTTTCAAAAAAGGAAATGAAGTGAATATGAAATGACCTCTTCATGAGTGGCCACTCCTTCCTTTTCTAAATGCTCAAAAATCAAAGCTTATTCATACGTTATAGAATTTTGCAGCAATCAAAGTCAAGCTCATTGGCTTCTAATATCCAGATACCATCCTTTTACAAATGCCAGAGTATTTGCCTACGTATACCTATGGCACCTCTCCAACTGTCAATGCTTTTTCAAAGTTCAGCGACAGTAGCCCAGCAATCGCATCCATAAGTCTTTTCATGCTGGGATGCTGTCTGTTCAGGACAGCCTTAGTGACTTTAAGTGTGTTTAGGAAAGCTAGGTGCTTTCTTCCCATTTTCTCTTCTAGTTTCTGTTTCAACTCCTTGTTTCATTCTCCTCTTTCCAAAGCAAGGATGAAAAATATCCTTAATATTCTCAGCCCTCACTCATTTTAAACTAAACTTGTATCTATTTGAGCATCCCAAACTCAGATGCAGCTAGAAAATTCAATCACTTCAGATATTGCCTTTATGGTTCCCCTACAATCAAAGAGCTGTTAATGCAGTTATATCAGTCTCAGGGCTTGCAAGGTCATTTTCATGCAAGCAGAAAATCAACTGGGCCAGAACTTCTGATCACTTTTCATTATTTTTGGTGTGAAACTCACTTTTAAAATTTTCCTTCCATCAGAGTGTGGCTCTACTAAACAGAAGTTCTTACATTTTTGACCCACTCCCAAAGCAACATGCTGAAAGTTTCTTAAGCATTGCTCTATTCCATAAATTTTGTAGCCTTCATCCCCCTACAGAGTACAGTCAGTGCCTAGATAAGCACAGTCTATTATTAGAATGTACTGAAAATTGAGTAAAAAAAAAGAGGCAGATAAGTCACTTTCTATATTCAAGTAGGAGATAGAACTTTGATTTTCAGTTTTTTTCAAAATCAGAGCATTAGAGAGGCAGTATGGCATGGTGTGAGAGCAATGATGTAAAAGCGGAAGTCTTGAGTAAGTGCCTTACTCTGACATTTCCTGGGGGACTTGGGCAACTGAATTAACCTTTTTGTGCCTTTGTTTTGTCATCTATAAAACAGGGGTAATAACAGCTTCCTCACAGTACTTTGTAAATAATAAAGAACTATATAAATTTGAACTGTTTAAAAAAAAAACTAAAAAGATTTTAACCCTCACCATTCAACGCAATAAAGGCTAGATGTACCAAAGGAGACAATATCTTAAATTCTGGGTGGGAAAGGTGTTTTTGGCCTTCTTAATATAGACTTCACAGATTAAAGAGGAGAGCAGGAAGAAAAAAATCCCTGGTGAATAAACAAATTATTCTAAGTATTCATAAAAGTACAGGGAAATGACTTCAATGATTAACCTTGGTAAGTGAACTGTGGAAAATCAAATTCAAATGAAACAGATTTTTAAGGCTCAAATGAGGACATAAATGATTTCCCTCCTTGGCTGCACCCACATTTCTCCAAAAGACAAAGCCAGTTGAAAGAGAGCTCCTGAGGGTAAGAGTTACACACACACACACACACACACACACACACACACACACACACACACACACACACTCTCTCTCTCTCTCTCTCTCTCTCTCTCTCTCTCTCTGTCTCTCGCTTGCTCACTCTCGCTCTCTCTCGCTCTCTGTGTTCTCGACATTCCACTTCTATGTCTGGAATGCTCTCTATTTTTAGCTCTGCCTCTCAGAACCCATGCTTCCTTTCAAGGATCAGTCTAAGTGTTACCTCGTACAGGAAGCCTCTCTGGATTCCCTTCTCACTTCTATGCCCCAGTCAATTCCCAGTCGTTAATACCCTTCCCCATTACTATGTGTTTCTTTTGTATATAACTTGTGTTACTTATCAGTATATAAGCTATATCTTTTCCACAATGTAACCTTTCTGAGAGCAAGATCTGTCTATTTTTTGTCTTTTTGTATCCCCAGAACCTAGTATGGTACCTGGTACATAGTAATAGTTTAGTAAATGCTTGTTGAATAGAAAGGAAATTGAAGCCAATTGAATTATTTGAATTTTGCAAATTTAAGATCTATATATGTATGTATGCATGCATACATGTGCGTACATATGTATTTATATATACACATGTATACATACATACACACACACATATATTTAAAATTACAATTTCAGGTTTCTTAAAGCAACATTTGCCAAGGTGATTTCTTTCTAGTTTAGAATATCTATTTCAGCATTCCTCTCATTGGCTGGGATATTTTGAAAATACTTCAACTAAGAAAACATTCTCAGATCCACTTGAAGCCTGAAACCATCACACTGTGTCCTGTGGCAGTTTCTGAAGCATCGAGGGAGAACAGAGGGCCTAGACAAGTTCAAATCCAGTCTCAGACACTTACAAGCTGTGTGTCCCACTGGGAGGGTCACTTAACTTCTGCCTGCCTCAGTTTCCTCAATTGTAAAATGGAGGCAATAGCAGCACCTACCTCACAGGACTGTTGTGAGGATCCATTGAAATAATATTTGTAAAGTGCCTGGCATACACACACACACACATATACATATACATATTCCTTTCCTCTTCTATCCCCTATAGCCAAGTGCACTGAGGAAACTCCCTAACGAGGTGAAAATGATAAGCTGGTACTTAGAGAGAATCTTAAAATTGGCAACATACTTTACCTCACAACAACCTAAAGGGTGGGAGCTACCTTTGCTAATACAGCATCATCCCTATTTTACAGAAAAGAAAACCAAGGTTTGGAGAGATCAAGTAATTTGCCCATAGCCACAGAGTTAACATCGGTGATGAAATCTGAACCCAGTTCTTCCTGCCGTTAAGCCTAGGACTCTCTCCACTCCTTCTCCCCTTCTCTTTGGTCCTACAGATACAGCCAGAACACTGTAGCTCTTGCAATCGGGGTGTCATCTTTCATTGCCTTTGAAAGAGCCCTTCACAGGCCTCCTCTGGACTCAGTTTCAGCTCTGAGAGACCCGAGAACAAGAGTGACTCTTCCGAAGACATGCTGGATGAGAAGCGAGGATGTAGCTTGTTTTTCAAAAGCTTTTTCGAAGTGATATATTTAGGACCTATGAGAGGAAAGAATTGGCCGGTCCTTTATTTATCTTCCTAACAGGTGCGGTATGGAGTTCCAGAAAGGCAGCCAGCCAGCCTACTGAGGGGACGACTCTTGCCAAGTGCAAAGCCCCCTCTAGTGTACAGTTCCCTTCTGGGCATTCCCGTAAAGAGACATACTAAACCCACCCCACAGATTGTTAGGATAGCAGAACAAATTTTCTCAGGGGAGAAAATGAGAGGAAAAAAAGATGACATTTTGGTCCTGTTAGCTATGGTTTCCCACTAAACTTAGGAGTAAAATAATTTCTTCTCTCCCAAACAAAATCAGCCTTTCCAATCAACAGCATTTCTTGACCCACTTAAGTCATGGAAAAAGATTTTTCTCCCTCAAAAATTTGAAAGTGAGAAATCATCCTGTGTCACTAGGGTGAAGGATGAAGGTCAGAGTAAATATGAGAGGAGGGTTCACATGACATGGCATGGCATGGCCCTGGTTCCTTCCCTGGCCCATTAGCAAAACTTTGAGCCACGCTTAGAAATAGGGGAGAGGTAACAAAGGCTGCCACACAAATACCTAGTTTTCATGCTTACCCAAACTTGAAACATCAAGTCTTTAAAAGCCCAAAAAAGAAAGAATTTATGGAAACTCTCCTGATCCAAACCACTGAAAAAAAGGAAATTTACGTAAAACACAGTGTCAAAAGAACTGAAACAAAAAGACAATTCTCTAAATTTCGAAGGCACAAGAGTAATTCAGTAACTGTCCTTGGTATAATCCCAAAAAAGACCTTATGTAAAGAGACCTGAGATCAAAGTAACATGATGGATAAAAAATAAGGGAAACATCAGAAGAGAACAAGATGCAATGTAGTACAAAAGGCATACTTTTTTCCAAGTTGGAAGGGACTTCGAGATCATCTAGTTCTCCCCATAATTTTATATTTGAAGGAAGTGAGACACAGAGAGGTTAAGTGCTTTGACCAAATTTATAATAATCTTTTTTTTCTTTTAGGTGAGGCAATTGGGGTTAAGTGACTTGCCCAGAGACACACAGCTAGTAAGTGTCAAGTATCTGAAACCACATTTGAATTCAGATCCTCCTGATTCCAGGGTGAGTGCTCTATCCACTGCACCACCTGCCCCAAATTTATAGTATTCTTAAAGACAGGTCTGAGTCAATTCTCTGCTCAAAAATCATCAGTGGCTCCCTATTACCTCTAGTAGGAAGCACAGACTCATTGGCTTGGTACTTAAAATCCTCTATGATATAGTTCACACTAAAATTTCCAGCCATCAGATTAATCTTTTTCATCTGCTCTATCTTCCTGTCAATTTGGACTCTCCTATATTCCCTTAGTACGTGTCATCCCATCTTTGGTCCTGTGCCTTCACCCAGGCTCTCTTCCATGTCTGAAATGTGCTCCATCCATTTCTCATAAGCCTTTGCTCCTTCAAGACTTAGCTCAGCCTCCACCTCTGTCTTGAAGTCTTTCCTACATAATAGGTACTTAATGAATGCTCACTGGGTTTGAACCAAGCTTTTCTAATTCCAAAATAAATGTTAATTGATTGATTTCTCCCTTTCTATGTTTCTTTGTCCTAAATATGCTACATAAATCTTCCAAGAAGGCATTAATTTTCAAAAAGCCACAGTTGAAAGCATACTCTAGCTCAATCTTTGTGTTTCCAAACAAAAGCCTCTCTGAGTTCAAGGGGGAAGTGATTCTGATTCTTAGTAAAAGTGTAATTTTGTGAGAGTGAAGCTTTAAGGCATCCCTTCAGCCTGTTCTGCAGAAAGTAGTCTTGGAAGCTCATTCTCTAGAGATGAAAAAAAAAAGTATGATAATTTACCTAGGAATCAGATATTGTCTGTCGCATTAGGATATGATACTCTCCATTTGAAAATGAGTTCCTTTAGGATAGATAGCAATTTGTTCATTCAAAGTATCCCTAGCACCTGGCATAGTGGTTAGCACATAGTAGATACTTAATAAATTCCTGTTAATGAGGTTTGTTTGATGTATAAGGATTCTATTTTTAACAATGTTTCAAAGACCATCAGAAAATAAAGAATGGTTACAATGTTTCAGTTTCATAACATGATTCTTAAAATGGGGAGCTGGGATAGGAGGTGTAGGACTGGTCAATGGAAGGATCCTTTCTAGATTAATGAGATAAAACCACCAAATGTTAACAGCCCAGAATTACACGCACTTGAAGTTCTTTCCTCCAATCTCTCTCAAGCTGTTTTATTAGGCTATCCTAATCAGTTTTACTAGGCCGTAAGTCTTACTCTTGTTAGACCAAGAGGCCACAAAAGCCTCTTCTTGAGAGTGTAAGACATATTCTTTACTTGCCTCACAGTGCTGCAAATCTTGTTCTCAATAGACCAATGCTCTATTTTGTGAGTTTTGTTTTGAGTTTTCTGTCTGGGTGGGTGATTAGGGGTAGAGAATAGGGGACGTTACAAACAGTAAGGCTGCCAGATATGAAATAAAATGCAGCATCTGCCTGCATTGTAGAGATAACAATGGGACAGTAAAAAAAAATGTTCTTTCTTTCCAAAAGGGGCTCCCTAGGTCACTAGGAATACTGTCAGTGGATTAAAATATATCTGTCTTTAATGAGACTTCCATTAGAATTCTCTGTATCTGAACTTCCTCCTCCCTAAGACTCAGATCCATTGCCAAACTCTTAGAATTAGCCCCTTATAGGTTTATGGGGAACCATGTGAAATATCATTTTGCTTCAGACACCTGAAAATGCTTAAAACTCTCTTTATTGAACTACTAACCCTACGTTGCTCCTGAGAGGGTCCCGGATATCTAATACTGACAAGGCAGCTGGATTGGGCCAGTGGTTTCCTTCTGAGTCATAGGAAGCATTCCTTTTATTAACAGAATGCTGTTCTCGCTAAAAAACAAAACAAAAAACCATAACCTGCAAGTCTTAGGCACATCTGCCCTGGTGGGAGGGTTTCTGCTAATGGTATGAAATTAGCTTGGGAAGGCTGCCAAAGCCCACCACCTTGGTGGCCTGCTCGGTTCATGTTGCTGTCTTTCAGGAAGTGGCTCATGGTGAACATGACCAACGCCAATGCCAGCAAATCACAGTCGGAAAATTAAAAAAAAAAAAAGATTGTCTGGGATGCTGAATGCGTTTCTATATTCCCAAGGACAAAATGCTAGAATGTAGATTTATTAATAGAAGGTCTATATTATTTATTTGATCACTTTTTCATCCTTTTGAAGAAAAATACGTTGCCCGACTATTCATGGACTTTGCCTGTGTGACCATGGATGGGCAAGTTGCTAAAGCAACTTGAGCTTCAGTTTCCTCATCTGCAAAATGGGGATAACAATAGCTATAGTGCATACTTCACAGGGAGGCAGTTAGATTAAATTGTGTGTGTGCATGCGTGTGTGTGTGTGTGTTGCAAACATCAAAGCTTATATAAATGCTGACTACTATTGATATAATTTTTTTAGACAGGACCTGTAATTTTATTGGTGTAAATAACTCCCAGTAAGGTAACTCCCTCTGCCAGTGCCAGCTGGGAACTATTCAGGGTTACCTGATAAGTTATTGGGGTCACACAGCCAAGATATGAAAAGAACAGGGCCCGAACCCAGGCCTTCCGGGTCCTGAAACTGGCTATTTATCTCCTATGCTGTTTTGCCTTCTCATTTCTATCATTATTTTATTAGTATCATTACTGGTAGCACTTTTTTGTAACAACAATTTTTAAATCAAATTCTCTGAACTGTGAAGACTAGCCAGTCAGAAGGCACGTGTAAAAGCCGGCAGGATTACAGAAATGACATCAGCAGGTCCTGTACATGCAGAAGGTCATGGAAACTTTGGTGTAACCAAATGTAAAACTCAAAATCTTTGTTGGACAAGAGGAAGCTCCGTCTTTGGCTCTCTCCGGCTCGCCTAGATGTAGTCTAATATTGCCTCACTGGCTCCCCAGGACAGAGGCAGCGCAGGTGGGTGGAGAAGGTCCTGGGCATGCAGTTAGACGGCTTGGGCCTGCTGCTTATTACCTATGTGACTTTGGAGAAGTTGCTTAAACTCTGTAAGTTCCGTTACCCCTCTGTAAAGTATGCATGTGTGAGAGGGCTAAGTTAGCTAACCTCTTTAAAAAAAAATTATTACATTAAATATTTCCCAATTACATTTTAAAAAATTTTAACATTCAGTTTTTAAAATTTGAGTTCCAAATCCTCTTTCTCCTTCCTACTCCTCCACTGCCCCTTAAGAAAGCAGGCAATATGATATAGAATATATGTGTAAAGTCATGCAAAACATTTTTCTGTATTAGCCATGTTGCAAAAGAAAACAAACACACAGAATCCAAGAAAAATAAAGTAAAAAAAGAAGAAAGCTAGTTGACCATAAAGATCCCTTCTCTCAAGTCCAGAGATCCTATGAAAGCATCCTGAATTATCTGGCCATATTTGCTAGTGATTTGGTGATATTTTTTCTATCACAGTGATCAAAATCAAATAATTAGTTCTGTAACCTGGGAATTACTTTGTGAAGCTTTGTCACACTGTACTTTTCTTTGAAATAATAAGAACCAACTACGATCCTTTAATACAATCATATTTAACAATATTTACTTAACCTCTAAGTCAGTTTCCTCATCTATAAAATGGGGATACCAACAATATTTGATCCTCCCAGTATCAAATGATACAAAATATGTAAAGTTTTGTAAACTTCGAAGTGTTATACAAACGCTAGCTGCTATTAATCACTTCATTTGGAACAAGAATCACCTCTGGTCCTGTAGTATATACTATATTAGGGAATAGGAACTGAATCTCTGATTTGATTGGTACAGGGAAATATCTCAACCAAGTTAAGTTGATAGAGACCTCCTCCGGCAGTGGAAGTCTGAGAAAGCTGCCATCTTAGAGATGGGCCGTCTCTGGTCGTTCTGACCTATCTGGCTACTAGCTCTGGAGGAGAAAGTGAGGCAGGTGACTTTGCACAGCCCTCCCTCCCTTAAGTCTATTTCAATTGCTAATCATGGCACCACCTTCCTGATGTCATGGTCCTCTTCAAGAACAAAGGACAGATCCCACACAACAGAGAACTGCCACCCCCAGCACCGTGATGCAGACTTGCTCCAAACTCAGGTCTTGCCAGCTCCAAACAAGCTCCTAATCTGGTGCTCTATCTACCCTGTCATCTATCTGTACCATGTTACCTACATATTATGGGATATAAGAATGCCTGTGATAAGCCACTCAATCAATAAGCATTTATTAAGCACCTTCTGTGTGCTACCTGAGCTAGATGTTGGAATCACAGATACAAGAAATCCCTATTTGAAATGAGCTTACTTATAGCAATAAAACAAAAATCTTTCTCTTTGTATGATTAAAGATCTATATTAATAACAGAGCCTTGACAGTAATGCTGCAGGGTGGGGGGGGGGGGGGGGGCGGGAAGGAAATCTTTCAGAATTCTTTCCCTCCGTGAACTCCGGAATAGTTCAACAAATATTTTTAAAACTTGACTATGCATGCAGATGTCAGTGAGGAATGCTAAACCAATCCTTCTCATTGGTCAGAAAATTCAGGGGTCAAGGCAGCCCTGACTAGGGTCTTGCTGCAGTCAAAACCAAGGAAAGTCACAGAAAAACACTGGTATCTGTGAACATGTCTGCTAATCATACACCTTTGAGTTTGAAATGGACTAGCCCAGCCTGGCCCTCCATAAATTCAGGGCAATTAAAAAGTGTAGAAACAACATTTTAGTTTTAGTCAGAAATCACAGAAGGCATTCTTCCCCCAGCAAACCTTGGAGTGGCCGGCCAGTCAAATGACAGATCAAATAAAGGGGACACTTAATGCACATGTAAATCATTTGCATCACAAATCAGACACTTTAGAAGGGCTTGGACTCTCAGCCTGAGATTCGGGATTAAGCTACCATATTCATGCATGCATTTGGTGCAGCTATTTTGGGTGGGATACTTCATCCATCATTGTCCTCCAGTACTAAGTAAGGCCAGCTAGTAAACTGATCACCCCAGCCTGTCAACACTCCTGGCTTAATGACATAAAGAAAATATATTGAAAAGATACTTCAAATCATGCATTTTCCTTCATAGTTTAACTCGGAGCCCAAGGATGTGCAGCTTCTTTTCCAAGGGTCTACAAAGGAGACTGGAAAGCATTCAAAAAAATTGAAAACAAGTTGGCAAGAACTAGCTGCTTTTTAATTTGTCCCTTACGGTTTCTTCTAATCATCATCTATTCTAATTTGCATAGGCAGATTTTAAGGGTGTAGTAAGCAATAAATGAAAGATTAGGGGGATGAAATTATTTCATTTTGAAGATTTCTCTTCCAAAACTAAGCCTGGCATTTGTGCTATTCATTTGAAGGAATGTGAGTGATGTAAAACCAAATTTAGTCATGCTACATTAAAGTAAGTTATGAATTTTTATCATTTTCATTCATTTGAAATGATAAGTTCCAAAAGCGGGAGAGAGGAGAATATTTACCTATGTATAAAATGAATTTCCAGAATGCTCTTTTTACTGATAAATTTTTTTCCTGTATAATGGGAAATTTTCCTCATTGGAGGATATATTCACTCTTCTTCATTAAGCCATCTAAAAACTGTAAAATTATCAAATAAAATGGCCAATAAAATTCTCAAGAGAATAAATCATATTAATGAGCCACATAGGCATAGTCTTTTTCTATATATCTGATATAACCAAGAGAATTGAATAATCCAGTGGACATTACAATTTCATAAACTGTGAACAAACTCAAATCTGTCAAAGATTTCTGTTCTGATATGAATGCTTTAGGCTTGTATTCTGACATTAGCAAAACAATATTGAATGTTTGTTTGACTGTCCTGAACTTTCTTCATCTGAAATCTTATCTCCTTTATTAATTCAACCTATTAAAAGAAGGCATTTCAAGTCTTACCTCAAACATCACACATAAACTTGAAATGTTCTGATGAATGATTTTAGTGGTGAAAGTCTGAAGAAATACACCTGAAAAGGTAACTTCCCAAAATAAATGCTCCAAATTGTAAGGACCCATAGGATTAAACTTCTGGTTATTCTAAGTAAAATTCCTTTATAAACTTTGGGAATCAGCTCCGCCCTCCCCCCCCCCCCCCCATTGCATTAAATGCTATAGGTCAGGATAGTTTCATCTTTAAAAGTTTTGTCTTTGGGGGAACAGGATTCTTACTACAACACAACCATATGACCTAAATTTCCTGATATGACATTTCCTCCCTAAGTCACACTGATGACATCCAGGTTATCAGACACATTTTTTTTTTAATTGGATCTTTTAGTTTCTTAAAATACAATGAAAAGGCTGAGAGATTTCTTACCCTCTTTCTTGGTGGGTTCTGGCATTGTGGAGACCTTTCTTCTTCCCTGTGCTGGGTGATGGAGACTCCAAGGCCTGCTGAGAGATGCTGCTGGTCAGTTTGACAAGCAGATGGGGAGAATTCCTGGGCTTTATATATGGCGTGGGGCACTCAATCACGCTGGCGCCTCCTCTGTCCACCGTGCAGAGATGCTGGAACTTGACAGCTATGGGAGCCTTGCTCTCTAACATCTGTTGTCTGCACTCTGCGCTCTCCCTGCCATTGGAAGGAATCTCCACTTCAGCTCATGTGGCTGAGGAGGGAGAGCACCTCTGACTTTCTAAATTCAGCAGCTACAGCTGCATGCTCTCATTCTCTCTCCTCTTTCCCTCTCCCTCCTTCCTTTCCCCTCTCATCTTCAGTCCCTTTTTTCTTCTCCCTCCTTCCTCTTTCCCCTCCATTGTCTCTCTTTTCTCCCTCCTTTTTCTCTTCCCTCCCTTCTCTCTTCTCCTTTTACTCTCTTTTTAATCCTTTCCTTCTCCTCCTTTCTCTTTCCTCTTTTCTCTCACCTTCTCTCTCTTCTCTTTCTCCATCCTTTCCTTCTTTCTCCATCTTTCTCCCTCTCCCTTTTCTTTCCTGCACACTTTTCTCTTCCTCCTCTTCTCCCTCTTTTCTCTTTCTTCTCTTTTTTCCTAGCCTTTCTTTCTCCTCTCTCCTTTCTCTTTCTCACCTACCTTTCAGTCTACGCTTTTCCTTCCTCTCTGCTCTTCCTTCCTTTGCTCTCCTCTTTTTTCTCTCTCAACTCTTTCTCTGTCTTCCTTTTCCTTTCACTCTTTTCTTTCCTTTTTTTCTCTCCCTTTCAATCTCAATCTTTCTCTGCCCTGCCCCCTCCTTTCTCTCTCCGTCAACCTAGTTCTCACCTTCACCAGGTTCAGAAATCAAAAGATTTTGCCACATAGCCTACAGATTCATGCTAGAGTAATTGACACTTTTACTTTTTCACTAAGATAGGAAATAACTTTGATAGAATTATACACTCATTTGGCTTTTCATCAACAACTGATGATCCTGTCATTTGATAATTTTTATTTTTGTACAAGACACCTAAAGTCAAACTAGATACACATGTTGAATTCTTGATTTTACTGTCTACTGCAGTCAGGACAAAGTTGACATAAATCTAGCTCCATTTACCATCCTACAGAGACTTTTAAACTGCCTAAATTCTGGCAATGAAAGACATATGGGAAGCCTCTCACCATTTTATTTCAAAAGCATGGACAAATCTACCCTAAAGTGTGACTGAATATCTTCGCTTTTAGGAATGTGCAAAATCTATTCAAAACCGGTTAATTCCTTAGAAAATTACCATGGAACAACAGATCAGTAAACCAAGAACAGTAAGTTGAAATTATTTGCCCATTAGTAAGAACAGCTGGCAACGAAAGGCTTAGAAGTTACTTTTTCTGTTTGATGAGAAGGGGATTTGGCATCACAGGACCTGGTGATCCCACAGTTCTACCTGTGTGACCTTGACTAAGTGCCTTCCTTTCTCTGCCCTGAAGGAGCAGGGGAAGATGATCCCAGGCCTCTGCTCCTGGGAGTCTGGGACATGCTTGGAGCTGCTTTTGCAGTGGTGATGAGATGATAGCTTTGTGCTGTGGCATCCACACTTCCTCACCCAATTTTCCTCCTGACTCTCACATCTGTAAACTGTCTCATTAGTGCCATACTTTAACCAAAAAAAAACCCCCAAAAAACAGCTGAGACAACTTCCTTTGCAAAGAGTGTAGAAAGACAGGAATGTAATCGAAGGTTGTCCTTGATACTAGATCTCTTATACAACTGCAGATGTCATTATCACATAATTTTTTTTTCTTTTACTCCTGGATACTACTAAGGGCTATCAGGTAGCCTATAGGTAACCATCTGAAAAAAAATATTTTTTAAATTTGGTATTATTTTAAATGAAATAGTTCACCTTTGGCAAGCTAACATTGAGATGTCATACTATTCAAAAACCTAATCAAAATGTTCTCATTTGGAAGTTCTAGTCCTGAATGTGTGTCTTTGAACAAGACTTAATCTGTCTGGGCTCTGATTTCATTGTAACAGAGTTAGATAGAATGACCTCTGAGGCTCTGATTTCCTATAATTTTTTTTTAGAATTCTGAGCACTGGGTTTGGAGTCAGAAGCCCTGGGTTCAAATCCCAGGTCAGTTATCTATTTTCTGTGTGAGTTTGGGAAAGTCTCTGGCCTTTCATTTCCTTGCTTCTAAAATAGTGGGCCAGACCCACCTCTGATATGGCAGCGGGCTCCCTGAAGGGGCTATTTTGTTTGGTGCCCTTGGCTGTACATAGGACCATCCTGCAGAGGGATCACTTTTCAGCATCTCCAGCACATGGACAATGTCATGTGAGACATGTTCAAGGACATCATCTCAGATTGCAGGAGAATCTTTACAATGACAAACAGATTTCATACATGCCACCAAAGAGGTGATGGGACATTACTGGCTTGTGACGCACTACAGAAAGAAACTCTCCCTTTACTGACATGCACATCTGCCAGAAGATCTTATAACTTGGGTGGAAGTTGGTGTGACTGAGGCAGTTCTCAGTCCTCAGTCAATCAAAATGCTTGATTCTTGGAGGAAGCTGAAATGCAGATGAAGTCTGAGAACAAGAAATGAAAAGAGGTGGCGTATTGAAAGGAGATTAAAAATGAGATTCCTCATTTGCTAGATGTCCATTTATGGGATCACAATGTGACCTGCTTCTACTTGACTGATATAGAATTATGTAACCCCTGACTGGAGAGGGAGCACGGCGTCATGGATATGTGTGTTCATCCTTCATTGTAGAAGAAGACCATGCCATCAGAGAAATGATGACATGACTTGCACTTGACTTTGTTTTGTTTTTGAGTGAGGGAGGGCTGTGCAGGTCACCAGCCTCATTTCTGCTCCAGAGCCATCTGAATCCAGTGACCAGATATTCATCAGGATGACTGGTGATGACCCAGGATGAAGCAATTGGGGTTAAGTAACTTACCCAAAGTCACACAGCTAGTGAGCATCAAGTGTCCGAGGTGAGATTTGAACTCAGGTCCTCCTGACTCCTGAACTGGTGCTCTATCCACTGCACCATCTAGCTGCCCCCCTGGCACAGAATGAGAGATTAATGAATACTTGTTGATTAACTAAGGGTGTTAAGGAAACAGTTCTAATGAAATAAGACAAGAGGAAGATACTAAAGATATGGAGAAAATGTCAGATAATATTATCACCAAAATAAATTTCCTTCCTATCTACATGCAATTTTAATAAAAATAATCTATCTATGCAATAATCTATCTATAGTAAAACAGACAGGCAGCCTTTTGTGAGTGATACTCCACAACAGAACACATTTTTACTTTCAGAAAATTAAATGAATCCTGAAAAAAAAAATCAGCTCTCACTATGCTTAATGTTGATATTGAGTGTGTGTAAAGACACAATCAGTGGCAGATACAGCAATAGGAGGGTATGGAAGGGAATGGAATAAGCATTTATATATAACCTACCACATGTTGGGCACTGTGCTACAGGCTTTTTACAAATATTATCTTAATTGATCCTCAACAACCCTTTAAAGAGGGTGCTATAATTATCTCCATTTTATAGTTAAGGAAACTGAGACACAGGGGTTAAGTGACTTGCCCAAGGTCACAAAGCTAGTTAAGTGTCTGAGACTGGATTTGAACTCAGGTCTTCTTGATTCCAGGTCTAGTGCTTTATTCACTGTATCAACAGTTGCCTCTAATAATAAACTACTCCTCTCTCTCATAACAAAAATCTACCAAAGGAAACTAAGCCATTACAAACTACAAAAAAAAAAAATGGGGTCAAAGCATCAAGCTGGCAGCCATACTCATGTGAGGAAGAAATTTGAGGTCATAAAAATGAATTATAAACAAATAAACTTTCTAATTTCAGATTCAGTGTTTGCACTTACACAGCACAATAAAGAAAAGTGGGCTTTTGCTTTGTTTTTATTAAAATTCTACCATGAAGAGAACTTTCTCTGAATATCTTACTCATTGGAAACTGATTAGTAATCAGTTACTGAGCTAGTGTTTTCCCCTTCTAAGCAGTTCACTTGGGAGATCCTTGCTTCAGAGACACCTAACACTGTAGGAGACACTTGTGAATTCTATGCCTGTCTTACTATTACTAAACGTTACACTCGTATTTCCAAACAAATACATTCTTGTTGATTTATTATTGAAGATATACTCCACCACTAGGAATGCTTCCTGTTCAGAATTCTGAAACAAATGTCCATAAAGCTAATGCATAAGCATGAAGAAATAGCAAAAACTAAGAACTTTTAGACAGTGTGAAATTATTTTGTCAGAAAAACAACGTTCTCAGTCCCTCGTATTCAGCAGGAGTAAGCCCTCTTAAAATTTCTTAATGCTTCCTTCACCTAAAAAAAAAGTATTCCATGTAGAAGAAAAGCAAGTAGAACCATAGAAATTTATCAGAGTACCTCTATAACCTTCCCTTTTAGCAGTACACTAAAAGGGCATGGAAGGGGATCTCATTATTACCCAAAACAACTGTTACTCAAGAATAATTCCAATGATAGAGGTCAACGCCAAAGGTTGTTAGGATACCAAGTACTTCCCTTCTTAGCTTCAAGGTCTGGAAGTTGTCTACAAAGAAGCAATAGTTGAATTCATCAAGTTAAAGAGATCACTAAAAACTAATTATAGAAATACAACAGCACCCAAGACAGAGTTCTGAGATATGTCCCACTTAAAAGAGTGGGACAGAGGGTTTAGAAGAAGCCAAATATGTAGGAGGATCACCAGGAGAGGTTTTTGTAATGAAAATCCACAGATGAGAGAGTGTTCAGGGGAAGAGGGAGGTCAGTAGTGTTGAGTGCTGATGAGAAATAAGGGTAAGCACTGAGAAAAGGCCATTAATTTGGCAATTAATAATAGGTCATTAGTAATCTACAAGCAGTTGCAGGGGAGTGATAAGGTTGAAAGCCAGGTAAGGGGAGCTGGCGCTGTGACTGGCATATGAGACAGTAGAGACAGGTATAGATTATCTAGCAATGATATAACATCTTCTTTGAATACATGTATGTTGAACATGACTGACTGTGGGAGTGTTGGAAGTGAAAATGGAAATCTATGAAGGACAGCAAGAAGAGAGGTCTTCTATGAAGGAGGCATCATGAAGAGGCTCAGAAAGATCTGGTTTTAAATCTTACCTCATTCAGCTGAAATTGTCCTCTGAGAAACTACCAATCATCTCCTACTTGTCAAACCCAAAGAACTTTTCCTTCCTTTTCTTGAACTCTCTGTGGTATTTGAAATGTCCACCACTTTTTCTTTCTGAATACTCTCTTTGCTAAGGGAGATAGAGGAAGCAGAGGATAGAATGCTGTGCTTGGAGTAAAAGTTGACCTCCGACATTTGCTAACCTTAAGCAAGTCCCTTCACCTCTGTTTGTCTCAGCTTCCTTATTCTTATAATGGGGAGAACAGCACCTGTTTCTGACTCCTGAAAAGAAAGTGAGGCTGGTGATTTCGCCCAAATCTGCCTCACTTAAATCCAATATATACACAAATCAAGACCACCCACAAAGCCATCCATCCTCTTCGGAAACAGAGAAACAACAACCATTTCCCACAGTTGTTGTAAAGATCAAATGAGGTAATACTTGTAAAGTGCCCAGCACTGTTCCTGGCACAATGGCAGGTGCTGTTGTCAACCATTATTATTAGATTTTCATGGTGCTGCCCTTTCCTGACTCTCCTTCCCCTGCCTGACCATTCTTTCTCAGCCTCCTTTGCTGACTTTCCACCCAAGGCTCTGCCTCGGGCTTGCTTCTTCCGCTTTATCCCATCTCACTTAGTGGTGTCACTAGCTTCTAGAGGTTCAATGATCATCTCTATGCAGAGGAAGCCTGGATCTACATATCGGACCATCTGCTCTCTCTTGAGTTCCACTCCCCCATTTCCACCTACCTTTTGGACACCTCTAACTGGATGTTCCCTAGGAATATCTGAACATGTCCAAGATATAACTCACTATCTCTTCCCCCTTTCCAACTTTCCCATCATTGTTCAGGGTCCACCGTTTACTCAATCACTCAGACTCGCAACCTTGGTGGTAGACTTTAACTGTTCAGCCTCGCCTCTCTAATGCTACTCATACAATCTGTTGCTAAATCTAGTTTCTACCTTCACATCTCTTTTATCTCTTCATTATCTCTTCGTTCAGGTGGCCGCCATCTTAGTTTGGCTGTAATCATCTTCCACCTGGATTATTGTAATTGCCTTCTGCTTGGTCTCCCTGCCTTGAGTGTCTCCCGTCTCCAATTCATCCTGCCCTTAGCAAACAAAGTGATGTTTCCTAACTCACACTCCTATCCAAGCTCTAAGATCAACAAACATAACATCCTTTGCTTAGCATTTAAAGCCCTTCGCCACCTGATCCTGTCCTAGCTTTCCAATCTTCTGACATCTACTTCCCTCTATGACCTCCATGCCGTCTCCAGCATGACCGTGCCTGGAAGGCTCTCTCTCTTTCAGCTTCCAGTTTCCCTAGATTCCTTTAACACACAGCTTGAATCCCACCTTCTGAGCTTGCACTTACTCTCTTTACATCTTGTAATTACCTACTTATTTACAAGCTGTCTCACCCATTAGAATGAGGCCTCTGCAGGCAGAGTCTGTTTTTGCTATATCCTCAGCACCTAAATACACTGGCACATGACTGGCACATGCTGGTTGTGCGACCCTGGGAAAGCTGTCTCACCTCTTGGTATCTCAGACTTGAAGGTGCAGCACAGGAACTGACATGTCTTGAGAGATGGAGTTCTTTATAAGCAGCTCCCATAAGATCAAGATCAATGGATAGATTGATAGATCAACAGATTGATCAATAGATAGATATCAATAGTAATAACTAAAATAAAGGCAGATAAAGATTTTTAAGCACCCACGGTAGAAATCAATCACTCATTGAACAAGCATATATTGAACACATTCTATAAATCAGACAAAAGGTAGAAAAAAGGTAAGAGTCCCTGGCCTCACCAGAGGAAATTTTAAGTTTTGATAAATTTGAACTATTTTGAAAGGTTGTCTGTTTGCCTCTTACAAACATCTGAAAGTGCTAATTATTCCCTGGAGAAAGTGGGAAATTATTTACATTGGAAATCTTCATAGAGGAAATGGATGTTGAGTGTTCGTATGGCAAGGATTCTTGAGTCTCCTTAGGGTACCACATCTTTGTTCTTTCTGGGTAAGAACTGTGAACTCAGACATGATGGTGACCTTCAAGCACTGAAAAGGCCATCCATCATGTGGAAGCAGGAGTGGACATGCTCTGTTTGGCTCCAGAGGTGGCTAAACTAGTTCTTTTTCAGCTCTAAGTCTATGGTTTGATTTCACATTTGCCTCTGACAGCTATGACCACAGTAGGCTTTGAACAAACATACCATTCCTTGCTCCACCCCCATTCCCCACAGGAATAGGTTATTTTTTCTTTCTGAAGCACAGATTTTATTTTAATCTTTTAATTTTACTGATGCATTCATGAAAATTAGAACATGCTTAAATTAAATGTCCAAGGTCTAAAAGAAATTAAAATTAGCCCAGGTCCAAATGAAGTCAGGGTTTAGACAATTATGTAATCTAATAAAAACTGAAGCATGACCCATGGAATGATTATGAAAAATTCTCTTTGATCTAACAATGTTCTGTGCTCTAATAATAATATAACCATTTTTGGTTCACAAAATGTTTTAACACATTCTCTGTTTTGAACTTTATAAAACAATCAGGAAAAGGAATATTATACTAACGTATAGGGGAGGAAATGAACTTCTAGAGGTGAAGTCATTTACCCAAGGTCACAAATCTGGAACATGAATCTATGGGGGTAATGGAGAGGCACATCTTTAGCATAAGTGGACAATGGACTATTTCAGACGATGCCATCAGAGACATGGATATATAACAGGAAAATGAAGTGGGCTGCCCATGTAACAAGAGCCAAGGGCAATAGATGGATGGATGGATGGCCCATATGCTCCGCTAGGACCCATGGAATGTCAAGAAAAGGAGAGGAGAGTCCTCAACTCATTGGGTAGAGGATTAATGGGAGCACATGGAAGAGAGTTTTGTGGGATGAGAAGGCTTGAATGGATTGGGATCTGCTTTGTAAAGGCGTGCCTCCCCTTTGAGGGCGAGTTTCTTCCAACTTGAATGAATACATGAAAAAGCATTTATTAAGAACTTATTAAGTTCTAGGCATTGTACTATGTCCTAAAGATAGGGATAAAAGGCTAAAAAAAAAGGTTCCTGCTTTCAGGGAGGTTACATTTATCAGGAGAAGATTAAAATATGGGGTGTGAGTGGTGGCCACAGTTTGGTCAAGGGAGTCACAGAGATGGAGATTGTCATAAGACAATTAAATGCAAGTCTTTTCTAGGAATGGCAGGATTGATTTGATGTTCCCAGATTGAACTAGAGGTGGAAAGTGGCGAGTGGGCATGGGGAGAGCAATGCACAGTGGCATGGTATGAGCAGCATAGCATGTCTGGATCAGGCTAAATATGTTTACTGATCACCAGCCAGAAGCCCTAAGGTGGGAGCTGGATAGATGAGTTAAAGGTGGAGGATGGAGAACAGGAACATGGTGTGAAGGGAGCTGGGGAGAAGTATGTTAGGTCTGCAAAAAGTTGTCAGACAAGTTAGAGTAATGAAAGGCTGCACAGACATCTCAAGAGGAAAGAGTGTCTTTTGACTGGGAGATCAGCTAAGATCTCTCTCTCTCTCTCTCTCTCTCTGGTTATTTCAGCTTTCTTGCTGGTTTAGATTCTGGATAAACAGGGATTTTCATTTTATATGAGAAATTTCCAACAAAACCAATCTTTTAGGTTTCTTAGACTAGAGTTTGGTGTCTTGATCATGACCCTGAAGATAATGAGGAATTATAACAGCCCATTCTTTCCCATAGCCCATTGTGGTGTACAAGCTCTTCCCCTACAGGACAAGCATTTGCTTCATCAATAAAACAAGGAGTTTGGATTAGATGATCTCTGAGATTCCTCTCAACTCTAGATCCCAGCCATCCCTCTGTGTCCCACCTCCTCTGCCTTCACTCTGAAGATAGTCTGCCCAAGACTGTCTTAGGAGACAGAGAAATCAAATCTGGGAGCAGGCTTACGGGCACCAGTGTCTGGCCAGTTCCTGTTGGGTATGATGAATGGCATGGCATGATGTCACCCATGTTGCTTCTCTTTCTTAGAAAGAGCCTGTACCCTGTTAATTCTCAAGAGCGAAATTTCTTGAAATAGAGAACTTTCTGGTGGTCCAAAACATAGACAGTAAGGAACCTGCTTCTCCCTGGCTTAGGGTGCCCTGTCATGCTGCACACAGGGCTGCTTTTAGCCTGAGACTGAGGTCTCTTTGAGTCTGACCAGTCACTGCTGCAACAGGAGATTCCTTCTTTCTCTGGTGAAATTATAAGAGGAGTGGGCTGGCTCAAATCTGGGGCAACGCTGGTGTTCCCACACACACATATGATGTAGGGGGACCAGAAGTGTAATTCTGAAGGTACAAGAGTTGAAGCTCAGCGTCTGCTCTGCTTTCCGAGGGCTGCCATTTTAGGACTGGGGGACTGGTTCAGGCTACACCTGAACCCATGTATTCTTAAGTCAGCATCTTTAGCTTTATGTGTTTCCATTATATACTCATTTCTAGCCCCTTCAAATTGAGTGGTGTTCTGCTGGATCATCAAACTGACAACTGAAAGACCCCCAGATATTTGAACTAATTTTCTAGGAGAGAGTAGATGAGGCAGATCCTCATTGTCCTGAGAATGACAAATACTTGTATTGTGGTGAATTTAGGCCAACCCAAGGAGAAATCACATTTCTTTGAAATGGAAAAAAAGATACTCTCCACCCTCCATCCCCAGTTTGCTTCTCTTCTCAAAGTCCCTATTTTTGTTCAGGCCCCATGATTCTCCTATTCCAGAGGGCTCAAAATCTCAGTCCCCTTTGCTTCTGTACACAGGTGCCTAGTCTATAGTATACACTTAATTAAATTGAATTAAATTCTTGAGCCTTTCCCATCCTTTCCCATCTATATCTCGTCAACTGTCGTGCCCTATCCATTCTATCTCAGTCATTTCATATTTCAGCTCTTACGCATTCTGTTTACACAGACACCTCTCTAGTTTAAGCCCTTATTAACCTGAGATCCTAAATGCTCTTCCACCTCTGCAGTTTATTCTTTACCCTGCCACCCAAGTCATCTTCTTAATGTACAGGCCTTGGCCATATTATTCCGCTTGTCAAAAGATAAAATATGAAAAAAAATTATTAGTCTGGAATCCGAGGTCCTCCCCAATATGTCCCCTTTTGACTACAGCAGCAGGAGGACCAGATTTCAAGTCAGGGAACCTAGTTTAAATCCTGACTCTGCTCCAGAGTTGTCTGTGTGACCTTGGAAAGGTCATGTCACATCTTAAGGCCTTCTTTTGTAAAAAGTATGGGGTTAGCCCCCACAACCTCTAGCGTCCTTTGCAGCTTTAAGACTTGGAGGACACTCCCAGGAAACCTATGCCTCCAATCTAGGAACTTGGTCTTCTCTTGCTCTCTCCTACCTGCAGCACTCTCCACATATCTGCCTATTTAATTCCATCGTCAAAGTCTTGTTGAGTGATTTCTCTGTATTGGGAGCTGGGGAAACAAAAGTTAAAAGATGCCCCTTCTGGAGCTTCCAATTCACTGTGAAGATGATATTCAAGGCTCCTCCTTTAAGCCTTCCTTGATACCACTACTCCCTAAGTCTCCCGAGAAGACAGGACTTTATCCTTTCTCAAATCTCCTCCTGAGTTCTCTTTTTCCTCTATCACATTGTATCTCAATAGCAGACTTAACTACTTGTATAGGAACCATAGATTTAGAGTTTGGAGGAACCATAGGAAGATCATACGAGACCATCCCTCCTCCCATTTTACAGATAACATAACACAGAGAAATTGACTTGTCCAGGATTACTAAGCAGGTAAATGTCCAAAGTGGAATTTGAACACAGGTCTTCTTGATTCCAAGTCTAGAGCTCCATATTGTATCTCTGTGGTTAGATTATAAATTCCATGAAGGAAGAGATTGTGTGGCCTTTTTCTTTTTCTATACCCTCTCCACCTAACATTGCGTGTTACATGTATTAGTTACTCAACAACTGATTGTTAGGATTAAATGGCCTGGTGGATTATTTTATTTAATTTTTATCTTTCCCTTTTTCCTAGTTTGTTTCTTAATGTACTGAAGGCTATAATTAAAGTTAGAGGTCCTGCCCACTGTCACTGGGAGTAACCGTTATGAATAATTTAAACATTTTTGCCTCTTAGAAATAGCAGTTAGGGCTCTCTGTACTCCCAGGAAATCCAGGGAGTTTTTAAAGCATCCTTTTGAACAAAATGTACTTGTGCTCCTCATTCTTAGAATGGAAAATAAATCCAAAGCAATAATTCTGCCTTCTTGTCTTTCTGCAATGTGACTGTAGGTTCTAGCCTGCACCAAGAACAAATTCATGCCCAGATCCTTGCCTGCTATCATTAGATACACTGTCTCACCCACCTCATTTTAAAGCCCAAGCATGTTAAGCTCTCTAAGCCTCTGCTCATAAGACATACCCTTCATCTCCCAAATTAGTCTTGTTACCCTTTTCTGGACCCTCTCCAAGGCTAGAATGTCTTTTTAAAGACCCAGGCTCAATATTGCACACTGGTCTAAATGAGAGCCAATGAAGGCTATAAGAAGGGAAATCTCTTTTGTTTTAAAATCAGCCTTTCTGTTTTTGAAATGCCAAGAACTTTTAATTTATTCTTTTGGCCACTATGGATTTTGACCTCCATGCCTTTCTAGTTAGAGGATTGCTAACTAGGGAGGAAGTGTGGGAGAGGGGAAAATGAAATGAGTTAGGAATCAGGAGAGCTGGATTTAAATCAAGACTCATATTTCCTAGCTGTTTGACAAGTTCAGGCAAGCAAGTCATGTCATCTTTCAGCCTCAGTTTCCTCCTCTGCAAAATGGAGATGACTGTAGGGTAAGGGTTGAGAAAGATCATTCAGGTCATCTAGTCCGACCCTCTTGTTTTACACTACTATGGGGAAAGTCTCAAAGGGTTATAGAAATGGGTGTTGCTCTAATTATGTATATTTTCAGGGTCCTGCCTAGAGGTTTCATGATCCAAGCACTAAACCCAATAAAGCTAAAAGATGATTCTGTTTGAAACAACTCATGTGCAACAAAATATCTGGTTTACTCAGAATCCAAACTACCAGAGAATTCAAATAATTGGACTTCAAAAAAAAAAGAAACCTTACCTTATTCCACCATTCAGAGGGGGAAATTCACTATTTATTTATATTTACTTTATTTTATTTAGACTGAAGTAGTAATAAGAAAACTAAGTGAATATCCAATTCATCTTTTTTTAAGTAGAAGAAACTTTTAGAGAATACCGTAGGTGCAAAACTCTTCTTGCCCAAGTGGATTTTGGCTCTGATACTTCTATGTGCCAGGTCTCGGACAACCCACTTGAGATCTCTCTAGACTTAGTTTCCTCATCTGTAAAATGGTTGCAAGGTGATCTCTATGTCTCTTCTACCACTAACCCCTATGATCTTAGGTAGCATGCTGATAAATTGATATTCATAATGAATCAATGATCGTTTGCTGACTACTTAATAGGTTGTAAATACAAAGGGATTTAAAAAAAGTTCATTTAAAGTCTTGGGAGAGGTCATTGAGGATTGTCTGATTGATTGCTTAAGTCCTGGAAGTATTATGTGAAAAAGGGGGGGGGGGCAAAACCAAAAAAGACCCCCCAAGGAAAGTTCGTTACCAATTTAGAATGGAGTCGCTTCAAGAGAGGTCAAATGAGGTAGAGCCAAGATGGCAGAGTAGAAAGACTCACGTATGCTAGCTCCGAACCCACAGCCCATATATTTCCTGCAAGAACTCCCCACAAATTCTGGAGCACAGCAAGGTGCGCAGAAACACAGTGGAAAAGATTTCCATTCCAGGAGAGCCCTGGAGAGCCATCCCCAGGGGTCCGTCGCGCTCCGGACAGCAGAGTCCACCCCTGAGCTACCCCTGCCATGTGGCCCCAGAGGATCAGATCTGAGCAGGCTTCAGGGACGGAATCTCCGGCGGCTGCAAAGGTCCCTCCACTTACAGGCACTACAGGTCAATGAGAGAGACGTCTGGGCTGGCCGAAGAGGAGCGGGGTGTCTCCATGACTCAGGCCCCCTCGGGAGGAAGCGGCAGAGGGAGTGGCAGAGGCAGTGGCAGAGGCAGCAGCAGCAGCCTGGGACTCCAGAACAGCAGGTAGAAGTTCAGGTCTCCTCATAAAGCCCCTGAGGGAACTGAGCCTGGGAGGTGGCTCTGCCCCCACCCAAGCACCAGAACTTAAGCTCACATTGAATAGCAGCCCCACCTGCTGCAGAAAGCCCATTTGAATCTCAGACCCCAAGCACTAGCTGGGTGGATCTAGGCGGGGGTGGACAGGACTCTCAGAACTCAAGTAACTGGCTGGGAAAATGCCCAGAAAAGGGAAGAAAAATAAGACCGTAGAAAGCTACTTTGATGGGGTACAGATGTTCCCGCCTTTCAATTCTGATGACAAGGAACTATTCTTACTATCAGGGAAAGACATGGAGGTTGGGGCCTCTGTATCCCAGACATCCAAGGTGGATGTCCAGTGGGCTCAGGCCATGGAAGAGCTCAAAAAGGATTTTGAAAATCAAGTTAGACAGGTGGAGGAAAAACTGGGAAGAGAAATGAGAGCAATGCAAGAAAAGCATGAAAAATGGGTCAATACCTTGTTAAAGGAGACCCAAAAAAGTGCTGAAGAAAATAACACCTTGAAAAATAGGCTCACTCAATTGGCAAAAGAGGTTCAAAAAGCCAATGAGGAGAAGAATGCTTTCAAAAGCAGAATTGGCCAAATGGAAAAAGAGGTTCAAAAGCTCACTGAAGAGAATAGTTCTCTCAAAATTAGAATGGAATAGATGGAGTCTAATGACTTTACGAAAAACCAAGAAATCACAAAACAAAACCAAAAGAATGAACAAATGGAAGAGAATGTGAAATATCTCATTGGAAAAACAACTGACCTGGAAAATAGATCCAGGAGAGACAATTTAAAAATTATGGGACTACCTGAAACTCTTGAACAAAAAAAGAGCCTAGACATCATCTTCCATGAAATTATCGAGGAAAACTGCCCTGATATTCTAGAACCAGAGGGCAAAATAAGCATTGAAAGAATCCATCGATCACCGCCTGAAAGAGATCCAAAAAGGGAAACTCCTAGGAACATTGTGGCCAAATTCCAGAATTCCCAGGTCAAGGAGAAAATATTGCAAGCAGCTAGAAAGAAACAATTCCAGTATTGTGGAATTACAATCAGGATAACACAAGATCTAGCAGCTTCTACATTAAGGGATCAAAGGGCGTGGAATAGGATATTCCAGAAGTCAAAGGAACTAGGACTCAAACCGAGAATCACCTACCCAGCTAAACTGAGTATAATACTTCAGGGGAAAATATGGTCTTTCAATGAATTAGAGGACTTTCAAGCATTCTTGATGAAAAGATCAGAGCTGAAAAGAAAATTTGACTTTCAAACACAAGAATGAGAAGAAGCATGAAAAAGTAAACAGTAAAGAGAAGTCATAAGGGACTTACCAAAGGTGAACTGTTTACATTCCTACATGGAAAGACAATATTTGTAACTCTTAAAACTTTTCAGTATCTTGGTAGTTGGTGGGACCACACACACACATACACACATGCACACACACAGGTATACATGTGCGCACACACACATACACACATGCACACACACACAGAGATAGAGAGCACAGAGTGAATTGAATAGGATGGGACCATATCTTAAAAGAAATTAAGGTAAATAGTGAGAGAGAAATGTAGGGGGAGGAAAGAGGGTGAAATGGAATGGGGTAAATTATATCTCATTCAAGAGGCAAGCAAGAGACTTTTTAGTGGAGGGAAAAAGAGGAGAGCTGAGGAAAAACAAGAAGTTTACCCTCATCACATTCGACTAAAGGAAGGAATAAAATGCACACTCATTTTGGTATGAAAACCTATCTTACAATACAGGAAAGTGGGGGAGAAGGAGATAAGCAAGGTGGGGGGGATGATGGAAGGGAGGGCAATGGGAGGAGGGAGCAATTTGAAGTCAACACTCGGGGAGGGACAGGATCAAAAGACAGAATAGAAACAATGGGGGGCAGGATAGGATGGAGGGATATACAGTTAGTCTTACACAACACGACTGTTATCCAAGTCATTTGCAAAACTACACAGATAGGGCCTATGTTGAATTGCCTGCCTTCCCAAAGGGAACGGGTGGGGAGGGAGGGATGGGGAGAATTTGGAACTCAAAGTTTAAGAACAACTGTTTAGTATTGTTCTTGCTACTAGGAAATAAGACATACAGTTAATGGGGAATAGAAAGTCATCTGGCCCTACAGGACAAAAGAGAAGATGGGGACAAGAGAAGGGAGGGATGACAGAAGAGAGGGCAGATTGGTGATAGGGAAAATTAGAATGCTCGGTGTATTGGGGTGGGGGGAGGGGAGAAAAGGGGAGAAAATTTGGAACCCAAAATTTTGTGAAAATGAATGTAAAAAGTTAAATAAATAAATTTATATTAAAAAAAAGAGGTGATATGAGTTACATTTTCAGTCTTCAAGACACTGAGTTGAATAACTGTGAACATATGATAATTTAACAAGTTAAAATGAGGTTAATAATAGCACCTAACACCCAAGTTTTTTGTAAGGATCAAGTGTGATAATATTTGTAAAACACTTAGCACAGTGCCCAGGAAATAGTAGGTATTTAATAAACATTTGTTTCCTCCCTTCCTTCCTTTCCCCCTTCCTTCCATCCTTCATTTCTTTTCTCCTTCCTTGAAATTAATAATCTGCACATTATGCATATATTTAATATTATATATATGCACATTGGTGCATTGAAATACTGCATATTTACGTAACTACTTAATCAGAAATTACAATTTAATCAGAAAAGTCAGTTCTAGTGTCATGGGTCTTTATAGTTTTGTGTTTAAAGTGAGAGCTACCACTAAATGTCACTGTGCTTCTCCCTCAGCACTCCTGGGCTAGATGATCTCCAGCCCTTCTGGGTGGGTGTGGTGTACAGGCCACTTCGTGACTGACGAGCCTTCCCACAACATGTGTCCTTAAAGACCAGCCTTTCCTTTACGGCTGCAGCTGCTATTTGCATCTATGAGGAGGCCACCATCCTGCAAGTGCCTTGGCTTGGAAAAAACAAAGCCATCCCATCCGTGACTGTGCAGGGTCAGACTCGCAGCTCCCCGCTGGGCCTCCCTGCCTCAGGCTGCCATTCTTTATTTCTTTTGGTCAGAACCATTCGTCTAGAAAGAAAATAAGAAGATTTTACTTCCAATATAAATGTGTGTAAATGTAAATAGACATGCAAATATGCATGTAAATGCCAACATAAACAAATGAAAGTGTAAATATCAATATACATCAAAATACACGTGTACATCGAAATATACACAGAAATGGAACTAGAAATATATGTGTAAAATATAAATAAATATGTGAATGTCTGTATAAATTTATATCCAATATAAATTCTACTGCCTGAAGAGAACTGTCCAACAGTCGTCCCTCTGGAAAAGTTCAAGAAAACCCCAAACCCAGTGATGTTCTGACTGTCACACAGCATGACACCAATATGGCACCAGTGCGGGGCCAAGCGTCACGTCCAAGTTGGGTCCTTTAAGGCCACAGAAACATCGAATCTCTATGATGGTAGAAGGACATCAGCCCTGCACTTTTGTCTCTATCTGTGTCATGATAATGATATCTTGGATACAAGAAACTTCCCATTAGATTAAAAAAAATATGTTGTCAATCTCCTCCAGAATGCCACTTAGGATTGGAGTCAGGACACTGTGGGTTCAAATCCCAGCTCCATCACTTACTATCTACATGACCAGTTCACCTTGAGCCTTAGTTATCTTGCCTATAAAGTAAGCATATTAAAACTCTTATTTTTATATCTGAGGAACCTGATACCCAATGAGATCAAGTGACTTGCCCAAGGTCACACAGGTATAGCTGCCAGAGGCAGGATTTGATCCCAGATCTTCTGCCTACAGAGATAGGAATCCTTTCTCTGCCCTGATCTTTGAGCCTCAGATTCAAAGGAAGGGATGCTAGGGTGACCCTGGCACACTTCAGAGCTGACTTTTCTTCTAATTGAAGTTGCTCTAAAGTTCCATGATAATTATGACTCAAAAACATCTCATTCTGAGAGTGGGGATATAGAGGCCATTTCTCTCCTCCCTCCCCCATACATATACCCCTTAAAAAGCAAGTAACTTTTGGAACCCTGCTGTCTACAATATACAACTCTCAAAGGAAATCACATTTACCTTCTTCTCTGGTAATACTCCCCTCCCAAACCCCTATAGCAGAATTTCCTACTGGGGAAACCCAGCTGATCAAAACAATTGGTCAGTCTTGAGAATTTCAACTTAGTAGTTGGGAAGAAGACAAAAATCTCATGCCATATACCAAGATAAACTCCAAATGGATAAATAACTTAGAAATAAAACTAGAATCTAAATAGGGTGATCATCTATAGGGGAATTGCTAAGCATATTAGAGAAGCAAATAGGAAATTGTCTTTCAGATCTATGAAGAGAGAAATAATTTATAATTAAACAAGTAAAAGAGGGGATTACATAAGAGAAAACTGACAATTTTGATTATATAAAATTAAATTTTTAATATAAACAAATTGAAGGTAGTTAAAATTAGAAGGGAAACAGGTAACTGAGGGGAAATCTTCCTGGCAAGTTTCTCTGATAAAGCTCTTATACAAGTTATATAATGAACTGAAAAATTAAAAATTAAAAAAGGGTTTGGGGGGAAAAGTTGCTTCATCAGAAGTCAGGAGACAGGAGATTCAAATCCTACTTACAGTATTCACTAGCTATGTTCACTAAAAGGAGCCACAGCCCGAAAGAAAAACCACAAGCTAGTTTTAGGCATCCTTGAGAAATTGATCAAGGAAATTAGAAACCAGGGAAGTCACCCAGAAAGAAAATTTTATTTTTTTTTTATCAAAATGATCATTTTAGTGAGAATTATAAAACTATTCATAACTTAGGAGCTCTTTATCTCCTTCCTTATCCCTCCCAACCTAGTATTTAGTCATCCATTTGGCAGCACTAAAATGCATCAAGGAAAAGGGACCTTGTGTTCAGTCCTTTGGTAAAGAGAGAAATGAAAAGCCAAACACAAAGCTATCAGTTAGCTGAAAATTAGTTGTCTGGCTCAGCTTATACAATTAATTTGTTTTAAACTCACTTTTCATCAAATTTATCATTCTAACATACTACAATAGGTATTTATTAAGTACCTGTTTTGCGGGATTCACTGTTCTAAGTACTAAGACTCAAAAGACAATATGAGAAACAGATCTGCCCCAATTTTCCCATTGTTCATTAACTTTAATTAAGCTAAGTTAGGTAAAAGATGAAAAGAGGGAATATAGTTTGAATACTATGGGAGCCCTAATGTCAAGAAACTTTTAAATCCAGATATTGAAATCAGAAAAGAAAAAAAAATCAAGAATATTGAGAGGGGTATCCTAGAATTCTATTTAAAGAAAGAAAAGTCCCTCTTCCCTTACTCTTTTACAATAACCAATGAATAACCAAAGGTCACAAAGAAATGACCAATTAACCAGTGAGGACAAACTGAGGATATTTTAATTTTTTTCTGCCACCTTTCATCATGATAGATTTTTCTGTATTTAGAGGGTGGCTATAAAGTTAATCCAGTAACTAAATTTAATAAGAGGAAAGAGGGTGAGAAGGAAGGTCTGGGCATTTTAAAGAATTGGTTCTGTGGGCTGCAAAGCCCGGGCTTTGGTTGGGTAAAATGATAGGCCCTGGAGGGCCCTGGGAGGAATTTTCTCCGTACAGCATTGCACAATGAGCCAGATGTATCACATGTTGTTCCTTCTTTTCCTTTTCCTACAAAATCTGACATATCAGCTTTCTTATCTACTATGGGAAAATCCTGTGTATTGAGAGATTGACTCTATTTAGAGATGTGAAACTGAAGGACTCTGCAAGGAATATTTTAACTTTTGTTAAAAAATAAAATGAAGAGAAATGTCTTATTTCCAACTTTCTTCCCTGACCCCCACAAATGGGTAATATTAATGATTTCAAAGTAATATTGATATTTTTTTGACAAAAGAGGTCAATATTTTCTAATGAGAAACTGAAGAATTTTTAAAAATCACTTTGAGGCAACCTGGTGTGGTGCCCAGAAAGCTGACCTTGGAGCCCAGATTCAAGTCTGCTTTTGCAATCCTTAGTAAGTCATGACTTCTCATGAGTCTTCTAGATCAGAGGTCTCAGACTCTAAGCCCAGAAGGAGTGCCACTGGAACCAAATCAAAATGTAACTGGGAAATACTGAGCAAAAGAAATAAATATGCAATAAACACAGATAATATTAATACGTGGTTTTCTAAGTCAATATGTGACCCTCAGGGATCCTTATGCATGGTTTAAGTGGCCCCATTTCTATTTGAGCTTGACACCGCTTGGCGTCTTCAGGACCATAAATTGCAAACCAGGTATTGAACAGCATTTCCTCACTGGGAGTTCCCTTGAGCAATGAAATCCCAGTCGTGATCTAAAACATTGTCTTATAAGCTCTTTTCCCCCAAATAAAATTGATATGGCTCAGAGTCCGTGTAAAAGAAAATATTATCCCTACATATGACCCACACATAGTTCTTTGGCACCTTTCTTGGGTTATTACTTGGTTCTTTTTTATTGGGGAGTATATCAGAAGACTTGAAATTTTGCCTTTTCCATTTTCTAGGGACATTATTTTAGGCAAATCATCTAATCTCTATGGACCTGTTTCCTCATCTATAAAATGGAAATAATAGTATCTAACTTAAAAGGCTGTTGTGAAGCTCTGATGAGATAGCTTTAGCAAACTGTAAAACATATCCATCAGTGTGTCCATCTTTCCCTTTTTTGTCATCATGGAAGAGTGTTCACAGGTTTGGCAAGACAGACAAGGTACCTTTCTAGTTCTCTGGACACTAAGCCTGGTAGGTTAGATTTGCTCTCTTTGGCACCAGAGGGTAGAACTGAGAGCAAGTTACAAGCTGAAAACACTTGATATAAAGAAAAACTTAAAACTAAAAGTGGAATAAGCTACTTCTGAATACCCATCAGGTATTATTTTTCTGTAAGGGTGGCATCTTGTTTAGGTTTCTGTGGCCTACATGGTTCTGAAAGTTTCTTACAAATCTAAGACATTCACTAAGTCTCTTTTACCGAAATATAAATATAAACCTAGGAGTCAGTACATATGCTTCTTTATTTCTTTTTAATTTTATTTAATTTTTTTACTTTTTCCTAATTACATGTAAAAACAATTTTAATATTCTTTTTTCTTTTCAAATTCCAAATTCTTTCCCTTCTCCCTCACTGAGAAGGCAAGCAATTTGACATAGGTTATGCATGGGTAGCCATGCAAAACACATTTCCATGGAAGTCATTCTATGAAAGAAAATACAAACAAAAAAAAATCAAGAAAAATAAAGGCAGTAATGAAAAAAATATCTTTGATTTGCACAGTTCTTCCTCTGGAGATGGCTAACACCCTTCATCATAGGACCTCCGGAACTATCTTGGATCATTGTATCACTGCAAATAGCTAAGTTATTCATAGTAGATCATCATACAATATTGTGTTACTATGTATAGTGTTCTCTTTTTTCTGCTCATTTCACTTTGCATCAGTTCATGTAAGTCCTTCCATGTTTTCCTGAGAGCACTCTGCTCATCATTTCTTAATTCCCCAGCTGATGGACATCCCTTCCATTTCCAATTCTTTGCTACCACTAAAATAACTGTTATAGATACTTTTGTATACATAGGTTCTTTTCCTTTGGTTTTTTTTTTTTCAATCTCTTTGGAATACAGACCTAGTAGTGGTATTGCTTGGTCAAAGAGTATGTATGGTTTTATTGCCCTTTGGACATAGTTCCAAATTGCACTCCAAAATGGCTGAATCAGTATACAACTTCACCAACAACATATTCATGTTTTAATTTCCCACATCCCCTCTAACATTTGTCATTTTCCTTTTCTGTCTTATTACCCACTGTAACAGTTGTGAGGTAGTATCTCAGAGTTGTTTTAATTTTCATTTCTCTCCTCAATAGTGATCTAGCATTCTTTTCATGTGACTTTAGTTAGCTTTGATTACTTTGTCTGAAAAATGTTTGTTCATATCCTTTGACCATTTATCAAATGAAAAATGTCTCTTATTTTCGTAAAGTTGACTCAGTTTTATATGTTTGAGAAATGAAGTCTTTATCAGAGAAAGTCACCGAAAAATTTTTTTTCACAGTAATGATTACCAACTATGTATTTCCCTTTACCCTGTTTCCCTCCTGCTTATTCTACTGTCTCACTCCTTTTACCCTGTCCATTCTCAAAGGTGTTGGCTTCTGACTTTTACCTCCCCCAAACACCCTCCCTTCTTTTAGCTCTCCCCCAACCCCATCCCCTTCCCTTCCTATTTTTCTGTATGGTAAGATAAATTTCTGTACCCAACTGAGTATGAATATTAATCCCTCTTTGAGTCAATTCCAATGAGAGTAAGGCTCAAGTGCACCCCTCCCTACTTCCCCCATTTCCCTCTCACTGTAATATCTCTTTCAGATCTCTTTTATGTCATACAATTTATCCCATTCTATCTCTCCCTTTCCCCTTCTCCCAGTGCATTCTTTTTTCTCATCTTTTATTTTAATTTTTAAATATCTATACCATCACATTCAACTCTGCTTTCTAGGTATACTCCTTCTAACTGCCCTAATAAAAGAAATCTTTCAGGAGTTATAAATATCATTTTCCCATGTAAGAATATAAACAGTTTAAACTGATCAAATGCCTTATGATTTATCTGTCCTGTTTTTCTTTATATGCTTCTTTTGCATTTCATATTTGAAAGTCAAATTTTCTATTCAGCTCTGGTTTTTTCATCAAGAATGCCTGTAAGTCCTCTATTTCATTGAATATCCATTTTTCCCCCTTAAGGATTATACTCAATTTTGCTGGGTAGGTGATTCTTAGTTGCAATTCTAGCCTTTTGCCTTCTGGAATATCATATTCCAAGTCCTCCAATTCTTCAGTGTAGAGTGCTTCTTTATTTCTATCACATGGGTAAATATGAAGGTTAATTTAACAAGCAGTGATTGAACTTCTCGTATGTTTCAGGCACTGTTCAAGAAACTCTGGATGTGGTGACAAAATGAAGGGGTCACAGGCCTAAAGGGACTTTCATTTACTGGAAGGGCTGGGGAAAGGGAAGGCAGGAACAACATGTCCATAGATAAGCAAACACTAGCCTCCCTTGATCCTCTTTCTCCTCCCCTTCCCCCAGCTGTAGGATTTTCCCTCCAAATAGTTTCCCTCCAAAATATCTTCACTTTTTAAAAAATGACTAGACTGTAAGGCCCTTGAGGGCCAGAATAGTTTTATTTTTGTCTTTATCATCCCCATATGACATAGTAGGCAGCTAGGTGATACAGTGGAAAGAGTATTGGACTTGGAATGAAGAAAACCTGAATTCAAATCCTCCCTCAGAACTAGCTATGTGACCCTGGTCAAGGTGCTTAATTGCTCTAAGTTTCTCCAATAGCAAAATGAAGATAATACCGCCAACCTCAAGTAGTTTTGATGAGGACCAAAGGAGATCACATAATGTAAATTGTTTTGCAGGTTTTAAAACTATATGTATAAATGCTAATATGAATGCATAAAATTGTTCTGGCAGGTGTCAGAGCCACATATATTGAAAACCTGGAAAACAGAGCTCTTACCACCAGTCTTAAATATTTTCAAATGGTTCAACATCAGAAATGAACATGATTTTATCAGTGGAAATGACATTAAAGAAGAGACCAGACTGTTGGCTTGGCCTCTGCCTCCTAAGGATCAGATGGAGGATCTTTCCATCAGACTTGTAGCTGAAACTTTCCTTCTGTGTGGTGTTGTTTCTCTATTAGGATGGGAACACCCTGAAGGCAGGGGCTGTCTGACTTTTCTGTTTGTTTCCCAAGGGCTTAACACAGTGCTCTGAACTTGTGGCATTGTTCGGTTGGGTCTGACTCTCTGTGACTCTATTGGGGTTTTCTTGGCAGAGACCCAGAATGAGTTTGCCATTCCTTCTCCAGCTCAGTTTACAGATGAGAAATCTGTTACAGAGAGGGTAAAATGACTTGCCCAGGATCATACAGCTAGTAAGTGTCAGAGGCTGAATTTAAACTTAGAAAGATGAGTCTTTCTGACTCCAGACCTGGCACTCTATCCACTGAGCCACCTAGCTATCTGCTCTGAACTTAGTAAGTGCTTATTAAATGCATTATGTATTAATTCAAATGCTAGCCATTGTTAGTAGAAATTAAATGCTTATGGATTTATTGATTCAAAATGAAGATGAAGTAATTTTGGGAGTACCAATGAAGGTCACTTATAGAAGGATTGTTGAGGGAGTTAAAGGCAGGAGAGTATTCCAGGCGTGGGACACAGCCCAGTTAAAGTTGGGGCGGTGGGAGATGGAATGCGGTATACAGGGAATGAACAAGTAGGCCTGTTTGGCTGGAACATGGAGTGTCTGAGTAGGAGGAATGCAGAGTCAGCCTGGAAAAGAAGGTTGAAGTGAGATGGTGAAGGAATTCAAATGACAAATAAGGCCACGATTCCAATCTTTTCTGGTATTAGAGGCTCTCTCCATCACCTCAGAGAACCTGCACTTCCTTGAAGACACTCAGTTCATAAAGAAAAAATACAAGGCATTGATTGAAAGGCCAGAGTGTCAGGGAAAGATTCTTCATCCCAAAATAAACTCTTCCTGCTCAAGTTAGAGCCTCAGGCTTAAAGCATTAGCAGCAGCCTTTCATCAGAGCAATACACAGAAGAGACTCTGCAGCACAGAGGCTTTGGGCCATCCCCTTCACATTTTTAAAATAAGCCAAATAATATTATTTCTTGGTGTTTTAGAAGCTTTAGTCAAATACAAAGAAAGCCTGGATGCCATCTACTGGTAATGGAAACAGCAACACAAAATCAGGTTTCCCTCATTCTGTTTTTCTCCGATACATGGAGTATTTTCCCCAGTTAGCACATGGAAACCTCAAAAGGTCACCTAGTCTACTGTCCTGTTTCAGAAAACCCCCATGACACAGAGACTTTTTTATAAAAGGAATTTGAAAAAATTGCCTTGTGTATAGTATTAAATTATCCTGAGAAGTAAGCAGATACTGAAGTCATTCCCTCTCAAGTACTCTGTATTCTAGCCAGACTGGGCCCAGGGATTTGATCTCCCATCTCTGGCTATTTGCGCTTTCAACCACCCTCTTCTCTTGCATATACTTCTCTCTAAGTTTTCGTGATACTAATCTTTCCTGAGTGCTCCTTCTCAGTCTCCTTTGCTGACTTGAGGGCTTCCCCCAAGGCTCTGTCCTGAGTCCTTCCCTTCCACTCCCTTCCCCTTTCCTCCTCTCCCTTCACTATTCTATCTTCAGCTGATTCCTTCATTTCTAAGTAGATAAGACCTTGGCCTTTTAGGCGAAGGCCTTTGCAGGTACTCACTTAAAGTGGCATAATTCCCATTTGGTTGCAAGTTATATCATCATTCCTCTGGTGTCATGGTCCTCTTTGAAAATAAAGGACGAACACAACATAGTTGATTCCCAGATCTACTTATTTAGGCATAACCTCTCTCCTGATCTCTGGTTTGAGATCACTAATTGTCTTTTGGACACTTTGTACAGCCTCTAATGGTTTTTCCTTCACAGCATCTCTCATCATGTGGATACTTCTCTCTACTCACATAGCCATCACCACCCTGGTACAAGCTGTTGTCACCTCATGTCTAGACTATTGGAGCAGCCTTCCAGCTGATTCCCCCGCCTCAAGTCTCACCTTACCCCAGCCCATGAAACTGCCAAAGTGAATTTTCTGTTACCACCAACCCCCATCCCATAGCTCAATAAACTCAAGGGCTCTGTATTACTTTTAAAAGCAAATATACAGTCTTGTTTGGCATTCAAAGCCTTCATCACCTGGTCCCCATCTCTCTCTCCATCCTTCTTATACTTTACTACCCTCCACATATTCTATGATCATTGACACTGGTCATGGTGCTCCATCTCCTACTCTGGGAATTTTCACTGGCTATCACTCCCAGCTGGAATGCTTTCCTTCCTCACCTCCACATTATGGTTGCTTTCAGGATGCACATCAAATCCCATCTTCTGCAAGAAGACTTTCCTGATCCTCCCCTCTCCTCCTAGATTACTTCCTATCTCTATTTTTCATCATCCTTGTCTGGTGTCTCATTAGAACATGAGCTTGTCGAGAGCCTTTGCCTTTCTTTGCACCCCGCACTTAGCCTGGTAAATAGCATGGAATAAGCACTTAGTACATTCTATTGACTGATTGACTCATAACAGTTTCCCGACTCCCTCCAAGACTTCAATATTTCAAGGAGCTGTGATTTTATCATTAAGGATACTAGTACCATCAATGGAGATCTCAACCCTTCTGTGCCTTAGAAGACCATCCTGGAGAGCTTCTATGGCTAAGAAATTCCTTACCATCCAGTCATCCTAGTAATGGGCTTCTCCAAATTTAGCTTGCGTGGTTCTATACTTCAGGCTTATCTAGCATGGATGTCAGAGCTTTGGATCCACTGGCATATCACCTGCGAGGTCTCAGAGTCCCCTCCACACTGCAATGAGACATTGTCAGAGGACTTCTGGGGAGTCCTACAACTCCATTAGCTCCATCAACTGGGGACAAGCTGCAAATAACGTACATCTTTAAAAAATGACAACACTGTGTTTTTGTTTGGTGTATTTCTTTGTTATAAGGAAGGGTTCATTTTGGAGAGGGATTGGTAGGTATTTCCAGAAAAAAAAAGTTGAAGGACTTTGGGATCTTAAGATCAATCACAGGCTTATGCATATAGCAATAATAGTTAGGATTTATACAGCATCTGAAATCTCATTTGATCCTTACAACAGTCCCAAGAGGTGGGTGCTATTATTCTCATTTTTATAGATGAGACAACTGAGGCAAACAGAGGTTAAGTGATCTGGGAGACCATCTAGTACAACCCTCTTATTTTGTAGATACATGAAGAAACTGAGACTTCAGAGGTTAAGTGACTTGCCCAAGGTCACATGGCTAGAATAAAACAGAAGTTATAAGCTAGTATTATTTAATTTCATATATTAAGTATCAAAGAATCATAGATTTAAAACTGAGGATCCCAGAAGCCATTTTGTCCAATTCCTTTATTTTACAGACGAGGAAGTTGAGGTCCCAGGAAGTAATTTGTTCGTATAATTGTATTCTTTTCAACAAAGGGAATTTTTTTTAATGACAATCCTTTAAAAATATAAAATAGTAAAATATAATCTCCTAGGGAACAGTTAAAAATGAGCTCAAGAGACACTCACTGTCATGTCAGCCAGGGATGAGTGGGAAGGAGGGGTCTCCTTTACTTTAAACCTCCCATCTTTCCATATTATGGGGGTAACGCCCCTTTCTAGCTCCCTTCACAACTGGACAACATTGTGAGCCACATACAGACAAATGGTAGAAAGAATCTGGAGACAATGTATGAACCTAACATGTTGGGTTTATACAGTGTATGAGTTCTTATTATTAATGATGGAGAAGCTCCCATTGAGAAATAAGCGGCTTATAAAAATCCAAATAGGAATTAGAATTTTACTCTGATAGGTGGCTACAGAGTTCTAAGAAGCAGACTTGAATTTAAATGATAATCATGATTGACAAGTCACTCCACCTCTTTGAGACTCAGTTTCTTAATTTGTAAAATGACAGGGCTGAACCAGACAATCTCTAAGCTCTAAATTTATGATCCTATGATGCTTCTCTGGCCCTGAGCTTCTAAATCTATAAGATGAATGAACTTTGAACTTGACGACTTCTAAGATTCTTTGCAAATTTAAATATGTGAACCTATCGTCCTGTAAGTTATTTCATTTTTATTAAAGGAGGGAGTTGGACTAGATGGCCTCTAAGGCCCTGACTAGGTCTTTACAAAAAAAGCTAAGTAATTGATATTTTATTTTTCTGTTAGCTCTAAATCTGTATTTCTCGAATCTGTGATACCATGGCCGCCTGACTTGCAGCTTTGCTACGTGAGGACCTACTGTATTACACTCTCAGCTATATTGGGCAAGGTCACGAGAGCACTTGAACCTTGAACAAATAACTGCTTGCCTTATCCTGTTTCAGTTCGAAATACAGAGTTCAGAAGAAGCAGCCAAAACTGACACCAAATAGAAAGACCTTAACCAAAAAAGAGAACATATCAGGGATTCTCTCCTTTTGCTTCCCCTTTTTCCTATTTCTCTTGGAAATGTTGCTGGGGTGTTTAAAAGTGGTCATCTGCTGAAAGAAACATATGATATGGCTGATGACATGTATAGTGGGCATTTGATATAGTTGGTGACAGGTACAGTAAGAGCCTCTTAGGTAACTCCAATTACAGTCACCTCAACTTTGGACTAACATGACTGCCACAGACACACATAAGACTTGGGTTTGGAGAAGAAATAGTCAGGCATGATGTCCTTATTTCTGATAATATTAATGTCCATAATCCAAGGCAGGGGTACATAGTCTGAAAAAGCAGGATTGAGACAGGTTGTGAACAGTCCAGCCCTGAGAAGGGAGGCTGGGAGTGTCCTGGCTTCTTGGGTCTCTGCTTAGCCCTTGCTTGCCTCAGCCTGAGAGCCTGATTATTTTCCCTGACCATAAAGAGATTTCCATCTCAGCAGTATATTTATTTCTAAAGCAGTTCTAGGGTAGGCTCAAATTGCCTTATCCACACAGTTAGTTTTAAATTATGATATATGAAGTGCTAACGGCTTCTTGAAAGATCTGGTCAACAAATCCCATGGGGTTCTTTGCCTTTGATGTATTTTAAATTTATTATTGAACCTCCCAACGATTGCACTGACAGCTGAAACTGTCACGGTTTTAACCTATCCTTTGCAGGTATAAATGCAATCCTTCCCTTCTATTTTACCAGAAAACAGAATGACCTAAACAATGCAGTCTTGAATTTCTACCCCATAAGAATCAGTTAAATGCACCAGGCCAGTTTAGCCTGGAGAAAAGAAGACCTGTAGGAGTCATGATAACTGTCTTAGAGCATATGAAAGGCTGTCACATGAAAAAGTGAGGAGGCTTGTTCCCCTCTCCCTGATAAGGCAGAACTAGGTACAGCAAGTGGAAGATGTAGAGAGGCAGATTTCAGCTTGATGTCAGGATAAACTTCTCAACAGAGCTATTCAAGTGAATCGGGCTGCCTTGGCGAGGAAGGTAGGTGGTATATTGGACTTGGAGTCAAGAGGGAGGACCTGAGTTTGAAACTTGGTCCAGATACTAGCTGTGTGACTGAACAAGTCACCTAACTTCTCTAAATTTCGATTTCCTCCCCTGTAAAATGGAAATAATGATAGCTCCAATATTACAGGGCTGCAGTGAGGATTGAATGAATATACATAATGCACTTTGCAAACCTTAGCCAAGTAAATGTGAGCTGTTACTAGTTGGTACCCATCTCAATGGTACCTTCCCATGGAACCTGGAGGCTGGAGCCTGGATGACCACACATCAGGAAGGCTGTACAAGGGATTCTTATTCAAGTACACGTTGAGCCAACAAGTCATCCGTATCCCTTCCAGTTCTCAGGTCCTGAGGGGATACTGATCTTAACCCTGGGAAAACCTCAGGAAGGCTCACAGGTGACCCAGGGTCTGTTATCCTCTCTCTTCTTCAAGGACTTCGCTCTCAGTTTCCAGTTGCCAACTTTTGATCAACTTCTGTTCCCAACCTAACTTGTGATCAGCTATTTTCTCCCTTCCCTTGCTGTTTTAAATCAGAAGTTCAGCATTCACTGAAAGGCACAGAGCTAAAAAACCCAGCCACAAATTTTATATATTTATACTCACAGATGCAACCAATACAGCAAAAGAACTTGTTTTCTCCATTCCACTTCAGTGATAGACTTTGACCCTTTCCAGATGAGCATGCTGTTGGGCTATTTTTTGTAACATTTAGTAAGCCACCCAGGTTGACAAATTTACATTTTACTCTAGAGGCAATGGGCAGCTACTTTTTGGGGCAGAGAAGTGACACGGCTAGACCTGTACCTTAGAAAGATTATTTTGGTGGTTATGTGGAAGATGTATAGGAGAAGATAGAGGCTGGAAGCCAGAAAACCAGTTAGGAGGCAGTTATAGTTATCCAGCTAGGAGAAGACAAGGGTCTGAAGTAGGATAGTAACAGTAAGTGAAACCAAGATGGCAGGTATAAGAAATGTTACAGTGATGGGCATGACTTAACAAATGGGGAAATGAATAAATCAAAAAGCACGTATTAAGTATTTACTGTAAAGTGCCAACTATGTACTAAGCATTAAAGATAGAAATACAAAAGCAAGACATTTCTGCCCTCAAACTTACCTTCTATTAGGAGAAGAGGATGCGTACAGGAGGGTCTAGTTATATGGCAGATGTTAAGGTGTAGAGAAGTATTGGGCTTCAAAGGATTCAGGAGTGGGCAGAAAGCAAAGCCCAGTGACTCAGAAAGCATAGCAACAGGGTAGGTCTTTAATGATTCTCACTATATAGCACTGCTTCCTTTATAAACTGATATTTCTAAGAGTGAGACATAGCCGAAAAAGGTCCCACCTTTTTGATTCCTAAACAGCATGATACAGTTTACTCCAGAGAAGGCCATCGCAAGTACAAGGCACCCAATTCCATTCAACATTTATCTTACTCTGGGCAGATTTAGACTGTACTTTCTAGTTCAGATAACAAATTTCTAAAGGCTGGTATGTTCCATAAGGCAATTGTTAGCATTTCTGTCTTGGGGGTGGGAGAATGTGGATATCCAGCATTACCAGATATTTTTAAAATCCAGTCCCCACTCTTAACCTGGCCCATGAACAAAACCTTAGTTGTCATATCCTGCTCATTCTGGAGGTATCTAACCTCAGTGTTACACAGCAAAGAAGCAGACTGTGATGTCTCAGTCGAGGTGTCATGGTAGGTTATGCTGTCACTTCAGTATCAAAACTTCTCTCTACCAAGAAGGGCCCCATCACTCTAGATTTCTGTCAATGTACTTGTCCACTGATCTGCTCCATGAAATCTCTCCAATGTCTCAGTAGTTTGTGCTTCACGGAGAGCTGGTAGCTATTTCAAGGGTTGTCTTGTGGAAAAGGGATGTCAGTTTTTCTACTTGCTAACTGTGGGTAGAGCTAGAAGCAATGGGTAGAAGCTGCAGAGAGGTAGATTTAGGCTGGATGCAAGGGCAAACTTCATAAAAATGGATGTTATCCAGAAATGGAGTAGGTTGTGTCAAGAAGATTCAGGTTTTCTCTTAGTGGAGGTCTTCAAACAAGGGACAACCACTTTTCAGGGAGGTTCCAGTGAGAACTCTTGAGTTTGCTAGAGATTCTTTCATTTTTTTTGTCTTTGTATCCCTAACCTGTTACATAGTAGGTACTTAATAAAAGCTTGTCAACTGATTGAGTGACTGATTGATTTAGATATGAATTGGACCACATGATCTATGAGAGCCCTTCCAACTCGGAGACTCGGTGATTCAGTGAATAAAATTATATATAAACCAGGGAGAGGACACTGGAACTTCCCAGTAAAGGTTATCATTTGTGACCACATTACTGTGAAACTGTTATAATAAGGGCTATCTAGCACTTAAAGCAAAAACAAAATCTCTAAATTTGGTCCAAACAAGAATAAGTTTTTTACTGAATTCCAGGTCTTCTATAGTTAACATTATATATGAGATGCTGAGCTCAAGTATCCCCAATGATCGCCTAATGGGAGACTCTTACATCTCAGTCATTCACTAATCTTGCACTTCCAACAACTGTATCTCTAGACATGACAGCTAGAGCTCTCTCAAATCCATCTGTCTTCAGAACATAGCCCAAACCTCTGTGGGATCTCCTTCGGCCACCTTCCCCACCCCAACAGTTTAGTCAGATCACTCTGACTCCTTAAACTGAGTTGCTATCAGTCATTCAATTAATGGACAAGATCTCTGTCTCTGTCTCTCTCCTATTTACTTGTGTATGCATATAAATACATACATAGATGTACACATAACATACACACACATTTGAAAGATAAATACAGGTTAGTTCTAAGGATGGGAAGGTATTACAGCTTGGGTGGAGTGGGGATGGGGTATCATATTACCTATAATATGCATGTTACCTATACATACATATAATATATATTACCAATCATAGGTAAAACAAAACAAAAACAGAAAACCTAATGCAGAAGGTATGAAACTGCCAGCTTGACTTTTGACCTCTACAGCAAAAAGTCTCAAACAAGACCCACAAATCACTTTCCTAAGGTAGTGTTATGTAAGGTTTGATTTTTCTGGACATCATGAGATGAAACACAGATGTTAATAAAAAGAAAGAGTGGTAATGTTGCTCTGAAGTCTTTTATAAAACCGTTTCTAAAAAAATGATAAAGTAACTATTAAATATTATGCTTAATTGATTTACTTTGACTTACATATATCTAATGTGCTGCTGCTTTATTTGGGAAGTCTTAGTCAAAGCTACTCAATCCAACAAACACTTATGGAGTATATTCTCTGCTCCAGGAAATGTGCTGGTCCTTGGGACTGGATAAAGATACAAATGAAATAGCACCTCTCCTCAAGGAGCTTATATTCTGCAGGGTAGGAATATTAAGTTCTTTACCAAGTTTTCAGACCATTTCCAGTTGGGGTGGAGAGTAGTTGACAGAGGCTGCCTGTACAGTTTCCAACTTATTAACTTTCTCTTCCTGTTTTTTGTGTAGCCATACACAGATTACTTGTTCCTTCTACCCACTAAATTTCATATTTGTCATGTCCATTGACTGAAATAATATTCCCCTCCACACCTCTATGTTCTACCCCCTCTTCAAAACCCTACCCAAAGCTCACTTCTTTCAGGAAGACCGAGTCAATGGATTACTTCCTAGTTTTGTATCCCAGCTTCATCCTCACTCTCATCTCCCCCAACTAAGTTTATTAAGATCAACTGAAGTTACTAGGAACATTGGTCGACATAGATGAGAAGGGCACGGGGCATGACAGCTGTGTTCCAGCATTTTTGTTCTACTTGGCCCTAGAGGGCAGAATCAGGAACAATGGTCGTAAATTGTAGAGGTAGATTTTGGTTCCATGTAAATTCTGTAGATCAGTTAAATGTGGAGGGGGTGGGGTCAGACCTGGATGGCCCCTTAGATTCTAGTTCTGTGATCTTTTGTTTGTCACTGAACAAATCACTGCAACCCCATGGGCTTCAGTTTCCTCTTCCACTCCAAGCTGGGTTCTCTCTGACTCAGTGGCCTTTTCACATGGGCAATGCCTTCACCTTTGATTGATGAGTTCATCCCTGAAACCTCCATTTGAGGAACCACCCTCACAGCCATACAAACTTGGCTCAGCCTATGACTCCCTGGACCATTTCTTAACATACTCTCTTCTCTTTCCCTTCCTGCCCAACTTTTCAGCTTCCTTTCATGTATTGTCTCCCTCCATTAGAATATGAATTTCTCAAGTGTAGGGACTATATTTTCTTCTGCTTGAATTTGTACAACATCAGGCATGTAGTAATCACTTAATTAACACTTTATCCGTCTATCCACCTGTCATTCTCTCTATGTCTGTCTGCCATCTTTCTATCTCTTCTGTAAACCAAGTAAGTTTTGTCAGCATCTTTCTTGTTCCAAATCTATGACCATCTGTGAATTTAAAAGAAATTCCTATCACTTAGAATTATCCAAAAATGGAGTGGGCTACCTCTGGAAATGGTAAATTCTCTGTCACTTGAGTCTTCACTGAGACGGACCACAATTCGTCATGGATGTAATAAAAAGGATTTCTGTTTAGGTATGGGTTGCATGGTCTGAGGTCCTTTCCAGTTTTGAGATTCTCTAGTTTTGGGATTTGTGGCCCTATCTTCTCTCACCATTGCAGAATCAGTTTCCACATCTAAATTCCCAAAGAGTCAAGTGAAGGATTAGCCTATTTAATATGTACTTGGAACACCTATCTTAATGACAATGAACTTCATTTGGGACACAATTCTGATCCTAAATTCTCTAAAACTCACAGATTATGCACTGGAATGGGGCTCACTGTTAAGATAGGGAGTTGTTTAGTTCCACCATGACTCTCCTTCCTCATCTACAATAGGGAACAAGAATGAAAGTTACTTCTACTTATGGGTCAGTCAAAGGATATAGATTTAGAAAGGAAAAGGAATTTAAAAGCTATTGAGTCCAACTGTCATTTTTACAGATGAGGAAACTGAGGCTCAAAGAGGTTAAGTGATTTGGTCATACAATCATAGATTTAGATCTAGAAGGGACTTCAGAGGTGATGACCAGGGCAATTAAGTGACTTGCCCAATGTCACACAGATAGTAGGTGTCAGTGGCATTTTATTAAAAAGAAGTCCTACTTCAGGGTGGGTAAAAATTTTTTAAAAATAATTTTGCCTATGATCCTGTGGTTGACTTTATGTTTAAATGTCTGGGTCCCCTCTCCTCTTATTTACCACTCACAAGTATTTCCTCATAGGGGTATCGCTGGGGTAGTATTGCACTAACAGAATTCTCTGGCAAAAACATCCCTCTGAGTCATAGAACAAGACTGGTACAAGGGGCTATTATAGCTGCAGCTGTCAGACATCTGTGAGCTACTTTGAGACAGCCCAAAAAATATCTACCTATCAGTTCTTAGTAGACTATACCTAATGTCTTGTACAAAATACCTGTATGATTGAAATGTCTATAGTGTGTCCATGTAAACCAGTTCTTAAATGAAACATTTGCCTTCAACTCATTTATGAGACATTTTAATTTAATATTAAATTAAATTTTGTGACCAAATGACCTCAGATAAGGGTTAAGAAAAAGCACTTTTCCTCCCTTCATAGTACAGATTGGAGAGCAGAGTGACTCTTTGTGTTGAATACTGCATATATTATAAGAAAAGGTCTATAGTTTGGGGGGATTGTCTTACTGTTATATTTTTTCTTTAAAAATCTTCCTTACAAGGGAAAATCTTGCTGGGTAGGGAAAGGAGCAGGAAATATTCAGAAATGAATATAATGTAAAAACAGAAGATATCAATAAAAATTCTAAAATGTTTAAATTGGGGTATTTATTTTATTTGAAACTATTTTACTCTTTCCCAGTCATCTTCTATATATTCTGTACTTCAAGATGACACAAACAACTTCTGTTTAGGTTTAAGGAGAGTGTTATATAGACTAGCTTTTATCATCATCATCCTCACCATCATCATTATGGTACTTTAATAAAAAGTGATTCTATCTAGGTAGTATTCTGTGAGTTGAATAACTGATTGTGTGTTCCCAAGGAAATAAGTCACTTATTTGGTGGATTGGATGGATTGGCTATAATTTAAATGTGTAATTGATTGTGTTGTCCAAAATCCTCTCTAGGTGGCTGGATTATAGGATCATAGACTTAGAGTTCAAAGGAACATGAGAAGTCAAGATGAACCCTCTCACTTTACAGAGGAGGAAACTGTGGCCTGGAGATGTTAAAGAACACTCCCAAGATCTGACCTCTGGACAGTAAGTGGCAGGTTGGAATTGAAATTCAAGGCTTCGACTCCAGGCACTACCCTCAGTTGTGTTAACAGGTTTTGCAAATTCCTTATTTAAGCACACCTAGAAACAAAAACCTTAGGAACTGCTGCAATGAATAAACTGCTCTGCATGTGCTCATCCCTTTCCTGCTGTGAACATTTTGGCCACAAACTGTCTTGAAATGGCAAGCTGGTGAGCTCTAGCCCCAAAGAAAATACTCTGGTGGAGCTACAGCTGAACATAAATCATAGCAACTGTAAGGGGTGATGGGAAGGGGTTGCTTCGTGACTAGGTTAGCAAGAGACCAAGTCACAGAACAGCTTGGTCCAACTTATTTTAACTAAATAGAAGCAGCTTCAATTTAAGGGATCTGCCTGGCTTGCCATGTTGACAATTTCACTTAAATACTGACCCACACACAGGCTTTATTTTATATTCTTGGAAGTTTGACTACAGTTGGTAATAACACCATTCTACTCATGGTCACTTACCAAGAAAAAGGTCTTTCATCTTTTGGACCCAGAGAGTAAGCATTTGAACCTTTCAAAAGGCCATCTGTCTGCTCAGGTTACTCTCTGTACCCTGGAATAATGTCAAGGGCAGAGTTTAAATTCTCATAAGGCTCTGGGGTTACTGATCAAATCTGGAATTAGAGGGGAACAAGTGACATATATTTAAACATATATTCATAGACATATATTCAGACAGATATTCAAATCCTGGAAAGATCTGAGGAGTTTAAATACCTTTCCTCTCTCTCTCTCTCTCTCTCTCTCTCTCTCTCTCTCTCTCTCTCTCTCTCTCTCTCTCATTTTCTCTCTCTCTTGAATATTTCATGCTATGAATACTTCATACTAGTCACCAAATAGTCACTGGGCATGGGATTGAGCTACTCCACCCCCCCCAAAAAAAAGGAACTGGGACCAGCTTAATGCCATTGAAGAATCTATGGCATGCTGCTTTTCAAAGTTGACTAGAAGCACTAATTTTCTAAAAGGATGAAGTATTTGACGAATCTGGGCTTTATAACACAACCAGAGACATTCTGCAAACTTTTTGCTTGTGGAAATAAAAGGGAAGGAATCAAAGATAGATGTTGAGAAAGGAACAGTAACCCTTGGAAAAGTCAGCTACAAATTCTGGACTGACCATGGCACAAGTCAGTTAAACTCTCCTTTGTTAACCTTATTGGAAGTATTGAGGAAGATTCATTTCCCAACGGTGAGCTGAAAGCTCCTTGGTGGCCCAGACTGCTTCCCTTTTGCATCTGTATCCCTAAAATCAAGCACAATGCCTGGCACATAGGAAGCATTTAATAAATGTTTGCTGTTGATTGATGGTGTGTTTTAATTTAATCACAAAAGTAAAATCCAGTGAAACTACCGCTTCTGAGTAAGAAGTCGCACTACTACATCATCCTCTGAGCCTCATCCTCCAATAGGTTCAGGTTACAACAATAATTGAAGCTTTTATTTTTAAGCTCTGAAATCACTCCGAGGATTTGGTCTGTCCAAGCTTCTCTATCATCAAACACTTTCAAGTGGAACCAATTTGTGTTTCCCCCTCCAGAGGAATACAGATCATGCTGCCAGAATAAGAGAGGACAAAGTTAACCAAGTCAAAGGCATCCAGCAATAGCCCAAATGACAATAAGCAGAAATTAAGTAGGTCAACTAAAAAAGGATCTACCTGCCAGCACTCAATGAAGGACACGGACTTGCCTTGGCTGGAATATGATTACAAGTCACTTTGATAATCAGCATTATTTTGTTGGGCCCATGAAGGTAACGATCAAAGGACTGCCAAAGGAACAGGAGCAGCTGCTCTTCCTGCTGATCTCACAGCAATTACATGTAACCTCCCATACCAGTCCTAGAGCTGGAAGCAAAGGAATACTGTTTGTCATTGGGGCAGTTCTCAGGATTATGATACAGGAGGAGCATTGAATTAACCAATGTGGATGAAAATGGAATTTAGGCTAATGTTCCAAGAGGATATATGGGTATGAGGGGTGACTGATACATTGGAAGGAACTGTTTGGTGATACCACCTCTCGTTAATCTTATGTAACCTTTTCTTCTTCCTTTAATTCAGCTCCATTTTTCTCCCTTTTTTCTTCTTCCATCCCTCACAATCATCCTGCCATAAGCAGTTTTGCTTAGCTCCATTGGTGATGCTTAGAGATTATCTCATAGTAAAAAGGTAATCTCATTTTTTAAATGCATGAGAATGGGGAGAGAGAGAACAGTATGATTATGGTAGGTATGGTGTCAATCTCTACATTTCTATACACTACCAGTGCTATAAATAGGACAGGGCAACTGTGACTTTGATCCAGGTTGCTAAGAGTTCAATAAATTTAGAGGGCACTAACAACACTTGCAGTCTTCTAGTAGCTTAAAAAAATAGAGATCTTAGTATCTAGTTAGCAAGTTAATTGGTTAAAATAGGATATCATTAGATGGCAGGTTAGAGCATCCTCCTCTCTAAATACTACCCTGATCCTTATTTCAATATGGGAATTCCCCCAGCAGTGGCATCTGACCAGTATTTCCACTGCAGGGGTTGATGTCTCCCTCCCACTCCAGCCAGCTAAGAGTATGATTCATAATGCTCACCTTAGGTAGCAACTGTGATATGTCTTTTGGGCAAAAAGTCCTGGGTATTATTTCCTATTACAATAAGAATCTTCTTCTTCTCTTCTCTCTTCTTCTCTTCTCTCTTCTCCTCTCTACTCTTCTCTCTTCTCTTCTCTTCTCTTCTCTTCTCTTCTCTTCTCTTCTCTTCTCTTCTCTTCTCTTTTCCTCTCTTCTTTTCTCCTCTCCTCTCCTCTCCTCTCCTCTCCTCTCCTCTCCTCTCCTCTCCTCTCCTCTCCTCTCCTCTCCTCTCCTCTCCTCTCCTCTCCTCTCCTCTCCTCTCCTCTCCTCTCCTGTCTCCCCTTTACCAGAGGGTATTCTGCCAAAAAGAAGGCCAATTTTGATGGTCAAAAGCTACCTAGTTAACTTGGGGTATACTGGCTAGATTTCTTTGTCAAAAACCAAGCCTTAAACCCAATTCACTCTGGATCTCATGGACTGGACAAGCACCACTTAATTGTCACTTTTTCTCTATTGACCAGCAGCCCTGAGGGTCTTCTACTCCCAGTTTGATTTGTTTTATTATTGTTATTAAAAGGACCATCCCTTGACCAACTTCTTAAAGAAACCTATTCACTGAATGGGTGTTGCCTTATTCAAAGTGAGAACCTTAAAACCTAGCTTAAAAGGGTCAAGGTCTCAACCTTAACCTAGCTTAAAAGGGTCAAGGTCTCTCACTGCATTCTGAACCATCTCCACTCATCCTGATCTATATCTGGCCACTGGACCCAGATGGCTCTGAAGGAGAAAATGAGGTTGGTGACTTTGCACAGTCCTCCCTCACTAATATCAAAGTCAATTGTAAGTCATGTCATCATCTCCCTGATATCATGATCCTCTTCAAGAACAAAGGATAAACCACACAACCATAAGAACCAGGTGAAAATGATGAAAAAGAGAAATATTATAATCATGACAAAATACACAGAATATACCCCAAAAGAAACCTCGAAATAAAGACTCTCTGGAATACTGTCACCAAAATCCAGAGCTTCCCAGTGAAATACTGCAAGTAGCCAAAAAAGGAAGAATTCAAGTCCTAAGGAGTCACAGTTAGAATTACAAGAAGTTTAGCAACCAAAAGGCAAAAGATATAAAAAAAATAAAACATAAAGACACAAAAAGACGTAAAAGAATAAAAAACCCAGAAAAGCTGAGCATATAGAGGAAAAGGACCTTTAATGAGGGGAAGGGGATAAGAGAAAAGGGGGGGAATTAAAAAAGGGAAGTCAAGCAACAATCAGAAGCAAAACAGAGGAAGGACAGGATGAAAAGAGAGAGAGAAGGATAAACAGAAAAAAATGAGATAGAGAGCAATACACAGTAATCATAATCATAAATGGGATGAACTCACCCACAAAATAGAAAAGGATGGCAGAATGGATTAGAAACTAGAATCAGATAATATGGTGTTTACAGAAACTGTTACTGAAACAGAAAATACACACATAGAGTTAAAATAAGGAGAAAGAGCAGAATCTATTATGCTTCAGCTGAAGTAAAAAAGGTATCATGATCTCAAACAAAGCAAAAACAAAAATAGAACTAATAAAAAGAGAAAATCATTTCACTAAAAGTTACCACAGACAGGAAAATAATATTAAAAATTTACATTATTTCTCTGATAAAGGCCTAGTTTCTCAATATAAAGGTAACTGTGAAATTTATAAAAATAAGAGTCATTCTCCAATTGATAACTGGTCAAAGGTTATGAACAGAGAATTTTCAGAAGAAGAAACCAAAGCTATCTATAGTCATAAGAAAAAATGTTATACATATAATAAAGTCACCTTCCTTCACTAGACTTCAGTTTCCTTCAGGACTGGCTTACATGATCTCTATGCTACAGCAAGGTAGGCTTAAGTGAGCACTGGTCCTGGAGTTAAAGAACTTCAGTTTGAACCCAACCTTTGGCCTTGGGCAAGTCATTGAACCTCTTTAGGCTTCAGTTTCTTCATCTGAAATGATGGAATTGGCCTAAATGTTCTCTGATATCTCTTCTAGTTCTAACAATATGATTCCATGACTCCTGACAGGTCTAAAAATCTATGTTGGTAGACACCATCCACATTTTAAATGCATAGGGAAGTCTAAGGCTTGAACAGTGAAGAGAAAATAAAGATGCAGTGGATGGGATTAAAGGGAGAAGGGAGCTAGAAAGTAAAGTGAGGCATCTAATAGAAGGCAATAAACTTAAAAGAAGATAAAGAATAAAGGCAGATTAAGTAGAGAGCATGGAAACTCTTTTAACAAGCAAGTTTATTCCCTGGAACATATAGTCATGATTAGTACCATGAACCTGCATGAGACATATGTGTGTGTGTAACAGTAAGCACCCTAACTAACACAGGGGATCCTGCTTTCACAGGTTCTTAGATCTACATTCATAAAAGGAAAGCAACTTTCAAGGGGTTAACAATCACTTTAATCAAGCACATGGGTCATTCCTTTAACCAAGCACATATATCATTCATCTAGTTCTGGAGAGTCAGCACCCTGAACTTCAAGGAAAATACAGAGAAAATACAGAGAAACCAAAGATCAACAGACATGGTTTCCTTTACTTGAATTCAACAAAAAGATCTATAGTTACCACAGAGGGAAACACCAACGTCTGGGTTTTCAAAGCAGGGGGACTCCTTTAGCAGCTTTCCAGAGTCTTCTTCTGGCCAAACAAACACTTCCAGTCATTAAATCCCAAAGTAAAACCTCACCCTCAGAGTATTTATACCTTTTTTAGAACCAGAGGGCATCTTAACCCTTGAGAACCAGAGCTTCATTAACAAAAAGTGTGGACCTTCCTACAAATCTTATCTAATAAAACTCCTCATAATGGGCAAGCCCATTAATGGTGGAGAAGATCTTTAATCACATTAAAATAATAAAAAAAAAGGAAAAATGCTCTAAATCACTATTGATTAGAGAAATGCAAATTAAAATAACTCTGAGACACCACCTAATATCTCTCCAACATGACAAATGCCAAAAGGGAATAAATTGTTAGTGAAGCTGTGAAATTGTCCAACCATTCTGGAGAATAATTTGGAACTGCTCAAAGGGCTCTAATACTATGCATACCCTTTGATCCAGCAATATCACTAGTAAGTCTGTACCACAAAGAGATCAAAGAAAAAGGAAAAGGACTTATATGTACATAAATATTTTAGTAACTCTTACTATGGTGGCAAAGAATTAAAAATTAAGGGAATGTTCATCACTTGGTGAATGACTGAACAAGTTGTGGTATATAAATATAATGGAATACCCTTGTACTATTAGAAATGACTAGCAGGCAGATTTCAGAAAAACCTAGAAAGACTTACATGAACTAATAGAGGTTGGCATAACCAGGAGAAGATTGTACACAGTAACAGCAGCATTGTGTGATGATCAACTTTGATAAACTTAGCTCTTCTCATCAATACAATGATCCAAGACAATTCTGTAGGACTCAAGATGAAAAATAGCTATCTTTCTTTAGAAAGAGAATTTTCTCACTTTCTTTAGTTTTCTTGCTTTTTTGAAATATGTTAATATGGAACTATGTTTTACATGATTTCACAGCTATAACTGATATACTGCTTGCCTCTTCAGGAGTGGGAAGTAGGAAAAGAATTTGGAATTTTTTTTAAAAAGGATGTTACAAATAGTTAATTTTTTTTCAAAAAAGAATGGCAAAAGATGGGAAGAGTTGATGTTGATGAGTTGTAGGAAGAGAGGCAGTATTGGTGAAATTGTAAATTAAAACAACCATTTTTGAAAAAAAATTGGAATTATACAAATAGAGTGACTAAAATGCTCATACCCTTTGATCCAGGAATTCCATTACTGGGCTTTTACTCCAAGGAGCCATCAAAATGAAGAAAGTCTCCATATATACCAAAATATTTATAGCAACACCTTTTTTTTGTGATAGCAATGAATTGGAAACAAAATAAATGTCCACCAATTGGGAAATGACTAAACAAATTATGGTACATGAATGTAATGAATAGTATTGTGCCATAGGAAATTATGGGCAGCTTGGTGTCATAGTAGATACAGTGCTGGGCCCAGAGTCAGGAAAACTTACCTTTGTGGGTTCAAATCCAGGCTCAGACACTTACTAGCTGTGTGACCATGGGCAAGTCACTTAATCTTGTTTACCTCAGATTCTTCATCTGTAAAATGAGCTAGAGTAGGAAATGGAAACCACTCCAGTATCCTTGCCAAGGAACCCCAAGTGGGGTCATAAAGAGTTGGACATGACTGAATAAATGACTGAACAAATAAGAAATGATGAATGTGATTAATACAGAAAAACATGGAAAGAAGTGTACAAACTGATATAGAGCGAACTATAAAGAGACAAGAAAGAAACATAAACAATGACTACGAAAATGAAAAGAACTACACACACATACAAATTATCAGTGAATATTGTGAAATTATAAAGAACAAGCATGACTGGAAAGAAGGGACATGAGAAGATGTTCTCAACCTACTACTTCCTGGAGCTGGGAGGTCCATTGGTGGTACATATTGAACATTTTTTTATACTTTTCCAATATACTTATTGATTATGCTGATTTTCCTTCTTTTTTGTCTTAAAACAATTCTATTTGTTATATGGGATGACTTTCTGGGAAGTGGAGGGAAGAAAGGGCACTTTTAGAAACTACAATGATATAAAAAAGACATCAACAAAAACTTATTTATAAAAGAATAGTAAATAAGAGATGGTAGGAAACAAAGAGAAAGAAAAGTATAAAAGAACAAGAGAGAGGGAAATACACAATTAATTATCATAACTGTTAATGTGAATGGGATGAATTCACACATAAAATGGAGAAGAATAGAATATTGGATTACCAAAGAGAATCTCATAATATGTTATTATATACCAAGAAACATACTTGGTATGTAAAGATTAACACAGAGTTAAAATAAGGGGCAAAATCTATTATGCTTCAGAAAAAGTAAAGAAAAAAAGGCAGGAGCAGCAACCCTGGTCTTCAATAAGACAACAACAATTTGATTAAAGAAAACTTGATTAAAAAGAGAAACACAGTGAAACCTCATTTTGCTGAAAGTTATTATCTACAATAAATTATTATCAATACAAATCATGCATTCACGGAAATAGAGTGGTATCTAAATACTTTAAGGAAAGTCAAATGAGTTACAGGAAGAGAAGTTATAATAGTAGGGGAACTCTATGTACCCCTTTGAAACATAGAGTAATCTAACCAAATAATAAACAAAAAGGAAGTTAAGGACTTGAACAAAATTTTTAAAAAGTAAGATATGATGAACCCTTGGCAATTATTAGGTGGAAATTGAAAGGAGTATATATCCTCTTAGCTGTGCATGGCACCTTTTTTTTTTTTTTTAAAAAGAAAAAAAGAACATATATTAGGGAATAAAATCTCACAATAAAATGCTAAAAAACAGAAAAATTATGGGACTATAATATAATAAAAATTACATTGAATAACATGTCACTGAAGAAACAATTTAAAATTTACCTGGTGTCTAAATAACTTAATACTAAGGAATTAGTGAGTCAAAAAATAAATAATAGAAACAATAGATAATTTTGTTAAAGACAATGATAACAGTGAGATAATATATCAAATTTTGGAGATGCAACCAAAACAGTTCTTAGGAGAAATTTTATATCTCTAAGTATTTTCATCAATAAAGAAGAGAAGTAGTAGATTGAATGAACTGGGGGCACAACTAAAAAACCCTAGAAAACCAATGAATTTTTAAAAGGAAAATAACAAATGCTGAGAGGACTTTGCAAAAACAGTTACATTAATATATTGGTGTCATGAACTTGTCCAGACATTCTGGAAAGCAATTTGGAACTATTCCCTAAAAAGTACTAAACTGTGCATACCTTTTGACTCAGTATTGTTACTCACAGGGCTACATCCCCAAAGAGATCAAAGAAAGAGGAAAAGATCCCCAATGTCTAAAATAATTAATAGTAGCTTTTTTTGTGGCAGTGAAGAACTGAAAACTAAAGGGGTATCCATTAATTTGGGAATGGCAAACAAATTATGGAATATGAATGTAACGGAATACTATTATGCTATAAAATTTGACAAAAGTAGTCATTTCAGAGAAACAGGAAAACTTTGTTGCTGCACAAAAAAAAAATCTCTTTTTTAGTTTCTCTAGAAATGTTAAGAAATGATATTTTTTTCTAAAGATCTTTTCCATACTCCTGGGAAAAGACCATTGGAAAAGTGAATGAGATAAGTTAGGCAAAAAGAATAGTTTCATTATGTGAATAGATTAAAGTTGACATCCAGAAACTTAACCAATAGTATCTCAAGTCTATATAAGAACATTGTTTTCCTTCACCTCTGAACACAACCACAATATTGATTCATTTCAAGGCAATTTCTTCTCTCTGTCTCTTGAAAGAATTAAACTAGGATGCACCCCATGGGGACTACCCTCTTCCCTTCTGTGTGAGATATTGCAGTAGTCTCCTATTCAACTTAACATTGTTATATAGTTCTATGGGAGGCATCCCAATGATTCCTAGGGGAGAGGAGTCCAGAAGTAATGGGGTAGAAATATATCTGTTCAACTATTAGGATTGTTAACCTAGGCTAAATTTTAGGGTATCTTTTCTTTGTTTAAGATTTCTAAAATGTCACCTGATTTTTTGGTGGGATAGAAAATCATGTTAGAGGAAAGGGGCCTATGCCAATCATGGACAGTTTTTTCTCCAAACTAAAAATGACTTCTATGTAAATTAATGTTAAATTAATTAAAATGTTTCACACAGACTTGGGCCTGAATACAGAGTACAGTATTAGTATTAAAATTTTTTCTTGACAACTTGTATGGCGGAGAGTAGAGTAAGTAAAACTAAGAGAACAATTTATACAATAACAAAATCATTGTAAAGACAACCAATTTTGAAAAGCTTAAGAACTCTAATCAGACCAACCAGAATTCCAGACTCATGAAACTCATTGAAAATGAAAAACTCATTTATCTCCAGGCTGCATTTCCACAGAATTTTCTCTCTCATGTACAGAGACCTTTTCACCCTAGAAGGTCATCCAATCCCCGGACCATATTTAACTTTGGAAATATTTTCTTCCCTTGTGTCTTCTCCCTCTGCTTGGCAGGAACTTCCTTTTAAGGAGGAGGTCCAGGCCAATCACATCTTCATTCCTTCCCAGGCTGCAGAGCTGACTCACTAAACTTTCTCTATTGCACACCTGTGCCAAGTACCTCCACCTCCCCCCACTTCTTCAGCTCCCTTTTAAGTGTTGTCTTTGTCCCATAAGAAGGTAAATTCTTCAAGAGCAGAGACAAATACTTGTTGATTGACTTGAAACATGCTACCTACCTCCTGACAGAGGTATGATGGTCTCAGGTAACAGATAGAGACTTTTTTTTTGGATATAGCCAATTCAGGAATTTGTTTAATTGGCTATGAATACTTATTATAAACATTTTGTTTTTCTTTATTTTTTAATAAGGTAAGGTAGGAGATGGATTTTTGTTCATTGAAAAAAATTTAATTTAATAATGAAGGCATTCATCTCTGGTCAGTTGTTGTGGGATAGTTATTTTATTATTTGAAGTCAATTCAATTTAATAAGTATTAAGTGTGTACTATGTACAAAGGACATGATAGGAGAGAATCATATAGCAAGAGAACTATAGCATTCATGTTAAATTGCTGACATTTGACCCCAAGAAAGAACATTTATGGTATGTGATGGGTGAGTCATATTTAGAAAGGAAGAAAAGGCATTTCATATTGGGACATCTCTTACCTGCATGCAAGAGGGAGGATGATTCAACCAGAAAATGAGTAATATAAGGCTTTTACTTAGATGAATTCTAAACATGAGTGTATTTCCAGTTCCTTAGAGTCCTGGCCTCAAAGGCTGGCATCTCTACTGTTACATATATGTTCATAATTAACGAGATAATGAATTTACTGCATAAGGACTATATTAAACTGCTTTCTGTAGTTCAAATGGCATCACCTTCTCTGGTCAAGGTTGGGCATAGGTGGGAAAAGGATCATCTACACCATTATCTAAGACAAAGTCATGTGGAAAAAGAGGGAATTTGTTATGAACTGCATTCTAAAGAGAACATGCTGATAGCATGGCATGATAGCATGTCAACTAAAAGAACATAGTTAAAGACCTGGTAGCTTTCAAAATAGAGAAGGAACTGTTCAGAGTGAAACCCTATATTATTTTTTCATTCATTCAAACTCTGTTCCACAGGTATATTAGGTAACATTTTATGTGGATCATGGCATTAAAGGCCCCAAATATATCCTGCGATATTGATATGGATTTTTGATATTTATCTATGACTCCAAGAAGACTGTTAAGCACAAGCAAGGTCAACTGCCTTGAAATAGGTCTTCAGTCTCTTCAGAGATCTCAAAGTGCAAGCTGGGCAAATTCTGTGTCCTCAGGCGAAACTTTACAACCATATAAAATATGATCCTGCACACAAGAAATGGTAAGGAGGATCTATTTGCAGACATAATAATGTAGAGAAGTTTGTCAAATTACAGGCCCATGTGATTTTGCAAATATATAGATCAGGTTCAGACTCCTCTGATGACTTTTGTTACAGAAGAGAATTTTTAAAACTCATAAAAGGAAACAAGAGAATAAGGATAAGAGACAGAACGATGCTTATAAAGAGATAGAATATCAGTCACGTGGACCCTCCATCCACCAGTGCAGATTGCAGCCCAGCTCTTATCCTGTGTAATTCATGTCCTTCTGTAAATCCTCCATAAAGAATTGATCTAATACACCAAGGGTCCTCCTCTGGTTTTAAGAACGTATCATCGCTACTAGAACAACCTTCTATATGACTGTTATCTCTAGGTCTACATGACTGGCCTGCCTTCTTTTCTTATCATACATTTCCTTAGGGATATTTTGTATACTTCACATGAAATATGGAATCGCATGATTTAAACCTTGAAGTAACCCTAGAGGACATCTAATCCAATACTACATTTTATTATTGAGGAAACTGAGGCTAAAAACTCACCCATGATCACATAAATAATTAGTAGTAGAGTTGAGATTCAAATCCAAGTCTTCTTCTAAATTCAGTAATCTGTCCACTATACCAAGTTGCCTCCTGGTTCATTTTAACTATAGAATGGAGTTTGACATAGTTCCTACTGAGTAAGCTAAGAAAAAAAAATCCTACGGAATTATCTGGTTGATCATAAAGATGTGATTAACCATATGTGTAACTGATACAGACAGTCTTCTCTATCTAATGGCGACATTTCATTTAGGGCTAGAAGATGGTAGCAAAAAAACTCAAAACAAAACAAAGCCCAACCTAGACTTTGATTCAATAATAGACTAAAATTAATTGTCAGTCCTCATATAAGGTGGTAAAAGATAGGAAAGAGGAAAAAATTAATTTCCTTTTTTATTATTATGAATTTGGCAAACAATAACAAACATTAACTTTTATTTCTCTATATAAAGCTCCAAAAAAGAAGATTCTATGAAATCATGACTCTTCACAATTTATAGTTATATATGTAGTTTTTTTACATCCCAAATTTAATATAATAGTCCCTATACTGCCCAGCTTGTCTGTGTCTCCTCCTGTTTATTTATTTTTAATGACTCAGGATACTTTTTTCTTTTCTTCCTTTTTAGTATCATTCTCACAAACGCCCAAAATCTGCCCCAACAAAAGCCCACCTTTGTAACAAATGTAGTTATGCAAAACGCATTCATGGATTGCCTATTTGAAAATGTATATCCCATTCTGCACCTCTAGTCCATAATCTCTCTTGCAAGAGGTAGGAATCTGAATGATTTTTCATCATTCTTTGGAAGTGACCAATCAATTGATCAATTGCACTGATGATAGCTTTCAGTACTTTCATAGGTTTTGGTTTTAGTTTTCCTTTTATAATGCTGTAGTTGTTTTTTAAATTATTATCCTGACTTTGCTTATTTCAGTCTGTATCCGTTCGTCCCAGCTTTCTGAGGTTTCTCTACATAATTCCTGATGGTGTAAGAAATTCCATTACATTCATATGCCATAATTTGTTTAGTTTTTCCTCAACTGATGGACACTCCCTTTGCTTCCAGTTATTTATAAATAAGTGAACAAAAAAGAGCTGTTTTGAATATCACTTTATATATGAGTCTTTTCAATCAGAAAGCAAAAATAAGTATCTCTGAGTTACCCTAATAAATGAACTTACTAAGTATCAGTTCTAATGGCCTAAAGTCCCTGTTGCTCAGTCATAATAGTTCTTTACTACAGAATAACTTGGGCAAGTTCTATTATTTGCATGAAGACCAACAGATGTAAATTGAAGTTCTAGGACTAATTAGAAAACAATGAATGAGAATATATTCCTCTAGATGGTGTAGCTCAGTCCCTACTAATTAGCATGACACTGCTCTTTACTAAACAATTTAAGGATTTTCCTTCTAAAGTCCAGAAAGAATCATAGATAAATAGGAAATCTTTGAAAGTTACATGTTGAATATGTGTTTGTCCTTCATTGCTGAAGACCATGCCATCAGAGAAATGATGACATGACTCACACTTGACATTGTTTTGAGTGAAGGAGGGCTGTGGCAGGTCACCAGGCTCACTTCTCCTCCAGAGCCATTTGAATCCAGTGACCAGATATTCATCAGGATGACTGGAGATGATCCAGGATGAGGCAATTGAGGTTAAGTGACTTGCCCAAGGTCACAGAGCTAGTGAATGTCAAGTGTCTGAAGTGAGACTTGAACTCAGGTCCTCCTGACTCCTGCCCTGGTGCTCTACCCACTCTTACCACCTAGGCTCTGGAGGAGAAGTGAGGCTGGTGACCTGCACAGTCCTCCCTCACTCAAAACAAAGTCAAGTGCAAGTCATGTTATTATTTCTCTGATGGCATGGTCTTTCTTTGGCAACTAAGGACTAACACACACACACACATGTTGAATATGGTATATATTTAAATGAAAAGCAAGCTGTACATAACAGAAATTCATAGTTTTAGGTTTAATCATGTGTTTTCTATTTAAATGGAAATGCCCATTTTATTTGGTATTTAAGTTCAGAATCTAAACGAAAATTTAATTAAGTAAAGTATACAATGGTAATATCAGAAAGGACTTGAGATTTCAAAAAGTCTGAATGAATTAATAAACCTCTTCCTCCTCTCTACCCTTGCAAATCATTTTTCCTTTAAACAACCATTGTTAGAATAAATATTGGATCCTTATCTTCCTGTGTCAAAACTTGAATGTTAATAAACAATTATACTCACAGTATCTTTTCTACAACAAAATAATAGGCAAAATTCCCTGTTTTCCTAAGCAACAATAATTTGAGAGTCCATTTTCAGGATGAATCTATTACATGACTTTCAACTTCTTCAATGATTCAAAGACATGGTTTCTTACTAGTGAGAGTTACCTTTGCTAAAGTAGACCATTGCCCTTCTCTGACTTGGAAGATGGTATTCAGGAGTTATTAAGGCCCCCAGATTTCCTCCTCCTGAAGCCTAAGGTGATGAGCCTCTGTGATCTTAGTTAAACTGGTTATCAGATGACAGATATGTAATGTGTTCCCTTTCCAAGCTTATATTCCTCTGGTATAGCATTTGATAACCAAGGTTGCCCTCCATACTATGATGAGGGATGAGAAGATTTAGTGAATGTTTCATTTTTGTGGACTGTTAAATTTTAATAGTTTTTTTATAACAATAATAATATATTTATATAGCATTTCAAATATGATAAAGAATTTTCAATACAACAACCTTTTGAGCCAGGTAATATAAATATTATCTTCATTTACTAGACAGGAAAATTATGGTTAAATAAATTGTCCACAGGGACGGAGCCAAGATGGTGAAGCAGAAGCAAGGACCTGTTTGAACTCTCCCACAAAGCCCTTAGAATACCTGTAAAAATTGACTCTAAACAAATTCTAGAGTAGCAGAAGCCACAAAATGACAGAGTAAAACAAATATCTAGCCCAAGACAACCTAGAAGACTGACAGGAAGGGTCCATTGTTCCCAGCTTGGAGTGGTGAGCAGCCCAGCACGAGCTGAGCAGTACAGATAGGACTGAAGTAGGCTTCAGGGAATTGAATCACAGGCATCTGCCAATTTCTAGATTTTTCAATCGACAAACACCAAAGACAGATTCAAAGATCAGTGGAAAAGTTCTTTCACCTGGGTGAGAAGGGAGCCAAGGCTGTAGCTGCAGCAGCGACAGCTTCTGGAGCTCTTAACCTACAGATAGTGGGAGAATTGAGTGGCTCATCTGGGTCTCAGGGCTGAGTGGTGGTCCTGGGCTGAGGAGGATCATTGGCATGGTGAAGTTTGTAGTGGCTGTGGAGACGGAATTATACTTTCAGTTCCAGGGCAGAAAAGAGTGTGTGTGGTTGCTCACAGACCAGAGCGCAGGCCAGGCCTATGCCATTTTGGAAGAGTTCAGAACTTACAGGTCCCTAGAGATATCTCAGAGAATAGCTGCACAAAACCTGTGAAGCCTGGGATAGTATACCCTCCATTTGACAAAGGACTCAAAAGTGAAGTAATTGGGGGAGGGGGGTGGAGCCAAAAAAGTGGAGTAGGAAGATGCATACACTCTAGCACTTCCCCACAGCCCACAAAATACCTGTGAAAAATGACTCAACAAATTCTAGAGCAGCAGAAGGCAAAGAACAAGGTGAAAGAGGTTTCCAGCCATGGGTAACCAGGAAGGCCAACAGGAAAGGTCTATCTCACAGGATGCTGAGCAGAGTGGAGTCCAGCCCTGGCCATGTGGCACTGGGAGGAACAGGACCCAAACAGACTTCCAGGGAAGAATTCCCAGCAGGGAGGGCCCCAGATCCCTCAACCCGCAAGTGACAAAGAAGACTTCAAAGGTCAGTGTGGGAGGGCTTTCCCTGCTGGGAGAGAGGGGAGCAGGATTCCCCCAGCACTAATCACAGGCAGCAGCAGCAGCAGCAGGGGGCAGGTAGCTATGGTGACTGAGGAAGCAGCCTGGGTCCATTGTCCAGGCAGCTCAGCTTAAAGCCTCTGGTAGAACTGAGCAGCTGATCTGAACCTCAGTGGCCACCCCACCCCCACCCAAAGCCCTGGGGGGAATTGAGCTGCCAATTTGAATCTCAGCCTTGTACTGGGGAAAGGAGGAGCACAAGGACCCTCCTCTTGACAAAGGATTCAGAAGTCAAGTAACTGGCTGGGAAAATGCCCAAAAAAGGGGGAAAAAATAAGACCATAGAATATTACATTCCTGGTGAACCAGTGTCTCTTTTCACCCTTTCTGATGAGGAAGAATAAAGCATACTGTCAGAGGAAGTCAAGGCCTCTGCTTCCAGTATGCCCAAAATGAATATGAAATGGGCTCAGACCATAGAAGAGCTTGAAAAGTGTGTCAGCAGCCTGCTAAAGGAGAACCGAAAAATGCTGAGGAAAATAACACCTTTAAAAAGAGGCTAACTCAATTGGAAAAAAAGATCCAAAAAGCCAATGAGGAGAAGGAAGCTTTAAAAAGCAGAATTAGCCAAATGGAAAACAATGTTCAAAAGCTGACTGAACAAAATAGTTCTTTGAAAGAGAGAATCAAGTTCAGAGAAGCTAATGACTATGAGATAAACCAAGAAGTTAGAAAACAAAGCCAAAAGTTTGGAAAAATAGAAGATAATGTGAAACATCTCATATGAAAAACAATTGACCTGGAAAATAGGTCCAGGAGAGACAATTTAAAAATTATGGGACTACCTGAAAGCCATGATCTAAAAAAGAGCCTAGACATCATTCATGAAATTATGAAGGAAAATTGCCCTGATATTCTAGAACCAGAGGGCAAAATAAATATTGAAAGAATTCACTGATCACCTCCTGAAAGAGACCCCAAAAGAGAAACTCCTAGGAATATTGTGGTGAAATTTAAGAGTTCCCAGGTCAAGGAGAAAATACTGCAAGCAGCTAGAATGAAATAACTTGAGTATTGTGGAAATACAATCAGGATAACACAGGATCTGGCAGCTTCTACATTAAGGGATCAAAGGGCTTGGAATAGGATATTCCAGAAGTCAAAGGAACTGGAATTAAAAGCAAGAATCACCTACCCAGCAAAACTGAGCATAATACTTCAAGGGAATAAATGGTCATTCAGTGATATAGAGGACTTTCAAGTTTTTGTGATGAAAAGACCAGAACTGAATAGAAAATTTGACTTTCAAACACAAGAATCAAGAGAAATCATAAAAGACTTTCTAAAGCTGAGCTGTTTACATTCCCACATAGAAAAATAATATTTGTAACTCTTGAGACTTTTCTCAGTATTTGGGTAGGTGGAGGGATTACACACACACACACAGACACACACACACACACAGAATACAGGTTGAGTTGAATCAGATGAGATGATATCCATAAAAAATAATAACATAAAAATTAAGGGGTGAAGGAGGAATATATTGGGAGGAGAAAGGGAGAAATGGAATGGGGCAAATTATCTCCCATAGAAGAGTCAAGAGAAAACTTTAACAATGGAGGGGAAAAAGGGGGAGGTGAGAGGGAAAAAGTGAAGCTACTCTCATCACATTTGGCTCAAGTAAGGAATAACATGCATGCTCAATTTGGTATTAAAATCTATCTTGCACTACAAGAAAGTAGGGGAGAAGAGGATAAGCAGGATAGGGGTGATGATAGAGGGAGGGCAAAAGGAAGGAGGGAGCAATTCGAAGTCAACACTCTTGGGGAAGACAAGGTCAAAAGAGAGAATAGAAGAAATGGTGGGCAGGATAGGATGGAGGGAAATATAGTTAATCTTACACAACCTGACTATTATGGAGGTTATTTGCATAATTACAGATATATAACCTATATTGAATTGCTTGCCCTCTCAGTGGGGATGAGTGGGGAGGGAGGAAGGAAGAGAAGTTGGAACTCAAAGTTTTAGGAACAAATGTTGAGAATTGCTTTTGTGTACAACTGGGAAATAAGAAATACAGGTAATGGGGCATAGAAATTTTTTTTTTAATAAAAATTTATTTATTTAACTTTTTACATTCATTTTCACAAAATTTTGGGTTCCAAAATTTCTCCCCTTTTATCCCCTCTCCCCACCCCAATATACCAAGCATTCTAATTTTCCCTATCACCAATCTGCCCTCTCTTCTATCATCCCTCCCTTCTCTTGTCCCCATCTTCTCTTTTGTCCTGTAGGGCCAGATGACTTTCTATTCCCCATTAACTGTATGTTTTATTTCCTAGTAGCAACAACCATACTAAACAGTTGTTCCTAAAACTTTGAGTTCCAAATTCTCCCCATCCCTCCCTCCCCACCCATTCCCTTTGGGAAGGCAGGCAATTCAATATAGGCCCTATGTGTGTAGTTTTGCAAATGACTTCGATAATAGTCGTGTTGTGTAAGACTAACTGTATTTCCCTCCATCCTATCCTGCTCCCCATTGTTTCTATTCTCTCTTTTGATCCTGTCCCTTCCCTAGTATTGACTTCAAATTGCTCTCTCCTCCCATTTCCCTCCCTTCCATCATCCCCCCCCTTGCTTATCTCCTTCTCCCCCACTTTCCTGTATTGTAAGATAGTTTTTCATATCAAAATGAGTGTGCATTTTATTCCTTCCTTTAGTCAAATGTGATGAGGGTAAACTTCTTGTTTTTTTCTCAGCTCTCCTCTTTTTCCCTCCACTAAAAAGTCTCCTATTTGCCTCTTGAATGAGATATAGTTTACCCCATTCCATTTCACCCTCTTTCCTCCCACTGCATTTCTCTCTCACCATTTACCTTAATTTCTTTTAAGATATGATCCCATCCTATTCAATTCACTCTGTGCTCTCTGTTTCTGTATGTGTGTGCATGTGTGTATGTGTGTGTGCGTGCATGCGTGTACATGTGTGTGTATGGACCCACCAACTACCCAGATACTGAAAAGTTTTAAGAGTTACAAATATTGTCTTTCCATGTAGGAATGTAAACAGTTCACTTTTGGTAAGTCCCTTATGACTTCTCTTTGCTATTTACTTTTTCATGCTTGTTCGCATTCTTGTGTTTGAAAGTCAAATTTTCTTTTCAGCTCTGGTCTTTTCACCAAGAATGCTTGAAAGTCCTCTGTTTCATTGAAAGACCATATTTTCCCCTGAAGTATTATACTCAGTTTTGCTGGGTAGGTGATTCTTGGTTTCAGTCCTAGTTCCTTTGACTTCTGGAATATCCTATTCCACGCCCTTTGATCCCTTAATGTAGAAGCTGCTAGATCTTGAGTTATCCTGATTGTATTTCCACAATACTGGAATTGTTTCTTTCTAGCTGCTTGCAATATTTTCTCCTTGACCTGGGAATTCTGGAATTTGGCCACAATGTTCCTAGGAGTTTCTCTTTTTGGATCTCTTTCAGGCGGTGATCGATGGATTCTTTCAATACTTATTTTGCCCTCTGATTGTAGAATATCAGGGCAGTTTTCCTCGAAAATTTCATGGAAGATTATGTCTAGGCTCTTTTTTTGATCATGAGTTTCAGGTAGTCCCATAATTTTTAAATTGTCTCTCCTGGATCTATTTTCCAGGTCAGTTGTTTTTCCAATGAGATATTTCACATTCTCTTCCATTTTTTCATTCTTTTGGTTTTGTTTGGTGATTTCTTGGTTTCTCAGAAAGTCATTAGACTCCATCTGTTCCATTCTAATTTTGAGAGAACTATTCTCTTCAGTGAGCTTTTGAACCTCTTTTTCCGTTTGGCCAATTCTGCTTTTGAAAGCATTCTTCTCCTCATTGGCTTTTTGAACCTCTTTTGCCAATTGAGTGAGCCTATTTTTCAAGGTGTTATTTTCTTCAGCATTTTTTTGGGTCTCCTTTAGCAAGGTACTGACCTGTTTTTCATGCTTTTCTGGCATCTCTCTCATTTCTCTTCCCAGTTTTTCCTCCACATGTCTAACTTGATTTTCAAAATCCTTTTTGAGCTCTTCTATGGCCTGGTCCCACCGGACATCCACCTCAGATGTCTGGGATACAGAGGCCCCGACCTCCACATCTTTCCCTGATGGTAAGAATAGTTCCTCGTCATCAGAATTGAAAGGCAGGAACATTTGCACCCCCTCAAAGAAGCTCTCTATAGTCTTATTTTTCTTCCCTTTTCTGGGCATTTCCCCAGCCAGTTACTTGAGTTCTGAGATTCCTGTCCACCCCTGCCAAGATCTGCCCAGCTAGTGCTTGGGGTCTGAGATTCAAATGGGCTTTCCACAGCAGGTGCAACTGCTATTCAATGTAAGCTTAAGTTCTGGTGCTGGGGTGGGGGCAGGGCCGCCTCCCAGGCTCAGTTCCCTCAGGGGCTTTATGCGGAGACCTGAACTTCTGCCTGCTGCTCGGGAAGTCCTGGGCCGCCGCCACTGCTTCCACCCCGGCCCCTGCCTCTGCCTCTGCTGCTTCCTCCCCCTGCCTCCGCTGCTTTCTCCCGAGGGGGCCTGAATCATGGAGACACCCCGCTCCCCTCTCGGCCAGCCCAGACGTCTCTCTCACTGACCTGTAGCGTCTGTGGGTGGAGGGACCTTCCCGGCTGCCGGAGATTCCATCCCTGAAGCCTGCGCGGATCTGATCCTCTTAGCCACGTGGCCAGGGCAGCTCAGGGGTGGACTCCACTTTCCGGGGCGCAATGGACCCCTGGGGATGGCTCTCCAGGGCTCTCTGGAAAGGAAATCTTTTCCACTGTGTTTCTGCGCACCTTGCAGTGCTCCAGAATTTGTGGGGAGTTCTTCTTGCAGGAAATATATGGGCTGTGGGTTCGGAGCTAGTATATGTGAGTCTTTCTACTCCACCATCTTGGCTCCACCCCCCTGGGGCATAGAAATTTATCTTACCCTATAGGACAAGAGAGAAGATGGGGATAAGGGAAGGGATGGGTGTTAGAAGGGAAGGCATATTGATGGAAGTGGCAATCCAAATGCATGGCATTTTGGGGGGTGAGGGAAAAGATGGGGAGAAAATCTGGAACTCAAAATTTTGTGGAAATGAATGTCGAAAACTTACAATTAATTAATTAATTAAAAGAAATGGGTAAGAATATAGTAAATAAAGCAACCATTGCTTTTATTTCATTTAAGTTACATAAAGATATCTAAAAGATCATTTTGAAATGTTTTCATTTGTGAAATTCCACAAAAGTAATTTCATTAATAATTATTTAGGATTTCTGGATTTATAATAAAATTTCAACAGCCAAAAAAATAAAATAAAAATTAGAATGGAGCAGATGGAAGCTAATGACTTTATGAGAAATCAAGAAATTATAAAACAAAATCAAAAGAATGAAAAAAACAGAAGACAGTGAAATATCTCATTGGAAAAACTACCGACTGGAAAATAGATCAAGGAGAGATAACTTAAAAATTATTGGTTTACCTGAAAACCATGATCAAAAAAAGAGCCTAGACAACATTTTCCAAGAAATTATCAAGGAAAATTATCCTGATATTCTAGAACCAAAGGGTAAAATAGAAGTGGAAAGAATTCACCAATCACCTCCTGAAAGAGACTCCAAAAGGAAAGTTCCTAGGAATATTGTAGCCAAGTTCCAGAATTCCCAGATCAAGGAGTAGATATTACAAGCTGCCAGAAAGGAACAATTCAAGTATTGTGGAAACACAATCAGGATAATACAGGATTTAGTAGCTTCTATATTAAGGGATTGAAGGGCTTGGAATATAATATTCCAGAGGTCAAAAGGAGATAGCATTAAAACCAAGAATCACCTACCTAGCAAAACTGAGCCTAATACTTCAGGGGATAAATGGAATTTCAATGAAATAGAGCATTTCCAAGCATTTTTGTGGAAAAGACTAGAGCTGAATAGGAAATTTGACTTTCAAATACAAGAATCAAGAGAAACATGAAAAGGTAAACAGGAAAGAGAATCCATAAGGAACTCAGTAAAGTTAAACTGTTTACATTCCTGCATGGAAATATATTTATAACTCATGAGATCTTTTTCAATATTAAGGTAGTTAGAGGGAATATGTATGTGTATGGGTAAGTATGTATGTATATATTATATGTGTGTATATATATGTATATGTGTTTATCCCTCCCAGCCTGATTTAGTTATTTTGATTTGCCTCATTAAAGGGGCCATCCCCTCACTACTTCTTAAACAGGTCTATTTACTGAATAGACATTACCTCACCCTATGTGACCACCTGAATAGGCCTTAGCCTAAAGGGAACAAGGTCTCTCACTGCATTCTGGACTATCTCCAGTCATCCTGATGAATATCTGGTCAATGAATCCAGATGACACAGGAGGAGAAAGTGAGGCTAGTGACCTTGCACAGCCGTCTCATACTCAAAACAAAGTCAAGTGCAAGTCATGTCATCATTTCATTTCGGAAATGAAGGATGAATGCAACAACAACGATATATGCATATACATAAACAGAGGGCACAGAGTGAGCTGAATATGAAGGGAAAATACCTAAAAATTAAAATTTATTGTTGAATAGGATGTACTGGGAGTAAGAGAAAGGGAGAGGTAGAATGTAGCAAATCATCTCATATAAAAGAGGCAAGAAAGAGCTTTCGTAATGGAGGGGAAGAGGGGGGAGATGAAAAGAAATATTGAACTTTACTCTCATGGGATTTGGCTTAAGGAGGGAATAACACACAGTCAATTGGGTATGGAAATCTATTTTACCCTGCAGGAAGGCAAGGAGGAAGGTGATAGGAGAGGGAAGATAATAGAAGGGACAGCAAATTGGGGAAAGGGATAATCAGAAGCAAATACTATTGTAGGGGGACAGGTCAAGGGAGAGAATGGAATAAATGGAAGGCAGGACAAGACAGAGGAAAATGTAGTTAGTCTTTCGCAACATAACTGCTATGGAAGTGTTTTGCATGACTACACATGTATGACCTTTATTGAATTGCTTGTTTTATCAATGAGGGTGGGTGCAGAGGGTGGAAGGAAAAGAATATGGGGCTCAAGGTTTTAAAAATGAATGATAAAATTTGTTTTTGCATGCATCTTGGAGATAAGATATATAGGCAATTGCCCTACAGAAAAATAGAGGGGAGGGGGATGGAATAAGAGGGAGGTTATAGAAGGGAAGATAGATCAGAGGAATGGGTGGATGGGATGCATGCTATCCTGGGGTGGGGTGGGGAGAGATGGGGAGAAAATTCATGATTCAAATTCTTGTGGAAGTGAATGCTGAAAACTGAAAAATAAATAAATTTTATATATATATATATATATATATATATATATATATATATATATATATATATATATATATATTTAAAAATATATTGTCCACAATCACATAACTAGTAAGAGAAGGGACCCAAACCCAGGTGTTCTGGGTCAGACGACTGCCACTCAGTAGTATTCAGGACTCTTAAAATGGGGCCATCAATTACCTAAGACCTCTAGACACAAAGAATAGTCTATTATTAAAACATAAACCTAAATGAAAAAAAATAGAGTCAGAAAAATGTTACAGAAGCACTTGCAAGTGATACCCTGATGAAACCTGAAGATCCAGTAAAACCTGAGATGGCATTAACCAGAATAACAATATTTGATCCTGGATGCTCAATGCTCTAGAGGCTGCCTTTCCTGGCTCTCTTCCTGTGGTTTTAGAATTTCATATATAATGCTTCTGTCTCGTAAATGCTTTAACTGTTAACCAATATATAAACAGAAATCAGCTAACCCAGTCCTATTAATATTATATCTTTGGCTGTGGCAACTAAATCTGTACCTTAATTTTTTCTTCTTTCACTTCAGAAAGCCCCATGCTGTTAGCTCAGTAGACAGTTGGAATGCTATAGCTCTAGTTCTACATTATTAAAAATCAAACAACTACTCTTTATATAGCATATAGTTCTGTATAATAGAAATAAACATTCCTTCTTTCCCCCATATGGACTAAAGAAGCAGATATGCATACTAGCAAAAATGTCCTACTATATATTCCAGCATTTTCCCACCTCAATGTTTTTGCTTGTGTAGGGAGACAGAGAAATTTTTCATTGGCCAAAATGCAGTGCTAAAACCAAAGGAGTTTGTTGCTAATAGATATACATTTAAAAAGTTCCAAGTGAGTGAAAAATAATGCCCTTCCTTCTTTTTGTTTCTTTCCTGTTCTGGTTCAAATTCATCTGCATGCCAAGCCAGAAAGGATCTTGAGTTTTTAATTCTAAGTCTGAGGGTTGTCTGGGGCAAACAGATATAATTTCAGCTCCAAATAAAAGGTTTAATAGAAACTTAGAATTACTGTTGATAGTGACTCAAAAGCTCCAGCTATGACTTTAGAAGGTCAGCCTGCCCTTATCAATGAGAGGCTTTTTCATTACTACACCCTGGAAGACTGGGAGTAAAGAGATGAAACCCAGAAGCTGGTAGCCAGGAGCAACGTCCATTGGGTGACCATTAGATCAGGAAAAAGGGATGCATGCACTAAAAAGTAAAGAAGTACAGGAAAGGAAGGCAGATAGGATGAAACAGAGAGACAATATGCAGTAGTAGGTAGCAGGAACAAAATGGGATATTCCAGTGCAGCCCAGCAAGTAATGCCAGAAAGAATAGCCTAATAACATCACCACAAGGCAGATGGTAGCATCTCTAAACACGTCTACTTCTCCCACTGAAAGCATGCGTATCAGTCTGCAGGAAGAAATTTCTATTCCTACTTTCCCTTCTGCTCTATTTCATTAAATGCTTTTGCTCTGAACTCAATCTACCTTTTGGCCGACTAACAAAAGCAAATATCAGTAGACTCGGATGCACTGTGGTTTTGAGTAGACCCACAGAATATGTTCAACATGGATTGGATAAATTTTCTGGAAGTGTCACAGGTACACCAGGTGGATCCCATACCACTTACATGGTCTCTGTGTTGAGAACACACTCCTCCTTTCCATCTCCCCAACCCTAAATCTCTAACTGTTGAAATCCCTTCCTTCAAAGACTCCTCTAAGAAGCAACTTTCTCCATGAAAATCTTCCCAGATTATTGCAGGCAGAAGCAATCCCTCTCTCTTTACATCTCTCATGGGACTTTGTTTTTCCTCTTCTACACATTTATCATGTTCTACTTTGTATTAGAGTTGTTTCTATATCTATTTCCCCAACTAGATCGCTAAGCCACTTGAATTAAAAGGGACTACCTCTTACTCAGTCTTGTAACCCTCCCCCAGCACCTAGCATGGTGCCTATAGGATTATAGAAGTAAGGGTAGAAGGGATCTTAGAGGGCTTCTAGTAAAACTCTCACTTCACAGATAAGACAACTGATGCACAGGCAGGTTGAGACATTCTCAAGGTAACAAAGGTATCAGAGGTAGCATTTGAACCCAGGTCCTCTGCCTACAGCATACTTCCTACTGTACATGCCACTTCATATTTACTGAAGTAACCTACATTTGTGAAAAATTTGGGATAAAAAGAAGAAAGAGTTTGGCAGCTGAGGAGGAGGGTAGCAACAACTTGATACCCGTAAAAATACTACATAGTGTGTTAATAGTATGAGATTTTGCCCAGTCAAGTTTGTGGAAGTTTTCAACTATGAATTCAATTTGAATCTGTCACTGTAGTATAAGGAAAAGGGTGCTGATTTTGGGAGTCCTGGGTTTGAATTCTGGCTGGGATGTTTCTTGGCTCTATGACTTTGGGCAAGTCACCTAACTCCTCAAAGCTTGATTTAACTTATCTGTAAAGTGAAAAAAATTATACATCCACTACATATCCCACAAGGCTGTTTGTAAAGACAGCAAAAAGCACTTGATAAATCTCAAAATGGGAGTTATTATCACTACCTATCAAATACTTGAGAAGCAGCATGGGAGAGTGGGAAAAGAGCCAACCTTAGTCAGGAGCACATAGCTTCAGATCCTTTGACACACTGGCTATGTAACTACAGGCAAATCATTCAACTTATCAGTGACCAAAGCAGCTTTCTGAGATTGTAGGTTGCTGATCTGCATTGAGAGAAGTAGTTTTCTCATGGAAGCTTCTGACACCAATGAAATCACAGGTCTGGATATATTTTTTTTAATCAAGCACTATGTTTCCAGCACCATGGATACCTAGGTCTTAAAAGAAATGGTGTAACCAAGGAACTCCTTTTAATGAAGAATTTTCTAAATAAGAATACTGGTAGTTTCTTTAGTAGAGCTAAGAGAAGAGATGTGTTGAAGTAACTTGCCATGTGCCTAAATGTAAATGTTTAAAATGTTCTCCTAGCATAGAAGAGGGGGACTCTTCTCTTGGCTCCCTTCAAATACAGGTCCTACCCACCCTTTCAGCACAACCTGAGAAAGATCACTTACACAGCTAACTAAAGTTGTCCAACACCACAATAGATTGTCTCTCCTTGGAGGTGTATAATAGGAGCTCACTTGACCTTCTGTCAGTACTGCTGTAGAAGAGATTTAAGTCTGGGGAAAGAGTTGGACTAGGTGATCTCTAAGGTTTCCTCCATCATTACAATTTTCTGGTTGTATATTGAACCCCCCCACACCCTATAGTTTACAACTTAGTACAGAATATGAGCTGCCTATCCCAACGTTTTGGAGCCTAAGGTACATAATCCTGGACCACTGACCTTTCATCCCAGTTTCAGAATGTCCCTGATTCATAGGAGTCTGTATCCAGAGATGGAGATAGACTGTTGACTAGCTCCTGCTTTACATTCTTGGTTATAGCCCCAAACATACAACTGGCTCCATCTTTCCCCTCTTGTGGTCCTGATGGCTAAGTCTGAGTCTGGCACAGAGACAAGGGAGCACATTCCCCAGCTGAGGGCTCATCACTGAGAATTTATACTGAACATTTGGGAGGTACAGATATCACAAGTGAAACCCTGGCATGCTAAAAAGAGAGAGTATTATTTTAAGAATACATTCATGTAATGTTGTTGCTGTATGGAAAAACTATGGTAATCTCTATTGGGATGTGATTTGATACTAGTTACTTCTCAGGTGCCAATGTCCCATGTTTCTATTTTTACTGCTATAACTTGCTCTTTGAATTGTAAAACTGTTGTCCCTTGCAAAAGAGGTAAACACTTGGTGTGTAAATGTGGAAGATTACCTTGAAAATGAGGGCCATTGGGGGCAATTTATCAACTGAGAGAGTCGATTGGGATTATTTCATGAAACAAGGAAGTTTCCAATGGTTATTCAAAGTAGCTATTCTCAAATCCAACTCTGTAGACTTTTGTTCCATAGGCCATTCCTTTTAGAGGAGAAGCAAAAAGACAGAAGATTTCTCAGTTTTTTGTTTGTTCAGACCTATGTCGAGAGTGAAAAAATTCTTCCACAAGGGCAGATCAGTAACTTGTTCAAAACTTAAGAATTATAGATAGTTGCTGCCTAGAGCACTGAGAGTTTAAGGGTCACATGATTAGTGTATATCAGAGGCAGGCTTTGAACCCAAGCCTTTCTGATTCCAAAGCCAGGCCTCTAGATAGTATGCAATGCTACCTCTGCAGAAAGGTAGAGAACCCCTATAACAATAAAGCATAATATCCAAATGACTCATAAGTAAAGAGACTAATAGTTAACTTAGGAAACCAACTAAGAACAGAGCTGTTGTTTGGGCCAGAGGTGACAAGACCATGACTGGGGTGAGACAATGCACTGGGAGGCATAAAGGCAATGTAGAAAAGGAGATGTAGGTAGAGTTCTAGGCAGCTTGACTAGCAGAACTGATAATGTGAGTCACAGGTTACCTCTATGCCGAGGCAGAACAAATAAATATTCTATTTACTCTCTCTTTCTCTAGTATAATGAGAGGATTTTTTTCTTTTTAAAATGTTTCTCTCCCATATTAGATGTTCTGACTAAAATTCAAATTATTTAAAATGTTAAATTGTACTGAGTCATTAAAAATTTAAATGGATCACTCTTTCCTGATATTTTAGAATCTGATAGGTCTGATTTTTAACAAATATATAACACTGATACATTAGCCTGTTTGGTTCTTCTAAGAGGCATCTGAGGTAAGTAAGTGAGTTTTCCTAATATGCCGGGGAAGCTAGAAAAGCAATAAGGAATGGAGTGATCTGCCCAAGGTCGCTCAGAAGTTAGGGCAAGAATTAGAATCTGTATTCCCTGACTGCCTGCGAGTGCCATGCAGCAGCTGCCAATCAGGTTTCAGGAGACATCATTTGCAGTAGGTTGTAAAATGGAAAATCTGTTGGTTCATATTTGACCTGCTCTTTTTTTTATTCAAGAAACTTCTCATCCCAAAAATATATGCTCGGTTATTAAGGTCTCTTGCAGTTATAATAAAAATATTGTTATACCACTCTGCTCATCTTTTTTGACAGAATTCAAGTAAAAGTCATCTTGGGACAATAATGTAAATAAAAGCAGAAGTGGATGATTCTTCTTCTTGTAGTTAAATAAAAGCATTAGAATGTAAACTCATCCTCCGTAGGAAGCATCCTTATAGTACGGCTCCAATAGCTGACAAGCCAACAGGACTGATACGTACCCAGAAAGGCGAGGGATGGCACCTCCACACCAATTAACGTCATCATAGAAGGCCCAAGCATCTCCAGGGAAGCAATCATTGAAAAATGAGCTACGTGTTCATAAATCCTTAACAAATGTTAAAGGATCTCAGGATCTTTAAGTCTTTGAATGAAAGCACATAATGCCACACAGGAAATATCTTGACTGGCTGAAAAACATGTGACACAACTCTGTGTTGTATACAACACAGCAAGCAAGTTTGGCAGTAATCATTCCAGTAGTACGCTATTTGAATGGTGGTCAAGTTCATCAGTGAAGAACTTTTGAAAAGGGGTGGGAAAGGTGGGGAGGTAGGAGAGAGTGCTCTCTCTCTCTCTCTCTCTCTCTCTCTCTCTCTGTTTCTCTCTGTCTCTGTCTCTATCTCTCTGTCTCTCTTTCTCTCTCTGTCTCTCCTCTCTGTCCCTCTATTAATGTCTCTGTCTTTCTCTCTCTTTGTTCCCATTAACAATCTGATGACCTTGTGAACTTCAAAAGGGAAGGTTGGAAAATCTTTCATCAGCATCAGTGGCGTTGCCTACTCTAACCAGCACCAAGCCAGTACCAGTGTTCCTGGAGCAACAGCTACTGACAACATTGTCCACATCACGAACTGGGAAACACAGTGAAGACAAACTAGACATGCAAGCAAAAGCATTTCCAGAGAGCATGGCCCCTTGGAGCAGAGAAAAGTAAAGGCTCATGGCTCTACAAGGTTGTCAATAGAAATGGGTGTTGAGGAATTAGTCTGGAGGGAGGGTTACATGCCACATCCTGTTCCTACTTGACTGAGGCAAGTCTCTATGCTTAGGAAGATTTTTGTTTCATGTACCTTGAAGATTTCAAGTATTTAGGATGGTGATATCTATTAAAAACATTGTTATTAAGTTTTTATGAATTTGTCACAGATATTAATAATCATAGACAATAATTCAGTCTATGATCATGGTCTGGTTCTAGTTCAGTTTATTGACTGAGTTCTTCAGGATTTTTTGAGTTTGTCATCTGCCAGTCCACAAAAGATGATTAGAGCTGATATATAACTCTAACTGCCAAGTCTTGTCTTGCTAGGTATTCAGTAGGTGCTAAATTGTTACAGCCTGTATTCATGTGCTGCACTGTCTCTACTATTTGCTTGCATAAACTACATTGATTACTAAAGATGACCCTCCTATAGTTTCTGGTGACAATGAGCTGGTCTTGAATTGCCATCACAAACCTTTCCATTTCCACAAACAAATCTGAACAACCCAGTCAATTTGTTGGTATATCATTGGCTAAATTTGTCATCATCATCATCATCCTCTTACTATTATTATTTCATTATTTATCATTATTGGTATTCCACAAAAGTTCTCCTCTAAGACTTCATTGTGGTGTAGAGGTGTCCATGATTTTCAAAGCCTATGCCAGTGGAACATAAGCACTGACTGGCTCTACCAAGCTGAAAGGCTTCAAGAACAGGTCTGGGTATGTGCATATTTTTTTATCCAAGGACAAGTCTTGCTAAGTTCAGAGAGATATAGGCTGGTCACAAGATGACTAACTCTTTCGTCTTGAGAATTCATGTGGTACCTACTAAGACCCAAATCCTTAGTCTGGCATCGAAGGTCTTCCAACGCCTATATATTCCAACTTAGTTTTCCAATACAGTTACTCTGTTTCATTCATTTTTCAGTCCCTCATACATAATTTATTAGATTCTATGCTCATGGACTTTGTCTCTCTCTATATGAAAAGCTTTCTTTGCTTTCTCTACAAAATTCTCCCTTATCTGTCATCTAAGACACCATCACAGCTTGCCTTTTCTGGGAAGTCTTCCTCCAATGAATCCTCCCAACTCTACTGCCACTCTGGTTGTCCCTTTGTTCCTTGTCTCGACACTTTTCAGACAATTACAATAGGTTCCACAAAAATATTCCCAACTTTATTCTATTTCTCCTCCAATCCATCCTTTACCTTATTGCCACAAAAATCTTCCTTAGGTATAGAGCTAATATCACTTTTCTGCTCAAAACTCTTCAATGTCTCCCCATTATCCACTTTGTAAAGTCCATTCATTTGCCTGACATTCAACCCCCTTCACTACTGGTACCACCCTATCCCTTCAGACTTATCTCATACCACTTGCCATCTGTGTACTCTGCTCTCCCATGAAACTGGATCATCCTGTCCCCTTACCACCTGCCACCCTGGGCTGAGCCACTCTTTGTTCAGGCTGTTTCCTATGTGTCCACTGCTCCTCCAACTTCTTCGCCTCTAGAATTATTACTTATCCTTTAAAACCCAACTCACAGGCTACTTTCTCCAGAAAGCCTTCCCAGGTCTGCTTGGTTGATAACAACTTCCCCATCAGATGCTACATATGACTTTGTTCTACATCTCTCTTAGGTACATAACATATAAGATTACATATTGCAATTATCTGTTTTTGTCTTATTCTCCTACGATTCTTATATTATCTTTGATTATCTTTCATTGTCCCTTAACTCCTTACATAATCCTGCCCACAGAGGTGCTTGGTAAATGTTCACTTAATGAATGCTTTTAGACAATACAATTTTGCACACCATTCATTCCCTCACTCAAATAAGTATTTTATTAAGTAGATAGTGCCTGATGCCATCTAGCACTTTGTCTGGGGTGTTGAAGGAAGAACTTCATATGTTGGGTAGGGGATAGTGCTAGATTACCTCCAAGGTCCTTTCTAATATGGAGATTGACGCCTCATATCTTGAGAGTTTAAGGTAACCCATGAGCAAAATCACATCGTTTCTCTGGGTCCCAACAGTCTTATTCATAAAATGATGTTCTCTTAGATCTCTCCCCAGCTTTGACATGCTATGATTCCATGAATTCTTCCAACCTGATACCCGTTCCTTATTCATAGTGATAGAAATGAAAGCAACCTTAATGTGATCAATGAGTGCAGCCTCCAATGCAATGTGTTATGCTTTGTATTAATTTCAGACATTCAGTGTGGTGTTTTTTTTTGCCTTCTAACCTCATCTTCTTCTCAAAATAAACACAAGAAAAATAACTTTACCATCTTGCCAAAATCTTTCACAATGTTAATTAATGCTTTTAATAGATGTTCTTCTTTTCAGTTCCTTCCCTTTCTATGCTTTGCCCTAGAAACAAACTACTCCTTAACTACATTTGAGGTGAAAAGAATTTGAGTTCAAATTCTGATATTACCTGTGTAACCATAGGCAACTCAGTGGAATTCTCTGGACCTCAGAGTTCAAATTCTGATATTACCTGTGTAACCATAGGCAACTCAGTGGGATTCTCTGGACCTCAGTTTCCTCCTTTGTAAAATGGGTGGGTGGGGTGCGTTTTGGACTAAATGACCTTTAAAGTCTCTTCTAGCTCTAGCTCTGTGATCCTATTTGCTTCTCCTGTTAAAATACATGTCAATCTAATAATAGTTTTGCCCTAAAGTTTTAAAAGCATTTAATTTCCTCCAGTTTTATAGGTCTTTACTCAACCAAAGTCAAGGGTGCTATAAAAAAGCTAGTAAGACATGTGGTAACTAAGTGCTGACTCTGCAGGCATGCATGTTATCTTGGCTTTCCCCCTGGTAGCTCCATAATTCCAGTGACCAGCAAGAGGTAACAAGATAGCAAAAATATTTTTATGGCTAGGGTTGACCTATTCCTTTGAGCACTCTGGGGAAATTCTGAGCTCACAAAAATTGTTTTAACATAACACTATCCGCTGTGGTCTCACTATATAAAGAGCTTCTTGAAATACTCACACAAATTTCTGCATTGAAAACACCATGCAGAATCACCTGAAAAAGACACATTCCACATGTGAATTCAGAGCGCATATAAATGTATATGTTTTAAAGTATATATATGTTCTTGATTTCATAAATAGATAACTTATTTTATTATCCTCCAGCATATATTATTTTCTCATTGATATTAAGTAGGGTGAGAGAATCAATCACTTCATTGACATAGGGACTCCCAGGTGAGGAAACTCCCTCCAGTGATGCAGATTGTCATCTTCTCTGCAATTTATCATGTTAAAGATTCACCTAGAGCACTTGTTCAGGATACTGGTCCAGGATCCCATGGCCAGTATGTGTGAGAAGTGGGACTTTAACTTAGTTCTTCCTGGCTCTGAGACCTGCTCTCCATGCACTCCTTGAACCATGTTGCCTCCATCATTGACAGTTTAATAATAACAATAAATCATGTTTAGTGATTCAAGACTTACAAAACACTTTTGTTATAAAAATCCTGGTTTAGGACAACTAATATTATTACTAATATGTTATATATTATTGATTTTTACTATTACCTAATATATTTTATAATATTAAGATATTAATATCTTGCATATGAGGAAACTGAGTCATAGGAATCAAGTGACTTGTCTAAGGTTGAACAGGTACTAAGTGGCAGAGGGATGATTCACACTCAGGTCCTCTGACTCCAAATCCAGCACAGTTTTCAATGCATTTGACACTGACCCAATCTGTAATTATGCTAATAAAATACTTAAATGTATCTTTATATGGATACATAAAATCTGCCACAACTGGTACTCAATGCTGTAAACCAGAGAACAATCAGAAACGTGAATGAAAATGCTTTAGATGTGGCGAGGGCAGGAATTTGTTTTGCTTGACTAAGCATATTTTGGGTTTTTTTTTTTGTCATTGGTAGAGGAAGTGAAGAGAGAAAATATTCATTCATTAACTGGAAAAATAAAGTTTAAACATATAAATGAATCATTTGAATCTCTTTTTATAACTCAATTCTTTTTAGTTTTTACACCACACTTACTTCTCAGTGTACCTCCATTATAGACCTTTTCCTAATAGCAAATAAAAACAGTTATGTAAAACCTATTGACTCAGCAACCGTCTGATAGTGAATGCACCATTCTGTACCTAGAGGGCCCCACCTCTCTATCAAGAGTATGGACATGGGTTTCATCATCCATTCTCTGACTAAGATTTAAACCAGTCATTGAAATCATATCCTGGAAAAAAGAGAGGCAGACCCATCCTTCTCCATGCCCCATGCTACCAACAGGAAGAATGACTAGCCTGTATCATCACATATATGTTGTAGCAATATACTCCTTGACTCTCTTTTCTATGGTTACTACCAGTATAACCATCCCTCCCACAGCTACTACCAACAGTATCCCTTTTCTATATGGTGGGCACATTCTGGATGTTTGTTTAAGTGAACTGAATTTGCCACTGAAATCCAGGTTTGAAAGTTTCTATCCAAGGAGGTCAGGATAGCAATCTTCACTAGGCTCCTAGAAGAAGGCGGTTGCTGATGTTGGGCTTTTATTATAATGAATCAGATTGTTTTACACAACTTTACTGGAGAAGTGGCTGCTCATAGCTGACTACTGTCTGCCTGAAACTCTAGTAGAGTTCTCGTCCTTTTCACCTATGAGTGTCTAGCCTGAGACAGGTGTCAGTCGGAGGTCCTCCTCACAGGCTCTCTTTAGCACAAAGCTTATTCACTGTATTTAACATGAGGCTTCACTATTCTTATTTGATAATCAGTAATGATGATGGTAGCTAGAATTTCTAAATTTTAAGATATTTAGTATTTGTGAAGATTTTTATGCAGGTTATCTCATCCTTACAACAACACTGTGCGGTAAATGCAGTTAAAATTAGTTTAACATGCTCTAGAAGGGTGGTATCACCGGGCACATCTTTGCACTGTGAGAGTTGTTCTTCTAGGGACCCAACTCAGAACTATAAATACAAGTTGGGAGAGTATCCCAGAAGCAGGGCCACAATAGTTACTAGTTCATAAGACAGATACTCTTAACCTAGGACCTTTTTAAGATACAATTATTGGTAGTTATATTTCAAAATAATTGATTTCCTTTGTAATCCTATTTTATTTTATACATCTAAAAATGTTATTCTGAGGAATACATAGAAGGGATTTATGACACAAAAAAGTTAGTAGCCCCTATTATAAGAGATTAATTGCAGTATAAGGTAGAACTGGAAAACACACTGGTTTCCTTTTCTACTTCTGAACATTAAATGTGTAACTATGGGCAAGTGACTTTACTATGCTAAATCTCAGTTTTCTCATCTTGAAAATGTGTAGAATAATGCCTCTCCTAAAGTTTTTGTGAGAATCAACTGAAATAATATACATAAGATATTTAGTAAACCCTAAAATACCACATAAATTATCATTATTTTTACTAAGGTAGGAAGATGATGCTTATGTCAACAATAAAATAAACTTATATTTTCAATGTAATATTTTGAAGAGAAAATGACATTTTAAGGCAGTGATCTCAAAGAAATTTAATTTTTTGCATTCAGTTCAGTTTATCCTAGAAAACACATTCATTTACAGAATTCCACTTAACTTCATGAGTTGTATACATCATTTAATTACAACATATGACAACAATGAAACCAAATGAATTTCGACTTGATTTGAAAGGAAAGTCCTTATCTTATAGGAATTTCTGATGCCTATCAAAAAAAAACAACCTATAATGGGGATAGAAGGTAGGCAGGTATATGTCCTAGGAGTCAGAGCAACCTAGACCATGGTCATTGCCATACATGTAATTATAATTGGCATTCCAACTATTTAAATTGAGTTGTTCTTGGTCAGATTGAAGATATTGTGAATATATTACTTCTTTTCCCAAGAACAAAGGTGGGGAGAGTCTCTGAAGGATGACCTCACTAAACTGATAGGTTAGCTTCCTGCGGATTTTTATGATTTCCCCAGTTCTTCCATAGTTCCTCAAGGCTCTGGCCATTTTCTGGTATGTCATGGTCTTGCGGTTACCTTTCCTTCTTCCCCAAAGTTCTGCAAGTTTCTCTTTGTTTTTGGAAACAAACTGAAAGACCCCCTTTGATTTATCTACCCACTGGATACAGGATGCCATCTCAGGATCACACAAAGACTCATGAAGGTATTCAAATAGTCGGAGCTTCTTTCTCCCTAAATATAGAATAAACATTGTCATAGACAGGAATAGCCCTCAGATGTATTGGGTATACAGTAGAGACTCTATAAATGCTTCCTTCTTGGATTCTGAGTGAGCATAGAGTTCTGGGAACAATTCCCTGTACATGTCACCTTCTAGGAATTGCTTATATGGGAGTGATCTGTCACTTGAAGGCCATAGTATAAGGGATTCAAGAGATCCTCTCAGAATTAACTCAGATATTAACTGACTATACCACAATTTGGCCTACTAAATTTCAGTTGGATTCTTTGTTAGCAAAAGTATTCAAATTTTTACATAAGCTTTATTTGTAGAGAAACCTAGGGATCTCTCATTGCTATATGGAATTGTTTATCACTCTATCGTTTTTAAATCAAGCCTTCTCCGGTGGGTTTAGAGTTCAGAGTTAGGCACCAAAGTTTCTTCGACTGGAGCAAAGTGGATAAAACAGATGATGTTCCAAAAAGAAGGCTATAATAAAACCACTTTCAGGATGAAGACATATTTTTAAAAAATAGTTTAGGGAGTTGAAAAAAACAACTTTGGGTTTGTCATATGTCTTGAAGAAGCTATAATGTAATAATGTATAATGTAACATAATAAAAGACAAGTTACAGGATATATCACCAAACTCAACCTCAGCATGTACTGATGAACCCAAACTTTCTCAGGAACATCGGCCACACACAATTTGGGGTCATTTTAATAAGGTACACAAAAGGTCATTTTAGGCATAATGATATTTTTCATTGCCATGAAATACATATGGCTTTTTCCTAATAACTCCTTTACAATGAAGGATAAATTATAATTCTGACCAAGAAATCATGATATGTTTATATGCCCAATGGGACAGAAAAGGATATAAGCCTTCCTGATGAGTAGAAGAGTAAATGACTATACAACTGTGACACCAGCTCCTTAGCATCAGTTTCCACTTTTTATAACCTATGGCATATTGTGAGCAAAATGGAATCGTAGATTCCCAGGAAATTGCTTTACTTGTCTATGTAGAAAAACTCCATGGGGAATGGTACTATTGCAGCATTCATCATTCAATCAAGAACTTCAAAGGTTTTATAACTAACATTATCTCTTGAATGCTATAATCTCCAGTTTTTGAATTGAAAAACATAAGGGACTTACCAAAGGACACAGAATGAATTAAAGTCAGACATAAAGATAACAGAACTTTTCTGACCCCTTGGTCACTACATTTACATTTTACATTTTCAAATCATTTCCAACCAGAGACATTTATTAAGGGCCTAATTTCACATGGCCCCTTACTAAGCAATATACATAGAGAACATACTAAAAATGGTCACTGAGTTTGGGAGCTCACACTGGGTGAGATTATGAAAAGAAATCCTGAGCAGAAGGGGGTCAATTCTCCCTCTTTAGGCTTTGAATATAAATACAGCAATCACCAATAGAGGACCTAAGATGCATTTTGCAAAATGCCTGTATATCTATGAAGGAACTATGAAAGATAAATAAGTGAAAAAATAATTATCAAGGGTTTTCTATGTGCAAGCATTATACTAAGTGATGGGGAGCCAGAAAGGAAAGAGAGCCAGCCTTAAGGATCTCAGTTTTAATATGGGGAGATAACATATAGAGAGGAATGGGGGCCAGGGAGGGGAAGCTTGGTCCTGAAAGTTACAGAAATGGTGAGTAGGACCATGGAGTGGATTGACACAACCCTTCCAGGAATAATGACAGAGCTGGTGTTTTGAAGCATTGTACAGTTTACTATAGAGACTGGGACAATGTGGATCTGACTACAGCTGATTTGGGTGTGGTACATCTGTTGGACAGGGTTGATTCACTAGTGGTGATGAAAGGAACATTTAAAAATACACTACGAGAAACTATGACATGAAACTTCCTTGAAAGCATTTTGAACAAATGTACTAGTACCCTGAATCCAAGATTGATTAACCCACCTTTTCCTCCTCTTTGTTGGACAGGAGCAGTCTGCACCCCTTGGTTTTCAGGCATATTCTGCAGGGCATGATGGATGCTTCCTTCAAAATAGAAGTCAGCAGTACTATTCTAATGATAAAGTAAGATAAAAATTTAATCAGCTGGGAACCCCCCCGAGAGATGAATGGATCTATTAAGAGACCCTAGGGACATTTTCCTTCTCCAGCGGTTGCTAGAATGTGGTTGGAGTGGCCCAGTTTAATCAAAACTTAATTTTTTCCTTTGAATACAGGAAGGATCTCTGAGCTGATTATTAACAGATGGCAAGGAAGCGTGCTCTGGGGAGTCACTGGACAAGTCCCCACCGGCTTGCTGGACAGCTTGTGTCTTTGCAGATTTCTGAGGAAAAGGAGCAGTAGTAACTGATAGCCCCTGAAAACTCCAAGTTGTGGCCTGCCAGGATGAGTGTTTGTGGTCCTGCTTTGTAGAAGCAGCCTGGCCCTCGCTCATGGGGATGGACTGTCACAGCACCAATATCATCATTATTATTTTTTATTCTAGCAATAGCTAACATTCAAATAGTGCTTTAAGGTTTGCAAGGAAATTTACATATCCTCCTATTTGATCTATTGAATAACAGGTTCACAGCTGATAACATTTCTGATGATTCCCTTTCATTTTATCCACGTTAGCTGTTTTCATAGGCTCATGAACAAGCGGCCCCTGGGAAGCACAGTTGCAGTTTTCAAATGAAAATAGAAAGGAACTTGCCAGCTTTCACCAAAGACCAACCTTTCTCACCACCTGTACTAGTAATCTCCATGCCAACAGGAAATTGGCCCATTCTAATGACAAAGGAATGCAGTCATCCTAAAACTCTACTTACAAACACAGTTCTCCAGTTATAGACAGTTTCTTCTGTAGGAAGTACTCCATAACAGTTGGAATTTCCTCTGAGATGAGGATAATGATTGAGGAAAGTCAAGTAATTTTTGCAATCTAATTGAAAAAAGAGAAGAAACTTTAAAAGTCATAGTTAATTTTAAAATTTTACATAAAACAAATTTCCTAGAGAAAGAAGCATTCCATTTCCATCCAGGATTGTCTATTTTGGAGTTCATTGAATAGACTGATGAGGAGACAAAAAAATAAAGTCCCAAACTAGATCATGAAAAATAATTGGGCATGATGTCAGGAAATAAAATGTGTTCTCTATGGAAGTATGAAAAAGTAAGTGATTACAATTCTAAATATTAATATTTCAACTTGAATAGGTTTACAAGGCAGGGGGGACTGATTACTAGTTTTCCCATGAAAGAACCACAGAATTTTAGGATTGTGGAACTTTGAAGACCAGCTAGCCCCAGAGTTCTTTACCTTTTCCATTTCATGGCCTCCTTAGGCACATCCATATGGATCTCCTTTTGACCTTTTTTCAAAATAATGGCTTTAAATGACTAAAATCAAATACATTCACTCTCCTCCAAAACAATGTGACTAACAATAGAGTATTATTATAATATATATACATATATTATGGAATATGTATAACAATTATATTACTAAATAGAATGTACTATAATAACATCATATAATATAACATATGTGTATAACACCATGATTGTAATATGATTGATAATACAATGAGTAACCAATGATAAACTTTATGGTTTACATGGTGCTTTGCATATATTCTCTTTTTTATCTTTTCAATAATCTAGAAGGTACGGAGCACAAGTATCATTTTCACAGATGAGGAAATTGAATGAAGTACCGTTAGGTGAAGTGATCTGGTCCAAGATCACACTATCTTGGCATTAGAGCTCAATGGGATTGTAAAAGTCATCTCTTCCAACCCTTACCAACTACTGAGGGGCAAGCCCAGGAATTTAACCCAAGTCATCTGGTTCTAAATCTAAAGCTACATTACACTCTCTCCTAGTGGAATATATATTAGCATTGGGCTGTATCCTTAATCATTGCACCTAAAAGTGAATTGTGGTGTAGCAAATAAGCAAAAGACAGCAAAAAGGAAAAAAAAAAACCCAATGATTTGGACCAAAAATTAAGCTTGTGAATAGAAGCTCCATAGACACAATGGTATGGGGATCATGAGAACCTCTAAGAATGGCGTGGAGCTCATGGGTACTTCTGGGGTTGGGGGTGGAGTGGGAGCAGGACTGCAGGGTAAAATTCTGAGAAGCGTTTTCTGAACAGCTAAGTTTAAGCTAGGGCTTAAACTTCCATTTTTAAAAAAGGTACTGAACAAATACATCACCAGCAAGAGTGATTCATAATTTCAAAGACAGAAATTAACATCTACTCTCATGGCAAATAACTCTGTCCATTGGGTCAGGGTTTTCTGGCCTGTCTATGTAGAAAGTCATATTGCCATAATCTGTACTTTCCATCATAAGATTTGAGATCCAAGGTTGAATTTCTTTAGCAGGGCTCTCCTGGGATATATTCTATCTCAGTAAAAATGGCATCATGCTCTTATTCTCTGCCTACCCCTCCCAGGGATCTCTATCTGAACCCTAAAGGACTGGAAGTTCTTCTGGATGGCTCATCTTTACCTGGGGAATACTGATGGTCCCCAGTTGAATGTTGCTGCATTACCTCAAAAGCATCTTCGAATGCCTGACCCAGCATGTCTTGTTCCAGCCAGCTCTGTAAGAGCAAGGAGAAACCCTTTGTTCATTAAGCCAGTGTTCAATACTCACTTGTTTTTTATTTTAAATTAAAAATGCAATACAAAATTTTGAATGACATGTGAACACAGGATCTGGTTTCATAGAGAAACTCTTGCCATCCTCAAGCACCATAGAATCCAGCAGGAATTTTGTCTTTAACAAAATAGGGGTAAGGTCATAGTGAACAAAACGGTTGAGGAAGTAACTAGTAATATACTTTTAAGAAAAAAAGACAAAAAACAAGAAATCCCTTGAAGTTTGGGGGATTTTTTGGTCCTGACCTATAATTCCATGAATGCAGGGATCTCCCAGTGAGGAAACTCCCTCTATCAATGCAGATCTCTTAGTGCTCTGCAACTTATGGGTTCAGAGTATAATTGCCTGAAGCAAGATGAAGTGACTTGCCCAGGGTCACATAGTCAGTATGTGTCAGATGTAGGACTTGAACCAGGTCTTTCTGACTCCAAAAGCTGGTTCTCTCTTTACTACCCCAGGATGTCTCTTACCTGAAAAAAAGGTGGAAAACAAGAGAGATTACCATTCATTTGCATGAATGAGATTTGTTACTAATAACTTTTAAAGCATAATAAAGAATGTTTTAAAAGCAGAATTTGCAAACTTATTTTTAAACTATATATCCTTTAAGGCAATAATCATGGAGAAATAAAATTGCACTGCATTATAAAGCAATTTGCAAAGCAATTTTTCCTTTACTAACAAGTCAATGAGAACATTCTACTACAAAATTTCCTATGAATTTTCATCTTTAAAGTGGAGAAGAAAGGAAAGATCGAAAAAGGGAAGGAATAATGAAAAAATGCTAAACTTACCATGACTTCATTAACAAAGTGGTAAATCTGAAAAAATTTAATATTCATTTTAACAAAAAAATTAAGTCAAGCATTTAGAAAATTAAAATCAATTAAAAGATCTTGAATCATTTCAGATTTGAAAAAATTAGATTTCACTGGAAAAGTTGATAAAAATAAAAGTTTATGAAATAAAAATTCTGGCTAACTGATTAAAAATATGTTTATGGTTTTATGAAAAGTCATAAAATATCATGGTCTTATGAAAAACTTTTAGAATAACTTTCAACTCTTCTGTTATTGAAATATTGTAAAAAAAATTGACCTGTAGAATAAAAATTATTATTGGCACTTAATCTTATTACATCTTCTATTTAATTTTTGAAAGAAAATAAATATACAAGTGATTTAATATCATGTCAGAGACCATTAATAAGCTTTTTGAAAGTCCTTAAAGCACCAGCAGCGTCTTTATCTTAACACAATGCCACATATGTAAAACTTCACATGAACTCTTTGCTTCTGTCAACCGGATTGTTTGACAACAAAGATTTTGAAGATACTTCCATACTCAATGTTTTCAGGAATGACACTTTATTCAGTAGGACTAGTCAGGCTCTGTTGCCAATTTAAAAAAAAAATAATTATGATTTTATGGTGGATCCAAAACTGCTTATCCTTTAATTTATACATAAAGCAGTTTTATTTATATAAATTTCTAAAATTTTATTGTTAATGTAGTGTTCCTTAGCAATTAATTTCAAATGTCACAATTCCTTTTTTTGTGGAATCATGTCATATCAGACAATCAAAATATGGTGAAAGAAGAAAAGACTTCATAATATTTTGTTTTACTAAAATATTTCAAAGGTTGATATCTTAATTCAAAAACATGGAAATAAACAGGTTTGTTTTATTAAGCTTTAAACCAGGATATAGATGATAACATAGGGTTGCAGTGTAAATTACAACCTTAAAACCAAAGCTGAGTTCTTTATTTTAAGATCCCAGAGATCTCTCACGAAAGAACTGAGGTTCGTTAGGGCATCGATCGACAAGCATTCATGAAGTACCTACTTCGTGGTGCTAACAGTGCTGGCAAACCTCAGGAGAGAGACAAAATCAGAGCTAATAACTTGGATAGAATTACATAATTAAAGATACATTCAGTGACCAGCATTTATCGTGCTGATAGAAAAAATGAAAAGTTGTATTGTACCTTGAAAAACATAAGCTGAACACTTACCAGGAAGGAGCCTTTCAGTCCTCTACCAAGATGTTTTCATTAATAACATAAAAGGCTGAATTGTTAAAGAGCAAACTGGCAAGGCAGCATTAAATAGGTGGTTTTGGGGAAGTGCTGTAAAAAGGGGATTTTTTTTTAAAAGATACAGGGCCTTCATAATTTCTATTTGATGATATGGATGAGACACTCCAGGGACTATTATTATGAAGAGGCATCTCCATTCAGTCGTTGGGTCCAGAGTATTATAAACACAGTAAAGTGAGAATAAAGTACTTTATAAAGCATTTCCGGTCCTAGGCATTTTTGTATCTATTGTCTCACTTGTGCTTCATCACAGAGATATGGGCTGCTTTCCTTGATACATGGAACTCCCTGGTGAGGAAATTCTCTACACTAGTTTATGTTGGTGATCTTTTCTGCCAGGCATAGTATAGTGCTAGAGAACTGCCTGGAGCACTGAGAAGTTAGAGACTTGCCCAGGGTCACAGAGCCAGGATGTGTCAGAGGCAGGACAGGGGTCCAGGTACTAGTGCTCTGCAGGCCAGCTTTCTATCCTCCTGTCCGTTCTTTACAACAATTCTGTGAAATGCTGTGAAATAGGTGGTACCAGTATTATCATCTCTATTCTACAGATGAGGAAACAAAGCCAAGAGAAGACATATGACTGGGTTCAAGGTCGTATATCTAGTCTCTAGTGTAGCTAGGACTTGAACCCCAGAACCTCTTATGCTTAGTTCAGCACTCTCTTTTTAAGAACCGCTCTCTATCACCCGGGTTGGAAGTCACTCATAGGCCTGGTGCCACAGCTGATTCCCAAGGCAGCTTTATTCTGCCGCAGTAACACCCCTCCTAAAGTAGCCTGGTGGTGAAACCGCTCCCCTCCTTCCATACGATCCACCATATTGGAGCTGCACTTAGTTCAAATAATCACTTGATATGATTAGCTCAGAACGTCTGAACTCAAGTGATCCTCCAGCCTCAGCCTCCCCTGGAGCACTAAGGCTAGAGAGTACTTTCTATTAAACCATGATGCCCTATGAAATCAACCCTTTGTTGCCAGCTTTATATATTTCTTAATGTGGGGAGAGGTGAGTTCCATCTGAAGACATATATAATTGTGCCTTGACAGACATTTTTTCCCCTCTAATTCCCTGACAACCCACCTGTGAAGCACTTGACCACCCCATTTCCCTCTGCTGTAAAAAGAGAGGGTTGGCTTAGATGACTTCTAAGATCCATTTCAGCTCTAGACTTATGATCCTATGATCTTAACAAATGAAAAGAACAGCTCACATTTTCACAGCACTTTGTAAACTATAAAATTTCTACAGAATTTTATCTGTAGTTTACAAAGTACTTTTGTTACCACAGCCTTGAGAGATGGGCAACGTAAATACTCTTTTCCCATTTTGTAGATGAGGAAAAAGACTCAGCTGTCACCAGATTAATTGTCAAGACTAATTTTTACACCCAAGGTCACACAGTGCACAGTAAAGATGGAAGGAGGGCTGAACTTGGAGTCACAGGATCTGAGTTCAAATCCTAGCACTACCTGCGTGGCCATCAGCAAATCACTTCCTTTGAGCCTCAGTTTCCTCCTCTGTAAAATATGGGGGTTGTACTAGTTGACCCCTAAGTTTCATTTCAGTTATAGATGTATGATTATAAATGTTAGACTCAAACCTAGGTTTTTTGCCTCTCAGAAAACTCTCTTGACGATGCGTAAGAGGCAGTATGGTACCTTTGGATAAAATGAAGTGACTTTTGTTATTTTCAATATAGAAACATGACCCTAATGAAAAGGGCACTGAACTGAGGTCAAGAAGACATGGGTTCTGATTCTTTGTGCTTTTGTATAACTGTGTGCCTCAGTTTCCACAACTGTCCTTAATTAATAGCCCTCAAGATTACCATGCTGATAAAATAAGAGCAATAAATGCTCATTGATTGAATAAACAGTCAGTCCGGTTGTCCAGCAACTGGAGGTACCTTAGAACTTTTCTGATTGACTATTCTCTTCAGGGAAGCCAAATTTTTCTATTCTTGTGAAAACCCAGGATGGTTTTTGTAGTTTGTACCAAAACAGAGAGACAGAGAATCAGTTTTACTGTATGAAGAGTCACTGTGGAAAGTGTACAATATTAGAGCAGAGGTGGTGATCCTTTGCCCTCAGGCCCCAAGTACCCTCTTGTGAACTCTGGGGTGGATTTGTTGCATACTTGTACAAACAAAAACAAACTGACATGTGATTTTGTTGGTACAGTGAATATAGGCTTATTCTGACTTTCCTGGGATTTTATGTAACTTTTTTTTAACTACCTCCGTTGTTGTAATATTATTACATAAAGCTCAGCAAAAGTGTTCCTCTGGGTAAAGCGAGCCTCATGTGATGCAAGAACGTTGTTGAGAATCAATAGTTTCACCCACAGATTGAATTAAAATGTGCCTCTTCTCACAGAGGCTGGTTCCTTACTTAGGAGATTAATTGGAGCTAAGGAGAGGAGTTCTGGAACCAAATATTAAGTTCTTAATGGATTTTCCAAAAACAGACAATAATAACTCATTAAATTGTCTTCAGTTGTTTAAAATTATGACATGTAAAGGAAACAAAATATTTTGCAGATTCACTTCTATATATAAGTATTATGGGGTGTGGGAGGATGCAATCACTTTTTTAGCATTGTGCACATAATCTCCAGTGTCCCCAGTAGTCTGTGGGGACTCGTCCTCGCTGGGCTCTGCTGACAAAGCAGACGTTGACACGGTGACTGCCAGAATTGAGTATTTCACTGGCTTATACATTTTAGAATAGGAAAGGATCTTAGGGGACAGACATAGAGTCCAATCTCTTCCTTTTAAAGATGAGGAAACTGAGGCTCAAAAGAAGTGATTTGCTGATGCTAAGGGACTTGACCAAGGACATACAAGCAGCAGCTGGCAGAAATAGCATATGACATTACTTCCTTTGACTCCAAAACTCATGCCCTTTGCACTGAGAATTTTAGATTAGAGTAGATTAGAGTAGTAGTTTGATGACTAAAAGAAGATAATATATAAGTGAAACCTCTTTCTAGATTCAAGGAAAAGTTATAGAAGAGAGGTCTGAATCCTTCCTATCAGTCATCAAGAAGATTAATGAAAACGACGCCATGTGGTACAATAGAAAGGAAAGGAGATTTGAAGTCAAAAGATGCAGGTTCACACTTGACCTCTGCCAGTTGCTGCCTGTGTGACCTTGTTCAAGTCCCCTAACTTCTCAGGGCCTCGATTTCCTCATCTCAAAATTCTCTAAGGTCCCCTTCCATTCTACATCTATGAGCCTATGAAACTGTCTGAGATTAGTTGTATTTTCATCTATTGAGGACAGAATATGCTTAAAATACTCACAGCAGTCATTAGAAAATTCTCGTGTTGAAATGTTTGTGGAGCACATGGGATCGCTGGATTGCAGAATTAGAGCTCATCTAACCCAAGCACCTCCTTTTATAAAAGAGGAGGCTTGAGACCAGGATGGTCAAGAGACTTGTCTAAGGTCACAGAGGCAGCAGGGAAAGGCTTCAAATATTTTCATTCCTTTTGACACTTTCTTGGAACGGTGGCTAAAATGCTGGCAGGAGCTATTTATTTATTTTAAAGACACAAAGTGGCTATAAAAAAACAAAAATACTAACAGGTTATATTTTCTTCCTTTACTTATAATAAGAGGTATAGCTGATTAAGAAGAGCTAACATTTATAGTACTTGAAAATCTGAAAAGTACTTTAAAATATGGTATTAATAATAATGTAGTTATTTTTGGCCTGCTAATAAGAAAAATATTGTTGTTTATTTATAGTTGTCAGATATGAGATCTCACCCAACATAAGCAAAATGTATATATACGTACATCTATACACATTTATTTACATTTTTCTTTTAGAATTGGTTTTGCTTGATTATATATGTTAGTATCAAGGGGGTTTTTGTTTCAAATGGGGAGGAGAGGGAGAAGGCAGATCTCATTGCTCCAAAGTGAACGTGTGTGTTTCTGTAGCTCGGAATAATGAGGAGGAAGAGGACGTGAGTTTATCTGTTCCTGCCTTCCAGGGGGCCACACTTCCCCATTCTGGGGACATGCACTCCTCCACCTGAGCCTGGGTACTCAATAATTTAGAAACTAGCACATCTGTTGCTTAAGATTTTCCAAAATCGCTTCAGTTGCATCTAAGGGCAATGAACTTCTGCAAAATAGTATCTACCATCATCAGTAAGCTGCCATCTCCAGAAATGCCACTGGTTACACCCTCCGCTCATAGCCGTTCTTGGCAGAACTCCCTTCTGCAGTCAGAAGGACTCCAAAATAACACTCGGTAATGTTGGGGATGGGTGGGAAAGAAGAGACAGTAGAGGCTTAATCCATTCTTAAACCCTAAATAATAAAGCTTTGAAGGGAACACCTTTTTTTAAGTGAAATTTTTTTTTCTATCAGCAAAAATCTACCTTCTCTCTCTCCTTCTCAGCCCTATTCCCAATTCAAACAAAAAACCTTTGATACAAACATGTATAATCAAGCAAAACAAATTTCCAAAAGAAAAATCTAAATAAATGTGTATAGATGTATGTATATATACATATGTATTTATATATACACATATTTCTTTTGGAAATTTATCTATACTATATATACATATATATATTAGCGTGTATGTTTGTCCTTTGTTGCCAAAGAAGACCACACCATCAGAGAAATGATGACATGACTTGTGCTTGACTTTGTTTTGAGTGAGGGAGGGCTGTGCAGGTCACCAGCCTCACTTCTCCAGAGCCATCTGAATCCAGTGACCAGATATTCATCAGGACGACTGGAGATAACCCTGGATGAGGCAGTTGGGGTTAAGTGACTTGCCCAAGGTCACACAGCTAGTGAGTGTCAAGTGTCTGAGGTGAGATTTGAACTCAGGTCCTCCTGACTCCTGCACTGGTGCTCTATCCCCTGCACCACCTAGCTGCCCCATATATGCATATATGTCTTTATATATATATGTATGTATATACTTATATATAAATATATACCCACATATTTCTATGACATTAAGGGAAAATCTTTGCATCTAAGACTACAAGGCACAAGGAAATTGCTTGACTTCACAGGTTCTACGATGAGTCACTGGAGGAGTTGGCAGCCTATGTCTTTAAGCATCACCAGACTACTCTGTAAAATCTCTCAGGGGTGGGGAACCTGTGGCCTCGAGATCCCTGTTCTAGACGATTCATTTCTTCCCTTATATGAATAAATGAGAGGCATCATAGTACAGTGGGTAGAGAGGGGACCTTGGAACCAAGAAGACTTGGATTCCAGTCCTGCCTCTGACACACCCTGGCTGTGTGAACCTAGGCAAGTCACTGAATCTCAGAGTATTCTGGGTAGCTTTCTAAGACTAAGTTGAGAATAAGCTGCCAATCTGAATTAGCAGAAGGAATGCCCTTCTCCAGGATTTCCCTATACAAATGAAATCTGGTCCCTATATAGATAATGGGGAGACTGGAGCCTTCTGGGAAACTCAGAGAGTTACCTGGAGTATAGAGAAGTCCTGGCTGCCTGGGACAGCCAAGCAGCAGCTCTAAGCAGCAGAGCTTGCAACTTGGCCTTCTTGCCCCTAGGTCTGCTCTCCAGCGTCTCTCATCTGCTACTGCCCAGTTGTGTTCATCTTTGGTTGCCAAAAAAGACCATGCCATCAGAGACATGATGACATGACTTGCACTTGACTTTGTTTTGAGTGAGGGGGTGCTGTGCAGGTCACCAGCCTCACTTCTCCTCCAGATCCATCTGAATCCAGTGACCAGATATTCATCAGGATGACTGGAGATGACCCAGGATGCACTAGGAGACCTTGGCCGCCTTCAGGCATTCACTTACGGTTAAGTAGCCCATTCATTGAATAGGCCTGTTTAAGAAGTAGTCAGGGAATGGCCCCTTTAATGAGGCAAAGAAAAAGAAAGACATCAGTCTAGGAGGGAGACAGCAACAATTACTACTGATAATCACTCTTAAGCCAGGAGGGTCCAGAAAAGAGCCCTTAGGCAGGGACCTAGTGTGGTCATTGAATTCAGATGGCTCTGGAGAAGAAGTGAGGCTGGTGACCTGCACAGCCCTTCCTCACTTAAAGCAAAGTCAAGTGCAAGTCATGTCATCATGTCTCTGATGGCAACAAAGGATGAACACAACAATCTGTGAGTAGACACAGCTGCCTGTATGGGACCCTAGCTAGCTGGGTAACTCAGCTCCTTCTCTCCTGTCTATCTCCCCCTCCCCTTCCTTCTCCTCTCCAAAGGCAGGTAAATTTGGATGGCCAGAAGATACTTAGTTAACTTGGGTTTTACTGGCTACATTCTTTTCCCTTTCCTTTCCTTTCCTCTTTCCTTCTTCCCTTCCCTTCCCTTTCCTTCCCTTCCCTTCCCTTCCCTTCCCTTCCCTTCCCTTCCCTTCCCTTTCCAAAACCTTAAACCTACTGCACTCTAAAGCTCATACACTGGATACCTCCCAGTAATCTGCAAAGGGACACAGCATTTTCTCATTAGAAATTCCTTTGACCAATAAAATTACAGTTCCATACATATACATATATATACACACATATATATACATATATGTATATATATGTATGTATGTATGTAGAGATATATAGATAGAGATATCTATATGTATTGTATATATACAAACACATACTTATATAGCATATATGTATCTATGTCTGTGGAGAGAGAGAGATAGAGAGGAAGAGAGGGAGAGAGAGAGAGAGAGAGAGAGAGAGAGAGAGAGAGAGAGAGAGAGAGAGAGAGAGATTGGTTTGTATTATGCACAGCATTTTGTTGATGTTGGAGGGGGGGCCATTATCAGCCATAGTTAGCAAATGGTTATAACCTGCAGGGCCCCAAGTGACCAGTAATGATTATGTTGCTTTATAACATATCACTATGGAATGATTTGTGATGATGTCTTTAGAATTTTAAGTAAATGTTATCACACACCACCCAGTAACACTTAAAATTGAAGGAGTTTGGTATAATGGACAACCCATGGGTCTTGCACTCAGGAGAAACCTGGGTTAAAATCCTGCCTCGGATATTTACAAGCTGTGTGACCCTGGGAAAGTCACTTGACCTCTCACTGCTCTAAGTAACACTCTAAGACTGAGTTGCAGTGAAGATACTGGCCTGTATCTGAATAGAAGTTCCTTACCAGTGAGTTTCCTATGCCAATGAAAACACAGGCCCAGTCCCCATCACTAGCTCTAATTTTTAAAGTTCTTTCAAATATATTATCTCCTAAAGGGAAGCAGCATGGCATACTGGGAAGTGGATTGGGTTTAGAGTCCAAGGACTCAGATGCAAATCTCAGTCCTTCCACTTCTTACCTGTGAAATATAAGTCATTTCACCTTTGAAACTCCAGTGGGGGTGGGGGTGAGTGGGTGGAAGGGAACAGGTAGACTAGATGGCCTCTACAGTGCCTTATAGCACCAAGTCAGTGATGGTCATGAGAGTTTGTCCTGTGCAGCAGCTTTTCAAACACACTTCCATGCTCCCTGCGCTACAACTTAGGAAAGGATCTTAGAAACTTCTCACAAGTGAGAAGTTCACTTCCTTCTAGCTCCATCTCTGACTTAGCTAAGCTGTGTGTAGCCATTCTAGTGTTCTAGGACCTGCCAGACTATGTTCTGTTAGCATGGTCTTTGAGAAGTCATGCTTCAACACTGAGTTTTACTAGAGATTTTCTAAGTGCCACATTTTCCTTTGGGAAGTTTTAAGAAAAAACCAATATTACTGCCTACCTCATATTGTGAAACTTGAGAAATTCCCCAAATAAAGCACTTTTTACTGTGATAAGTTCCTTCCATGTTTACTACTATTACCACCACCACCACCACTACTACTTAGTACACTAATTTGGCTTAGAACTAAGGTGGGCATATGGGCTTATCTTGTTATATTTTATAAAACTAAAATATTTTTTACTCAAGAAAATGTACAAATGAAAAATAAACCAGAAATAACATTCTTACAGCTAAGATATATGAGTCATGAGTCAAGGAATTTGGGTCCAAAGCTGATGGGGCAACTAGCTTCCTGTCTAACTGCTATTTCTCCACACCAAATATTTTGATTTTCTGCTCATGAGATCTATTTGAAAATAAAGATATATTCACCAGCAAAGATTACTGAATGATAGATAGTTGATGGGCTTTCTTCCTATATGTTCATTTTTATGCACAAAGCCTTATAAAATATTGTAAATATTAAAAATGTAAAGAAAAAAGAAAGTAAAGGAAAAAGTTCAGTTATTTTATCACAGAGCAAAATGAACAGTTTTTGCCTTACTGATTAAAATAAAAAGTGCAAAATTACAAAAGAGGGAAGTAATGTCTAACCTGTGAGCTATCAGCAATATCTTCTATTAATTTGTAACCATTCTGCTTTTCTGATCTCTAGATTCCAAATGGAGTCAGCTTTAGTAAGGGAACGTTTCATTTTTGAAGTGCAAATAAGATAATTTAAATATTATCAACTGACAAAAACCATCTAGTAACAGGGGTTCTTAAGCTTTCTTGTGTCATGGATCCTTTGAGTAGTTTGGTAAAACCTATGAACTCTTCCTCAAAATCATGTTTTTAAATGCACAAATAAAACATAGAATTACAAAGAAAAACTAATTATATTAAAAATACAGTTACTAAAATTAAAAAGTTCTTAAAAAAACAAGCTCACAGTAAAAAAATCTTGGATTAAGAGAATATTTGGTCGTTTCAATGATCAGGAGGAAAATGATAGTAAAAGCCAGCATTCATTTAACCCTTTAAGGTTTACAAAGCATTTTTGCATACATTATCTCATCTGATACTCGGAACAACTCTACAAGGCAAGCATGACAAGTATTATTGTCCACATTTTGCACCCACAACAGTTAAATGTCACAGGATTTGAACTCTGGTCTCTGCTTGTCATGTGACAAAGTTCTCCTAGCGCTCCTTCTCCCATGAAACCTTCTCAAATTCCTCTAGTCGTTGGTGCTCCCTCTCCTCAGTTTGTCCTGTATTCTCATCTATGTGCATGCTGTATCTTCCCAGTAGAAGAAGGGGAGAAGCTTTTTCACATTTATCTTTCTATGCCCAGTACCTAGAACTGTGCTTTGTATACTGAATGCATTGAATAAAGTGCTTGTTGAATTAATCGACCCTAAATCTAGCACTTACCATTCTACTCTAAACAGGTAGATAAGTGATAATGACAACGGAAACTCAAGTTTCTATTGACGGTCTTTGGGACTAGACACAACAAGTGAATCAATGGTGAATCAGAAAGTTTCCAGTCAATTCTGTTATACGTTTTCATCGAACTATATCCCACCTTTCGATGTCATAGATGTTGCATTTAATGAATGTCTTTAGTATTGTGGAAAGAAACAAGCAGCAGTGTTGTAGATCCAATTTTTATTAAAATTCTTATAGTTTTAAGTCTGGGAATTGTGCATGTGTGAGCACACGTATATGTGCACTGCTATTTGTTTTAGATCGTGGACCTGGGAAAGTTTGATGTCTAAAATATATATTCTAAAAAAGCAATTATTCTCACAGATACATGGATAAACATACATATATAGACACACATGCGTATACATATTTATGTATATGTGGATATATATAGCTATCTTTTGTTCTTGAAGAGGACCAAAATGACATCATTATGGAGTTGAGGTACAGAGTGATCCAACCAATAAGAGCTTGGAAGTTTCTACCACAGGTTGAGCACAAATTGTCCATAAAAACATTTGGAATGGAGATGTCTCTAAATTTGTGCATTTCACATTTCTTTTGAGCTATTTCAATTCTGCTTTGCTCACTGAGTATAGCACTTTCTTTGATGCAAGCATGTCATGCTGGGCGGTGCTGTGCCAGTGTCTCCCATGTCTTACAATCAATCCCAAAACTCTTCAGAGAGACCTTAAGAGTGTCCTTGTGTTGCTTTCTTCTGACCTCCATGTGAGTGTTTGTCTTGTGTAAGTTCTCCATAAAATAAGTCCTTTAGGCAAATGTATTTTTGGCATTTGAGGCCAACCCACCAGAGCGCTGCAATTTATAGACATGAAGTCTTCTGGTAGATGTCTTGCTGTAGGGCTGCTACTTTTGTTGAATGTAAATGTTTAGTTTGGAGGGTCTAAGCCTATGATTGGTCCAATATTCTGTCCCACATAGCCCCTTCATCACTCCCATATCATGTCTGTCTCTTCTTACAATGACAGTCTATTAAATGCCAATGTTTGTTGTGAGAGTGCATTCATGGTGTCTCATTGTATTTGGGTAAACAGAGGACAGTGGTGGTGATGAGGTCTTGAGATGCACAAGTCTTCCATAGTGACTTTTACTGTTGCTATTTCTGACTTCATTCCTCAAATATATAGAGAACTGAGTCAAAATTTTAAGAATATGAGTCATTCCTCACTTGATAAATGGTCAAAGGATATGAACAAGCAGTTTTCAGATGAAGAAATCAAGGCTCTCTATGGTCATGTGAAAAAATGTTCTAACTCACTATTGATTAGAGAAATGCAAATTAAAATAACTGAGACACCACCTCACACCTATCACATTGGCTAATATGACAGAAAAGAAAAATGATAAAAGTGGATGGGGAAGTGGAAAAATTGGGACACGAATACAGTGTTGATGGAGTTGTGACCTGATCCAACCATTCTGGAGAGCAACTTGGAATTATGCTCAAAGGGCTACAAAACTGTGCATACCCATTGACCCAGCAATACTACTACTAGATCTGTATTCCCAAGAGATTTTTTAAAAGGTAGGGGGCGGGGAGGACTTAATCATACAAAAATATTTATAGCAGCTCTTTTAGTGGTGGAAAAGAATTGAAAATTAGGGGAATGCCCACCAATTGGGGAATGGTTGTGATATATGTGATTATATATCCATATATATGTAATTATATATGTGCATATTATATATATGTGATTATATTATATATATATGTGATTATATTATATGATTGTGATGGAATACTGTTGTGCTATAAAAAGAAAAAATGATCAAGAAGCTCTTAGAAAAACCTGGAAATACTCACATGAATTGGTGCAAAGTGGAATTAGCAGAACCAGGAGAATGTTGTACACAGTAACAGCAACATTGAATGATGATCAATTGCGAATGACTTATTCTCGACAATACAATTATCCAAGACAATTCTGAAGGACTTACGGTGAAAATTGCTGTCCACCTCCAGAGAGAGAACTGATGGGGTCTGAATGCAGATCAAAGTATACTTTTTTTAATTTTGTTTTTCTTTCTTTTTTTTTGGTTTGTTTTCTTTCACTACATGACAAATGTGGAAATATGTTTTGCATGACTACACATATATAACCTATATCAAATTGCTTGGCTTTTCAGTGAAGAGGGAGAGGAGGGAAGGAGGAAGAGAATCTGGAACTAAAAATTTAAAAAATGTTAAAAATTATTTTTACCTGTAATTGGGAGAAAATAAAATATTCAAAAAAATGATGAACAGGATAATTTCAGAAAAACTTACATATACTGATACAAAGTAAAGTTAACACAACCAGAATATTGTACATATTAACAGAAATATTATACAGTGATGATTGACTGTGAACGACTTAGCTGTTCTCAGCAATACAGTGATGCAAGGTAAGTCCAAAAGACTCATGATGAAAAATGTTATCCACCTCCAGAGAAAAAAGTTAAAATGCAGATCAAAGCCTACTATTTTTAACTTTATTTTTGTGGGGGTTTTATCTGTATTTTTTCCACAACATGACAAATATGGAAATATATTTTGCATGACTGCACATGTAATATCTTATATCAAATTGCTTACCAACTCAGGGAGGGGGAAGAGAAAAGAGGAAGAGAATTTGGAACTCAAAATTGTAAAAAATTAATGTTAAAAATTGTTTTTACATGCAAATGAGAAAAAATGTTTTAAAAAAAGAAAAAAATTGAAATGCTTGTGATGTGGACATCTAGGTAAGAATTATAGCAGGCAGCTTAGAGATGCAACTCAGGAGAATTATGTGTATTTAGAAGTCTATTGCACAGAGATGATTACTGAATCTATGATGAGATAATGAGAGAGAAGAATAAAGGGTCCAAGATGTACCTGCTGGTTACTCACACCCAGCAGGGAACAATGTGGATGATGCTTATCTGTCCTTCCACTCATCCCGGTTCACGACCTCAGAGTCATCCTGGACTCCCAATTCTCCTTTAACCCAGATATCCAATCAGTTGACAATCTTGTGGGCACAACATCATTCTTCTAGCCTTTTGTCTCCATTCACAAAGTCACAACTCTTAAGACAGTTTCTCATGACCTCCAGTCTCCCAATAGGTCTCCCCACCACATCTCCCCTCTCAAATCTAACCTTTACATAGAGTCCAAAGTGATTTTCCTCAAACACAGGTCTAACCCTGCCATCAGGTCTCTGGATTCAGATGGCTCTGGAGAAGAAGTGAGGCTGGTGACCTGCACAGCCCTCCCTCACTCAAAACAAAGTCAAGTGCAAGTCATGTTATCATTTCTTCGATGGCATGGTCTTCTTCGGCAACGAAGGATGAACACAAACAGTCCTGCATAACACACTCCGGTGGCTCCCTATTATTACCTCTAGAATCTAATACAGAGCATCTCTAAGTAGTTCTAAGTAGTGTAGTTCTAAGTTTTAATAACTTTAGAAGCATAAATGCTAGAAATTAACAAAAAACAATACTTGGAAGATTAATTATTTAAAATTTTAGAATACTGATTAAGGTGGCCAAGCAAGAAGATCTCTTCTACCAGTCTGAGAAAGTGTCATCCAGATACTGTTACACACGCAATTCATGACAGGATGCCTTGTCTTGTTAAAATTAAATTGAAAATTTATTACTCAAAATTCACAAAACTAAATTAGCATAAAAGAAATTTAAACAATTAAACCTTCAAATAATATTTTTGGTAAGCCTGAAATTATTAAAGTTTTAAATTACACAAAGACTTTGGGGACACCCTGTTCAAACTCTTCTGGTATTTCACACACTTCCTTACCTGGTTCCAACCTACCCGTCCAATCTCATGATGCTCCTTTTCACATAAGCTACGGTTCAGTCAAACAAGTCTTCTTGCTGTTCTCCACACCGTCATTCCTTTGGACCTCACTCTTTCCCCGTTTCCATGTCTCAGAATCTCTAGCTTCTTTCCAAGGTCAGTTCAAACACCACTTCCCATATGAACTCTTTCCTGATCTTGCCAGTTTACTGTTGCCTCTCCCTCTCCTCCAGCCCCAACAAATTGTCTTGTAGTTTTTTTCATATGTGCTTATGCATAGACATACTATTTCTTCTATGGAATGCTTGCTCCTAAGGGGCAGGAAATGTTTCATTTTTGTCACTGTATTCCCAGCTCACACACAACAGACAATAAATGCTGTTCAATTGCTTGCTTTGTCCTGCAAAGGAGACTGAGAAAAATCAGATAGGCAGAAAGAAAACCATTACATCTTACTCAAACCCAGGGAGAGGACAATATCCAGAAAGTGGGAAGGCCCAATGCTGTCAAGTGCTGCAGAGATTCAAGGATGAGACTGGAGAACCCCTCGGATTAAGCAATGTATTGGGGTTCTTATGGCAAACATTTTCAGTCCCTGGTGGGTAAAGAAGCTGGAAGGCTAGGGGCTAAGAAATGATGAGGAAGTGGGAGGGAGAGGCAATGAATATGGACAGCTTTTTCTAGCAGTTTGGCTGTGAAAGGGTAGAAAGATATAGGCGTATAGGCTGAGGGGATATCAGAATTCAGTAACAAGTTTTTAGTTTGGATTTTTTTTTAAGGGTGTGAGAAATCTGAATACGTTGGCATGTTTGAAGGTGGCAGAGAAAGGTCCAGTAAACTGTGAGAGACTGAAGAAGAGGGAAGACAGAGAGATAGAGGCAGACAGACATGGAGAAGATGATGATGATGATGATGAAGAAAGAGGCAAAATTGTCAGAGGAGATAGGAGATGATGGGTTCAAGGGCACAAGTACAAAGGTTGACTTTGGAGGAGGGGAGAATGACCGCTCATCATTTGAGATTACAGTCAAGGAGGGGAGGATGGGGCATGAGGCTGAGATAATTCTAAGTGTGGAACTGAGGAGGAGAGGAAATTGCTAAAGTCTGAACTTTTTTCCAGGGCAGAGAAGGGTGTAGGAGGTAAGTAGTAGTGTCAGTGACTTGAGAAGAGAAGAGATCTCTGTGGGAACGGTTTTGAAATAAATGAACTCTCTTGAGTACCATGGAGAAAAGGAAGCCCCTATAGCTTCTAAAGTGGGGCAGGCTTCCTAAGCCCTGACTGATTTCATTTGTACTGGGTTTTTTTTCTCTTGGTTACACGGTATGAATTGCCATAATGTTCTTGGTGTTTCAGAAAGCACTCTATTCAAATTTCTGGACCCACAATAACAGATGTATTTATTCAATGTTGGAACATTACTGTGGTAGAATGTACAATAAATTCATCATTTTTCCCCCGGTATTTAAAAATAACCAAACAATAGAGAATTGTTGGGAAGTGTGACTCAGCACTGAGTCAGAAGTTGCTTTCACTAAGGTTTTCTTTGCATATCTGTTATCCAGTGATTTAAAATCTATTCTCTTATGTATTCATATAAACCTGAAGGAAAACTCCTAGAGTGTGTGTATGCTCACATAATCTGGGATGCAGCTCGGCTGTTCCCAGACCTGTGACTTGGAAATCCTTCCCTGGACACTGATGGGGTAGGGCTAGTGCAGAGGTAACAGGGGAGAGCGTAGCACAGGCCCCAAAGAGACCACCTAGCACCATGATGTGGTTGAGAGAAAAGGTGAAGGGACAGGATTCTGTGACTAGAGAGAAGGACAGTGGTCTCCACAAGGTGAAAGCCATTGGGATAGTTCTCTCTGAACCCCAACTGTTGCTTACCCTCACCTAAGTACTCTCAGGCAAACATCCTGCAGTCCCACCTTGGTTATTGTTTTGGTTATAACCAAGGTTTCAAAGAATTAATATAATTGGAAAAAAGACTCTCAGAGAAATATAAATCATTATTCAAATGCAATGCATTAGTGGTGGTACTAGCAACAGGAAAAAATCCACTATGAAAAATAAAGGTGTATAAAATTAAGCAAGCTTATGAAATTTCAGTTTACGATATACACTCTAGCAACTAGATTCTTAACTTACCAAAATAGGATATTTTTCTGTAGTCTTGAAATTCTCACAGCAAGTAGATTTTGTAGCTTCAGAAAAACATTTAGGAGGCATGATGTATGTGAATACTGGAAGTGGGACGCAGCCTGGTGACAGCTAGGGTGTAGTGTAGCAATTCCTAAGCTATAGGCTGCAAATTCCAAAATCTGGGATATGGATTTATCACAAGGGGTCCAGCTCATTTTTATAAAAAGTTATCATGAGAAATAAGTAAACCGAGTTTCCGTCAAATAAATACCTCACAACAGTATTACAACTCTAGATGTTCTTCTCATGAACAAAATACAAATTCACCCAAAAGCATTCCTAAAGTTGTAGTGATCGAAAAAATGCTGGACTGAGAGTCCAAGAAGCTGGGTTTGAATCCCTGCTATGTCACTTATTCCTGAAATGACCTTGGACAATCATAATAAGGGCACTTATATTGCATTTTGAGGTTTCCAAAGCATTTTAGAAATATAACTTCATTTGATTTTTCACAGCAACTCTGGGAGGAAGGTTTTATTCGTATCTCACTTAACAGGTTGTGTGTTTGTCCTTTGTTCTCAAAGAGGACCATGAATCAAGATGATGACATGACTTGCAGTTGATTTGAGTGAGGAAGGGCTTTCCATTTTACAAATGGGAAACTAAGGCAGACAGAGGTTAAGTAACTTATCCAGGGTCACACAGATATTAAGTATCTTCCTGACTCCAGGTCTAGCCTTCTATCCATCACACCACCTTCTGTGAACTTCAGTTTCTTCATTTGTAAATAAGAGGGTTGGACCAGAAGTTCTCTGTGATCCCTTCTATGTGATGACCATAGATGGCATGCTTTATCAAAATGTAGATGATACAAGATATAGATAACATGCTAGATGGCAGAATGAGAATCCAAAGAGATCTTGAAAGTCTAGAGCATGGGCATCAATCCAATGATTCATGTAAAATCTTATATTTGAATTTTAAAAAAAAAACCTTTACCAATTTAGGAGGTCCGGTTAAATAGTAGTTTGTTGGGGAAAGATCTGTGGCTTCCATGTGAGCAGGTGTGTGAAGCAGCAGCCTCAAAATTAAATGTGATCTGAAGTTGCTCAGCTTCCAGGAATAAGGATACAATGGTGTCACCAAACTCCGCCCTAGACAGACCACATCTGGAGGACCACATGTCTAGTTTTGGCTGCCAAAGTTTAAGGACGTGGATGGGAGAGAAGGCCAATGAGGGTGGTGAGGGGTGTGTCCATATCAGATGAGGATTCTTTGAAGGAAATGGGAATATTTCGAGCAGACTTGAGCAGAAATGATAAGCCATCATCATGTGTCTGAAAAGCTGCTGTGTAGAACAAGGCACAGGATTAGATATTAGATGGGTGTAGCAGCAGCAGAGTTCTAATGGCATGACGTTGGTAGTGGTGTCTATGGAAGCCGCAGTAGCTGATGGCAAGGGAAGTATCTGAATCAGAAAAAATGTCCCCTGGAAAGAAAGGACTGGCCAAATGTGTCCAGTTTGCTAGCTGGCTTTCACCTGCAGAGTGCTCCAACCATGAAAGGGAGAGGTGAAATGTGAAAAAGGGCTAGTTCAAGTCCTGCAAACCATATCCTATCCCAACAAGATTTGAATATTATGCTCCTAGCAAATTGTACCAGCTCTTTTCCTATGACTCCTTTTTGGGAAAGCCCTAAATTTGAACCAAAAAGAAACTGTCCCCAAAAAGTAACATCATGGACATTTAATAAGCAAAAAATTGTCATCAAGGCGAGGCTAATCCTTATAATTAGAGGTAAACTTGCCCAGCAGTGGACCTAGTCCAGGAATGAATCTGAGAACAGGCTTAGTACCTGAACCTCTGCAAGTCTCATCTGAATGGTGCCTCTAAGCTAGAGAAAAATGGATGAAGGTGCTTTACATTATTTGTGATTTCCTAAATAAAAGTGAAACTTAGCTCTTTAAAAAAAATTTTTTTTGTAGTTACAAAGAAATGGAAAGAAAGTAGATAAATGTCCATTAATCGGGGATTGGCTAAACATATGTGGACTTGAATGTACTGGAATATTACTGTACTGTAAGAAATTAATATGAAGGAAACAGAGAAGCATGGGAAGATATATGGACTGACAACAGAACCAGGAAAACGATACATACAAGGACTATGATAATTTAAGAGGAGGGAACACTAACCAAATGAACAGTGGATACTGTGAAATTGTAATGACTGAGCTTGGTCCCAAAGAAGAGGGGAGGCCGAGATGGGGAACTATTGGTGTGAAACACCTCACAGAACGTCAGACAGGGTGCATGTGTTGGTTGGTTTTGCTAAACTTCATTTATTTATTTATTTAGATTCTTTGCTATAACTGATGACTGGGATGGGGGGAAGGAGAGACAGAGAAAGAATGTATTGGGAAACAAAAGTGATATGAAACCAAAAGATAGTTTTTTTCAAGTGTACATCTGCAATCAACCCAGACAAAACAAATCTGAATTAGAAATCTCTTGGAAGATTTTATGAAGAACATGTAAATATATGAATAAATACACATATATATACAGAGATTAGATAGACAAACAAAGAGAGAGAGAGAGACAGAGAGAGAGAGAGATTACACAGTGGATAAAGCACTAAAATGTGAATCAGGAAGACCCGAGTTCCAATTCAGATTTAGACACTAGATATGTGACCCTTGGTGAGGCGTTGAACCTCTCTGATTTCTTCAGTTTCCTCATCTGTAAAATGGGACTAATAACAGCACCTACATTACAGGGTGGTTGTAAGGATAAAATAAGATATTTGTAAACCTTAAAGCCCTCTATAAATGCTATTTTTTAAAGGATTGGAACAACATTAATTAATTAATTTCTAGTTTTCAACATTCATTTTCTCAAGGTTTTGAGCTCCAGATTTTGTCCCCATCTCTCCTCTCCCCTACCCTGATAAGACAAGCATTCTGATTATCCCTTCTCCCAGTCTGCCCTCCCTTTTATCACCCCGCTCTTCATCTACTTCCTCCTTACTTTCTTGTAGGGCAAGATATAAATACTATTTTTATGTATAATATGAGCTATACTATTTACATAAGTATATATGCATGCATATATGTGCGTATTTATACATATACACACAAATATATATATATGGAGAGAGAGAGAGAGAGAGAGATGACTAGACTTTTGATAGACTTGTAATGAGGAAACTCTACCAGTGGGAGTAGATCCCTGCTCTGTTAACTTACAGTCTCTGTGAGCTTCCTGGGCACTGCAGATTAAGTGACACCCAGGTCACATGGCCAATGTGTTTCAGACTCAGGTCTTCAGAGAAGTTTTGCAAGTAAAAAACCCTCAGGATTCAACAAGTTCCTGTCAACAGGATAAAGCTGCCTGGTCTTTTCACTCCACACACTCAACATATTTTGAATGAATTGAATTGGGTTACTCTGTGCTTGGTGGTACTAATTTCCCTGATTAATTCTCAGCAGAATCTGATCTGGGAACCATTTTATTTTATTTCCTCAATAGTGATGGTGAGTCTGCAGCAAATCATTCATATCCTTTCAGCAAGAATCAGTGAATACTTATGAAGCAGTTCGGTGAGGTGTACAATACAATGTGAGACCAACTGTCTCATTAGAGTGGTTGCTTTTCTTGTGAATGTGGTTTTATTTCCTGAAAGAGCATCTCTGCTTTCCCGACATGGCACTCTATACTCTAGGGATAAGTACAAGCAATCAATCAATTGATATACATTTGTTAAATGCTTCCTATATTTCAGACTCTGTCCTAGGTGCTAGGGATATAATTACAAAGAAACGACCAATCCCTACACCGAAGAACTTACATTCCAGCAGGTGAGAAAAATATTCATGATGGAGAGGAGGAAGGGTAGAGGAGATGGTGGTTCTAGCATAAGAAAGGTATAGGTGCTTTAATTGAGAATTGATGGAATTGTACATCATTGTATGCCTCACAGCATTTGAATATGATATCAGGCTTCATTTGAATCAGCTCCTCCATTTGCTTAAGGTGTGGAGTGATGGAGTGGGGTGGGTAGGGGAGCATTGCTCACTTAACAGTTTAACCTTGAGTCAGGCTCTGTAATTATATGACATTCTATGGCAATATACAAATGTATACCAGCAGTGGGAGAACATTAGCTCTCTGTCTAAAGGTGTTTCCGCCCAGAATATTCTCTGACATCATTATCATCACCTAATTTTCTTGTCCAAATAAGAGAATTTGTTTAAGACTCAATGGTAAATTTGCTTTGTGCTAAATACAGCCGTGTGAGAAACAGATCGCTTGGTGTGTACAAATGAGTGGTTCCCACACTTGTTGGGGAAGTACAGAGAAAGCTGCTACATCGTAGGGTTTTTGCAAACAGATTGAAAGCATTTTCATTCCTGTATCTTCTAGAAACCCTTCAGTATGCTGATTCAGCTCTATTTGTCTCTGGACACCTGGAAGGGCATTGTAGGAATCAGAACAGACCTGGAAAGACCCTCTGTCTCTTCCTTTGGAGGTTCAGCTCAGGGGTGATGTTCCTGAAGCTTTCCCACATCCCCTCCATGTCTGTGCTCTTTTCTACTCAACACTCAAAGCAATGCGTACTTCTCCATATTCATGATGCATCTCCTCCAATAAAAAGAAAACTCTTTCAGGTCAGGGACTTTTTGCTTTTTGTAGTCGTAGGTCCAGCACTGAGTGTGGTGCTGGGCACATAGTAGGAGCTTTATGTTTGATCAATTGGGAAGAATAATAAATAACAAACTTTAAAACGCCAATAGTCATGAAAACAAGCTCATGCCCAGGACTTACAAAAAAATCAATTTAACCATAAGAGAACCAATATTTTTTGAACATGTAGTGCATTTTGCCTCCTTTCCTTTCTTTTCCCTTTGGTTTTAATGAGAAACTGAATCTGAGGAGGAATACACTTGGGATTTCTTATCCTGTTTCAGTCTTTTGCTCTGGGGAAAAATAGAAAGTGAGGTTGGCTAGGAAGGGGACAGTTAGGTGGGGCCATAGTGCATAGAGCACTGGGTCTTAACCCCAGGTTAAGAGCTCCAGTTCTAAATGCAATAGGGAGCTATGGAAGATTTTTGAGCAAGGAAGTATAGGTTCATATCTGTACCTCTGAAATATTATCTCAGAAGTTCAGAGATATTGGAGGCAAGGAGAACAATTAGGATATTATTAGAATATTCTAGGAGAGGTGATACCCAGCGTTTTTCCCTTATTTAACTACTGCTCTTCCTGTGTTCAAATTCATCCTCAGACACTTAGTAGCTGTTTGACACTGGGCAAGTCACTTAACCCTGTTTGACTTAGTTTCCTCATTTGTAAAATGAGTTCGAGAAGGAAATGGCAAACCACTCCAGTAGCTCTACTAAGAAAACTCCAAATGGGATCATGGAGTCGGACAAGACTAAAAAATAAATAGCAACAGAAGAGGGGCTGAATAGAATTTTTGTAGTTATAATTATATTGGAAACATTTATATGGCTGGTGCTCATTAAGAAGCTAGAAATACAGTGATCTAAAATTCAATCAAAACTAGTTTATTGCATCTCAAAATCTAAACTGTGTGTGCTTTCACTTGTCCTTCGTGTCTTGGGAAAATATGTGGTGCAGAACAAGAGTTTTAGATTTGGAAACAAAGGGCTGGGCTCCAAACGTGGCTCTGCTGAAGCCTCGGCAAGCCCCTTCATATCCTTGGGCCAGGGTGTCCTCCTCAGTAAAGTGCAGCAGGTTAGGGAGGATGGCCATGATGACCAGCTCAAAATGGATGGTCCTCCATCTCTGTGATCCTCAGGGACCATAGGCAATGAAAGGTCTGCCTGTACTGGTTGGCCTCCTGAGTCCTGCTCCTGTTCAAGAGTCCTCCTTCCAGGCGTGGAGTCCCTGGGAGAGTTAAGGCTATCAGTGGACTCATAAATGCTACTGGTCACAGCTAGTAAAACACTGGCTACATACCCTCCAGAAGCTCGTGCACAAAGCAAATGGATTTGAGATCTTTGGAAACACAGCTTTCATTCACCATTTGAAAAAATGTTATAAGGAAACCAGTGCTTAAAAAATTAAAGAAAAAAAGCCAAAAATCCAGCGCTGGTGGGGTGCATCAGAGCCCTGACTCTGAAGGAGAACTCTGGACAATGTTGCTTTCTGTTCCCAGTCTCCTCTGGGGCCATGCACCTGGAGAACATGGGAACGAAGCAGTCAACTCTCTCATCTAAATTCTCAACTATGATGTCATGGAGTTGAATTTTCACTTCTCAACTCAATTCAATCTGACAAAGATTTATTTGGCACCTTCTAAGTGCAAAGCACTAGACTAGGTACTGGAACAAAAGACAAAAACTGAACAGCTCCTGGCCTCAGGGAGCTTACTTCACACAACCCTATGGAAAGATAAATATGATACAAAATAATTTAAAAAGGGAAATGGCACAAAGATCTGGGGGGTTGGGGAGGGGGATCTTAGGAAAGGTTCATAGAGGATGTAACTCCTGAGCTATGCCTTAAAGGAAAATAAGGATGCTGAAAGATAAAGATGAAGAAGGAGAATATTTTGAGTGGATACATAGAGGGAGGGGCTATTATGTAGAATCTGGGGAGCACCAAACAGTTTTGTTAATGGAAGGTAGGTTGGGATCAGACTGTGGAGGACTCTGAGTGGCTTGTATTTTATTCTAGATCAGAGGTTCTTATATTTGTGGTGTCATGAATAAACCCTTTTGACAGTCTGGTGGAGCCTGTGCATCTTTTCTCAGCATCATGATTTTTTTTAAGTGCATAAGGTGAAATACATAGGATCACAAGGAAAATTAATTATATTAAAAATTATCAATATTATATGTGTATGTATATATGTGTGCACATCTATCCAACTATCTATCCATCTATACTGAAGTGCACAGATCTCACTTTAAGAGCTCCAGTTCTAAATGCAATAGGGAGCTATGGAAGGTTTTTGAGCAAGGAAGTGATAGGTTCATATCTGTACCTCTGAAATATTATTTCAGAAGTTATGTGAAGAGTAGACTGGAGAGAGATGTTGGAGGCAAGGAGATCAATTAGGATATTATTACAGAAATCTAGGAGAGTTTCCCCTTATTTAACTACTGAATTTTAACAATATTACTATTATCAAAATCTACATATTAAAACCTATGCTATGGCCCTTCCTTCCCTCTCCCTCCAACCCTGATTTTTTGCTATAGAAGATAGCTAGTGGATTCCTGTTTCCCAGTACAGTGTATCCAGAAAGAACACTAGAACTGAAGGAAAGGGGACATTTCCAGAAACAACCTTGATAAAAAAGTAAAACGCACCAATAAAGTGATTTTTAATGGCATAAAAAAAAGTTTAGTAAAGCTGGGAAGGAAAAGGGGGAATTGGACTAGATAACTTCTAAGTCTCCTTCCAGGTCTAAACCTATAATCCTAGGAATAGTTTAAATGAAATTTGTTCAGGATAACCCTCTGTATTTCTTTTATTTTTGGGACATGAGCATATCTGGAAAAGAAAAATTAGAAAGTGACTTTATTTTCCTTTGGAAATACAAATAGGTAAAAATGGTTAGAAAATGGAACAAATGTATATACCTGTGTTTCAATTAGTTTTTATTATCAAATACAAAAAAAAAAAAAATCACCCTCCCTTCACCCCCACCCCATCCTCCACTGAACTTTGTTTCACCAATAGAGAAATTTCTGATATTTTTATTCCTTCAAAAAATTTATTTCACTTGGAACAGTGGAAAGAACACTGGATCTAGAGTTAAAAAAGACCCTGGGTTAAAACCTCAGTTCTGATACCTTTTACCTGGGCATCCTTGGGCAAGTTTCTCTAAGAGAAACTTTTTGACAATTAGAAACATCCAAAAATGGAATATGCTGCTCTGATAGTGGTAGGATCCCTGTCCCTTGGGGTCTTTAAGCAAAGACTGGGTGTCCTCTTGTTGGATATATTGTAGAGAGGATCCTTTTCTAGGCATGCCTTGGAGTAAATGGCCTAGGAGAGCCCTGTCAATGTTGAAGCTCTGTGACTGTCTTTCTGGGATTCTGTTTCCTCTTCTGTAAAATGAAAGAGTTGGAATATAGGGTCTCTACGGTCCCTTCTGATCTTTGGTTTTCTGGTGCCTTGTGTGAAAGTGTGTAATTCTGAATGTAGACTCTTGGTACAAAGGAGCCGACATCCAGAGCTGGTCAGGACTTCCGAGCCCAATCAATGCAACTTCCTCCTTTTAAAGATGAGGAATTGAAGCTTGGGAAGATCCTGTGACTTGCACCCTGGGCCTCTGAACATAGAGCCAATTGTCTTTGCTCTCTTCCATGCTGCTTGTGACATAATAATAAAATGTCAAAACAGCAGGAATACTAATGATTATTAGCATTTAATTGGTATTTAAATTGGACTTACTATGTGCCCCGCACAGTCCTAAGCACTTCTTTTTTTTTTAACAAAATTCTCTGATCATCTGATCTCCCACCACAACCCTGGGGCGGTTAATGTTATTCTTGTCCCCATTTTCCAATTGGAGAAACTGAAGCAAACAGAATTGAAGTGACTTGCCCAAGGTCACACAGCTGGCAAATGCCTGAGGCCAAATCTGAACTCAGATCTTCCTGAACTCAGCGCTCTACTGTATACATGGAAATATTTGTAGTCTTGAAAGAACCATCTATAAGAGAACTGGCAAGGGTCTCTATACAGTAGGGAATGCTGGAGGAGTCTTGAATGTTCTTCTGAAAGAGGCTAAATGGTAAGAGAGTAAACTTTTGGTGAGATAATCAAAAAGTGTATTTGTGACCTAAGGGCAAGATGGGGTTGGGGGTGGGGGAGTAGAGATAGAAAAAGAGCAGTGGTTTTTCTAAATTCCTCCATTTCCTAACTATTCAGCAATAGTCACTTTATCTCTCTGTTGACAAAATGTCACTGCTCCAAAAAGGGGATTTCCATTTCTCACGTTTTGTTTCAATTTGCAAAGAACCCTAGGCCTGGAAAGTCAGAAAATTCTTGGTCCTGCCTACCAGCTATTCAGAACAGATGGAGATCTATGTTCTCATTCTTTTTCTCAAAGACCTCTAGGGAAGGGGAAGTCATGACCTTTCTTTAGATGTCTGGGCCAATGGGCTTTATCTTCATGAAAGGGTCTAGCTTTAAAGCTCCCAACCAAGAGGATCAGTAACAGTAGATTATGTTTATAGGGCATTGTGTAGACACTTGCCAAAGTATTTCTGGAATATATTCACAGGATCAGTTTAGCAGGAATAAACGGATGCCTTGGCCGTTCCTCACTCTCTTCTATTTTTGCTATTCAAAATAAATTTGCTACATCGCCAAATCCAAACTGTGTGTGTACATGTATATGGAATTAAAAGGTCTCTGAGGAACTCATGGTTCACAAGAATTACTTCACTATATAACTTAGCCCCGCTATCGTGAAAACTATCCATGGGGAGAAAAACAACTTTGGGCTCACATCAATTTCCAAATCCACTGTCATTCGTCACAGTCTTTTACAATAAGGAAATTTGGAAGAAGTGTAGTGGACAGTACCATGGATGTGGAGTCATTATTACCTAACCTGTCTGAGTGTTAGTTTCCTCATTTGCAAAATGGAAGCAAGAATACCACAAATGACCAAAGGATACAAAGTACTTTGAAAATCTTGATGTTTATAAATGTGAGCTATTATTAACATAAGGAAATATAATGGGAAACCATACTACCTTTTGAAAAATAAGAGACTAGGAAGTCAATAGGAAAATCCTATCTACTTAGGACAAGTGAAAATAATAGGAATTAAACAGGTCAATGGGTCATTAAAAATAATAGGATGAATAATAAAGAAAGGTGAGTTCTTTTGATAATTCTAACCCAGACTTTTGAATACTTTTCCTCATATGCTACAGCTGAAATGCTGGAATAAAGTTCAGTTAAATTTATCAAACATCGATTGAAAGTTTATTATTTTCAAGGAAAATACCAAGATGACCAAGAAATGGACCAGACCTTAAGACAATCACAATTTAGGTTCCTTTCTTAAGGGTGAAAGTGAGATGGATAAAGCGTCCTGAGAGTTCCACAAGGGAAGGAACAATTCTGATCAGGGAGCATTTCCTAGAGGAGGGTGTATTTGAGAAGGGCCTTGAACTGGACTGCTTGTTCATTGTTTTACAACAATTTTATGATTTGTAATGAGAAGATTTAGTAGGACAAGTGCTTCAGAAACAAGACAGATCTCATGTGTAAGCAGAGCAGGAGCAACTACATGGGATCTGAGAGGACCCAAAAAAGCGTTAACCAAAATGTCTCCCAAAGAGAATCTTAAATCCTTTCATTAGTCACTCCTTTGGGGTAATCTAAGAAGGGCTCTGTTATAATGCAAATTTGTTCTCTGAGAGAGTTAGCAACTTATCATCCACTAACTGCTCTAAATGAATAACTGTATCACATTAGCCAGCCTAACCAGCAGTTGTCAGAGAAAGAAAAAGAAAGGTACCAGACAGGTACATTTAGATGGAGGAGAGTGGGAGGACAAGGAAAGTTCTGGAGTATGTGCTGCCACCCAGGGTGGCCCACTTGCTAACGTAACGTCCTGAGCAGCCAGGACACTGAATGTGTACAAAGAAATGGAAAAAAACCAAATATACAGTTCACCACAATTTTTCCAAGGGTCATTCTTGATAAAATGTACTAAGGGCATAATAGAACCTTTCCTCAGCGTACTATGCTGATAAATATCTCTGGAATACAGAAAGGCAAATATTTAATTTGACTCGTGTAACAATTCAATTGAAAAGAAGGAATTTTGTGTAGAGAAAGGGTACTATGAACAAGAGAAATGGGTGGTATTTTATTTATGCTATGAATGGAGAGTTTTTGATGAATTTTGTAACATCCATGTACTGTAGATAAATTATATAGAAAAGAATAAGGAAAATGAGTCCAAAACTCAATTTATGTGACATTAATTCCCACACGTGGAAAAATGGAAACACAAAACTGTAAAATAACTTAGAAAAATTTACATGACTAAGCAAAACTGATATTAACAAACCAGTTCTTCTTTTTCTAAAGGACTTGAAACTCACTAACCTAATAGTAGCAATTTTCTCATGCCCCTAAGACCATTTTCACATCCCACATTTTGCCAGTTTGGTACTTCCTTCCTTATTGCTTAAAAGATTGTCAGATATTTTGAAAGGGGGAAAAAAGTCAATAATTATGAATGCATTCAAAATGTCTTTCAAAAATTCTGATATGGCACTGAGAATGAACATTGATGATTCCCCCTTTCTATGCTACTTTAAGGCTTACAAAGTGCTGTTCTTGCCACAAACCTGTAAGTAATATAAAGCTTATGATGCCCATTTTGCAGAAAAGGAAACTGAGACTCTCAGAGGGAAAATTACTTGTCCATGGGCAGACCAGTTAGTAAGTACCAAAGCTGGGAGTCCATCCTGATCTCTCTTTATTCCCTTTCCGTTCAGTGCAGTTTGGACACTGCCCAACTGCTTCTTATTACAGCTCAGAAACACGTCCATGCATGTTTGGGGGAGACAAGAGAAAGGAAGTTTGAGTAACTTGTTCTAGAGAAAACTTAGATTTGCATTAAAAATACATCTGTTTTTCTCATTATTTACTTGAAGTGATTAGGTTTTGCTGGATGTGATGAGGGATTTCTCTTGAGTGTTAGTACCACATATTGGTTCCAAAGGATTCAAAGAAAACATGAAGAAACATTTATTACAAATCCATCTCCTTCGTTTTGGTGGGTAAGAAAGTCAAGCCTAGTGAGTTTCAATCATTTGCCCAAGTGAGTTCAGCTTGTCTATGACAGAGTTAAGATTAAAACTCATTTTTTGGGAAACCTCATGCCGTTCTAATTCCATTACACCATGTTGCTTCTAAAAACATTTAACTAGTGATAAACTTTCATCTAAAATGCAAAATCAGCATGACTCGTTCTAAGCATTTTACAAGTTTCAGATGAACTGAAAGTGTTTATCCTAATCCTTGGGAAAAGAAATTTGGATTGAATTCAATTCAACAAGTAATTATTTATGCCAGTCCTCTGCCACGCTGTAGCTAAGTACAAAGGAAATATAAGATACAGCCCCTGATCTTGAGCAGTTTAGTTTGGTCAGGGATATCTTCCAAATGATAATAAAAAATTACTAGGGAAATATATAGGAATATGCCAAATAAGATGTGCTCAAAAGCCAAAATACATGGTATAGGCATTGAGTTCTGAGAGTGCCAAGAAGGAGAAAAAAACTCCAATGTTTTCTGGTTGTTTGTTAATGTTTTTACAACTAGTTCACAAAAATAAATAAGTTGGGTCTGTCAACATAATAATTAACCTACATTTATTAATTATCTAATATATGTCAGGCACTATGGTAGGCATTGAAGATACAAGAGTAAAAAAATCAAAGTTCCTGCTCTCAGTGAGCTTACATTCTATAAGGGACATAACGTGTAACCAAAGTTCATACAAAATGAATAGTCAGTCGAAAAGCATGTACAAAGCACCTAAAATAGACCAGGTATATACCAGGCTAAGTGATGAGGAGGCAAGGAAAAGCAAAACCCAGGCCTTGCTTTCCAGGAGGAAACAATTTAATAGGGAAAACTATATGCAAACAACTATGGGCAAACATGACTTATTACAGATTAAACTGGAGACAATCTCAAAGGGAAGGCAGTAAGATTAAGGAGGACCTGAGAAGAGCTTCTTAAGAGAGAAGGTGGGACTTTAACTGAGATTTGAAAAATGCCAGGAAAGCTGGAAATGAGGAAGGAAAGAGTGCCAGATACCAGGAGAAGGAGTCCAAATGCTTGAGTGGGGAGATGGTGTCTCTTGTGCCAGGAACAATAAGGAGGCCAGAGTCACAGGATCACAGTTTATATGAAGGGGAGTAAGATATAAGAAGACCAGATAGGCAGGAACAGGTCAGGTTTATGAACGACTTTAAAAACTAAATAGAATTTTATATTTGATCCTGCAAGTAATAGGGAGCCACCGGAGTTTATCAAATAAGGGTATAATAGAGTGATCTGCACTTTAGGAAGATCCATTTTACATCTGATGGGATGGTGTAAAGAGAAACTTGAAGTAGAGCTGGCAATCAGAAAGTTCCTGCAATAGTCCGGGCACAAGATGGTGAATGTCTCCACCAAGGTGATGGCAGCCTCAAGAGAGGGGGAATAAAAAAGAGATGGTACAAAGGACTTGACAACTGTTTTGATATGGGAGGAAGGTGAGAGAGAATGAGAAATCAAGGATGATCTCCAAGCCTGGGTGACTAGAAGGATGTTGGTGCCCTGGATAGGAATAGGGAAATTAAGAAGACATATGGATTAGAGAGGAAAGAATGACTCCATTTTGGACAGGCTGAATTGAAGATGTCTCTGAGGGTTGGAAAGAGAAGGTGAGCCAGGGAAGGACCAGGATACTCCAGTCTCAAGGTACCCAACAACGTGATGAGCTGCTTCTGGGAATCCATCTGTGTCTTCGCTCCCTGCTTTATCCCCAAAAGTCCCAATGGGGTGTGACATCACCATACAAGCATGGTCACTTTTGGATGATTACTGGTTCAGCTCATCCCTCTCTTTGGACCACAATTAAAAAATGAAACCATCTGGTATCCCATATCACTGGCCTTCAGGTAGGGGATGCTCTGCACAATTTTTTTTTTTGTTATCTAGATAAAGAATATGAATCCTCTAGACATGAAAACACCTCTTAATCCAAAGACTGCCTTAACTCTTACGTTTAGAGATCAGCTGTCTTAAATTTGGAGATGTAAGACTGGAGATGAAGAGAGAGGTTTGGGCTAGGCAAACAAAACTGAGAATCATCTTCATAGATCTGATAACTGAATATGTGGGAGCTGATGAGATCACCAAAGGAAGTCATACAGAGAAAGAAGAGAAGAGAGCCCAAGAAAAAGCCTTGGATACCCATAGGTAGTGGGCATGAAATCCATGGAAGGAGATCCAGCAAAGGAGACTGAGAAGTGCTCTAACAGGTAGAATGAAAACCAGGAGAGAGCAGTCTCGTGAAAATCTAGAGGGGAGAGAAGATTGAGGAGAAAAGAGTCATTGCCAGTGACAAAGGCTGCAGAGAGGTAGAAAAAGATGAAGACTGAGAAAAGACCGTTGATTTTGGAAGTTAAGAGATCACTGATAATGCTGGAGAAAAATGTAAGGTGAATGATGAGGTAAGATGCCAGGCTGAAGAGAATTCAGAAGAGTGAGTGGAAAGTGGAGAAGAAATCAAGGCACTTATCGTACAAGGTCAGTTAGTGGAAAGGCTGCTAATAGCAGGCAACGATCAAGAAAGCTCTCAGCCCTAGAATGATCTCCAAAGCTGTCTGAACAGATGGTTCATTTAAATGGAATGAGCTGCAATAAATAATCACGCTAAGACCTTGAATACATTCTTCTGCTGGACACTTCTGGGTCTTTGTTGACTTCAGATCCCTGCACTAAGAAAAGCTGGGAGGTACAAAGCTTTCTCCTTCAAGCATAAGGTTGCTGTTTTCAGGGGAAAGCACAGACAAAACTCGTGCAGGGGAAGCTAGAAGGTAGGACTGACCTCCCATTCCCATGGATAAAAACTGCAAACCTACAGGAAGTTGAGTGGGGCAAATTGCCTTGGATTTCAGTAAAATCAGCTGAGAATTTTGTAGTAACAACTTGAGTACCGGCATGTTCCCACTGCCTTTTCTACGTAAGTTTTTTGTCTTTCAGCTGTGTCTCCGCAGAGTCAAATGATCCCAAGTTTGTTCTCCCTCTTCCCTACTTCTTCTCTCAGAATCAGGGGTCACTATCACAGTTTCCATCTAGGTAAAAGCTTTCTCACAAACCTCACATTCACAAGGTGTATTTTCTTCTGTGGCACCATGTGCCTACTTTCTAAACTTTTACTTGTGGTAGTAACCCACTCTGAGGGTGCCTGATTGAGACAAAGTACTCTGAGATGACTTGATTTGGTCATGGCCAGCATAGATACGACCTCTTGGACTCTGGCCACTAAAGGGAGCAAAGAGATCTGCTGGAATTCCAAGAAAGATAGCTGATGGTTCTGTGATATCTGGTGAGACCTAAGCATGAGGTATATCCTCAGTGGAAAATCCTTAATGGAGGCAAGTGTGTGATTTTGAGTGATTTTGAGGAAGTAACCTAATATTAAACATTATCAAATATCACATTGAGATCCACAGGATTTCCCAATCATTTAGTCTCATAAAACTGTCAGAAAAGGAAATGAAGTTAGATTGGCATGACTTGTTCTTACGAACTCATGCTGGCTCACAAACTATTCCTTTAATAATCTGTTCTAGAATTTTATCAGATATTGAATCAAACTTTACATTTTGAGGAATCTATATAAAACCAGAGTATAAGATGCTAGGTCTTGAGATAGACCAAGAATTTACAGACATGACTAACAATTATGGGAACCAATGGGTATCCTGCTCCTTTCCTGCACAGTTTGCCTTTCAATTTGGGGGTCCTGAGAGTCTAACAATAGGTGTCATTGAGACAGAACAAAATGCTGGTCATAAAACCATAACTGATTCTTATGTGGAGGAAAGAGGAAAGATACCTAAGATACTGACATGGTTGAAGAGAGTTTTAAAAGACATAGAGATAAAAAGTGAGGCCATGTAACTGAGGACAGTACCGAATATCTTACACTTGTTGATCTCTTGACTGTGTAAACTGACCTCTTGAACCCAAGTGTACAACTAGACATCTATCCCCATTCAATTTCATCTTACTCAACTTGACCCAATGCTGTAGCCGATCTAGTTCTTTATGAATCTAGATCCTGTCATTTAGTATGTTGGTTAGTTATTCCAGTTTTGTGTCATCTTCAAATTTACTAAGCAGGCCATCCATATCTTTTGTTGAAGTATTGATAAAAATGATAAAAAGGAAGACTGGAAAGAGTGCTGATTTGGAGGCAGAGGACCTTGGCTCAAAACCCAGTTTGGCCACTGTGAGATCTTGACCAAATCACAAACTCAATTTCTTCATTTATAAAAGAAGAGGGCTGTACTAAGTCTAGGGCCCCTAAAAACTGTTCCAGCTCTAAGTCTACGATCCTGTAAAAATAGTGCCCCAACAGCTAATGCTTGGTGTGGGTGGAAGCTTGTGATGAAGTCTAAGGACAATAAAACCTTGAGGGGGCGTCTCTGGTAGAATGTCTTAGAGCTCTGTCCCTGGTCCTGTGATATTCAACATTTTTGTCACTGTTTTAAATGAAGGCATGGTTAGTGTTCTTGTCAAATTTGCCACGGATACAAAGCTAGAAAGGCTAGATGATATTGTATATGACAGAATTGGTGTCCAAGAAGATCTTGTTAACTTGTATAAACCGATATGGAGTGAAGTGAGCAGAACCAGGGGAATAATTTATAATTTTAAATTATAAATTATAATTTATAATATCAACAATATTATAAAGTTAATCAATATAATTATAAATTATAATTTATAATATCAACAATATTATAAAGTTAATCAACTCTGAAAGACTTAGCAACTCTGATCAACACAATGACCAACCACAATACCAAAGGACTTATGATGAAACATGCTATTCACATAGAGAGCTGACAGATTCAGTGGGAGAATTGGAAGCACATTTTCTTTTCTTTTTTTTGACAAGGCTAATGCAGGAATTTGTTTTGCATGATTATACATATATTTAATGTGCTTTGTTTTTCTTGCCTTTTCACTGAGGGAGGGAGAGAATTTAAAACTGAAAATAAAATAAAATTGAATTGTAAAAAATTAGACTGGAGTGGTAGGCAGACATTGTTAAGAATAAAAATAAATATACAGCCTAGTACTTCAGAAAACAGCTACATAAATACAAACAGAGAAACATGACCAGAAAACAGAGCATGCAAAAATGATCTCTGAGTACTAGTTTATTGAGATCTCTTCCAGTCCTATGATTCTATAAATATGAATCTACCTTAGCTTTCAGTACAAAGCATTGAACAAAATAGGTGCTTAGTATTTGTGAAATAGATAAATGAATGATTGCCAGGTACTGTTGTATTTAAACTTACATATCATAAGGGAAATTCCATTGTTAAAACTTCATTTCTCTTTTATCCCCAATACTTTTTAGGAGGGGCATAAGCTGAAGGGCTTGGGAAAACACATTCTTAATTGACTTAGGAGTTTTTTGAGGATTTTTTTGTTTGCTTAGTGCAGAACCCTTTAGCTTTGCTACCAGTTGTCTAAGTTTTTTCATGGGATTTTGTCTATGTTAAGTTTTCATGTCTGTTATTTGTCAAAGAACCTAGTTCCAGTTTTAATGGTATAGGGAAACTGGAGTGGGAGTCAGGAGGTAAAAGCTAGAGGGTCTACGGTGAATCTCCTGACAAAGAGAAATGGATATCCACAATAATACACATCTTTATATAGTCAACATGGGAATTTGTTTTGCTTGACCGAAAGTATCTGTTACAAAGGTCTCATCTTTTTTCCTAGTGGGGCGGGGTGGAAGGTAGAAAAAATAAATGCTTGTTAATTGACAAATTTAAAAAAAATGTGATATTGATTCCATTCTTGGACCTACCACTGACTGTTTTATCTTGGGCAAATCACTTAAGTTCTCCGGGGCTCAGTTTTATTACTTATTAAAGGAGAGGGCTAGACTAGATGATATCTAAGTCTCTTCTAGTTCTAAATATACCATGCCTGATCTAGCCTCTGGGGCACCCGTCTATTGTGTTTGGGTTCATTCCAATTTTTATAATAAGTCCGAACTAGAAAATACAAAAAGAACTGATCTGCATAATTCACTGGAATCGCTTGATCTTGCAAATAATATTACAGAATAACCAGTTGAAATAAATATTTTAGCACTTTGCTCTTATCCGAAGAGATAAGTGGAATGACCAAACCAAAGCCATAGGATTTCCTACTCTTCTGAGATGTCAGGTTTCTCAGTTTCTTTAGGAAATGAAATTTCTAAGGCTGGGTTAGCTAAATGAAAAATGACACCCTCCCCCTGATCTAGACCCTAAGTTGAAGAAGAAGAACTATTTTAAATGACTAACATCTATTTTTTAAAATAATTTTAATTATGCCACAGTAATTGTTCCATTATTACCTGTTGGCATTTCTTTAAAATTTTAACTGGTCTTGCAGAGGATTTCTTTATCAATATTTCACAGAAATGGCATACTTTATAGAGAAAATAGTAGTTTAGGTGAATGCCATATACGTAGAATACAAACAAATGACTGCTGAATAACATCATGATATATCATGTTTTTCTTCTTTTTAAATTTTAATTCTATGTTTTCAATTAGCAAATATTTTCTCTCCCTCCTGCATCTTCCCATTGAAAAAAAAAAGACAAGAAAAAGAAAACCCTTGTAACAAATATGCATAGTCAAGCAAAACAAGTTGTGACACAGTCAAGCTAAACAAATTCTTACAGTGTTTGTGTCTAAAAAATATCTCTCATTTGAAATCATTTGTCTTCTCTTAAAAATTTGAAATTGCTCCTATATTTTTTGTCTTGAGGAAACCCTATAAAACGAATCACGTTAGCTGAATGATTCTACTCAATTAAGGCAAACTCGCATGATGAATTCTGAGATGCATCTACATTTTCCCCACAATACTCAGTTGGGCAATAGTCAAGGGACTTCCTTAATTTTAACTTCAAAATCTAAAACAACTTCTCTATACAAATTGTAAAGACTCTTTGTTTCTAACCAGGCAGGGGATTCACTTAATTTTGTTATATACATACTGAATATCATTTGCTATGCTACTTGAGTTGAAAGCAAATTCTTTCACACTACTTTTGAAATAATGGCATAAATCTATGCCATTTAGAGGCAATCACGCATAAGGTCACACAGTCCATAGGGTGCAAAATTTGTGACATGATTATTTTTAAAGGAGCAAGTGATAATAGTAATGGCCAACTTTTTCTTTGTTCTCAGACAGCCTGAAGAATGGCCATTTTAACTAAATGTGGAAATTTATTTCAGATACTGTTGATACTAATTGTTTAAAAAAAGTAATAGTAGTCCAAAACAAGTTGGGCTGTTTCAAGATAAGTTCTCAATAAGGTCAGGCCTCTTGCTATTTCTCCTACTTCTCTGGAAAAATAGAAGAAAAGTGAACATGCAAATGTCTAATTCATCTATATGAGAGTTGGACTGTGGTTTCTTTATTCATTCCATCATTGGATATATATTTATTGAGTGTCTGCTATGAAAGAATGAATGATAAAGCATTTATTATGTGGTTATGATGTGCCAGACATTGTGCTAAGTGCTGGAGATAAAAATGGAAAGAGAAAACAGTCTTTGCTTTCAAGGAGTTCACTCTCTAATGGGGGAGGACAACATTTATCAAAGAGTACAGTTGGGGAACCAATGGAAAGATAATGGCAGTTGAGTTGGGAAATCCCATGAATCTTTAGGATGCATTGATTAGAGGAAGTGAGGGGACAGTATGCCCCACAAAAGTAGCCCATAATTATTGGAAAGGAGGGAGTAGCCCAAAGGGGATTCTGAGCTTCTTTTGGGCAGAATAGGGATGAATGAAAAGGGATCATTAATGTATAAGATAGAGATAATTAAGGATACAAATACTCTAATGTTTGTACATAACAAATACAAACACTGAATATTTGTTATGTACAAACACTAGATTCACAGGTAAAACATGACACTGTCTTTGCCTTCAAGTTTTAGTATGTAAGAGGGGAAGGGGAAAAGCCTATAAATGGATAGGAGACATTAGACAGAGTTATTGAGAAGACTCCCAGGGACAGGAGTCACTTTCAGCTGGAGGGATTTCTGAAAACTTAATGGAGGAGACAGTTCCTGAAATAGATCTTTGAATAAATGAAGGATTTCCAAAAGTTGAGATATAAAGGAGACTATAAAGTGAAATACATTGGGGGCAGAGCCAAGATACCAGAGTAGAAAGATGGACCTGTAGAAGTTTCCCCACGTAGCCCATAAAATATCTGTAAAAAAGACTTTAAACAAATCTTAGAGCAGCAGAAGTCACAGAACAACAGAGCAAAAGAGATTTCCAGCCCAGGACAGCCTGGAGGGCCGACAGGAAGGTTCTATCACACTGACGTGGAGTGGAGAGCAGTCCAACATGGGCTGCATGGCAGGGACAGGATCCAGAGTGGGCTTCAGGGAGCCACAAAAGCTGCAGTTCCCAGATTGCTTGGCCCATGGTCACCACAGAGAGCTTCAAAGGTCAGTGAGAAAGCTCCTTCTCCCAGAAGGGAACGTGATTTGAACTAAGGGCTGCTGCCACTGCAGTGGCAGCATCCATTTTTGGAGCCCTCCACCTAAAGCTCCTAGGGGAACTGAGCCGCTGATCTAAATCTCAGCCCTGAGAGCAGAAGTGGTTGTGGAGAGGGAATTCTACTCCCAGGTCCTGGGCAGAAAAGTTTTGGGTTGCTCCCAGACCAGCGTGCAGGCCAAGAGAAGAGTAAACTCTTCTATCTTGATTGCACCACCATGGAGGAACTGAAAACTTACAGATTCCCAGAGTATACCCTCCTCTTGACAAAGGACTCAAAAGTCAAATAACTGGCTGGGAAAATGCCCAAAAAAGGGAGAAAAAAATAAGACCATAGAAAGTTACTTTCTTGGTGAACAGGTATTTCCTTCCATCTTTTTGGATAAGGAAGAAATATGCTTACCATCAGAGGAAGTCAAGGCTTCTGCATCCAAAACCTCCAAAATAAATATACAATGGTCTTACACCATGGAAGAGTTAAAAAAGGATTTTGAAAATCAAGTAAGAGAGGTGGAGGAAAAATTGGGAAGAGAAATGAGAGTGATGCAAGAAAATCATGAAAAGTGAGTCTTGCTAAAGGAGACCCACAAAAATGCTGAAGAAAATAACACCCTTAAAAATAGGCTAACTCAATTGGCAAAGGAGGTCCAAAAAGTTTTAAAGAATGCTTTAAAAAGCAGAAATAGTCAAATGGAAAACAAGGTTCAAAAGTTCACTCAAGAAAATAGTTCTTTAAAAATTAGAATGGAACAGATGGAAGCTGTTGATTTTATGATAAACCAAGAAATTACAAAACAAAACCAAAGGAATGAAAAAAATAGAAGATAATGTGAAATGTCTCATTGGAAAAACAACTGATCTGGAAAATAGATCCAGGAACGATAATTTAAAAATTATGGGACTACCTGAAATCTATGATCAAAAAAGAGCCTACACATCATCTTTCATGAGGAAAACTGCCCTGATATTCTAGAACCAGAGGGAAAAATAAATATTGAAAGAATCTACCAATCACCTCCTGAAAGAGGTCCAAAAAGAGAAACTCCTAGGAATATTGTAGCCACAGAATAACACAAGATCCAGCAGCTTCTACATTAAGGGATCAAAGGGCTTCGAATATGATATTCCAGAAATCAAAGGAACTAGGATTAAAATCAAGAATCACCTATCCAGGAAAACTGAGTACGGAAAAGATGGGGGGGAAATGGTCATTCAGTGATATAGAGGACTTTCAAGCAATCTTGATGAAAAAACCAGAACTGAATAGAAAATTTGACTTTCAAACATGAGAATCAAGAGAAGCATGAAAATGTAAACAGGAAAGAGAAATCATAAGTTGAAATTCTTGACTAAAGTTGAACTGTTTACATTCCTACATGGAAAGATAATATTTGTAACTCTTGAGACTTTTCCCAGTATTTGGGTTGTTGGAGGGATTACATACACACACACACACACACACACACACATATAGATATGTATAGAGAGAGACAGAGAGAACAGGGTGAGTCGAATAAGAAGGGATGATATTTTAAAAAATAAAAGCAAAGGGTGAGATAGGAATATGTTGGGAGGAGAAAGGGAGAAATGGAATGGGGCAAATTATCTCTCATAAAAGAGTCAAGAAAAAGTTTTTTCAGTGGAGGAGAAAAGGTAGGAGGTGAAAAGGAAAAAGTGAAGTTTACTCTCATCATATTTGGCTTAAGGAGGGAATAACATGCACACTCAATTTGGTATGGAAATCTATCTTACACTACAGGAAAGTAGGGGAGAAAGGGACAAGTGGGGTGGGGGGATGATAGAAGGGAGGGCAAATGGGAGGAGGGAGTAATTAAAAGTAAACACTTTTGGAGAGGGACAAGGTCAAAGGAGAGAATAGAATAAATGGGGGCAGGAAAAGAGGGAGGGAAATATAGTTAGTCTTACACAACATGACTTTATGCAAATCTTTTGCGAAGCTACCCATATATAGCCAATATTGAATTGCTTGCCTTCTCAGTGGGGAAGGGAGAGAAGTTGGAACTGAAAGTTTTAGGAACGAATATTGAGTATTAAGAATTGTTTTTGCATACAACTGGGAAATAAGAAATGCAAGTAATGGGTATAGAGATCTATTTTGTCCTACAATAAAAGTGAAGATGGGGATAAGTGAGGGCATATTGAGGGAAGGTGTAATCAGAATGTAAGGCATTATGGGATGGGGGAGGGGAGAGATGGGGAGAAAATCTGGAACTCAAAATTTTGTGGAAATGAATGTTGAAAACTAAAAATAAATAAATAAATTGGAAAAAAAGGGAAAAATTCTATGGCTCTTAAAAAAAATAAGGTGAAATACATTAATCAATTTCTATTATCATCATTACAAGTTTCTGACACTTGACTTTTGAGACTATGCAACTTGGTGCCAGTTACCATCCCTTTCTCAATCAAATGAAAACATGTATGTAAAGAGCTTTGAAAACCTTAAAAGGCTATTATATACTATATTTATATGTTATGAAATAAGCCATTATTATATCAGAGATGAGAAAAGGGGAATTTGAGGTAGGGAAATCAATGTGACTAAAGGTTTGGAAGACAGGATGTGCAAAGTATATTTATTAAATTTATTATATTTATTAAACAGGCCAACCTGACTAGAATGGAGTGCTTGTGGAGGGGAGTAGTGCATGATAAGATTACTAAAGGTTCTCTGGGGGCAGATTGTGAAGAGTTTTAAATACCAGACAAAAAGGTTTGAAATTTATCCTACAGGTAATGGGAAACCATTAAAAGTTCTGAGACATGATAAAAGGAAAAATAACTTATAAAGATTAATTTGATTGTATGCAGATGATTTGGGCAGATAGACTGCAGGGATATCAGTTGGAAGGTTAATAAACATCCATTAGGGCTTAGACTAGAGAAATGTCACTGGGAATGGAAAGGAACGATGGATGCAAGAGGTCTCATTTTTTAAAAAAAAAAGGATGGACAGGACTTGGTAACTGATTGGATCTTGGGGGCAAGAGAAAGGAAAGAGTCAAATTTCACGTTTAAGTAAATAGGAAAATCATCAGTATCACCAGAGCCTCAGAGTTGGCAGGTAGCTCGGAGATAAGATCTTTGACAAGTTGTTATCCATCATCCATTTGAGGTTATCCTTTGATGAGAAATTTGATATCTCTTATGGTAGCTTATTCTACTCTTGGACAGCTCTAAATGTGAAGAATATCTTCCTTTTATCAAGCCAAAATCTGTTTCTCTGAACCTTCCTCCATCCATTCCTCCTGATTCTGCCCCCTAATTCTAAAATAAGCAAATCAAATCCTTTGTAATACTTGAACACAACTATCATGCTGTGCCCAGATCCTGGTACCACCCCATCAGCACCACCAAGCCAAACATCCTTAGTACCCTCCCCTAAGCCTCAGACTCCATGAACTTAGAGTCCTTCACAATCCTGTTTGCCCTCTTCTGCATGTGCTTTAGTTTATCAATATCCTTCTCAAATGGTGGCATCTGGAGTGAAGACAATACTTCAGACATTGACTAAAAGGGGCCTATCACCTTCCTAATTCTAGAAGCAAAGCCTCAGTGTGCCCCAAGATCTGCATCCACTTTCTCCACTTCCATATCACACTATTGATTCATTTAGAGCTTGAAGCCCATTAAATCCCTCAGAGCATCATTTTGAACTCTTGTCTAGTCAGGCAGGCCCTGTCTCATCCTTGTGAAATTAACTTCTTGAGCTCAAGTATAAAACTTGACATTTATCCCAATTAAGTTGCATCTTACTCAGTTTAAACTATTATAGCTTATCCCAGTCTTTATAAATCCTGACTCATCTTCCAGTGTGTTAGCTATTCATGTCAGCTTTGTATTATCTACAAATGTGATAAGCATGCTATCCAGGACTTTGTTCAAATCATTGCTGAAAACACCCCTAGTAGTGAAGCAGTAATGTGGTCTAGATTAGGCAAGGATTCATATGGGAATAGACACTTAAGCCAACTTTTGGAAGATAAGTTCAAATTGAATTATCAGTGACTAAGGTGCTGGGCATTGTAGCTGGGGAAAAAGAAGGGGTCAGAGGAGTTCAAAAGCAAATGCAACAAAGGTGAAAAGGAGTAATATATATATATATACACACACACATATATATGTATATGTATGGGATAAAGACCCTTACTCAAAATTTTAAATAAATGAAGAGGCTTCTCAATAAGAACAAAAAGAAAAAGATTTATTACAATTCTCGGGACAGGGTTGTCCTTCCACCAGGTTGGGGAATCTGATGGAAGGAGGCAACTTACAGAAATTAAAGCACAATTTTTATACTGTAACGCAGAGAATCCCACCTCCCCACTATTCCACCTCTCCATTGGCTGGGAGGCGGGCTCACAATCTAAGTGTGCAAAACTAGACAAACTCCGGGATAGCTTCACCTATCCCAACACAATGACCTCATCTAATATCTAACTTAGCTACTGATGTGGCTTTAGAAAAGAGGGGAGGGGGAGAAGCTGGAGCTGGTAGCATGGAAATGGCAACAGTACAACAAACAAAGGGGAGATTTGAGTAACTTCCAAGTTTTGGCTACAGCCCACAGCTCTTTCACAAAGAAAACTGGTTGCTGGTAATGTGGGGGGAAAACCAACTGACAGTCCACAAGCCCTGGATACCTGAGAGACGCCTTATGGAAAAGAAATTTTATTTAGAAAATCCAATATCCCCCATACTTTTATTATAAAAAGTCTTCACAATCTCCTCATCTTACATATATATATGTGTGTGTGTGTGTGTGTGTGTGTATGTTGTGAGACACAACAGTTCTATTTTATTTAAGCCTAAAAACTCTAACTTTATATCTAAGAAACTGGTACAAGTGGGTCTTGTTGTAATAAAATCTTATTGTATTAGAATTTTAAAATTTATGTAATTTGTGTAGACATTATGTCTACACAAAAACATTTTTTTATTTATGCATATATACATGGAATTATAAAACTGACAAATTACAAATGATTATTCATAGTATAAGAGGATTTTTTGCCATAAAAATAACTCACTTTAGGGTGCCTTTAAGTGGTACATTCTCTTAGTACACGGAAAATATAATTTTTTAAAATTTACTTTACACATATCTTTTCAAATATCTGTCTTGTTATGTGGGAATTTGGCAAATTTCTGTGAGAAGGCATTGGGAGGCAATGTATCATGGTGGGGAAAGCAATGAAATTAGTTTCATGGTTGCAGTACAGTAAGAGCTCTCAGAGATTATCTAATTTAACCTCTTTTTTTTTTTAAGGAATTTAAGGAATAAGGAAACGAGTCCAGAGGTTAAGTGACATGCATGCCTATGGTCACACAGGACACTAAGTGTCAGAGGCAGGTTTTGAACTGATGCTGTTTCATTACCACAGGACCGTGTGCCTTCATCTGGATTCCAGCTCTGTTGCTCAGTAGCTGTACGACCCTGGAGACAACAGAGGGAGTAATTGAGAAGATTCCAAGAGACAGGAATCACTTTCAGCTGGAGAGATTTCTGAAAACTTGATGGAGGAGACTGTTCCTGAACTAGATCTCTGAATAAATGAAGGATTTCAAAAAGTAGAGATGTGGAGGAGTCTATAAAGTGAAATACATGAATCACCTTCCATTATCATCATTAAAAGTTTCTGACATTGGCTTTCATCTTTCTTAAGCCTGTTTCATCATATGTAAAATCATGCGGTTGAACTAGATCCAGTTTGGGCAGTTAAAATAGAAAAAGAAAATGAGGTATTTCCTTTTCTTGGATGGTTGTGAGGGGAAACACAAGTCAGAATGAAGATAATAAAGTTAAGTAATGTCAACAACAGTCATTGTCATTTAACAACACAATATTTAGGTTTTGTGGGATTTTGGGTGAGTCAGTTGGGGTTAAATGACTTGCCCAGGGTCACACAATTTTGAATCAGATCTCCCTGGCTTCAGTGTCGGAGCTCTATCCAGTGTACCACCTAGTTACCCCTAGGTATTTTATAAACTGTAAACATTACTATCTTTATATCTTGATCTATCTACAATCTTATCTGCCTGTTCTCTGTACTTAGAATGACTACTTGAAGTTATAGCAGAAAGAGTACTGTATTTAGAAACAAACAACTTGGGTTATATCCTGACTGTGTTATTTACTACCTGTGTGACCCTTGGCTGCCCTCCCCTCCAGGGACTGCCCTCCCTCCTCACTCCAGGTGCCCCAGACTCTGAGTTCCCCTCTCTGGGGAGAGGGGAACTCGGGGGTCTAGGGGAGGCAACTGCTCTCCCTCCCCTCCCAGTGCTCCAGACCCTGCTTCAAGGGTGGGATCGACCAGGGACCCCAAACCACAGGGGCCCTCTGGGGATAGAGAACCTGGGGTCCAAGGGGGATTGCACTTAGCTACTGGCACCCCAGATCCTTGGGTTCCCTCTCTGGGGAGAGATGAACTCAGGTTTAGAGTGGGTGGATGGCACCCCAGATCCCCAATCTAGAGAGAGAGACCCTGACTCCAGGGGGATACTGCTCTGGGCTGCAAGCGCCCCAGATCCCCGGGTTCCTCTGTCTGTGTTTTGATGCCTTCTGACTCTGAGCCTATTAGTTGCAAATTCTATATATTGGAAGGTTGGTATTTTGTTTTGGGGGTTCGCTTATGTGAAGGAGCTTTTGATTCTCTAGATGGGACTCTCAGTAGCCGTTTGTTAAGAACCCCCCCACTACTGAAAACTTTATGCTCTCCCATTCGACGGTGTATGTAGGTGGTTGTATTACTTTGTTAAGATTATAAGAGCCGTGTCTGTTGAATCTTTCTGCTAATTTCTCTGCTTGTATTTTCTCCATGGTCTTGGTGTTAACCTTTCACCTGATCTAGTAAATGACATATATATTTAATTAAAGAAGGATTGTTAACCCCTTTAAAGCTGTCTTTCCTTTATAAAGCAGATCAAAGAACCTCTGCAAAGCAGGCCATCCTGGGTGTGCTAGGGAGCTTGCTAATACAGGTCCTTATTAAATACAATTTTCATTGCATTGTGATCTTAAAAAGATAATTTTTAATTTTTCTGCTTTTAACTATAAAATTTTTATTTCCTACTACTTGGTCAATCTTTGTAAAGGTACTATGAAATGCTGAGAAAAAGATGTATCCTTTTCTATTTCCATTCAGTTCTTTCCAAATAGCTATCATATCTAGCTTATCTAAAAATCTCTTCACTTTCTTGACATTTTTCTCTTTTTTTCTTTTTTGGTTAAATTTATCGAGTTCTGAGAAAGGAACATTAAAGTTGTTCACTATTATAGTACTGTTACCTGTCTCCACTAGTAATTCATTTAACTTTTTTGTTTAAATTTAGATGCTATAGTATTTGGTGCCCCTAGGTTTACTATTCATATTGATTTATTGTCTATGGTACCTTTTGCCAAAATGTAGTTACATTGTTTATCTCCTTTGATTAAGTCTATTTTAACCATAACATCATCTGAATTACCACCTACCTTTAATTTTAATTCTGTGTGTACCCTATTTTTATATAATATTTTATTTTTCCTCAAGTTACATGTTAAAACAATTTTTAAACATATTAAAAAAAAAGTTTTGAGTTCCAAATTTCATCTCTCCTTCCCTTCTTCTCTCCCCCTCTCCCTCCCTAAGATGGCAAGCAATTTGATATCATTTATACATGTGCATGTAAAACATTTCCATATTAGTCATCTTGTGCTAGAATGTGAATGTGAAAGAAAGAATGTGAATGTGAAAGAATGTGAAAAAGAGTATGCTTCAGTCTGTATTCAGGTACTATCAGTTTTTTCTTTGGAGGCAGACAGTATACTTTGTATTAATCCCTTGAGATTGTCTTGGATCATTTTATCGTTGAGAATAGTGAAGTCATTCATAGTCCTTTATTATGCAATATTGCTACTACCATATATAACATTCTCTTGGTTCTGCTCAATTCACATTGCATCAGTTTATGTAAGTCTTTCTAGGTTTTTCTGAAATCATCCAGCTTGTTATTTCTGACAGCACAATAATATTCATCAAAATCATACCACAGCTTATTTAGCTCTTCCCCAATTGATGGGTATCCTCTTGATTTCCAGGTTTTAGCCACCACAAAAAGAGTTGCTATAAATATTTTTGTACAAATAGGTCTTTTTCACCTTTGGAGGGGAGGATATCTTTGGAATATAGACATACCAGTAATATTGCTGGATCAAAGGGTATGCACAGTTAAATTGCCCTTTAGACATAGTTCCAAATTGCTTTCGAGAATGGTTGGATCAGTTCACAAATCCATCAATAATGCATTAGTGCCCAGTTTTCCCATATTCCCTCCAACATCCATCATTTTCCTTTTGTTTTTCATATTAACCAATCTGATAGGTGTGAGGAGGTACCTCAGAGTTGCTTTGATTTACATTTTTCAAATCAATAATAATTGAGTATTTTTTTCATATGACTACAGACAGCTTTGATTTCTTTGTCTAAAAACTGCCTGTTCATGTCCTTTGAACATTTATCAATCGGGGAATGACTTGTACAAATTGGACTCAGTTCTCTATATATTTGAGAAATGAGGCCTTTATGAGAGATACTTGTCGCAAAAATTTCCCCCAGTTTTCTGTTTTCCTCTTAATTTTGGTTTCATTGATTTGTTTATGCAAAAACTTTCAAATTTTATATAATCAAAATTATTTAATTTGCATCTTTTATGCTCTGTATATTTTCTTTTGTTTAGGATTCTTCCCTTATCCATGTCTGACAAATAAATTATCCCATGCTCTCCTAATTTGTTGATAGTATCACCCTTTATGTGTAAATTTCATCTTGTGTATCACATTCTTAAATGTGTTTCTTGTTAGACATATTATTGGAGTCTAATTTTTAATCCATTCTGCTGTTTCCATTATATAAGTGAAGCATCCCATTCACATTTGAAGATATAAATTACTATTTGTGAAACCCCCTCCATCTTATTTTACTCACTATTGCCCTTCTTAACCTCTGTATTTACCTTATCCCAATTACTTTATTGTCTTTCTTTACCCTTCTATTCCTTATCCTACCCATCCCTCTAAGAGTCTCTTCCTTGTCCTCTCCCCTCCACCCTCCTAAATCTTAATCTTTATACCCTTCAAAGTCCCTCCCCTACCATGTCCTACAGTCCTCTTACCTCTCTACAAGTCCAGAACACTTCTGCAGCCCTTCAAATGTACAATTGTTTCCTCTTCAACCCAGATCCAATGAGAGTAAGGCTCCAATATTACTAACCTTCCACCTCTACCTGCTTCCTCTGCCTCAGTTCTTTTTTTCATGCCCCTTTTCATGAGATAATTGCTCCTTTTTAACTTTTCTTAGTCAATTTTGTTTTTTAGAAATCACTTGAACCAAGATGCCAGAGTAAAAGCCCAGACTTGCTAGAGTTCTCCCCACAAACTTAGGCAAACATCTGTAAAAAATGACTCTGGACAATTCTGGAGCCACAGAACCCACAGAATGATGGTGTGAAGCAAATCTCCAGTCCAAGATAGCCTGGAAATTCAACAGGAAGTGTTTATTGCTCCACACTGGGAGCACAGTACAGTCCAACATGGGTCACACTGACACAGATGGAACCTGAGAAGGTTGAGGGAAGACTGAATCTCTGGTGCCTGTGGCAGTTTCTAGACTTCATAACCCTAAAATGCCGAGGACAAATTGGAAGGTTGGTGGAAAAAACCTGTCAGACCTCTATGAGAGAGTAGTCCAGTCCCAGCCCCAGGGTGGCATAGGGGGAGGAGGAGCCTGCACAGCCACAGCAGCGGTGGCAGCAGCAGCAACTGTCTCTGGAGCTCTAGGTCCAAAGATTGTAGGTGGATCCAACGACTGACAGCATACCAAGCACCCCCCCCCCCATCTCCACTGGAAGCAAGAACTACTGTGAAAAAGAGTTCAAAAGTAAAATCAAATGAACAAAAACCAGAAAAAGAATCAGACTATAGAATCTTACTTTGGTGACAAGGAAAACCAAAGTATACAAACAGAAGACAATAAAGTCAAAGTTCCTATATCCAAAGCCTCTAAGAAAAATATGAATTGGTCTTAGGCCATGGAAGAGCTCAAAAAGGATTTTGAGAATAATAAGAGAAGTAGAGGAAAAATTAGGAAGAGAAATGAGAGCAATGCAAGAAAATCATGAAAAATGAGTCAACTGCTTGCTAAAACTTGCTTTGCTTTGCCAAAAAAACACTGAAGAAAATAACACCTTAAAAACAGACTAACTCAAATGGCAAAAGAGATCCAGAAAGTCAATGAGGAGAAGAATGTCCTAAAAAGCAGAATTGGCCAGATGGAAAAGGACGTCCAAAATCTCACTGAAGAAAATAATTCCTTAAAGAGTAGAATGGAGCAGGTGAAAGCTAATGACTTTATGAAAAATCAAGAAATTATAAAATAAAATCCAAGGAATGAAAAAATAGCAGACAATGTGAAATACCTCACTGGAAAAACAAATGACCTGGAAAATAGATGCAGGAGAGAGAATTTAAAAGTTATTGGACTACCTTAAAGCCATGATCAAAAAAAGAACCTAAACATCATCTTTCAAGAAATGATCGAGGAAAACTGCCCTGATATTCTAGAACCAGAGGGTAAAATAGATATTAAAAGAATTCACCAATTGCCTCTTGAAAGAGATCCCAAAAGGAAGACTCCTAGGAAGGTTGTAGCCAAATTCCAGAGCTCTCAGATCAAGGAGAAAATATTGCAAGCAGCCAGAAAGAAACAATTGGAGTACTGCGGAAACACAATCAGGTTAATACAAGGTCTAGGAGCTTCTACATTAAGGGAATCAAAGGGTTTGGAATATGATATTCCAGAAGTCAAAGGAGCTAGGATTAAAACCAAGAACCATCTACCCAGCAAAACTGAGTATAACACTTCAGGGGGAAAATTGGTAATTCAGTGAAATAGAGGACTTTCAAGCATTCTTGCTAAAATGACCAGAGCTGAATAGAAAATTTGACTTTCAAACACAACAACCAAGAGAAGAATGAAAAAGTAAACAGGAAAGAGAAATCATAAGGGACTTACTAAAGTTGAACTGTTTACATTCCTACATGGAAAGATCATATTTGTAACTCTTAAGACTTTTCTCAGTATTTGGGTAGTTGGAGGGATTATATACATATAGACAGAGGGCACAGGGTGAGTTGAATAGGAATGATGATATCTGAAAAAATAAAATTAAGGGGTGAGAAAGGAATATATTGGGAGAAGGAGAAAGGGAGGAATAGAATGCCTCACATAAAAGAGGCAAAAGAAGCTTTTTCAACAGAGGGGAAGAGGGGAGAGGTGAGAGGGAAAGAGTGAAGCTTACTCTCACTGGATTTGGCTTAAGGAGGGAATAACATGCACACTCAATTTGGTATGAAAATCTATCTTGCACTACAGGAAAGTAAGGGGGAAGGGCTTAAGGGGAGGAGGGAGGAAATAATAGAAGGTGATTAGAAGTTAACACTTTTGAGGAAGGATAGGGTCAAAAGAGAGAATAGAATAAATGGGGGGCAGGATAGGATGGAGGGGAATATAGTTAATCTTTCACAATATGACAGTTATGGAAGAAGTTCGCATGACTACACATGTGTAACCTATACTGAATTGCTTGCCTTCTCGATGAGGATGGGTGGGGAGGGAGGAAGGGACAGAAGTTGGAACCTGGAGTTTTAAAAACAAATGTTAAAAATTGTTTTTATATGCAACTGAGAAATAAGACATACAGGCAATGGAATATAGAAATCTGTCCTGCCCTACAGGAAAATAGAGGGAAAGGGGAAAAGAAAAAGGAGGGGTATGATAGAAGGGAAGGCAGACTGGGGGAAGGGGTAATCAGAATGCACACTGTCTTGGAGTGGGTAGAAGGGAGACATGGGGAGAAAATTTGGAACTAAAAATCTTGTGGAAGTGCATGTTGAAAACTAAAAATTAATTAATTAATTGCAGATAATTAATTAATTAATTGTAGATAGTTAATTAATTGATTTTTTTTGAAAAGAAGAAATCACCCCATCATACATACCTCAGCCCCAACCTTTCTTTAAAACTATCTCACGTGATACCTATAACTCCACCTCACACAGACAGCTCCTGGTGGACATCTCCCATCAGTCTTGCCCAATACTATCCCTGGCCCTAGTCATTCACACTTGCCTTTACAATAAACATCATATATTGGGCATCACTCCTGACTAGAGCTGAGTTATTCAGGACACTGGCACTTTACATCAAGTTTTGACAAATTGGAGTCAAAAGTAGGCTTAGTTCCTGTCAATTCCAGTGTCCTTCCTCCTGTCACTAACCTATGACAGCTCTGTCCTAGAACCTTTTTGAGATCTGGCCACCAGGCAAGACAACCTGCTAACTTTTCTTTCCCTTCCCTTCTCTTTCCCATTTTCTCTTTCTTTTGGAAAGTGTACATAAGAATTCAGATTCCCTGGTTCCAGGATTCTGTAGAATAAGGGGGTTGAAGGTTGGTACCTGCCCAGTAAGGACCTCCTACAGAGGTTGGAAGGATTGCCTCAAAACCGAAGTCAGTCTGGCCTATTACACAGACTAGGAGCTCATGAAGAAAGGGCTTTTTCCAGATCAAGCCCTTTATTAGAGGGTATCTCCTCATTAGTGAATGAGGAAAAGGAATTGGGGCAGCCCACAGACAAGATCTGGTTTAAGAACACCCAGAATTCAGGGGAACTGCATTAGCCAAAGTGTTACTCTTGAACTGGACTCAGAACTTCTTGATACAGCTACTTACTGTGTGACCCTGCGCATAGTTTCTTCATCTGTAAAACATAGGCATTGGCCTAGATGACTTCTAAAGTTCCTCTTTTCTCTGATATGCTATGATCTTTGCCTTGTGTTAATTGATCAAGTATCATAGGAATATCTGTTTTCCCTTAATAACAGAACAATGTAAGGATCTGTGATTTCATTGTCTGAAAGTCAAATTTTCTTTTCAGCTCTGGTCTTTTCATCAAGAATGATTGAAAGTCCTCTGTTTCATTGAAAGATCATATTTTCCCCTGAAGTATTCTACTCAGTTTAGCTGGGTAGGTGATTCTTGGTTTGAGTCCTAGTTCCTTTGACTTCTGGAATATCCTATTCCATGCCCTTCGATCCCTTAATGTAGAAGCTGCTAGATCTTGAGTTATCCTGATTGTATTTCCACAATACTGGAATTGTTTCTTTCTAGCTGCTTGTAAGATTTTCTCCTTGACCTGGGAGTTCTGGAATTTGGCCACAATATTCCTAGGAGTTTCTCTTTTTGGATCTCTTTTAGGTGGTGATCAATGGATTCTTTCAATACTTATTTTGCCCTCTGGTTCTAGAATCTCAGGGCAGTTTTCCTTGATAATTTCATGGAAGATGATATCTAGGCTCTTTTTTTGATCATGACTTTCAGGTAGTTCCATAATTTTTAAATTGTCTCTCCTGCATGTATTTTCCAGGTCAGTTGTTTTTCCCATGAGATATTTCACATTCTCTTCCATTTTTTCATTCTTTTGGTTTTGTTTGATGATTTTTTGGTTTCTCGTAAAGTCATTAGACTCCATCTGTTCCATTCTAATTTCGAGAGAACTATTCTCTTCAGTGAGCTTTTGAACCTCTTTTTCCATTTGGCTCATTCTGCTTTTGAAAGCATTCTTCTCCTCATTGGCTTTTTGAACCTCTTTTGCCAATTGAGTGAGCCTATTCTTCAAGGTGTTATTTTCCTCAGCATTTTTTTGGGTCTCCTTTAGCAAGGTATTGACCCATTTTTCATGCTTTTCTTGCATCTCTCTCATTTCTCTTCCCAGTTTTTCCTCTACCTGTCCAACTTGCTTTTCAAAATCCTTTTTGAGCTCTTCCAAGGCCTGAGCCCACCCGACATCCCCCTGGGATGTCTGGGGTACTGAGGCCCCGCCCTCCACGTCTTTCCCTGATGGCAAGAATATGTCCTCCTCCTTGTCAGATCTGAAAGTCGGGATCGTTTGCATCTGTTCGAAAAAACTCTCTATAGTCTTATTTTTCTTCCCTTTTCTAGGCATTTTCCCAGCCAGTTACTTGACTTCTGAGATTCCTGTCCACCCCCGCCTAGATCCGCCCAGCTAGTGCTTGGGGTCTGAGATTCAAATGGGCTTTCCATGGCAGGCATGCCTGCTAATCAATGTGAGCTTTAGTTTTGGTGCTGGGGTGGGGGCAGGGCCGCCTCCCAGGCTCAGCTCCCTCAGGGGCTTTATGCAGAGACCTTCAGTAACGGAGCGGGTGGGGGTGGGGCCGCCTCCCAGGCTCAGCTCCCTCAGGGGCTTTATGCAGAGACCTTCAGTAATGGAGTGGGTGGGGCAGGGCCGTCTCCCAGGCTCAGCTCCCTCAGGGGCTTTATGCAGGGACTTTCAGTAATGAAGATCCTGCCTGCTGCTGGTGGAGTCCTGGGGCGCCGCCACAGCTGCTGCCTCCGCCGCTGCCCCCGCCTCTGCCTCCGCTGCTTCCTCCCGAGGGGGCCCGAGTCACGGAGACACCCACTCCACACTCGGCCAGCCAGCCGTCTCTCTCACTGACCTGTAGCTTCTGTGGGCGGAGGGACTTTCCCGGCCGCCAGATCTTCCATCCTTGAAGCCTGCTCGGATCAGCTTCTCTGGGGCTGTGACCAGGGCAGCGCTGGGGTGGGGTCTGCTTTCTGGGGCGCGACGGACCCTGGGGACGGCTCTCCAGGGCTCTCTGGAACGGAAATCTCTTCCACTCTGTTTCTGCACACCTTGCAGTGATCCAGAACTTATGGGGATCTCTTTTTACATTAAATCTATGGGCTGTGGGTTCGGAGCTCATAAACATGTGTCTTTCTACTCCGCCATCTTGACTCCGCCCCCCTGTGATTTCATTGTCATGGCTGCTTCCTGAGATATCTCCCAATCACCCTATGACTTAGCACCAAGCAAACAAGCACAAGCCTTCTTAAAAACATAGCATGTGCTAAGCTTTATGCTAAGCTCTGGAGACAGAAAAAGAGGCAAAAATAGTCATTATCCTGTAGGACAGACGTGTCAAACACAGGCCAGGTATGGTCTGCAACACTTCCAAGTTCACCAAAAACAGATTAAAATATAACTGGGAAATAGTTAACAAAATAAGTAAGAATATTATACAACATAAATAATGTTGATCATGCAGTTTTCTGAGTCATAGCCCACACAGATCCATTTCCCCATGGGTTTGACACCACTGACATTCTAATGGGAGCAACAACATGGAAGTATGGATATCACTTGTATGCAAACCATTGTTAGGTGTAAAGGGTGATCTGAGGTTTAAATAAGACCTAGTCCTTGCAGTTTTTGAATTCACAGCTTGGGAATTCAAAGAGACATTCACCTGGAGTCAAAAGACTTGGATTTGACCACCAGCACCATCCCCCATAGGTGACTTCATGTAAGGCATTTAACCTTTTACTTTTCCCTAACTGCAATATATTGTATATGGTAAAAGAACTACTTTTATCTTTTTTAGAGGTTTTTGATATAGTGACATTTTGTGCTATTTGTAGGTAGGAATTTTTCCTTTCTCTGATTTTCTTGTCTAGACATTCAGCAGGTTCTGGGTTGTCCTTGACAGGTATGGGTCAAATGGATTTCTTTTGCCAGTCAGACACCAACAAGAATTTTTTTAGTGGAGTTGAGAGGAAGATTCTCCCAGAATCAAGTCCATCTGCCCAGTTCTCAGAACTAGAGATTTTCCCTAATCTTCTGCTGATGGGAATACCCTCTTCCATTTCCTAGCACCTAAACTTATAAACAGAAGAGTCAGGGCCAGACTGGGCTAGACTTGCTTTGAATTCAAAATGATTGAAGCATGAATTTAGTCAAATAAAAGAGAGGTATTTTGACTGTGCTCTGGTCTGTTCCTTGTTACAGGCTTTAGGACATAGCTGGTGGGGCAGCTAGGTGGTGCAGTGGATAGAGCATCAGGTCAGGCGGACCTGAGTTCAAATCTCACCTCAGATACTTGACACTCGCTAGCTAAGTGATCTTGGATAAGTCACTTAACCCCAACTGCCTCATCCTGAGTCATCTCCAGTCATCCTGATGCATATCAGGTCACTGGATTCAGATGGCTCTGGAGGAGAAGTGAGGCTGGTGACCTGCACAGCCCTCCCTCACTCAAAATGAAGTCAAGTACAAGTCATGTCATTATTTCTCTGGTAGCATAGTCTTCTTCAGCAACGAAGGACGAACACACATACTTTTGATTACTTCTGCCCTAAGAAATTTACTGTGAGACATGCCTGCTGCTATCTGTTTTGTCTATGCTTTGTGCTAACCCATGGCCACCAGGTCTTTGAGCCTTCTCTTTTGGCAGATCCATCAAAAGAAACAGGCTGCAGAAAAGCGAAACTTTCAAGAACATCTTAAAAAGAAGAAAAACCTCTCTTTAACACTGGTCATGTTGGAGATTGCTCAGAGGAAAGACAGAAACAGAAATTAATTGGAATTTAAGATGCAAAAAAAAATGGAATCAGGCTTTTAAAAAAGTTCACTTTTGTAGCTTGTATCCCTGGGGGAGCTCCGAGAATACTCCTTTAGTAGGCAGCAGAGCCCAGAAAGGGGAAACAGCTGAAGAAGGGAGCCCAGGGAGCCTGAGAAGGAGACTCAGAAGGGGAAGCTCTGAGACTTTTAAGGGACATGAAGGGAAAAGAGAAGGAAGGGAGAAGGAAGGGAGAAGGAAGGGCAAAGGGGTATAAGGTGTTTGCATGTTCCTGTCCCAGCACCATCCAGCAGTCAGGAAGGGAGGAAACAAAGTGAGAGGAGACCCAGGAGGGCTTTTGCCTGTGTCACTGTGGACAGCACAACGTCCATCTCATGTCTACTCAATCTGGAGCCCAGAGATGCTCAGGGTGGCTGTGTTCCCTGAGCTGGAGTCAAAGAATCAGACAGGGATCCCTGAGGGCCTCTTATCATTCTCACACATCACCAGGACAGGGGCCTGGCCAGGTTTCTGCTGAGCTGAGCATACATTTTTACTACTAATTCTATTACCAGCACAGGAGATGGTGGCCCATCTTTCTCAGGGTCTTGGACACCAAAGGTAGTTAAGTCAGCACAGAGGAGCCCCCTCACATCTTTTTCCCCTGCTCCAACTTCTTCCCCTCCCCTAGAGTCAGGGCCAGACTGGGCTAGACCTGCTTTGAATTCAAAATGATTAAAGCATGAATTTAGTCAAATAAAACCTCTCCCAAGGGGGTACTGACCCTCAAGCAGCTTCAGGACAAGCTCAGGGCAAGCCTAGACCTGGTCTGAGACATTGTGGGGCTGAGCCACAGGGAGGAGTCCCTGGGAAGCCTCACCTCTGCAGACAGTGGGGAGCGGAAACAGCAGAGAGGCCCAAGCCATGGTAAAGGTTCCTTCCAGAGCTCCCCAGTTGGGGCTGGGCTCCCCAAGCTCTCTGTTAAGCCCGGCCAGACTCTGCAGGGAAGTTTGCCCTTGCTCTGGATACCTGAAGGAGGGACCTCAGGAGATGACTGACTGATCCTATGGGCTCCTGGGGCAGAGGGGGCAGGGGAGGATCATCCCAGGCCCTGAGGTCACTTCCCCCTCTGAGATTCTTGAATTCTGGGAGTAAGCTTCATTCTGCCCCAAGCCTGTGTCTGATGCCAGGACCTTGTCACTGTAACTCACCCGCTGTCTGCTCCTGGACCTTGCCTGTGCCCGGGGGCCTTGTTGCAGCCTGCAGGCATTGTGAATGGCTAAATGCAAGGGTATGGGAGGGGTCTTCCTTGAAAGAATTCAAACACTCAAACCTTCTTTCAGTCAGAGACACAAGGTATACTGTGTCCCCAGTAGAAGTGGGTGGGATTCTGAGGATCTTCACAGTTGATGAGGAAGGGACTGATATTTTTATACAGAAAAAGACTGAGAAAAGCTGGATGGGATCCAGGAGTGACAAGTAGGCTGGGGTGGGGCCAGGTACAGACAATGGAAGGAGTTAAGTGACAGGAGAGCCCCAGTAAAAGGCCAGTTAACAGGATTATTGACTGGCATGGACCAGATGCTTCAGGAGAAAGTCAGGGATATGGGCTGCTGAAATTGGTGGGAAAATTTAAGTACCTTTTTTTTTCAAGGACCATTTTTAAGGGTTCAGATCCCATCCCAATCATTCTCCCCATGTACCATCCCTCTGCCATGCCACCCCCTCCTCCCATTGGTGAGTTCCCCTAGGTTCCACTTGGGGATAGCCAGGCTTCATCCTCTCCAGCTGTGCCTATGACTCTGGAGGATTCAGAAACACCAGGAATGGGGACTTCTCTCCCCTATCCCTGTGAGCCCTTTTCATGGGCTCTCCTCCTGTTAGGATGTGAGTTCCATCAAGGCAAGGACTCCCTTTCTAATTATTTCCATTGGAATCCCCAGCACTCAGCACAGGCACCAGTCCATTGGGAAGTGATGAAGAAATGTTTGTAGCCTTGCCTGGCCTCCAATCCAGTGCTGCCCTCAGGATCATCCAAAGGAGTTATTATAACAGAGAGTGCACCCAACTTCTGCCCCCACATCCCCAGGGCTCCTGCTGCTCAGGTCTCACAAGAGGCTGTAGAGGAAGGAAGCCAGGCACATGCTCCCTCTGGGCTTCACTTCTCCATTGGGAAAAAGGGTCTCTAAGCTCCCTTCTAGCCCTGGCCTCCAATGATGAAGATCAAAGGGCCTGTTTTCATCTGTGATTTTAAGCAAATTCTCCAAACACTGAGGCCCTTAGGGAGCCAAAGTTAGAAAATTAAATTTTTTATTTACTTTTTAATACTTAAGAAAATCAAGATTGTCAGGTGAGCACTTTCTCAGCATTCAGGGTATCCTCTTAGATCACTTTATTTCCTAGTTTCTGGGAGTGATGCTTTAGGCTAGATGGGGAATGGGAGTTCTCTCTGGGCCCTCAAAGCCCCAGAATCAGTGAGCGAGTTCACTCAAATCCCGGACTGAGGACACAGCTGAGCCAGAGAGAGCCTGGGCAAGTGCTCCCAGCCTCCCCTCTTTCTGGGCTCATCTCTCCTGAAAGCATCTTCCTTGGGTTGGACCTCCTTTTGCTTTCCAGATGGAATGAGGGAAGCTTTGAGATATATGTTGATGGAGAAAGGAACTCCAGAGGGAGGTTACGACAGGTCTTTTGAAGCAAGTGTGGATTTGTGACCTTTGGCTCAGAAAGAAAAAAGAGAGGAAGAAAGGACTGACTTTGCCTCTTCTCTGAACCTTCCCTTCCAACCTGAGCCATGATCCTCTCCCTGCTTTGGTCTCTGTCTTTTCTCCCTTCCCCTGTTCTTTGGTTTCCTCCACAGCCTCAGCTCATTTGGGGTCTTAGTGCTCTGACATCATCACCACCATTCTAGGCCTCACTGAGAACCGGGCAGGGATCCCAGGGCACCTGGTGGTAATGCCAACTAGAAGTCCCTGAGGAACATGTCCCAATCCCTGTTGGACCCAGACAGAGGTGCTACTGGTGGTGATAGGTCTGGTACTCCAGCCACAGGTCAATGTGACTGACCCTCCTGGGTATACAGAGAGAGATGACTCCTGTCAGGGTATGGGCCCAAGCCAAGGCCTTTGTCTCTTACCCCAAAACAGTTTTGGTTCCATTTGCCTAGAGGGCCCTAGACCTAGACACCTTGAAAACTCTTTGGATTTCCCCAAATCTCTGTTGGATTTCCCCAAATCTCTGTTATACTTCCCACCCTTGATCCTATCAAAATCCCAATTCTCCAGGCAACTGGCCACTCCCATCAGGATCCTTCCTAGATTCAATCTTTATTCACCCCAGGGTACTGGTCATTTCCATCAAGACCTCTAGACACCCCAGGCCACTGACCACTCCCATCAAGACCATCCCTGGAAACCCCAGACCACTAGACCACCCCCAGATTCCTCCCCCAGTTTTTCTGTATATAAGAGCCTTCTTGTCTTCATGAAAGGGCTCAGATTCAATCTAACTCAGACTGTATCTGGCCTGCTTGTTAATACAAGTGTCACAAATAGCAAGGCTTCTTAAGAATCAACCCAATATGGCAATCTTTAATAAACTTTGTTTTACTTTGGCTAAAAGAAGGCTTGGATCGAATTCATTTGAGCAGGACCCAGCATATTGGTATTTTGGGGTCCCTACCACCCCAAACTCTCACTAACACCCCAGGTTGAGAACTGGCCCCTGAAATCAAAAGGGGGCCACACACCAGGAGCATTGCTCTGAAGGGTTCCTCTTTCTGCTCCACAATAAACCCAGAGGATTTGCCCTGACCTATGCACCAAGTGAGCAGCAGGTTGAGAGAGGGTGCCCAGGTCATGGTGGAAATGTGCCTGTTTGTTCTTCTTCCAAGGACCACAGAGCTGGGGCTGGCACCCACAGGCTCTCTTATTCTCCATGGCTCACAGGCATGCAGATCTTCCCCTTTTTCTATCTCTCTTTGGTGCCTGTGGGCTGGTCTTTGGTTTCCACCACACCAGAAGCTGAAGGGCCTCTGGGACATTAGCTCCTTGCTCGGTTGGGACCCCAGCTTGTCCAACAGTGACCTCTCCCGGCAAAGGTCAGTAAATGCTGCTTCTTCAAAGAAGTACATTTCTGTAATCTTCATCTTCCTATGAAGTATAATACCAGATAATATTACTTATGAAAAAAATCCCAGCCTAGAAGAATCCAGCAGCCTGGGCCTGTCAAGGCTGATAGAGCTAGAGGTTCCTGGAGGAAGTCGATGGAGCTAGGATCTTGCCTCTTAGAAGATCATGGAGAATCTTAGCCCCATTTTTACTCAGCCCTTGGGAACCAAGGAGCTAGGTGAAAGGCTCTGAAAGATTTCCAGACCTGAAATTAAAAAAACAAAACAAAACATTGGTGACCAGTGGCAAAGGCGAAATTTCCATTAGTATGGTTTGTGGTTTCCCATTAGACAATTCAAGATTGGGATTAAGAAGGAAGAAAGGAGAAGTGAGGGGGGAGGACAAAAGCATGTGTATCAGTGGAGTAAGAACGGTGGAAAGTTCAAATGTCAACAGAATCCAGGAACCCCCAGTCCCTGGTCGAAAGACTTAATTTCAGCAGAGCCTGTGCTCCAAGAGAGACGTGTCCTACAAGAAACCAGAGGAGAACTGAGAACACACAATGTGAAGGAGGCCTCTCATAATGGCTGGAAAGGATTGTTCCTCTCTGCAAGAGAGAGGGGCAAGTCTGTGTGCTGCTGCTTACGTGGGTAAAGGGGCAGCCCGCCTCTCCCCATCTATTTCAGACTGCCAGGCTGATCCAGAGCGTGAGGCTTGGCCCTACCAGTAGGCATAGAATTAGGAGGACATTGCTGCCTACATCTGAGGCATCAGCAAAAGACCAGCCTCCCTAAGACATGGATCTCTTGAAAAACAGAAATAAAGTGTCAGCAGAAATATGTCTCAAACTGCCTAATTATAGTCTGAAAACAAAAGAAAAAAATACTCTCCTCCAGCCCTCATGGGATCCTTACAATACTAGAGAACTTGAGGATCCCCTTTGCACACCCACAGTGTAGCCCATCCCCTGAACCTGGGGTGGGGAACCTATGGCCTCAAGGGGATATGTGGCCTTCAAGGTCCTTGAGTGCGGGTCTTTCAGCTGAGTCCCTGTTTTACAGAACAAATCTTTTTATTAAGGAGACTTTCTGCGAGGTGTGGATGCAGTCAAAGGGTCGAACTTGAGGACCTAGAGGGCCACACGTGGCCTCGAGGCTGCAGGTTGCCCCCCTCTGTTCTGAACCAAGCCTCCTCCTCCACTTTGCACTTGGCCCCTTTCACATCCCAGCTAAAATTGCACCCTGGACAGGAAGGTTTTCCTGAACTTTCTTCATTCTAATGCCTTGCAGCTTTTTGATTGCTTCCCACCTATCCTGTCTATATTTTACTTGTATATAGTTATAGGTATATTGTCTCCCTCATTAGACTATGAGCTGCCAGAGGACAGAGACTGCTTTTTTACTTTCTCTGTATCCCTAGTGCTTAACAAACAGTATGCTTATAATAAATGCTTATTGGCTGAGTAATTGGAACTTTTTCTCCTAGGAGCCAACTTCCCCAAAGTTCCAAATTCTCTGCTGATCTACACTCCTAGATCCACAGCTCATGGATCTCTAATAGGGCATTTATCTTAATTAGCAGGAGGAAAAATAGTTGAAGGCAAAGCCATTGACTGAAAAGACCCAAAGAATTGTAGCAATATAACATCCCCCCCATGAACTGGGACCCAATATGCCACAAATACCCCCCGTAGGCGGGGAAGAGTCCACTTCCAAGTCATGTGACCAAGAAATAGGACTAGGCATTTTCTCTGATACCTATGACTTCTCAAGCTTCTCCAAAATAGAAATTATTTGACATCATGAATCAACGTCAGCTATCTCCATGGTTTAGGAATCTAGCACTAAAAACAAAGTAAAAGCAAACAATGAACTGACATCTCTCCTGAGCTCAGTCCCTTTTCCTCCACCTAACACGCTACCAGCAGCAAAGCTGCGCTGGCTGACCCAACGACCCAACAAAGAAGCTTGTAACAAATGCCATTCCCATCCTCTGGTCACCACTCCTTCTTTCCAGTGCCATGGAGATAGCGATTGGTTTGAGAAGAGTGTTGAGGCTATGTCACACTCCATTAAGCCTGACAGAAATATCTCAGCACCCAGCTGAGGCCAGTTTAGTCTATCTGAAAAGGACTTGGGGCAGAGACCTGAGTAACCAAATCATAAATCCCCCAACATGGGAGAAGGAGGGTGAGACGCTTTGCGATGAATCCCCTAGGAAAACCATCTTCAGATGGGAGGAAGTCAGGAAGTGAGCAAGAGGGAACATAAGAGGGAAAAATAAATCTATAGAGATCTCAAGAAGAACACCCAAACAGTAGGAGCATAAGTAGAAAACTCAATAGGGAAAGCACTAACAATAGAATGAAATATGGCCTCCAGATCTAGTAAATGAGTTCAGGCATGCATGAATAAATCCTGCAAAACAAAGAAAAAAATCAACTGATAGACGAACAAAAGCAAAAATAGATCTAATTAAAAGAGATGAGGAACAAAATTACATCTTGATAAAAGGTATCATAGACAATGAAGTAATATTACTACTAAACACATATACCCCAAGTTCTTAGAGGGGAAGTTAAGTGAGTTACAGGAAGAAATAGACTGCAAAATTGTACTTGTGGTGATTAGGGTACACAAGACACAGTAGTCAATGATTATAATCTACTATGGTTTGGTTTGATAAACCAAAGATTCCAGCTTCTGGATAAGAACTCACTATTTGACAAAAGTTGCAGAGAAAAGTGGAAAACAGTAAGATAGAAACTTGGCACAGAGTAGCATCTCATGCCCTCTACCAAGATACAGTCAAAACGGGTACATGATTTAGACATAAGGGGTGATACCATACAAAAATGAGAAGAGCACGGAATAGCTTACCTGTCAGATCTCTGGAGAAACCAAAAACGTATGAATAAACAAGACACAGAGGATATTATGGAATGCAAAATGGATCATTTTGATTACATTAAATTAAAAAGGTTTTGTACAAACAACACCATTGTAACCAAGATTAGTGAGCTTTTAGCCTCCTTTTCCATTTGGTCAGTTCTGCTTTTTAAGGCATTCTCCTCATTGACTTTTTGGACCTCTTCTGCCATTTAGGTTTGTCTACTTTTTAAGGTGTTATTTTCTTCAGTATTTTGAGGGTCTCTTTTATTAAGCTGTTGACTCATTTTTCATGATTTTTTTGCATCACTTTCATTTCTTGTTGCTTGCAATATTTTCCACTTGACCTGGGAGCTCTAGAATTTGGCTACAATATTCCTAGGAATTTTCCTTTTAGGATCTCTTTCAAGAGGTGATTGATGGATTCTTTCAGTTTCTGTTTTCCCCCAACAGCAGTTTTCCTTGATAATTTCTGGAAAGAAAATGTCTAGGTTATTTTTTTCCCTATGGCTTTCAGGTAGTCCACAGAATTTTGAATTCTGTCTTGAGATGTCTTTTGCTAGGTTCCTGAGGATCGAAGACCCTATTTCCATTCTTTCCTTCCTTCATTTTCCACTGAATTAGAATCAGAAGGATAGCCCCAACCCACAACAAGGAATGTTATTCTCAAGACAAAATTCAAAGACTAAATAAATAGACTTTACAAGTGTACTTGAAGTAGAATGAGATTTTTGTCTAAAGTTGCTGGTTATTTGGTTGTCTTTCTTCATTCTCAAAGAGGACCAAAATGACATCACTTTGTTGAAATCAAATTACAATGTCCAACTGTGGCTGATCAGGCTGAACATGAGCTTGGAGTGCTCTACCACAAGTTGGGCACAAATAGTCCATACAAACCTTTGGAGTTGAGATGTCTCTAAATCTGAGCATCTCATATTTCTTTTGAGCTATGGCAATACACAAAATCCCCTCCTCTACTTCTCTCTTCACTCTTTGGACAGAGACATAGCATTAGAATCTCAGAGATTAGAAAAAGATCCTCCAAGATGCCTCTGTCTTATAGATTTATGATGGAATTCTGCTCTCCAATGACTAGCCTTTGAGACACATGCAGACTCCTATTTCCTACTTGAGTAAGGCTATAATGACACAATCTGGAGATACATATTTTGCTCTTTTGATGATGGGGATAAAGAGTTTAGAGCTGCTAGAGGCCCTGGAGGTAATCTGATTTGATGCCTTCATTTTAGAGGTGAAGAAACTAATGCCCAAGAAAGTAGAATGACTTCCCTGCATTTGCATAAGACAGAGCAGATGAATTCTGGTCTTTTGATTCCAAAGCAAAAGCTCTTTCTACTACTCATTACTGTCCCCTAGAGAACTGCACAAGCATTATCCACTCAGAATGTAAGTGAACCCACATGTGTCTATGAATCCCCATGACAAGTATTCTATTTTTAGAGACCACCAGAAGTTATTAAGCACAAGACATCAGAGATGTAACTGAGCATGCTAGGATGTGAAGTTAAATTCAGTAGAGGAAAAGAAGGAATACAAACCTTGGATAGCCTGAAATTACTGGTTGGGAGACCAGTCTATCTCAATATTGCCACTGATCAGAGGCATCTCACGTGGCCTGGGGGAAGAAGGACAAGGAGAGTGATATGAATGAATAATTACATGAAAGGAATGAATGAACGAAAATGAATTTCATTATTCACTGTTACATGCTGGTGACACATATACCAAAGTAAGGACAGTCTTTGACCTCAAGATGCTTATATTCCAATAGAGAGACAACACATGTACAAGAGGACTGGCCAGGAAAGTATATTTTACTGTGGACAATTAAAGGGATGGTAACCTGGAAATGAGTAGCAAGTCAAGTGAAGCATGGTTGGCTGTGAGCCTAAATACAGTAAGTGACTAAGGCTGTCTCCAATGTGGAGAGCATAACGGCAGGGTAAATGTGGAATAGACTTTGGAGGAGACCAATAAGTGAAGCAGATAGTTTTCCCTCACCAAGTGCAGTTGAGTCCAAGTAATAGAGAAGCCTAAAACTCCACTTTCACCTCATCAAGGAAATCTACAGGAATAACAGGATCATCACACATGGTAAGCATGCCAGTCATCCTGACATCTGTGGACTTGAATCAGTGGTTCCAGCTGGCAGCTCTTCTACTTCACATTATGATGGCATGTGGTATGATCACATGTCATGTGATTACTGCTTCCAGGAGAATGATGGATAAAACATGGCTAGGAAGATGGGAAGATAGACACATGCATGTATATGTTTATACAAACATGCATATATACACGTGTATACATATGTATACACGTGTATATGCAGATAGACAGATAGGTAGATGAAGAATTTATTAATTTATTACTATATGCCAGGCCCTGTGATAATGTCTGGGTACACAAATCCAAACAAACTGGACAGTTGCTGCCTTCAAAGAAGTTACTCTATAATAGGGAAATATAATACATAAAGGGTTTTTAAAAAGTAGAGCCAAGATGGTGGAGTAAAAGTTCTTGAGTTCTTGCCCCCAAATTCCTCCAAATACCTTTAAAGATGACTCTAAACAAATTCTAGAGCTACAGAACCCACAAAATGACAGAGTGAAACAAATCTCCAGCCCAACACAACCTGGAAGGTCAACAGGAAGTATTACTGAGAGTGGTAGTAGCTGTTCTCTGGGGACCCAATCTGTCAGTTCGAAAAGAAGTTGGGAAATGCTGGTATTATTTCTCTTATTCTCCTTCTTCATTTTTCTCCTCCTTCCCCTTCTCCTCCTTCTCCTTTTCCTTCCCTTTCTCTTTCCCCTTCCTGTCCCCTAAATTCACTCCTTCCTCTTCTCCTTCCCCTCCTCCTCCTATCACATTGATTGATGTAGCCAGGAGGCAGGATTCCATCAAGTTCACCTTCTGCCTCCATTAAAACAAGCCCAGTATGTCTGAAAAGTGGTAACTGCTTGAGAAATCTTACTACATTGTCCATGTTTTAAACACATTGCCAAGAACATAAGTGGGCCATATTCTTTGCTTTTGGCTTCCTGGTTAAAGACATGGCAATCTTTGAAATGACCTTGGTTTTTCTGCTGTTCAATAGTATGGTAAAGTATGGTACTGAGGAGGGAGGGAATGCTCAGTCTGGACCTCACCTTGCATTGGAGATATCCCACAGGATCTGAGTGAGATACTGGGGCCTAAATATGTGGGATCTCCTATTCCTACACTTGTGTGAGCTTATTTGATTAGTTTCCTCTTCTTGAAAGGGTCTCTTTTTTTTTTCTTTGAAGTTTTACTAGACCTTTATTAACCTACAATGCTTTCTCTTTTTTAAATTATTTTAAAATTGTTATTTATTTTCAGTTTTTAACATTTATCTCCACAAAATTTTGAATTTCAAATTTTCTCCCCATCTCTCCCATCCTCACAGCCCAGGACAGCATGTATTTTGATTACCCTTTCCTCCAATCTGCCCTCCCTTCTATCACCTCCCCACTTCTATCTTCTTGTTGGGCAAAATAGATTTCTATATCCCATATCATATTTTGGAAGAATCTCTTCCCCAAATACCCATGTATCAAAAATCATAAGTTTTCATGAGCCATGCTGCCCTCCATAAAGCTTCCTTTCATTTCTTCACGGGGATGGGGCCTCCCTGGGCTCAAATTTCTTAGATTTCAGTGACATTCACCTTGAAGATATCCTATGCCTCCTTCTATTCCACTTATTGTTGTATCTATTCTCTCTTTCTCATCATACCATAGTCCTTTTAGGGTCAAGGAAAATCCAGATCCTCTACAGCATCTAGTCCATAGGGAATGCTCACTATCTATTTGTACAATGAATGACTCAGGCAGGCAAAATAACATATAACAAAGGCAATAACCCTCACCATTTCAGGAATCACTACAAGGGAAGAATATAAGGAACAAGGTACTGGGGAGGGTATTTTAAATACAAATGAACTGTTGGAGTTAGTTCTTAGTTCTGACTCACATGGCTGGGGAATCCATTCTTCTGAAAAGTATTCTATTTGAAAGTTGTATCGATGTTTTATGACCCTTTCCCCAACCCCACCGATGGCTGCACAAAAATTACCAGCAGGCCCTGGCTCTATTGTTTGCTGAAGAGGAGATTAACAGGGATCCCAATGTGTTGTCCAAGATTTCCCTGGATTCCATCCCTACAACACCTACCACAGTGATGAGAGCACCTTGGAGAGCTCCCTAAGGTGGCTGTCTGGGCTGGGCCAGCTCATCTCCAACTATAGCTGCTAGGAGCAGGAGAAGTCCATGGCTGTTATAGGAGGAATCATGTCAGCTCTATCTGTCCAGGTGGGGACCCTACTCGACCTCTACAAATTTCCATAGGTTAATGTTACGGCACTTGATACACCGTATGCTTTTATTAACCAAAATAATAATGATTAGTATAATACAAGCAGTAATATAACAGCAACCACAATAAGTAACGTTCATGAAGTGCTTCGAGAGTTTGAAAGTGCTTTACATATAACAAGTATATATGTTGTGATCTTCACAACAAAGCCCTAGGGCAGGTGCAAATATTACACCTATTTTCCAGAAAGGAACACTGAAACTGAGGATTAAGCTGCTTGTCCAAGATCAGGCAGCAATTAAGTTCCTATGACAGGATTTGGCCTCAGGTCTCCCTGACATCAGTTTAACCCTCTATCCCCTGCATCGTGCACCTGCCTCTATCATCGGGGAAGGTGAACCTCTGCTGGAACTGTTATGATGTATTCTGTATCCTCCATCTTGTGTATATCCTCGCCATTTCATCCTCCTCCTTCTTCACAGAAGAAGAAGGCCAGCCAAAGAAAGCCGACCAAGAAGGAAATCTTCCCCTACCCTATTATGAACCATATATGGCCTTAAGTTAAGGATTGACCAATTGCTAACTTGGCTTCTGTCACTTCCCACTTAGGAAAACCCTGACCTTTAGTCCTAATTCTTATGCCTTTATAAACCCTGGCCCTAGCCCTGATCGGGGCTGCTTGATTTGGGTTTTCACCCTGGGAAGTCGCAGGCTAATAAAATCCACTTCCAAATTCTATACCAGGTCTCCCTCGCTAATTCTTGGCACAACAGAACATCATCCATGTTGTAAGCCTAGAGGAGGATTAGAGTCACTTAGTTTCCAACCCATGAAAGCGTCTCCAAGAAAGGATGTCCAGGAAACCTGGATAGACTTACCCATAAGCCAAATCAGGTCACTGAAGACTGCTAGAATGTTTACTCAACAGTACACAATTCACTCTTTCAAGAGTTGGGACTAGAATTTACATTCCCAGACTTCTAGCTGAATAATCAACCAGTCTGTTATATCTCACTTTGTGTTTTACCTTTCAAAATCTCTTTATCAATTAATGCTAGTTCTCAATTTATAAAGCAAAGTATTACTTACAAAAGGAAGGATGAGTATGAGCACTGGTGTAGAAGGTCTTAGAAAGCAAAATATGCCACGGTATGGTAAGGTACAGTGAGGGCACCACAAATATGACAAGTTACATGGCATATTTTCCATATAGAAATGTCAATATTTTAAGGTTATTGAATCTCTTTTCTCATTCATTTTTATCTTTTTATGCATTACTTGATTCTTGCATAGCTCGTCAGCATAGCATCCACCAACAATGCACATTGTAATGACTCCATATCTTTTCCTTCGCAGTAATTCCTTTCTACGCTTTTCCATAAATCTTTCATAGAAGAGCCATTCAGTGTCCTTGTGGCCTCTCCCTCTCTGTTTCTCTCTCGTTATACAGGCAACAATGCAGAACTCAGCCTATCTCTTTCTTAATTAATTTTTTCTTAATTTTCCTTTCTTCAAGGAAAAAAAAGAGACCCTTCCAAGAAGAGGAAACTAATCAAACAAGCTCACACAAGTGTGGGAATAGGAGATCCTACATCTTTAGGCCCCTAGTATCTCACTCAGGTCCTTAATTTTTTAAGTTTCATTGATGTCTTCCTTCATTCTTGTAAATATAATGACAACTCCTTTTTCAATCTTACATAATCCCTGGGTTAAATGGAAATGGAGGCATTGAATGCGGACAAATTTTTCAGGAATTTAGCAGTGAAAGGATGGAGGGACATGGATTAAAAGGGTCAAGGGTAGACCCTGGGAGGGATTTTAATGTATTTCTTTTCAAATGAGAAAAAGCCACTGATAAAAGAGAAACTAAAGATGCATGAGAGTGGATAACTACAGAAGAAAGGTCCTGGAAGTAGCTAGAGAGAAGGAGATCAAAAGGATAGCTAGAAAGATTAGCCTTACGAAGTAGTAGGGCTCATAGCATTGCCAGAATGCTGGACTTGGAATCAGGAAGGCCTGGGTTCAATCCCACCTCAGAAAAATTTAGTAGTTGTATAATCTTGGCAAGTCATTTAATCTGTGTCTCTGCTCCTTACGTGTAAAATGAGAAGATTGGATAAAACAGCCTTTAAGGTCCCCTCCAAATCTAAATCTATGATAGAAAGGTTTTAAAGAAGGGAAGGAGTCTTAAAAAAGCTTATATTTTATTGTCATCTTTCAATGAAATATTTGGCTAAGTGTGGATAAAGTCTTCCACTTGGATTCAAAAACTGATTTCAAAGTACAAGATGGGGAACACATGGTTAGTAGTTTGGAAAACATGGAGGTTGTGGTGGATTGTCAGTTCAGTGAGTCAACAGTATGATATGTCATGCAATAAAAACTAATGCAACCTTGGCTGTATTAAAAGAGGCATTGCTTCCAGGAAGAGGGAGGTGATAGTTCGACTGTATTCTACCCTGATAAGTCCTCTTCTGGAGTATTGTGTTCAGTTCTGGGTACCACCTTGTAAGAAAATCACTGTTAGAACAGAGAATATCAAGGGTGGGGCAACCAGAATGGTGAAGGGCTTTAGATTCATGCCATATAGTAAAAAGAACTAGGAATGTTTAGTTTGATCAAGAGAAGATTCAGAGGGTACATGAGAGTTGTTTTCAAATATCTGAAAGGCTATTATGTGAAAGATGGGTTAAACTTGTTTTGTTTGGGCCCATAGGCCAGGACCAGAAGCAATGGGTAGAAACTGAGAAGGCAAATTAAACCTTGTTTTCAATCTAAACTATCCAAAATTGGAATGGGCTCCCTCAGCAAGCAGTGGATAGCAAAGAGGTAAAGACTACTTGATCAGATGCATTAGGCAATTTGAAGAGTCACAACCAGTAGGAAGGGAAGGTAGGCTTCCCACTTTCCTTTTCCCTTTACCTAGGCTACTTGACTGCTCACAGGGCTCAAATGAGATGGGAGTCAACAATTCCATTTCTCCTGATGAGACAGAGAACCACCATGTTCTGACCTGTCCCTATCACTGCAGACCCCAGGCGTTATCAGCTGGTCTACTAACGCACCCTACACATCCCCAGGTCGTGCCTTCTTCCTCAAGACTGGACCCTTTGGACTTCCAGGACTTTCCATCTATAAACTTTATTTTAGGTCTTATCTCCCATAATTAGAGTGTGAGGTCCTTGAGAACAGAACTGGCTTGCCACGGAGTAAACGCTTAATAAATGTTTTTTTTTTCATTAATTCATTCACTTGTCACTCTGTTGGGACTTTTCAGGCATAGATTGAACTAAATGGCCAATGAGGTCCTTTTACCTGAAATTCTGCAAACCTTTGATTCTCCCTTTTCTCTACCCCCAATAAAAAATGGATTGTTTTATATTTTACTTTTAAGTGATCTATATTTGCTGCAATGAGATGGGTTTCTCCACAGAAATCCTACTCTAATGTTTCGTGTCACAGAGTTTGGATTCTCTTTTTTTTTTTAAGTATAAATTTATTTATTTAACTTTTTACATTCATTTTCACAAAATTTTGGGTTCCAAATTTTCTCCCCATTTATCCCCTCCCCCCACCCCAATACACCCAGCATTCTAATTTTCCCTATTACCAATCTGCCCTCTCTTCTATCCTCCCTGCCTTCTCTTATCCCCATCTTCTCTTTTGTCCTGTAGGGCCAGATGACTTTCTATTCCCCATTAACTGTATTTCTTATTTCCTAATAGCAAGAACAATACTAAATAGCTGTTCCTAAAACTTTGAGTTCCAAATTCTCCCCATCCCTCCCTCCCCACCCATTCCCTTTGGGAAGGCAGGCAAGTCAGTATGGGCCATATCTGTGTAGTTTTGCAAATGACTTCGATAATAGTCGTGTTGTGTAAGACTAACTCTATTTCCCTCCATCCTATCCTGCCCCCCATTGATTCTATTCTGTTTTTTGATCCTGTCCCTCCCTGAGTGTTAACTTCAAATTGCTCCCTCCTCCCATTGCCCTCCCTTCCATCATCCCCCCCCTCCCTGCTTATCTCCTTCTCCCCCACTTTCCTGTATTGTAAGATAGGTTTTCATATCAAAATGAGTGTGCATTTTATTCCTTCCTTTAGTCGAATGTGATACTTCATGTTTTTTTCTCAGCTCTCCTCTTTTTCCCTCCACTAAAAAGTCTCCTGCTTGCCTCTTGAATGAGATACAATTTACCCCATTCCATTTCACCCTCTTTCCTCCCACTACATTTCTCTCTCACCATTTACCTTAATTTCTTTTAAGATATGGTCCCATCCTATTCAATTCACTCTGTGCTCTCTGTCTCTGTATGTGCATGCATGTGTGTATGTGTGTGTACGTGCACGCATGTACATGTGTGCATGTGTGCATGTATGTGTATGTGTGTGTGTGGTCCCACCAACTACCCAGATACTGAAAAGTTTTAAGAGTTACAAATATTGTCTTTCCATGTAGGAATGTAAACAGTTCACCTTTGGTAAGTCCCTTATGACTTCTCTTTGCTGTTTACCTTTTCATGCTTCTTCTCATTCTTGTGTTTGAAAGTCAAATTTTCTTTTCAGCTCTGGTCTTTTCATCAAGAATGATTGAAAGTCCTCTGTTTCATTGAAAGACCATATTTTCCCTTGAAGTATTATACTCAGTTTAGCTGGGTAGGTGATTCTTGGTTTGAGTCCTAGTTCCTTTGACTTCTGGAAAATCCTATTCCATGCCCTTCGATCCCTTAATGTAGAAGCTGCTAGATCTTGTGTTATCCTGATTGTATTTCCACAGTACTGGAATTGTTTCTTTCTAGCTACTTGCAATATTTTCTCCTTGACCTGGGAATTCTGGGAATTTGGCCACAATGTTCCTAGGAGTTTCTCTTTTTGGATCTCTTTCAGGCGGTGATCGATGGATTCCTTCAATACTTATTTTGCCCTCTGGGTTCTAGAATCTCAGGGCAGTTTTCCTTGATAATTTCATGAAAGATGATGTCTAGGCTCTTTTTTTGATCATGAGTTTCAGGTGGTCCCATAATTTTTTAAATTGTCTCTCCTGGATCTATTTTCCAGGTCAGTTGTTTTTCCAAAGAGATATTTCACATTATCTTCCCATTTTTTCATTCTTTTGGTTTTGTTTGGTGATTTCTTGGTTTCTCAGAAAGTCATTAGCCTCCATCTGTTCCATTCTAATTTTGAGAGAACTATTATCTTCAGTGAGCTTTTGAACCTCTTTTTCCATTTGGCTAATTCTGCTTTTGAAAGCATTCTTCTCCTCATTGGCTTTTTGAACCTATTTTGCCAATTGAGTTAGCCTATTTTTCAAGGTGTTATTTTCTTCAGCATTTTTTTTTGGGTCTCCTTTAGCAAGGTATTTTTTTTCATGCTTTTCTTGCATCTCTCTCATTTCTCTTCCCAGTTTTTCCTCCACCTGTCTAACTTGATTTTCAAAATCCTTTTTGAGCTCTTCCATGGCCTGAGCCCACTGGACATCCACTTTGGATGTCTGGGATACAGAGGCCCTGACCTCCATGTCTTTCCCTGATGGCAAGCATTATTCCTCCCCATCGGAAATGAAAGGAGGAAACATCATCTGTTCCCCAAGAGAGTAGCTTTCTATGGTCTTATTTTTCTTCCCTTTTCTGGGCATTTTCTCAGCCAGGTACTTGACTTCTGAGATTCCTCTGCACCCCTGCCAAGATCCGCCCAGCTAGTGCTTGGGGTCTGAGATTCAAATGCTGCTCCCCAGCCTCAGGGCTTTCCGTGGCAGGCGAGGCTGCTATTCAATGTGAGCTTAAGTTCTGGTGCTCAGGAGGGGGTAGGGTCACCTCCCAGGCTCAGTTCCCTTAGGGGGTTTATGCAGAGACCTTCAGTAATAGAGCAGAGCTCCTGCCTGCTCCAGGAGTCCCGGGCTGCTGCTGCCTCTGCCACTGCCTGTGCTGCTGCCTCCCAAGGGCCCCAAGTTACGGAGACACCCCGCTCCCCTCTCGGCCAGCCCAGAAGTCTCTCTCACTGACCTGTAGTGCCTGTGGGCGGAGGGATCTGTGTGGCCACTGGAGATTCCATCCCTGAAGCCTGCTCAGATCTGCTCCTCTCGGGCTGCAGGGCCAGGGCAGCTCAGGGGTGGGCTCTGCTGTCCGGTGCACAATGGACTTTTGGGGTTGGTTTTTCAGGGCTCTCTGGAATGGAAATCTCTTCCACTGTGTTTCTGCGAGGCTTGCAGTGCTCCAGAATTTGTGGGAAGTTCTTTTTACAGAAAATTTATGGGCTGTGGGTTCGGAGCTAGCATACGTGAGTCTTTCTACTCCACCATCTTGGCTCCTCCCCCAAAATTTGGATTCTCAAAGGCTATGCCAATAAAAAGTATACTCTGGCAGACTTTAATAAGTTGGAGAGGCTTTGATTATAACCCTAGGGACAGTTTGAGGATCACACAAGCTAGGTACACAAAAGTTCACCAATAGTACATTTAATTATTTAGCCATGGCATCTTGTGAAACAGGAAAAAAAAGTAGCTTTATGTATTATTTATATATGCATATGTATGTGTGTGTATTCTATATACTCTATTATAATGGAATCAAGATAGTGCTTGTGTGATGAAAACAGAGATATGGTGCATTAAGAATCAGTTTTCTGTAAGCATTATCTGACCAACAGCTGATATTAATGATGGAGCTCTTAACCTGGAGTCAGTGGACTGGTTTTTAAAAAACATTTTAATAACTATATTTCACTATAACTTGTTTTCCTTTACAATCCTGTATAGTTTATTTTATTTCTGAGAAGGGGTCCATAAGTTTCACTAGACTGCCAAAGGAATCCATAACAAACAAAAAAAGGTTAAGAGCCCCTCAACTAAAAGAATTGAATCAGGGGAATACTGACATTATTATTGTAAATAAGGCCAGAGATACATTTAAAAATATGTTAACATTTTCATTTAAAGGTTTGAGTTCCAAATTCTATCCCTACCTCCCCTTCTACCTCCCTGAGAGAGTAAGCAATCAGATATAGGTTATACATGTGCAATTATGTAAAACATTTTCATATTAGTCATTTTGTACCAGAAGACTCGAATAAAAAGAAAAAAATGAAAGAAAGAAAGTGAAAAGTAGCATGCTTTAGTCTGTATTCAGACAATATCAATTCTTTCTCTGGAGGCAGATAGTCTGCTTCATCATTAGTCCTTTGGGATTGTCTTAGAAGAGCTAAGTCATTCACAGTTCAGCATACAACATTGCCATTACTGTGTACAACATTCTCCAGGTTCTGTTCACTTCACTCAGCATCAGTTCATGTAGGTCCTTCCAGGTTTTTTGAAATGGTCCTGCCTGTTATTTCTTACAGCACAATAATACTCCATTACAATCATATACCACAGCTTGCTTAGCCATTCCCCAATCCACAGGCTCCCTTCAATTTCCAATTGTTAACCACCATAAACCGTACTGCTATAAATATTTTTGCACAACTGGGTCCTTTCCTCTTTTTTTGGAAGAGACATTTTTTTTTTTAACTTGCTGTGAAATGAAATAGTAGCTCAGTTCTATTTCTCCTTGGAGAATTAAATGATGCTGTCCATTTTATCACGTACTCAAAGGCACCAAGAAATGTTAATTTCAGAAGATATTTAGGTATTTTTCTTCCTTATCATAAATATTTTGATCAAGAAGTCAGAATGTGTTAGATATGGAGAACATAGGATAATGGCACCAAAAATGAAAATGACCTCTTCTTAACAGATAGGAAATCGCTGGTTATTGATACAGGATGAAAAAGTAAGGCAGGATGAAAAGAGAGATCAGGTTCAAATGTAGCCAAGTGATTTGAGAATCACCTAATCTCGTGCAATTAGATCATTAGTTGCTTAGAATAACATCAAAATCAATATTTAATTAGAAAGGTTCATGACAAGAAGTGGACAACCAGCAATTATAATAGCCCAACCCAACCTTTCGTAAACTCTGCAAAATGAGCACTAGTATATAAAACGGCTTTCATTAAACCATTCTGAATGTCACAACAACTCTCAAAGACTATCTACCAAGTTATAGGGGGCTGCCCTCTGCTACCCACACTGGGAAAACCATAGATCTTTGATGTACTGAAGAAATTAGTATCCCTAGATATGACCTTCTGCAGTTTCACGGAGTACCATTCATTTCTCAAAACTAAACCTGAGCACCAAAACACAACGAGAAGGCCCAATACGTCCTGGGATACAAACACACACACACACACACACAAACACACACAGACACGCATGTACAGACACACGCACACACAGAGACACATGCACACACAGACACACGCACACACAGACACACACTCTCTCACACATACCACACACACAGACACATACACATACACTCACACACACAGACACACACTCACACCACACACACACACACACACACACACACACACACTGCTAAATATAAATTCCTTATCATGGACAAGCCTTAGAACAGAAGTCTACACAGACAAAAAATCATGTACCAATTCATGACAGTGATTTGAAAACAAATAAAATGTTATGTCTCAATGATTCGGAGCAGCAAGACAGTGACAAGAGCGCTGGGCAGGTCTGGCTCCTTAAAAATTGGTTCCAATCAGATTCTACTGTTTAGCCTGGCGATCCTAAGCAAGTCACTTAATTCACTCAGCTTCAAACAAGGAGTGCTGCGGGTGGGGGAGAGCTGACAAGATGACTCCCAAGGTCCATGCTAAGGTTACAATTCCATGTGCCGAAACAGAGTTGGAAAGGACCTATGAAGGTCATTTGGTCCAGCCTCTTATTTTATAGATGAGGGGACAGAGGCCCCAGAGATTAAATGACTTGCCCAAGGCTACACAGGTAATAAGTAGTGACACAGACAGAATTCAAACATTGACTTCAAATCCAAGGCTCTTTGCACTGTACTATGCAGCCATATTCACACTCTAATTATTTGATTTTGTGTGAATTTATAATTAAAGCATGTTTAGACTCTCTTAATTGCTTTAGGTACTTAAGATAGTCTTAAATAACTAATGCAAATTTTCAATTTTTCTTGGAATCAATTTTTTTAAAATGTAAATAAATATTTACTGACCTGACCTGGTTGAGAATTTAGCAATCCAAGGGCGCCACCTCCTGCTGGCTTACAAATACAGCATCTTCCTATGAGATGATGTTTGGCTATGGCCATTTTGGTGCAGATCAGCACCTTTCAGGTAATAAATTTAAAAACATATTGGAAGAAAGAATAAATCCACAATATCAATCAATCAGCCCAAAAAGCAATGAATCAACAAATATTTATAAAGAGATTACTATATCTGTCAGGCACCACGTTAAGTGCTGGGAATACAAAGGCAATGAGAACTAGCCCCTTTCTTCAAGGATTTGATATCCTGTGGGGCAGGGTAGAGACATGCAAAATATACGAAGGTAATATTAGAGGAGAAGATACTAGCATCTGGGGGAAGCAGGAAAGGTCCCCTGAAAAAGGTAATCTTTGGGTCTTGTCTTGAAGGAAACCCCAGGCAGAGGCAAGAGGCATGCACATACAGTCAGTGGACAAAGGCACGGAGGTGAGAAAGATGGGTCATTGGATATAAGGAACAAGAAGAAAGTCAGGACAATGACTGACTGAACTGTAAGTGTGAGATTAAAGACAGGAATGGGACAGGTTGTAAAGAACTTAGAAAGTCAAACAGAAGAGTTTATATTTAATAGTAAAGGTAATAACCACAGATATTAGTTGTACAGGGGGATGACATGACTATCCGAGGCATTTTAGGAAAATAATTTTGGGTGCTGTGTAGAGAATGGACTATCATGGATTATGGTTAAGAATTAAACTAATACCTGCAGTTTTAGCTTCAAAAAAAGGCAGCTTATCGTATTCTCAAAGGAAACACAATTTGTAATCTTTGTATTCAGATTTACTTATATATAGTAAATGAGATCTAAATGAATGAATAAGTGAATGGACAAAGAAAAAGCATTTATTAAGTGCTTACTATGAGCCCAAGCATTAAGTGCTGGAGATACAAATTTTAAAAATTAGACTGTTCCTGCTCTCAAGCAGTTCATACCTTAGAAGAGGTAAGGATAAAAAAGTTCAGTTGTAGGATGCACAGAAATGCCCAGTGATCCTTTGGGTTCATTAGTAGCCTTGAAGTGTAAACGGCATGGAAAATGGAGATGGTAAGACCTACTATAGCACAAATTATAAAGTTAGATAATCTATTTCATGAGAAGGATTAGAATAGTTGACTCCTATCTCATCCAAGTTGTATGGAAAATCATGTCCCTCTACTTGATTAGCAGTTTTGATGAGATCCAGATAGCCTAAGAGTGGGGCTGGAGGTGAAGGGAAAACCCATTTCCTTAAGGGCTTTCTTTTTTAGCAGATGGAAAAATTATTAACATAAATTAGGAATAACAGTGGTAACTTTATTTCAAAACACATACATTAGTCTGTCTTTCCACTGGTACTTTGGCAGATCTATGATTTCATCATTATGTGAATATATCATTAATACAGATGATAACTCCTTCATGCCTTCTCATCTTGTCCATATTTTCCCACAAATGTATGAAATAAGGTGGAAATCTTCCTCTATTTCTTATAATATCATAATGTTAGAGCTGGAAGGGATGTCAGAGGGCATTGATTCCAACCTACTCATTTTAGAAATGAAGTGAGGAAAATCGAGCTTGAGTAACTTGCCCACAGACCTACTGAGTGTCTGAGATGGGATTTGACTCCAGGTCTTCTGAATTCAAGTCCAATACACTATGATGTCAATCTGTACCAAATACCAAGGTATTCTTTTAATTCTTTGTGGGGAAGGCAAGAGGGTGGTAACAATATAGCACTGATATATCCATCTGTTGATTTTTCTCCTGTATGAGAGAACCTGCTTGTGTGCAGGGTTGTAACTGCAGCTCCCAGTGTATCCGCACATGCTGCTTCATCACTTGTCTGCTGCCATAGGACTTTGAGGCATGATAGCAAAATGGTATGGGTGATGTCTTTTGATTCGTGCATAAATTGGATTTAAGTGAGGCAGCCTCATTCTCTCCTCTACAATCATCACAGTCCAGGGGCAGGACAGAGTCAAGATGGCTGGCAATGACTCAGGATGACCTTGTCCACCCCCAAGGAAAAATGCCTACCAGAAGAATTGATGTCAACAAATTAGAGCTCTTCTCTAAAAGTGAACAGTTTGTTGCTAACTTGGAGGGAAATTTGAGCCAACACATAGTTGGCAACAGTGGAGCACAAAAGTGGGCAGCTTTCAGAGATTTGGTGTACAGTACTGCATTTGCTCATCTGAGCTGGAACACCGGCAAACACCAAGATTTGATGAAAATGAAGGGGAAAGTCGGAAGCTGCTAAATGAAAAATAAGAACTCCACAGGATATACCAGGATATTCATCCACCTCTAAGAATTTAATTCCATCAAAACCAAAGTCCAAACAAAGCTTAGGGAGATGCAGGATTCCTGGCTCAGTAAGAAGGCAGATGAAATTCAGTTTTATACTGATAGTAACAATCCAAAGCGCTTTTATGATTCCCTGAAAGCTATTTAATCCCTCCTTAGTTAAACTTCCAATTGAAGAAGAGGTTTTGAGGACCATTAGACTCCTTTCATGTGGCAAAGCATCTGGTGCTGATTCTATTGCAGCTGATATTTACAAGGTAGGAAGAGGCAGGTCAAATGATTCATTGGTGGAAAAGAAAGTGAATCAAAAGTGCATTCATTGTACAGACTGTCCACCTAGTGGGGCAACCACCTGTCAAAGTCATCCATCAGTCTGTGTCTTGTTTAGGTTTTGCAGATGGAGATATGAATTGAATATCAGAGAGAGCTCAAGCTGGAACACGTTGGACAAACAGTAGCCTACTGTCAGTGATGTCTTCTGGGTACTCTGAACTACATCTCTTTAACACCAATATTCTGCAGATAATGTTATAGAGTTTTGAGTAATGGAATACAAGAATATCCTTTTTGGAAGAATTAAAATGACAGCCTAAAAGTCGATGGAAAGATGTAAATAGGACATAACATGTAACCAAAGATGACTTAGATGAAAGCAGTAACATGAAGACATTTTTGACCTGCCTCTTCCACATTGGGAAAGATTTCCCTGAGCAGTCTTAGTGTTCTGGGTCTCTAGGAATTAAAATATTACTTGCAAGTAGTAATAATTGGAATATCAAAACATTACTAGAAAATCCTTTTTATCCCCTTGAAAGATATTTTTTTTTCCACATGAGGAAATAGGCTTGAATGATTTTTTTTTTACAGATTGTTTTCAACATTCTTTTTTTTTTTTTTTTAATATTTTGGGCTCCAAATTTCTTTCCCTCTCTCCTCAACATATGCACAATCATGTTAAACATATTTTCACATTAGTCATGTTGTGAAAGAAGATTCAGAACAAAAGGGAAAAATGAGGAAAAAAAACCCAAAAAGCCACAAAAAAGTGAAAATACTCTGCTTCGATCTGCATTCAGACTCCATAGTTCCTTCATAGTTTCTTCTGGATGTGGTCAGCATTTTCCATTGGATGTTTTATCTCATTTCAGACACTTAAATTATCTTTTTTTCCCTGCATTGAGATGTTTGAATATAAGCAAAAATTAGTAGAATGGGAAATGAAGGGTAGAAGGAAATTGTTACCCAATTATTATAGCCAATATGATTTGATTTTCATAGTATCTTTATTCTTAAGATTGAAAGAACGAAAATGTTTGCAATAAACACCAACAAATCAAAACAAAAAATTAAAGGGGGATTAAAAATAAAACCAAAACGGGAACTATAAGGAGTTACACAGAGCAGATCAAGCCTTTGCTTAGCTAGCACAGGTAGTACTGGGGGTACTTGCAGGGAACTTCATCCTTTAAGTCTCTTCTTTACTTTGCACTTTCAGTTTTTCCTCTGCACATTCTCTCATTTATTAAAATAACTAAAAAATCACAACATCACAGGAACAGAGGATGGGACAATTTAATGTTTATTAAGTATCTACTACGTGCATTGCACCGTAATGGGTTTTCTCTTTGCAAGCCTGCATCTGTCTCTCTGTAATCTCCCTCTTGCTCCTTTTTCCATTCTCAGCACAAGAAGAAATCAGTATTCAAAGTGGCGGATCTTCAAATACTTGAAGGACAGGAGAACTGCCCTGTCTTCAGAGAATCAGATTTTCAGCTGGAAGTGACCTCAGAGTCCATCTTGTCTGACCTCCTTATTTTATAGATGAGGAAAATGAAGCCCAAAGACCTGTCCAAAGTCACACAGGCATTGAGTGATAGAGCCTATGTCATCTCTCCTCTGGGATAAACACCCTTCTTCCTCAAGTAGCCCTTCCTCACTCAAAACAAAGTCAAGTGCAAGTCATGTCATTATTTCTCTGATAGCATGGTCTTCTTCCGCAATGAAGGACAAACACACACAAATCAGCCTTAAACCTAATGTTTTCATAAACCATCCCCAAAGGCTGACATACCGAAAGGTGGTAGGTAGGCTGGTATAATAGAAAGGAAGGCAGACTTGATGTCAGAGGATTTCCTCTATCACTTACTACTGCTGTGACCCTAATTCAGTTACTTCCCCTCTCTGGGTCTCAGATTTTTCATCTGTAAAATAAGAGGGTTGGGTTCATTGACCTCTAAGGTTTCTTCTAAGTTTACATCATGGTTGAACATTCGTCACTTTCAACCAATGGACCTCCCTAGGAAATAACTCTGGATTTAATACACATTCATTATCCTAACGCCAGGGTAATCAGCGCTGCGCCAAGAGCCCAGGATTTTGGATTCAGGAGACCTGGATTTAAATCCTGACAACCATTTAGCACCTACATAGTCACTGAAAAGTCAGTTCCCTTCCCTGGGCCTCAGTTTCCTCACTGTACCTCTCTGAGGGAGAGGAGGGGGCTGGACTTCTTGAGAGGGGTTCTCTCAGATTCCTTCCAGCTTTAAAATCTATGATCTTATGTCAGTTGCACTCTTATGGCCTCAGTTTCCTCATTTGTAAAATGAGGGGATGGGACTCAGTGATATTTGAGGCCCCTTACAACTTTAATTCCATGATCCTGTGTCCACTAACCTCTGTACCTCAATTTCTTTATCTGATAAGTGAGGGGGTGCTCCTTGGCCTCTGGGGTTCCTTAGTCTATAATTTTACCCTCTGTGCCTCCATCTGTAACTTGATCGGCAGAGCTCTGTGTCCATGAGCTCCCCCTGCCCCGTGCCTCAGTTTCCCCATCTGTCACATACATATGAGGCAGGGCTCTGAGTCCATGAGAGCCCCCTGCCCCGTGCCTCAGTTTCCCCACCTGTCACGTATATATGATGCATTGCTCTGAGTCCATGAGCTTTCCCGCCCCGTGACTCGGTTTTCCCATCTGTCACATACATATGAGGCAGGGCTCTGAGTCCATGAGCTCCCCCCGCCGCGTGCCTCGTTTCCCCATCTGTCACATACATATGAGGCAGGGCTCTGAGTCCATGAGAGCCCCCTGCCCCGTGCCTCAGTTTCCCCACCTGTCACGTATATATGATGCATTGCTCTGAGCCCATGAGCTCCCCCGCCCCGTGACTCGGTTTTCCCATCTGTCACATACATATGAGGCAGGGCTCTGAGCCCATGAGCTCCCCCCGCCGCGTGCCTCGTTTCCCCATCTGTCACATACATATGAGGCAGGGCTCTGAGTCCATGAGCTCCCCCCGCCCCGTGCCTCTGTTTCCCCATCTGTCACATACATATGAGGCAGGGCTCTGAGTCCATGAGCTTTCCCGCCCCGTGCCTCAGTTTCCCCATCTGTCACATACATATGAGGCAGGGCTCTGAGTCCACGAGCTCCCCCTGCCCCGTGCCTCAGTTTCCCCATCTGTCACACATATGAAGCAGGGCTCTGAGCCCATGAGCTCCCCCCGCCCTGTGCCTCTGTTTCCCCATCTGTCACACATATAAGCCAGGGCTCTGAGTCCACGAGCTCCCTCTGCCCCGTGCCTCAGTTTCCCCATATGTCGTATACACGGGGCTGGGCTCCTCCCGTCGGCCCCGGGCCCTCAGGCCTCTGCCCCGGACTCGCGCTCCCAGCAGGGGGCTACCAGACTCGGTTCAGGGCCGCCCCTCCCCCCGGCCACACCCCCACGGCCGCCTTCCCGCGCGGGAGGAGGGCGGAGCGGGGGCGTGCGGGGACCCGGAGAGGCTTAGCTCACGAGCAGCAGCCCCCGCCTCCCAGGCGTCCGAGCATGCGCGCTGCCCATCCCCGTGCTGCCGCAGTCTGCGCCAGAGGCCCCGCCTCCGGGCTCGCAGTAGGCTGCTATTCCGCGACGACCGATTAGCCACAGCGTCTACTCAAACTTGAAAAATAAAGCAATAGTCTAAACAGATTACAAGCGATGAAGCTAAGAAGGATACTATAATACGGAGGAATTTATTCAACTCTTAATTTTTCTCTTTTCGGTTTCCCGCACACGGCTCGAGAGGGGATCGTGTCGAAAGAGCCGCCGCTGAGGCGGGCTGGGCTCGGCCCCACTGCGCAGGCGCAGCCCCCGTTCTCCCCGCCCCCGCTCCTACCGGAGTCTGACGTGGACGTCGTTGGCGCTAGGGAGCTTTCGCCGGGCCGGGGTCGGGAGCCCGAGGAGGCCGATCGGCCGCAGCGGCTGAGGCCCGAGGAGACGCCGCAGGACTCGGGGGCCGCGCACCCAGCAGCGGGGGACCGGCGTAGCCATGGGTGAGGCTTCCGGCCGGGGGCGGCTCCGAGGCCCGGGCAATCCCTTCCCCGTCGCCCCTCGTGCCTCAGTTTCCCCACCTGTGATTATGGGGGGGGGGAGGTCCCTTCCGTGTCCTGATCCGCACCTCACGGACGGCACCCCCTTCCCGCTGACCCTTCCGGAGCCGGCGTCCCCCGGAGCGCCCCTGCTGGGCGGGGGTCGGGGGGCAGAGCCCAGGGGGCGGCGATCCCGGGAAAGACGGTCGGGCTTTGTCATCGGCCTGGGCTTTGGCAGCCTGCCCGAGCTGGATGAGAGGGCGGAGGAGGGAACCCCGCTTTCGTCTGGTGGGGGCCGATGCCATCCTCCTTGGGGGGTGGGGGCATTCATGCCAGGGCCGCCCCTGGCATCAAGTCAAGACCTAAACCGGGGCTCTCGTTCTAAGTGGGAGGCCCAGCTCCTCGCTTCCAGGGGTTCGGGGGTCGTCCCTGTGCGATAGTTAGCTCCTCCCAGAAGTAAGCGGGCTCTGCCCTTGTAAAGGGGGCGACAGCCTGTGCCCCTTGGCTGGACTCACGAACCCGGTGTGGGATTCCAGATTACAGTTTCCTGCTCCTTTTTATGGATGAGTCCCTTCTTGGGGACCTCTGGAGCCCTTGTTCACTTGTTAATAAACCGCTCTTCGTATTAGATGCGGAAATTTACATATATAAGTGTGTGTACATGTGTATATATGTGTGCACGTGTACATAAAGGTATATACACACACACTTACATGTATATATAGAATGTCAACTCTTAAGGTTTCATTTTATTTTGTACCCTTAGTGCCTAGAACATTGCACAGGGTAGGTACTTAATAAAAGTTTATGCCATCAATTCCCCTTCACTAGAAATCTGGTGAAAGGGATAGATGACCACTTGTTCATACATGTTGCCAATTTTGATTTGAGATTCTTAGTTTGATGTCTCGATTGCACTAGATGGTCTTTGGTTTGGGATTCTTGGTTTGGGTATTGATGGCACTAGATGGTCTTTGGTTTGGGACTCTTGGTTTGGATACTGATTGCACTAGATGGTCTTTGGTTTGGGACTCTTGGTTTGGATACTGGTTGGTCTTTGGTTTGGGACTCTTGGTTTGGATACTGGTTGGTCTTTGGTTTGGGACTCTTGGTTTGGATACTGGTTGGTCTTTGGTTTGGGACTCTTGGTTTGGATGCTGATTGCACTAGATGGTCTTTGGTTTGGGACTCTTGGTTTGGATACTGGTTGGTCTTTGGTTTGGGACTCTTGGTTTGGATACTGGTTGGTCTTTGGTTTGGGACTCTTGGTTTGGATGCTGATTGCACTAGATGGTCTTTGGTTTGGGACTCTTGGTTTGGATACTGGTTGGTCTTTGGTTTGGGACTCTTGGTTTGGATACTGGTTGGTCTTTGGTTTGGGACTCTTGGTTTGGATACTGATTGCACTAGATGGTCTTTGGTTTGGGACTCTTGGTTTGGATACTGGTTGGTCTTTGGTTTGGGACTCTTGGTTTGGATACTGGTTGGTCTTTGGTTTGGGACTCTTGGTTTGGGCATCGATGGCCCTTGATGGTGTTTTTTTTCTAATTTACAGTTTTCAAGATTTTGTCTTAACAGCCTTGGTGTTTCTACTGAACTCTCCTGGATGTCTGTCAGGCATTTTACATTTGAATGCATTCAAAATAGAACTCATTATATTCCTAAACCTGCCCAGGCTCTTCTCCCACAGTTCAGTATTTCTGTTGAAAGCATCTGCATCTTCCCAGTCACTGAGATCTCTAACTTCACAGTTAGGCTTGATTCCTCTCTCTCTGTATGCAGGCGTTTGCCAAAGTATTTTCTACCACAGTATTTCTTGTATCCCTTTTCTCCAGGCACAGTTCAGTTCTAGTTTAAGTCCTCATCACCTCCCACCTAGATTACTTTAAGAGGCTCCTAATTAGGTTCTTTACTTCTAGTAACCTTTTATCCCATTCAGTTCTCTTGCTAACCTCATTTTCCTAAGACATCTGATCATGTCACTTTTTGCCTTAAAAACTTTTGCCTCCCTGTTTCTTATAGGATAAAAACAAACTCTTTAGCTTGACCTTTAGGCCTTTGATAATCTAGCTCTTGGCTGTCTTTCTAGCCTTATTTTTCACTTCTTCCTTTCTCCAGTTCCACTATCCACCTGAATCCAACTCAACATTTCATCCTCTGCCTCCAAGGATTTGCCTAACCTGTGGCTCCTAGTGGAATTCACTCTTTCCTGGTGTGGCCTCTCTTGCCAGGGACCTTTAGGTCCCTGTGAAACTTTTCTTTATCTCTGCAGTTGTAAATATTCTCTTCCTCAACTTTTCTCCTATTTCTAGTTTTGCCACCATCCTCTTTCCTGAGTGTAAGATCTTTGAGGATAGGGATTTTTATTTTTATTTTAGTATATACAGTACCCCTTAACTTAGTTCTTAGACTTGTTGAATTGAATTATGCTGGACTAGTGTATGGGGTTCTTAATCTGGAATCTCAACTTTTTTTTCCCTTTTAATCAGTATTTCATTTTTCCTATTTACATGTAAAGACAATTTTTAGCATTGTTTTAAATAAAATATTCAGTTACAAATTTTCTTCCCCCCTTCCTTCCTCCCTGAGATGATAACCAATTGGATAGAGGTTATATATGTGCATTCATGTAAAACATTTCTGTATTAGTCAAATTGTATAAGAAGAAACAGAGCAAAAGGAAAAACTACAAAAAGAAAAGTGAAAATAGTATCCTTCAATATGCATTCAGACTCCATCAATTCTTTCTCTAGTTGTGGATAGCATTTTACGTCATGAGTCTTTCGAAATTGTCTTAGATCGTTGCATTACTGAAAAGAGCTAGGTCAGTAAGTTGATCATTGCACAATGTTGCTGTTACTATGTACAGTGTTCTCCTGGTCCTGCTCACTTCACTTTGCATCAGTTTATATAAATCTTTCCAGGTGTTTCTTCAGTCCACTTGCTCATCATTTTTCATGGCCCAGTAGTATTCTATTACATTCATATACCACAACTTGTTCAGCCATTCCCCAATTGACAGGCATCCCCTCTTTCCCTCTTTTGCTAATTGTTCACCACTGCAAAAAAAGCTGCTATATTTTTGTATATGTGGGTCTTTCCCCCTTGTTTATGATCTCCTTGGGATACCAACCTAGTATTGGTATTGCTAGATCAAAGGGTTTGCACAGTTTGATTGCTCTTTGGGCAACTGCTCTCCATAATGGTTAGATCAGTTGTGAATTTGTTGGGGTTTTTTTCCCCAAATTGATAACTATTTCAGTATGATTGGTTTTCTTAATAAATTTGTGTATATTGTTTTATGCTCATAAACCATTATTCTGAGAAAGGGTCCATAGTCTCCCCAGAGTGACTAAGGAATCTGTGGCACAAAACAAGTTAAGAACCCGTAGTCTAATGGAAAGACAACTGATTTAGAGTCAAAGGACCCAAGTTCAGCTCTTGACCCTGCCACTTACTAGCTCATCAGCTTATATCACAGCCGTGTTCCAGCACAATCATATCATATCAGAGAAATTGTCTGTGAAAAGTTTTTTCCCCAATTTTCTGCTTTCCTTCTATTCTTGGCTACATTGGTTTTATTTATGTAATTTTTAATTTAAAATAATCAAAATTATCCATTTTACACTTCAACAATTCTCTCACCTTATAATATAGTTTAAGGTCTGGTACTGCTGAATCTCCATTACTTACTCCATTAACTTTTGTCAGCTGAATAAAATAGAAAAGCTTGAAAAAGGCATCTGGGATTTTCTCCTTGGGTCTGGCTCCAGTCACTTGAGCCCTGCTGATCTTTGACCTGCCTCTTCTTGCCTCTGTGCATTACTTGTGGGTCCTCTCCCATGCTGGGAGTGCAAAGATGAAAATCCACACAAGCTTCAGGAAGCTAGGATTTAGTGGGGAAGATTGGGATTTTTATGCCAACGTTTGGGAGGGTGCTCGTCACCTTCCCCATTCTCTTCCTGGTGAAATCCTTTTCCATTTGTGTGCTGTCTTAATCCTCTGCCAATTTGCAAGTCCTCTGAGGACAGGGATGCTGTGGATTTTCATCTTTGGGACCCCGCCCTGCTTATCTTAGTGTTTGCACCTAACCCTTCACAAATGCCAGATTGAATTTCCGGGTCATAGTGATGGCATCAGCTGAGGCAGCCACACTTTATTGGCTAGTTCGTGTAATTATCTCAGGCATATATTTGCAGTGTCAATATGGATTATATAGGAAAGGTGGGGCTTTTTCTTTCTTTGGTTTGACCTAGTAGAATCTGAGAACCAGACCTGGGTGTTTTAAGGCAGTGGAGAACAGTGGTGTTAAAATTCAAATAGAAATGGATCCCTGCCAACTATCTGTTGACTTGGACCAATAATTAACATTATCTTTGTTTCATGTTCTTACTTACTTTGTAAGCATTTCCTAGTTATATTTCAATCTAATTGGAGAATTGGTTGGTTCTGATACAAAAGAATTTCACTTATTAGAAACCTTTTGGCTTCATGAAGCATTGGAGTCTGAATTTCCCAGAAAGAGATCCAGAGAGGAGGGATCCTAGAGAAAGGGTGCGGCCGACAGATGCCTGTCCTTGAGTTTCTTGGCCTTCCTGTAGCATTCAGGTCCACACCTCTCCCTACAAAGAGGTGCTTAATCCTGGTGCTTGTCTTCCAAAGCTGAGGTTGGTGGTTACTGAATTATCAAATAATCTTTGGCTCTTGCAGCTCAGCAGGGACTCAGTTGAACACTACCTGCTGGGATAAGTGTGGTTCATGAATGACTAGCCTGCAATATAATGCATATAAGGGGAGTGATAGGTAATGAAGCAGTGCTTTTTCCCTTCATGAACTAGAAATTCCCCATAAAGCTACTGTGGGGTATTTTAAAGTTGGGTTTTTTTTTCCTTTTTCTTTTCTTGTAGAAACTAAATGAAACTGAATTTAAAAGTTTAAGCTCTTGACAGCAAAACACAAGTGTAGGGTTCTGGAAAAAAAGTCAGTTGGCCACTTTGAAAGGAAAGGAAAAATTACCATAATCAGATGTTTTCCTTTGTAAATCTAGGCCCCCAAATAACATGACACTTTTTATTTGTTTGTTTTGCAGGTGGCTTTTTCTCAACTATTTTTTCCAGTCTGTTTGGGACTCGGGAGATGAGGATTTTAATTTTGGGGCTAGATGGAGCTGGGAAAACAACGATTTTGTACAGATTACAAGTGGGAGAAGTCGTTACTACTATTCCCAGTGAGTGATCGTAACTTGAATTTGTTTACCCTTCTGCAAGTCATCCAGCATTGCTTCTACACACTTCTGATCTTATACCCCATTTAAAGATGAGGAAAATGAGGTGAAGCCCATTTAGTGAGCTGCCCTGAGTAACGTTCCATGGCAGAATGGGAGCTCAAAGCTACGAACAGTCAGTTTTCAGAAGAAATCAGAACTATCTATAGTCATATGAAAAGATAACACTCTTGATTAGAGAAATGCAAATTAAAGCAACTCCGAGATAACACCTCACACCCATCAGACTGGCTAACATGACAGGAAAGAAAAGTGATAAATGCTGGTAGGGATGTGGAAAAATAGGGACACTAATCCACCGTTGATGGAGTCTGGAAAAGAGTTTAGAATATGCCCGAGGGATTATAAAACTGTGCGTACTCTTTGACCCAGTAATAGCACTATTGGGTTTATAACCCAGAGGTCCAAGTTAAGGAAAAGGACTTATGTACAAATATACTTAGAGCAGCTCCTTTTGTGGTGGTGAAGGACTGGACATTGAGGGGGATGCCTGTCAGTTGGGGAATGGCTGAACAAGCTGTGGTGTATGACTGAGAAGCGAGGAGCCGGCAGGTTTCAGAAACACCCGAGAAGACTTAACGGGCAGAATCAGGGGAATGAATGTTACATGCTGTAACAGCAGCAGGGTACAGTGATCACCTGTGACAGACTTTGGTTATTCTGATCAGTATAATGATCTAAGAGTATTCCAGATGGTTCACGATGAAAAATGCTATCCGCCTTCAGAGAGAGAACTGATGAGCTCTGAGCGCAGGCTGAAGCACATTTTTGAAACTTTCTTTTATTTTTTTTCAACATGGCTAATATGGAAATGTCTTTTGCATTTCTTCACATGTATAACTGATATATTTCTTGCCTTCTCAATGTTTGGGAGAGGGGCTGGAGGGAGAGAATTGGAACTCAAAATTTTTAGAAATGAATGTTAAAAATAAATAAAGTAGAGGTGTTTTTTGTTTTTTTTTTAAAGAGGTGTTGGTTTGTTTTCTCTTCCAGCCATTGGTTTCAACGTTGAGACGGTAACATACAAAAACCTTAAATTTCAAGTCTGGGATTTAGGAGGACAGACAAGTATCAGGTAACAAACCACTTTGTTGTATGGTACTAAGACGTAATTAATTATATACCTTATTGAATGTAACAGTTTTTACAAACCATAGAGGATCATGGGATCCTAGATTTCACACTGGAAGGAACCTGTAGAGCTGGAGGCCCGTTAGTCTAATCCCCTTATTTTACAAGTAAGAAAACTGAGACCCAGCAGTCACACAGGGTCCTGACTGTAGCTCCAGGGACAGCCACTGTGGCAGTGCCTTCCAAGTACCGTATTGCCCCTTAAATGGTGCCAGCTCAGATCTGTTTTAAATTCAAACAGCATGAAGCTTTTTAGTGGTCTGCCCACTTCTGAGAGTTCCCATCAGTTTCTTACCTCCTTTCCCCCCATTCAAGATCTCTACCTTTTTTCTCAGGAAACCAAATTGATTTGCTACTATTGAAATGAAACATCTTCTCCAGGGTGACTTCATATGGGTATTGTCTTTAACCATGAATTTCCTTCCTTATGTTCTTATCAGATTCCCTGCTTTTTGAAGAGAGTGACTTTCAGTCCTCCAGCCTTATGAGTAATTCTTGAGCACCTGAGTCTTCCTCATGTTACTTTCATGTTTAAAATGCCTGAGAGTCACTATCACTTTAGTATAATTTGTGAAAATGTAGGTTTAGAGACAGAATGGTGTCAGTCTAGTGTTTCTCTGACATTGACACAAAGGGATATTTCTTGGTGTTTTATTATTTTGTATGTATCTTAAAATGGTAGGACTGCTTACTGTCCATTTCCTTACCCTCATGCCCATAAGAACTCATTTCTGATTTTCCTCAACTCCTTCTAGGGAAACTAGTTAGAAAATTCTCTAAGCCCTCTCAAGCCTCTTAGTATTTTTAGTCTGTTCTACCTCTTGGGATAACATGATCCTAAATTTAGTATCTCCCTTGTTTTTTTTTGTTCTGAATTGAAATTAAATCTCCCTCCATCAAATTATAAGCTAAGAAATCTTGCTTGGGGTTTTGTAAGTTGCCTTCCACCAGTGTTCTCTTGCTGTGTTGTTCTTGAGTTTGGGAAATCCATATTGACCCCATCCACACATGCTCTTCATGACATTCTAGACTTCGACCAGAAAAGAATTCTTTTCTTTCATCTATCCTTGTGGAGACTCCTTCTGAGTACTGACTAAACTTTACCTTGGCTATAATGACATTTCTTCTTATTTTAAATTATGAGAGCTTTTGTTTTTTGCATTTTCTGCAGGCCATATTGGCGATGTTATTATTCAAACACCGATGCGGTCATTTATGTCGTAGACAGCTGTGATCGAGACCGCATTGGAGTTTCCAAGTCGGAGTTAGTTGCCATGTTGGAGGTAAGAAAACTTCCATCCATTGCGGAAGATATTGGGGTGGGTTGCTTTGGGGAAGCAGGGTAGGATTCTCTAAAGTTTTTTGGTTTTTTTTAGAAATAGGAAAAATAAATATTTCTCTATAAAACTAAATTCATATTTACAGAAATCTCAGAGTAGGAAAGAACTTGAGAGGTCTCATTCCACAGATGACACAGTGGACTCCCTGAGACATAATTTTGAAGTGTCAGAGCTGGGATTTAGGTGGAAAGCAAAGGGACCCTACAGGTTCACTTGGCAGTTGGCAGTGTCAGCAGGAGAACCCATCTCACTCCCCTGAGCCCAGGCAGTGGTCATTTATTACACTGCCCTGTGTGGCCTTAAGCTTCTTCTGTGGGTGTCATATCCTCTCTGAATTGTTTCTGAAAGGAGAGTTTAAATGTCAAAAAAGCATGTGCTACTAGGTTTCAGGCTCAGTTCATTTAAATATTGTGCTTTAACATTTAAACATTGTGTTTTAAAAATTCATTAGTTAAACTTCTATATTTAACACAGCTGAAAAGGAAACTTTCTAGAAAACAGGATCAGCTCCTGGGGGTCCTTCAGGGGTCTGGACCATCCTATATATAGGAAGGAACAAGTTTTCCAAACAAAAAGACATTTGCAAGAATGAATTTCCCTTATCTAATATTGCCAGACCTCTGCTGGCTGCCTCCCAGGTGGAAATTACGAATTTTATGGCTTATGTCACTTTTAATTTCTTAAAACTTTTTTCAGTTAAGCATTTTCTCTCCCAGTACTAAGAAAGAAAAACAAAGCCCTTCACTTAATTTTCATGAGGTAGCCTCATATTTATAAGAACTTTAAGAAAAATAAAATTCTGTTAGAAGAACAAGGCACTATTCAAATTCACCCTTTGAATTAGGTTTTTGTGAGGTTTAATAACTGCTTCTAAGGAGCTCATCAAATTGTCCCTCTTATACAAAAATTTTTTTAGGAAGGACGTTTGTAGTAATGGAGTTTGACTTATGGAATCTAGTCCATGAGATGGTATGAGCTCATACCTTCCTTCAATTGTGTTATTTATGAAGAGTATAGGGGCAGGATTTATCAGTGTGGAAGACACTTGTGAAACAAATGTGAATTGTATTTACCGCTACAGGAAGAAGAGCTAAGGAAAGCGATTTTAGTGGTGTTTGCAAACAAGCAGGACATGGAACAGGCCATGACCCCTACGGAGATGGCCAATTCACTCGGGCTTCCAGCCTTGAAGGACCGAAAATGGCAGATTTTCAAAACATCCGCAACGAAAGGCACTGGCCTCGATGAGGCAATGGAATGGCAAGTCTCATTTGGCAGAACTTTTGCTGTTGTGATGATGGCGGTAGAAATGTGCTCCATTCTGGCTGTTCCCGCCCTGATTGGAAGTCTGCATCCTAAGAAATGTGACCATCACATAGTGGTGCCAGGCTAATTGGCCCATATAAACTGAAACCCTGACCTAACCTGCAAGACAGCTTCCTGACTAGTAATTGCAAGATTGCAGGACTTTAGAGCTGGGAAGGGGGAGCCAGGACAGCCCTCTCATTTTATAGGCAAGGGTGCTGACTTTTGCACTCCCCAAATATTGTGTCCAGGGTTCTGTATGTTACACCGTCAGAACCCTTGTGGCTGCAGTTCTGCTAAATGTGCCGAGGGATTTCAAATGTGCCCTCGTAGAAGGCTGGATTACAGAGGTGTACACTCTCCTCTGGTGAATGCATTTGAAGTTTATTCCACTAACATACGTGTTTTCTTCTTATAGGTTAGTAGAAACATTGAAGAGCCGGCAGTAGGCTCACACTACGAAGGTGACCATCATCCATCCCTTCTGGAACAGTCAAAAGAGCCACACACTACCACTCAATGTTAATACAGTTTCTGGCATCTACTGGACTGATTGAAAACACTCGTAATGCTGAAAATAAAAGTTTTTGTTCAAGGGATATCTTATCTTGATTGAACCAACTGAATGTCTATTCTGTATTATATAATCTTTTCTTGTTTTCCTGTTTTTGTCAAGGTAGAATCTGTTCATTTGTATGGAATTTCTAGCCTGGTATGGCCCTTTTGAAAAATGCATCCTTGTTGGAATTAAAATTTAATTTTGGAGTTAGTGGCTGTAGCTTGTTTGTTGTAAACACTAATAAATACTGTAACTGTCATTGTAGAATGAATTCTTATTTACAGTGCTGCTCTCCCTGGGCAGGCTGGGGCAGCCCTGCAGCAAAGTAAAAAGCTGCTGGGGGAGAGGGGGCAGTGCCAGAATGTGCCTCATCCTTTGCGGGGTGTCTCATCCTTCCTGTTCGAGCACAGCACAAGAAGGCATTTGTTCACAGGCCTTAAAATGACCTTTGAAATCAATTAGAATTCTAGAGGCCTTGTAGGGAGGAAAAGTACTGCATGCAGCCTAGTGGAAAGCCTGTCTCCATAACACAGAGTTGTAGAGCAATGGCCTGGACTCCTTGGGAGACTGCTTACCTCCCAAGTAAATTGGACTCATTTTTCTCCTCTCCAGATCAGTGATATAAGTAGACTGTATACATAGCATCAGAAGGGACCTCAGAGGGTTTCTATGGACATGTTTCAGAAATTGAAACCAGAGGTAAAATGACGGACTTAAACTCCCAAAAAAGTAGAATTGAGATTCTGCCTCCAAATTCTGCTGTTATGTATGTCAATAATTTGCTTGCTGGATGAGAGGAGGTGAGGTTTGCATTTCCTTATTAGAGAGCTGGAACATTCATGTGGTTAATAGCATGCAGTTCTTTGGAGAACTGCCCACATCTAAAAGATAATTCATAATAACAGGCATGCCACCTACACCCAGTGCCTCAGGATCAGGAGAGATGACAAATACCAGGATAGAATTAGTTACATGTGTTAAATCGTGTGTTAACCTTGGAGATGAGACTGAACAACTCTTCTTAAATGAAGTTTGGTTAAGTTCAACAGTTTGTGCAGACTTCTTTGAACCAGTTCTAAAGCTATTAATCATCCACATCAGAAAAAGAAAATAGCAGTAATCCAACAACAGAAAATTCATAAACTAGTTCTAGTTCTGGGAACTGACAATATTTCAGACATTACTATGGGCCCTGACTTACTGGCTGTAGTCACTTCTGGATAGAGTGAAAGTTAAACTGAGCTGCCCTCAGTTCTGGTAGAATTCAGGCCAGTCACTGAAGTTTTAAAAATCCCAATGAATTAAAGCGGTGGAACACTGACACCAAGTGTCCACAGGCTTGTCCCCAAGAAATAAAAAAGGATCTTGGTAGCTGAGCAGTAGAAACGCCTATAATCCAGCATTGAGAACCTTGAATTAAGAGGTCAGGAGATCTGAATACCTTAATCCCAACTCTGGCTGGGTCATAACCTTAAGCAAGTCAGTGGCTTTGAACCCCATAAATGAGGAGCATTGGACTCGGTATCGAAATCATTAACCTTAAATTGTATTAGGCCAGTAAGTTGTTTGAAGATAGGCTGCTGCATAATGAAATGGAAAAACTGGATACTGAAGATGATTATTAACTACTAATAACATCTCAGATAGGAGCAGTTCTCAAAACAACTGCATATCAGCCATATGAATATTCCAGCTCCCTAATAAGAAAAATGCGAATCAAAACAGCCCTGGAGTTTTATCTTACATCCAGCAAATAAAAAAACAAAAACCCCAAACCACCAAAAGATAAAAATAATCCAAATCAGGGGTTGTAGGTAACAGGCACATGAATGCATTATTGGTGGAGCTTTGAATTTGTACAACCATTCTAGAAAGCAGTTTGGAATTATGCAGACAACGCCCATACCTACGACAGGAGATTAAGCACTGGAGGAGACAATTAATAAAAAGAAAAGCTCCATATACACCAAAATATTTTAACTTTTTTTAGGTAGCCAATCACTGCAAACATACCGTTGATTGGGAAACAGCTAACCAAACTGTAGCGCGTGAATGTAACAAAAAATGCGCTGTTAAGCAAAGAGGATTAGGTGGAACAGAGAAACATGGAAGTATTTACACAAAGCGATGCAGAGTCAAGCAGAATCAAAAAACCACTACGTAACTGCCACAAGACCAGAAAAAATGAACCTGGCCCCAAATTAGTCATGGGAAGATACCCAAATTCTGCCAAAGCCAAGAGGGAGGGTCCAAAGGTGTGAAACCTTGTCTACAATGACTGGTGAATGCATTTACCAGTCTTACAGAATTTTTACCTTTTTCTTAAAAAGGTTATTGTCGTAAGAGACGGAAATGGATTTCCGGGAGACATACATGGAAAAATATAAAACAGTACGTCCACAAAAGCTGATAAAAAAGTTACATTCCCTTTATATGCAAACAATGGCACTACTGCTTACCTTTTCGTGGGTAAGTTTTTTGTGTTTTTCATGTAGTAGGCCTGAAGTTTCCCTGACATTTCAGTCTGGCTCTCTTGGTGACCAGTAGCATGGACAGGATCCTGGTATATAACTGGCCAACTAAAAAGGCAAAAAAGCTCACTGGTTCCCCAACTCATGACTGACTTCATTAACGAGAAGTGGTATAACAGCACCTGATAGACTCTGGATTACCTTAGAGTTTCGCCAGGAGCCTTGGGAGGGAGCTACTGCTTGTCCTGGGCTTTTTCTAGGAGGGATCAAAGATCTGGGGGGCTGTCAACCTGTGGTCTTCTGGGAATGGAGGAACTCCCTCTGTTGAGGCAGTTCAGCAATTCATCTGTAAATTTTGGTCTAAGCGCTGAGTGACTTTTCCTAGACCTTACAGCTATCAAATGTCAGAGGCAGAATTGGAATCCAGGTCTCCCTGGCTTCAAGCCCAGCATTCTTGCAACTATACCACTCTGCTGGCTCCTTAGCCCTGATGAGCAGAAAAGGCTACAGACAGATCAGCACTCTCAAGGCAAGGAACAGAAAAGGATGAGGAAATAAACGGAGTACATCTTCCTTTCTTAACGATCCTTGAGGTGCATCTGCTTGGGACCAAGGTCACATTTCCTTCACCCATTAATACAATGAACACACTGGGTCCATTTCTGAGGGGTAAAGGGATCAGGAGAAAATAAATTTTTGTATAGACAACACACGCATACCGATTGTTTCCATAAAACATACAATTTTAATGTCAAAACATTTGCAAATATAGATTAAAAACAAGATGATTTGCTAGCATGTGATGGGCCACATCACTAGCCAACAGGGTCAGAGTAGAAATACAAGACAACTACGACATCTGGCAGGCAAGTAACAGCACAGTACAAAATGGTCAACTACGACTGGCTCTGGGGAAGGGTCACTGAGGTCAGCTGACAGTGGAGACATGAGTTTGGAAGTGGACCGCCAGAACACAAAGCCATTTCAAGGTTCAACGAGAAGCCTGAGGTAGAAGCAAAACGGGCAGATTTTGAACGCAGACGTTTGATGGATCTGCCTGTGGTTTCATTGGTACAAGGAACTCTCAGATGATGAAAACTCCTACCAACTCAAGTTGGAACCTTAAGAGAGGCTGCTGGCAGACGATGGAGCGCACAGAGTGCTGGGCCAGAGACTCGGGAGGTGGATGACCCTGGGCAAGTCACTGAACCCATGCCAGCCTCAGTTTCCTCATTTGTAAAATGGGGGTCATAACACCAACCTTCTGGAGTAGCTGTGAGGACCCTTAAGTTAATCATTGTAAAGCGCTTCACACAGTGCCCAGCCCATTATCCATAAGTGACTTGCCCAGATGGAACCTGAACCCAGAGTTGGCATGTCTGTCACTGGAATCACTATACACTACTGTTTGTACTGAAGTACTCTGTATAGAGGAAGAAGCAAAAACCACCCGCACATGGACAACCTGACCTTGTTCCACAAACTCTGAGGAAGGAAGCAGGATCTTACAAGGCAGACATTTCAAATCAAAGGGTCTTAACCGTTAGGAGACCCCCAGGATGATGGGGGCACACAGCAGAAATTTTAGGGGGTCCATGAACTTGGACAGGAAAAAAGAAATGACATCTCAGCTACCACTAAACTCTAACTGAAGCTGGGCATTTCAATGACTTCACAACGTTCATAGGAAAGGGCCCATGGTGTCACCAGTCGCTTCTAAAAGGGTCCAGGACCAACAACAGCAAATTCTAACCCCAAATGCAAAAGGAGAAACAGCATCTTGTTTTTATTCTTTTTTATCAAATATGCGATTGGTGGTAACTCCACACGCACACACGCACAAATCCAGACCAAGCATCATTATAAAACTCTTTTAGAGTATTTTAATGTTTAAAACCCTGGGCATTATGAACACGATAGCTGTACACACACTACGGAGGCCCTGGCTGCGGCAGGGCAGCCCGGCCTCACTCCACCATGGCCAGATCCCGCAGGCCGTGGGTCCTCTGCCTCTTGGCCCTGTAGCCTGGACGCAGGAACTCGATCTTCCTCTTCTTGGCCTCACTCTTATTCTTGTGTTTCTTCATTTTCTTCTTGGCAGCAATGTCGGGATTAGTCACAGACTGCAAAGACAAAGGGAACAGGATTGGGGGGGGTCTCTGGGGGGGGGCCAAGGACGCGGCAAGGGGCTGCATGGACGGGGGCGAGGGCCAGCACTAACCTGCAGGGCCTTCCGCTTGATGCGGAGTGCCCTCCTCTCCCGGGCCCGCTTTTGCACAGAGGCGAACGCCAATGAGAAGACTTCCAGGCCCACCATCTTCTTGAGCAGCTCCAGGATTTCCTGGGAGAGGTTCTTCAGTGAGGGGTCTGCTCATTAAAAAAGTTAACACATGGACATGGAGATCACATCACTGGCAAAGATGGTGCTCAGAAAAAAGGACAGCCCCTGTCGAGAGGTGTCAAGAGGTCGGGGGCCATTCTGGGAAGGAATGAGTGTGGCTAAAACAGCCACCAGGACCCAGCACTGGGTACCCCAAACCTGACAGAACCCTGCTACCCACACCACCAGTCTCAGCTATCATAAGGGCTGGTGCCCGTCAGTCATGGAATGATAGCAAGTTATGAGACACAGACGGAGGTGAGGAAATCTGGCTGCCCCTAGGAGGGTTGGCAAGCACCCAGACGGGCACAGGGGACTGAGAGGAAGTAGGGCAAAGAGAAGGAAATGGAGAATGCAGACACCAAAGGAACTGCCCTACCAGGTGACTGGAATGACCAAGTAGCCCTGAAGGTGCCTCCCACCCTTGCCAAGGCAGAGGACCAAGGGTGTGGGATGCTACCAGGTGATGTCTGCCCACTTTAGGACCCGTGTGGCCTAATGCATGGCCGCCAGGGCTCCACCTGTTGCAGACACACTCTCCCAGGGGGCTGTGGGCAGGTCCTTGGAGTGGTGACCCGTGTCTGTGGAGGGAGCTTTCCTCTACCCTCCTTCACAGGGCTCTCCCCGAGGGGGATCCTCACCTTGCTCTGAGTAGGTGCTGTTGAGCTCCCGAAAAAGAGGAGCAAGGATCATGGGGAGAAAAGGCCGGACCCTGCCAGGGCCCAGATCGAGGGCCAGTGCTCCCAAGAACTTAAAGATACAGGTTCTCTGAAAAACAGATCATTGAAAATGAGCGAGCACTGTGTGGAGTCACGCCTTTAGAGGCATAAAAACACAGCACAGAGAGAATCGATATGGAAAAGCAAGCCCAGGCTCCAAGGCCCAGGGGCCTCATCTGTCTCACCTTTAGGGGCTTTTTGGGTGAATACGCAGCTTCTCGTTTGGCCATGATGGACAACTTGTGGATCAGCCAGAACAGGTTGGCAGGTCTGCCCTGCTCTTCTGTTCCAGCTCCCTCATTTTCATCATCGGGGGCTTCTTGGGACGGCCCCGCCTCCTCCTCATGCCCTGTGCCCTCCTCATGCCTGGAGTCCTCTTCACGCCTGGAGTCTTCCTCACAACCTGCGGTCTGGGACGTTTCTGGGGCAGATGCCTCTGCATTCTCCTCAGAGGCACTGTCCTCCTCCGTGTGGAGCACCAGAAGATAGATGACTTTGGCAACAAACAACAAATTCTTAACAATCTCCAAAAACAAAAACAAAAGAGTAGAAAAGTCCATGTCAGCTGCTTACTTTCTCCCAAAGGTCCCCATGATTTCAATGGGGCAGGTTCTTCCTCTCCAGAATTGTATGGTGATTTTCCCGTAGGCGGCCTAACATGGCCTGGCCATTCCTTTTAACTACTCATAACCAAGAGTCAGATTGCTATTTTAATGACTATCTGATGGGTTTTCTTACCTGTTTACTTTACAAAGATCCAAGCAGAGACACAGCTAGATGGTATCATGCACAGAGCACTGGGCCCGAAGCCAGGAAGATCTGAGTTTGGATTTGGCTGTGGACACCTCTTAGCTGCGTGACCCTGAGTAAGTCACTTAACTTTTGTCTGCCTCAGTTTCCTCACCTGTAAAAGGTGGATAACAGCAACCAACCTCCCAGGGCAGTCAGGAGATCAAAGGAGACCTTCTATGGAAAGCACTCTGGACAAGCCTAGGGTTCTACTCCTTTATCACATAGCTACTTAGCGATGTTCCAGCTGCGTGAGATGTCACCAGCTGCCCTACAGTGACCGGCATCCCTGCTTCATGGGCAGAGAAATCCTCCAGGGAAAAGTAGCTTCTAATGTGGTTGTGTGCATGAGCCGGCAACCAGGCCCCTTCTCCACCCCAGACACAACAAAGGCCGGTTTGTTCACAGCTTCTCATTCCTACCTGTTCTCCCAGAGACTGATCCAGAAACTCCGATTGCAACTGATAGCAAAAGGCTAAAGCCAGTCTTTTCATCTGAAATAATAAGAAAGGACAGGGTTGGCTCAGATGTGGTGCTTCCCACAACTGCCGACCACCAATGGCACACAAGTACCCAGCACGAGAGCTTTGCATGCAGAAAGTGCTTCATAAATGCACTTCCCTTCCTTCTTTTCACAGGATCAGAGAGACCCTTTACACTAACAGAGAAGGCTATGAACCCTATCATAAAAGCAATGCTGGGCCTGGAATGAGCAAGCTCTAGACATGGACAGACTGTAGGACCCTGCCAAGCCACTGGGCCTCAGCCTCCTCACCTGTAAAACAGCATGTCAGATACTGTGAGCATTATCATGAATAAAAGCTCATTCCCAACAAAACTGCCCATGAAATAATGCATGCAAAGTGCTTTGCCAACTCGTTAAGGGCTGCATAAATCACTATCAGTTAATCAATCTGTCAGCAATTACTTATTAAGCACCTACTGTGTGTCAAATGGAAATAAGAGCATTTTTAAAGATGACAATGAGCACATGAACACACGCACAGACAATCAGAACAATGACCTGGGGGGGGGAGGGGAAGGGAGGGGATTCTGCTTTATGAAGTTTTAGTTTCTTCTCTGTCCCAAACAGAAGACTTTGCTCACCACCAAGTGCTGTAAGGATGATTCTGTTTTGTCACCCAAGTGCCTTGAGAAAGATCGCGTCGGGGAAATCGGGGGAGGAGACCCCCGTGACCAGCCCTCGACATCTTACCTTCTGATCTAGGTCCTTGGTCAGGAAGTTAATGGCCACCGGGCCTGACCGCGTCTTCTCAGACTTCTGGGCGGCCCATCTCTTAATCAATTCCTCTGGTTTACAGGAGGCGAAGAGTAATCCAAAAATTTGGGCTGAAGTGAGCCACACCCAGCTGTGGGGATGAGACAGATGGGACTGGACATGACCTGGGGGAAAGCAAAGAGATTTTCTTCTTCACTGCCTACACACTGGAGGGGGAAACCAGGGGGTTCCACTGACATCTTTGAGGGGAGTTACAGCGTCCATCCCAACTGACCCTGGAGAGAGCCTGATACAAGAACCACAGACACTAAAAACATCAGGGTAACTTCTATAGTTAAGAGGGTTATGGTGGAGTTTTGTCTGTTCATCCTTATGCTGGGTAAAAACTGGTATATGTACATATGTGCATGGGTGTACATAGGCATAGTTACAGACACAGGTACATACAAGCATGCTTTGGAGACCCTTTATATCCATGAGTCTTCAAAGAGAGCCCTTGAGCTCATCACAACTGGATGAGTCACTTTCTCTCCCCACAAATGAAGGCCCCAAAGACCTCAGAGCTCCCTTCCAACTCAGGTCCTATGGCCTCTGCTAACACAGTCTGACTGTGTTTCCTCACAAAAAGGCTTTGGTGAGATACAGACATCAAAGGTTGTAGGTTTTGAGAGGCAGCCCAGGACTGGGGAAAGAGAAGAGCCTTTGGAAGAAGAGGACTTGGCTCCACCTCCTGACTGCTGACCTAATCTATTCCTGACTACCCTTGACCTCAGTTTCTCCTTCTGTGGAATGAGGGCATAGAAGCAGATGGCCTCTAAGACCGATTCTGTCCAGCCCTCAAGCTATGACCCACCTGCTCATCGGACCACAGGCTGGCTCTCCCTCCCAATTCCTGTGTCTGCTTGTGACTCTGGTCTTTGCTTCCAGCACACACACACATTGTCTCCTCCTGCAGAATGCCTGCCTGTGCAGCCTCAGGGCCCCCTCAGTGGTGAGTGGAGCTCCGAGCACACAAGAAATCCAGGAGGGACCCTAAAGCTCAGCCCTGAAACACCGACCACTGGGGAGCTAGCAGCCAGATTCTGACAGCTGCTTTCAAGGCTTCGAATCCAACCAACAAAGAATGTGTGTGGTCAGATGGTCAATCAATCTTAGAACAATCAACTTACTCCAGATGTTGTTGAGACTCTCGGGATGTTTGGTGAGCTGAAGAAAATTGGATTCCTTGATGAGTTTAGTTATCAGTGTAAGAAAACCAAAGAGAAGTCTGTCCGATGCTTTTTCATCAGCTTGCTCAATGAGCTGCAAAACAAGCCCAAGCACAGAGGGGTCATTATGAGTCAGGACAAGGTAAGGCAGGGGGGGTCTAACTATAAAAACCGCAAAAGCGTTCAATGGGTGCCACAGGAAAACCTCCGCATCTCCTCAAAATAAGTGGGAGCAGGACAAGGACTGGCCTCCACTGACCTTGAGAAAATCCTCAGGGGAGGAAACTCTCCCAACCACGGCAGACAGGCTCTCCCTGTGCTGCGAGTGGCCCCAAGCCCCGGGCAGGAAAAGACCTTCCCAGGGTCACACAGTCAGGATGGGTCAGAAGCAGGCCTCACACTGCAGCCTACAAGGCTCTGAGTCTGGACTCTGTCCATCAGGTCACACTCTCTTTGAAAATTTCAAAATAATAATGAAATGAAAATTCAGTTTAAAAATGCCTAACTTCTAGTTTTTATTACTATGGAATATTTCTTAAAGACCAATGATACACTGCATAATATGACTACAGGCAGTAATGTGGTTCTTGCAAACGCCCCAGGATAATAACATTCACTGAGTCCAGCCCCCTCATTTTATTTCAGATCCTGGGAGCTTAAATAAAATGCAAAGGCAAGATGCGGGGATTGAAGCAGGGATGGGTGGATGAGCATCAGCAAAACCTTGAGTGTCCACCTGGAGCTGTGGTCAGTGCTGGGGATTCAAACACTCATCGGAAGCAGGACAGCCCCAGCCCTGAGACAATGCACACAAGGTGAGCAGTGGATGGGGATGGCTGCTGTGCCCTGCAAAGTCCCCAAAGGATGGAGGCTGAGCTATGGGACAAAAGAAAACTACTAACATGAGAAGCAATGACAGCTGAAGCTGAGACTGGCTGAGCTCGCTAAGGGAGAGAGCTGGGAGAATGGGAACCAACCTGCTTTGCAACTTGGTTTTTCTAATTGCCAATGCACTTGGCATCTGTGTCAGGAGTGATGCTCCCTGGATATGTCGACAATCCCTTTCTTTCCCAAGATACAGTTTCACCAAAAACATACGTACAGACAGGATTTCCTTCCCCAGCAGAAACTTACATCTTGGAGCTGGGAAGGCTCAAGCTCTCTCTCGATCACGGGCAGGACCGTCCCGAATCTCCTCTCGAAAGCCACCCCTTCGGCCTCCACAAACAAGCCGCAGGTCTGGGCAGCCAAGCGTTTCTGCAGACTCTGACAGCAGGAGAGAAAGCCCAAGACCGTCAGTGGGCTGCTGCGGGCTCAGGGGATCCATAAGACCTCCATATGACTCCACAGCAGGCGGTCAGACTGGCCCAGACTGAGAAAGAGACATTCCCACCATTATGGTGAATTTTCTGGGATGTTTTAGAAGTGGGGACCAGACTTGTGATTTCACAGGCCTAACAAATTCCAGGGTGAGCAAGCTAACTGCCTGTCCCAACACAGTGCCATCAATCAATCCAACAAGCAGGCATTGATTGATTGTTTGCTGTGGAACAGGCACTGCGTGGGCCACTGGAGACATGAAGACAGATGCCCTTAAGGGGCCTCCATTTTATCAGGGGAACATACACAAGAATGTGGGCGTGAGCACTGGCTCTACAGCTGGAAGAGCCCATAGGGGCCACTGAATCCAACTCTGTCATTGCACACAGAAGGAGGAGCTGGGCCCTGAAGAACACAAGGCCAGCCAGGGTCAGGCAGACAGCACAAGCGGAGCCAGGACGTCAGGGCCAGGGAGCCTGGCACCTCCCACAGCAGCCTGATACCTCCCCACACCATCTTCCAACTTCCCACAGCAGGTCAGGGCCCTAAGCAGAATGTGCTGAAATGCTCCCTACCTTCTGACTCCCGAACCATTTGACCACGAGCACGTACATCAGGTCTTTGTTCTCCAGGCTGACTTTGCTGAGCAACAGCTTGATTGCCATGGAGGCCATTTTTTTGCACTTGGCGGAGTTGTCATTGATCATCATGAGACAAAGTGGAACAAAGAACAGCCCACAGTTCTCGTGGAGCAAACCCTAATGGAAGAGAAACAGGAGCGACTGTGGAGGGAACCGATACTTCCTCGCTCACCGTGGGGAGCTCCAGCACCGCTCTAAGAAATGGGTGAGGCTGTGCGCTTCCCTGGCACATGCATACAAACAGTACCTGAGGAAAGGTCTCAAAAAGGCGGGCAATCATCTCCAACGCGGACTCTCTTCCCGCCTCGTAGTCATAGCTAAGGCAAAAGTATCAAACACAGACATCAGCATCTTTAAAACACTCAATTAAAAAAAAAAATAACAAAACACCCAGCAAATCTGGGTCAGAAGGGACCTCAGGGGCCATGGAGTCCAAGACATACCTGAGAAACATCCCCCAGGCCTGGAATTCTCTTTCCTCCCCTCCACCTGCTGCCTCTCTAAAAAGCCCCACCTTCTGCAAGAAGCCTTTTTCAACCTTCCTGAATCTCAGAATTTTCCCCCTACTCTGTACATATCTCATTCATATGTACCTGCTTGGCTTGCTGTCTCCATTACACCGTGAGCTCCTTCAGGGAGTAGGGACACGTTTTTGCCTGTCTTTGTAACCTCAAAGCTTAGTACAATGCCTAGCATATCACAGGCACTTAATAAATGTTTACGGACTTGCCCCAACAAAGTGGCCGTCCAGCCTTGTCCGTGTGGGACTGTGGAAGAAGACCGGCTTTGGAGCCGGATGGTCTGCATTCAAGCCTGCCTTTGGCAGTTAGCTACACCTGAGTCCTCAAATTCAGTCTGATGCATGGCTGGCCTTGATGGCCCCTCTCTGCTTGAGATCTGGGGCCCTAGGACCTCCTCTTTCTATCACACTGCCAGAAGGCTCTCAAAACGAAAATGCTATTCCTGTCACCAGGCCTAAGTGACCCCTGCTCCTTACAGTTTCCATTACTGTACCTCAGACCTCAACCATTCACTTAAGGTACTAAAAATAAAACGCAATTATTGCTTACATTTTTTTTATTTCAATAGTCTTCATTTTTAATCCCTCAGACGTCAGCCACTGTGTGGCCTTAGCTGTATTTCAGAGTCCCCAAGTCTCAGATTCCCCATCTGTGAAGGTGGAGTGGGGCTGGATGGCTGCCCGGTCCTCTGGCTCTAAGATTCTACTACAGAGACTGTCCCCTTCAGCAGCTTCAGCCACCAAGGGCTGGCACTGGAGGGCTAACCACATATGTGAACACAGGCCAGTGAGACATCAGTCGGGACAATGGGCAGTAGAGGCTAGGAAATATCAACACTTACTTAAACACTATTCTACCTTGTAATCAGTGATTATCTCGACTACTTTTCTGTAACACCAGGCACGTGGGCTCATGGGAAAGGATCCCATCTCTCTAGGTCTCCACATCCCACTAATTAAGATAAAACAGGAAGGTTTATTAGACCAGACCTCAAAGCAATTTAGAGAACGGATGCCTTATGAGACCAAACAAGAAAGTCAAGCAGAACAGGACATCTCCTTGGAGATTTAGAAAACCTTGCACACTTGACCTTTACCAAAAGGTTGGACCACTTGGATGGAAGCCCACTGGTCCAGTGGAAAGAGCCTCACTCATTCTAGGGTCAGAGGACCTGAGCTCCAAACCCATCCTGAAGGCCAATTTCTAAGAAGCCTTGGGCAAATATTTTCTTTTATAGCATCCTCCATAAAAGGAGGGGATTGGACTGGGTGGTTCCTGGGGGCCTTATGACTCCACAGTGAGGACCCCAAGGTCTTCCCTGAAGTTGCAGCCTTGTTCCAGGCCTCTGCTCCGACTTACTTCAGCTGAGCCAGCATGAACTCCAAGTTGGATTTCAGTTTGGAACCAATAGGGTAGTCAAGAATGTATTTCAGATAAACCTGGGGAAAAAATAAAGAAAAATAGGTATTAGTTCCTCCCCATATATACATCCTACTCCAGTCTTGGCACAGAGAGGACCCTGGGCTCTGGAATGTGATGCTAGCTGAACACAAGTTTGCAGGACAGCGTGGTGATCTTCAGTGTAGAGACCCAGCAATGATCACCCTCTGATCCCTGCTACCCTGAGCCTGGGCCCTACATGGTTGAGAACAGGGTAGGGCAGTGAAGGAGGAACTTTCTTGGGTTAAGGGATGGGGGAGCCATGGTCTGCTTCGGCAGAAGGCTGCTGGCTGGCCATCCAATCCACAGCTAAGTTTCTCCTTCCTCTTACACAAATCTCTTCTTTCACTTATCTGAAGGTCTGCCCCCAAACCCAGGGAATCTTTGTTTCTCCTTTGGTGACTTAATCATAGTGACTGAGCTTCCTGTGGCTCTGCGCTCTATCTCCTCTCATTCCCTCGTTAATGTAGCCAAGACAAATTCTGCCAGATACACGCTGTCCCTGCCTCCTTTCCCTCTCATCTGGAGAGTCATACCGTCAATCCATTTAAGGGTCCTTCACCAACGCAGGCACAGATGAGTGTTCTCGAGAATGAAAAAGCAGCTCCCCACTCTCACTCAATCTTACACACTAGTGCCCACACAAGGTCAAGGTACAAAGTCCTTCTCATCATCTAAGAGACACTCGAATTATTTAGGAACCACCCTGCTGGGTGGGGAGTGAACAGGCTAACGCATGTTCCCACTGTCATGAGGTAATACTTGGGTTACTTCTCTAACAAAAAATCACCCCAAACCAAGAACAAATGGAAAGGACCCTTCAGAACAAACCTGTCTACACTGGACTCGGACTGGTTCACTTTGTCCAGTAATTGCAAACTGGGAGACTTTCTTCATGACGTCATCAATTTCTGGGACCATCAGTTTTCTTGATAAAATGGCCTAAAACACAACAGAACAGGTGCATTTCATTTGCAACTCCACAGCCCACACATTTATGTTCTAGACTCATTTAAAAAATCCTACAGAACGTAAGATGGCATCTGTTTCAATAAGATAACAGAAGAAAAATATAACTTAGTTTTACTAAATATAGTAAATATACTAAATACTAATACTAGTACTAAATATACTAAATATAACATAGTTTTACTGAACAATTCATATTATTACCTAGCTTATGCTAATAGGATGACCAAAATGTCCACTACTTCTGACCTGGTCCACAAACTGATCTCCTTGACATAGATACCTAAGGTGGAAAAAATGACTCTATGTGCCCTAAATATTTACAGCAACACCTTAGAGTGTCAGCAAACAACCGGGAACAAAGCAGATGCTAATCAACTGGGAAATGACGAACAAACCCGGTGTGTGAATGTCACCAGACTTTACTACACTGTTAGAAACGTGGATATGATGACAGAGAAGCAGGGAAGGAAGATCATGGGGGTGCCTGCCATGCTCCGTGAGTGAGTTACACGTTTAGATGAGACAGAGTCCCTCATCTCTTTGAGCTTCCAATGTGGTGAGGGATCAGAGCAGACCAAAGCACAAGACAGTCAGAGGTCACCAGTTTCCCAAATTTCTTAAGCTGCTCAAACAGCTAATCTAAGAAGTGTCATCTACAGAGACTGTCCAAGCATTAAACATCTAGCCAAGATGAAAGATTTCCCATCACCCTAAAACATGAATTCCCTGGTGCCCAGAGCCAGAGCTCTTGGGGCCTGCACACCTTCAGGAGTCCGAACGCCGTGGCCTGGCGAGATGAGTCATAGATGTCCTCTTCTGCATAGGCTAGCAGGACTTGGAGCTGCTTCTCTGAGATCTTGTAGGACTTGACTTTCTTCACGAGGATGGTCACACACTGGAAAGTAAAACACAATTGCACCAGGATTAACAGCGTGCCTCACAAATTAATCTGGTGACAAGCATTTGTGCTAAACTCTGGGCACACAGAGAAAGGCACAGTCCACCCCTCTCAGAGGGCTCATACAACACAGAAATAAAGACCATGCCTACTTGGAGCAGATGGGGGGGTGGGGGGGGAGGTGGCGTTTGAAGAACACCACCAGTAAAGATGTCCTACTGGATGATGGTAAGTCACTTGCAAGAAGCAGCAGCCACTAGGGCTGCTGGATGGCAAGTACAAGAAGGGGAGCACAGACAGGAAACTGTCTGGGAGAACAGACTGGGCAGGCCTTGAGGGCCCAGCACAACCATGACAAACAGTTTTCAGATAAGGGAAGATGCAAGTAGTTGGCGAGCCTTTGCTAAGATCCCAGGGAAGGGCAGAGCAAAGTGGTCATGAACTGCTCAACCTGAGGATCATACGCAGAGATTAGACAAAATCCTGTTTTCTCCACTCTCCTTCTGCAGAGGTCGAGTGGCCAAATGTCCCTTCCATGAATAGCACAGACCCTGCTGGCTCCCACCCTCTTGGGGTTTTTATGCCCCTCACCTTGAAGCAGCTGACAACCAGGTGGAAGTTCTGGCCTTTGGCAGCCCCAAGTCGGGCGTAGTCTTTGAGCAGGAGAAAGAGCTGCTTTGTAAGATTCTCTGAGCTCTTGGCGATGGAAGGCAGGGGGAACTTCAGCACCCAGATGAGAGACTGCAAAGCACCCGTGATGACCTGGAGACAAAAATCAGTTGGAGGGAAACACAGGCCCAGGGATCCCCAAGGAGAGGAGAGAGACATGCTTTGGACTCAGCAGGGCCTGGGCCCAAGTTCCCTATGTGAGGGCCAGGGCAGCTCACACACCTCTCAGCGCCCTGGGCAGCCTCAAAAGTTTGAGGTACAGACAAGAGAGAGAGCTCCCTCTAAAGATGCAATCACGGGTCCAGGTGACTCCTCTGCCAATAAACATGCCAGGTATGTGTGGTTCCCACTGGCAGGAAGCTGATATTTTAGGGGAGATGAGGACGCATTAACTCAGGGGGTCACCACAATCCCCTTATTATGTGATTTCTCTGTAGCGACAGCCTAGAGAGGAAGCCCCTGCCCCTCCATTCCTTGCTGTGGAGGCTCCCAAATGCTCCTCATCCACAGGCCAGTCAAGGAGGGGGCTCATTTACTGTGTCACCACTGAAGTCTATCTTGCAGGGAAGCTGGGGGCCAGTCAGGGTGGCACCTTTACAACACTGACTCTGAGGACTTTGCTGTGTCCTAAGAACCCAGCAATCCTGTTGACCCATCAGGACCCGAGAAACATTTCTGGAAGAATGGCTTTCTGTCAGGGCCGCTCCCCCTTCCATGGATGTCCCTGTGGTCAGCCTTCCTGCAGGACCATGGGTAAGGTCTCTCTCCCTCCAGCCCTCAGTTTGCTCAGACCACCCATGCAGCTGTCATTTTTACAATGCCAGACAGGTCCCCTGTCTCAGGTGGTCTCCTGGCCTTGGGGGTCCTGAAGTCATGGGGCAGCTCCTCAGATCTCTTTTGTCTCAATTCACCTCAATCTTACCATAAGCATACATATCACTCTCCTACAACAGCAGTGGAAATGCATAAGAACGTGTGTGACAAACGTCTGTAACCACAGCAGAGTCCAGCATTCCCCACACCTCCTGCTACTGAAGGAGCACTTTGGTCGCCACCTAAATGCTCCTTGGGAAGGCAGCTAACTAGTGATAAAGCTTGCCTGGTATGTTTAAAAGTCACTTCCAGAAGGTACTCTAGGCTACCAAAAGAACCCATCTCGCACCCTGATGAGAGAGCACAGGACTAACAAGGAGCCTGGATAGTGTAGCTGTGTTCTTCCTTAGGGGTGACTTTAGACCCCCAATTAAACAGCAGCACAGGCAAAAGCTGGGAAAGCAAAGCCCTGGTGGGCTCCCTCCCCATGTGAGCCTGAGCATGTGAGAGGGGCCCTCATGGAGCCCCAGCTCATCATTATCTGTACAAGGATCAACTAACCAGATCCCTTAATGCTCAGGCCTCCCCCTCCTTTCTGGGCACAGGTGGGGCAGGGACACCCCTGGGGCTCTGCGAGATTTCCCTCCTCTCACTTATTGTCTTCAATCATATTAAGATTGTTATGTGTTGAGCCCAAGGGAGGAGATCTCCCTGGGAAAGGCACAAACAAGGGGGACAGAAAAGCAGAAAACACCAAAGACCATTTGTTAGATGTTTAGAGTTCCTCTGCATGATACACATTCCAGTAGCTTGCTGCTAGAGACTGCAAATCCTCAAACAGAAACTCCGTAGGCCTCTTGGGAGTCTGGTTTCAGTGCTGGGCTAAGGCACAAAGAGTGAAGGGGGCAGAAACTCAGTTGCCTCCATACACAAGCAGAACAGAAACGCTTCTGTTCCCACCTGGCTGAAGAATCAGTAGCAGTTACGCCATGCTGGTGAAAACAGGTGTAGAGGTCTGAGGATGCAGCTGTTGAGGCACTCACTGCCCCACCAACACCAACCCCTGCCCCCATTAGGCAACACGGCCAGTGGATGGAAAGCAGACTTGGAATCAGGGCAGGGGTCCAGAGTCCCCAGCCACTTCAGCCGCTCACTCCTGAGGCACCCAGCCTCAGTTTACAGGCAGCCTCTAAGGTTCCTTTGGTTCTGGATCTCTGACCCTAGAACCCCTGTGGGGATCTCAAGTCAGCCTCACCTTGGCATCCCTGGACTTAAGGCAATCAATGAGCAGTGGTGTGAATGGATCCAGCATCTCAAGCACACGCTCGTCAGAGGAGTTGACCTTGGACCGCTTCAGGCTCATGTGTAACAGCTAAGGGAAGAAGAGGCCCTGGTTTAGGAAGAGCCACAGGACTGAGGAGGACAAACGCTGGTGACGGTCCCTACACGTCCTGCCACTGGGGCCCTGGATGGAGGAGCCAGACACTGCTGGTCAAACCAGGGAGCCCTCTATTTGAGGAACTGGCTCTGAGGTGGGAGAGAAAGAAGGATAGACTCCTGGGAAAACCACAGCTATGAGCAAAGCTTATGGTTGAGAAAATGCCACCTAGCAGCCTAGCCCCTGTTCCTACTTTAAGAAATGCTGCGTCAGTGAGATCAAGCAGCAGGTGGGAGGGGATGGACGAACTCCCGGCCTGAAGGACACCTCACCTGGGCAGGAGCACTTACCCGGAGCCCAGATTCGACAAATATATGCATGTTGGTCTTTCGGTTCACAGCAGCTTTCTGCCCTCCCCGAGCTGGGGTGGGTGGGAGGAGGAGACAGCTCTGTGGCGGCAGGCGAGGATCGGGAGGAGGCTCAGCTTGGCTCCTACAGAGGCACAACCAAGGAGAGAACGAAGAAGGGGGAGAACATGCTCAGCAAGCCAGGCTCTAAGGCCCTGGCATCAGGCAGGCAGGAGAGTGGAGCATCAGTCTGCTTACTGGTCTCCCTCCCTCCCTCCTTTAGGGACTGAGTCTAGCTTCCTATCAAAGGGAGCACCGGGGGGGATGCATAGCTGGTAAATGCCAGGCGCTATCATGACAATTAGGAGAGGCATTAGGCTGTTCAGAGCCCCTCCCAAACAATTTAAAACCTTAGGTCATTGCTTTTCACTTTCTTCCATTTCTGAGAATAGGTATTTCAGTAAGATAACAAACCCAGAGGAAAATGCATAATGTACAAATATAATACTAACATAACAATATATGATAAAGAAATGGCTACATGCACAGCCGCGTAGACACACAGAACTCGGTGTGCCCCAGAAGAGTCCTCAAGACCTTTTCTCCAAATGTTTTTGGAGAAACATTCTAAATTACCCCTCGAGATCACCAGATCAGAGACCCTCAGGATCGCCCGGGGCAGAAGGTGCCTCTGAAACCATCAGCTCCACCCCCTAGAAAAGGAAATGCTGGGGGAAGAAAAGGAGATGGCGCTCTGATACACAGCTCCTTTTTGGGTGCTCTGCTGGGCACGTGGAAATGGGTTTTTGGGGTGTTTCAGTTCAAAATCAAGACAAATATATTTGAAGAAACTAAGGCACAGACTCGATGAAGGAACCTTCCCATGCATGGCCCACAGGGAGCACATAATGGGAGCGGGATCTGAACCCAGGTCCTCAGCTGGCAGAGTAAGGCTCTTCTAACCTGCTGAGACAAGCTATGTGGTATCCTAAGTATTTCATGAATTCCAGAAAGAAAATTTTACAAGCAGGTGTCCCATTTAGCAGAACTGCAAACAAACTTCACAGCAGCACTAAGGAACACAATTCTGTGGGGAAATTTCTAATCCAGTTAAACAAGGAGATCTATGTGGATCTCCTCACTTTGGTTGTGGGGGCTGGCTCTGCAAGGGGGAAGGGAGACATAACGAGGAGAACTATGATGATGTGAAAACCCCAAGAAAGCCACAAATGCTTTCTTTCACCAAAGTGAAGTGTTCACTGCTCTGTTACTTTGCCCTCTAGGAAGCAGTCATTTTTGCTTAATCAGAGGAAATACTAATCAGCTGGCTTTTCAGAAGGGCCTCCTCCAGACTTACTTTTCCTTTTCTGTTAACAAAGGCAGGTTTTCGCTGATCAGTCCATAGCTGAGGAGCAGGATGGACTCAGCGGTCATTTCTTCATTTGCAATTAGGCCCTCTATGATGCGGCGTAAGGCTTCGTGCACTTTCCGCGCCAGCTTCAGGCTGGTGGTGCTCTGTAAAATCTGCGAGAAATGTGAAATGCTGCATTAGCAAAGGTGAAAACAGGGAAAGTGGTCGATGGTGAGATGCCCAGCGGGTCAGTCAGCCCACAACACTCTTGCCTTGATGCTGCAGGGTCCCCCACCACAGGATACTACTGACTGGGCATGCTGGAAGACATCTCTGGCCATCTACCTTGAACAAGAAGGAGTTCATTTACAGCGTTCAAAGCCACTGGGAAAAGCCTCCAGAGTCAGGGAACCTACATGCAATGGCTTTGGTCAGGTCAAATCCCTCCTTCACAACAGACCAATAAGCTCTGAACATTATTTAAAGCAATAAAATAGCATCTTCTATTTTTTCATGGCCTTTCCTCTATGAATCAATGTTCCTTCTTAGGCACAAAACCAGTTCTCATCACTTACTTACTTCTTCACAAACCTTTATTAACCACACCCATGAATAAGCAGAGAAAGGGACTGTGTCTCCTTGTCCCGTGTGACAGACAATCAGTCTGCATGCTGGGAAAGCCACCACGGCACAGGAGCCAGGGGGCCAGCCCTGGCAGCAGGGAGAGCCAGCTGGTCCCCAGACTCCTCTGAGACCATGAGCTGGGAGGGACACAAAGGCCACCCATTTAAACCAAAACGTTATAGCAGAAGGGGGTTCAGTCACTTGGGATCTGCATCAGATCTCTACCAATGGAGGAAACTTCAACACCAAGTCATCCCCCGATCCCACACTACAAGAAGCACATATGTGGCCCAGCCCTTCTCCAGGCTATCTCTACCCCATCGTGCTCCTTACTCTCTGCCTGACTGATACTCCCTCCTTTTCTGGGCCCACCATCCCCCAATCCAGAATCCTCTATACCTGAATGGACAGGCTAGAGACATCTAGATTCTGTGACAGTCAACGACATCAGAGGCTGGAAACCCCCAGAGGAGCCTGTGCAGGACGCTGCCCTTGGCGGACAAACACCCAGCCCTCTCCAGCTTCCCCGAGGCATGAAACCAGCCCGGAACCAGCAGCTGGCACCAGAACCAGCACTCTTTCCCCTTGCGTATCGAGAGCAGTATCAGCTAAGTGATCAGTTTCTTATGTCAGTGGTAAAAGTGCTAATAATACTAGGGAGAAATTGTATCATCAGGGATGCCAAGTGAAGCACTCTCCTGAGGTCCTTCCACCACAGTAAGAGGGCAGATGAAGACTGAAGGCTGGCAGGTTCCAGAGACAGCAAGGCCCAAGGGCTCTGAATCTGAAAATCTAGGTTCTTCAAAATCTGTTCCTCCTTCTGAGGAAAGGGGAAAAACTCCAACCACAACATGAAAAGAGCAAAATGCTCTTGCTGTGATAAAAAAAAGTCTCCATGTGCAACTGTCCAAGTGCTAGGGAGATGGGGGACAAGTGGGACAAAGGCAGATGTGGACTCTGTGGCAAGACAATCAAGGCCACACTCAAGCACAGGAAGGTGGAAGGGGCTTCCTCTCTAGGGGTCATGGTGGGTGCCTCCACCACCAGCCAGCCAGCCCCTCACAAAAGATGACCAGAGGCTGCAAGACTGGCTGAGCTGTACCCAAATGCTCGACCTCAGAGGCTCCTCTCTCCCCACCCTGAGAACAGACACTTCACTTCATCCACTGCATTTCCTTCCTCTCAAAGGGCTCGCTCCTGTTATCCGCCTCTCACCCAGGGCCTGTGCTCACTGTCTATCCACTGATAGCAGAGCTTGCACTCGACCTGGGTCAGGCACACACAATGGACCTTCTCTGCCTTAGTGGGGGATAAGGTCTGGATGAGTGCTGGTCTGAGGGTCAGAGGATCAGGGCTGGGATCCAAGGTCTGTCTCCAAGGCCTTTTCTTCTCTACAAAATGAGAGGGTTGAACCATCTGAGCCCAGAGGTCCCTTCTCGCTCTATCTCTATGATCCTAGGACCTCTTAGGAGCCTACATAAAAGGAAACATCTGCACTAAATGACCTTAGAGCTAGCAGGGTGGTGTAGTGAACAGGGCCAGTTAAACCTGAGTTCACATTTCTCTACAGGCACTGGCTAGCTTTAAGACTCTGGGCCTCAGTTTCCTCTTTTGCATCTAAGGACTGTAAGGTTCCTTCCAGC